>OX608083.1:663378-1326756 GCA_951509765.1 Sphenella marginata
GTGGGAGCTTCTACTTCAGCATCTGTTGTCTTATCAACCTCTGTGACTGATTTGGTTTCTATGGGTTGATCGATTTCGATGTCTGATTTAGTTTCCGTAGGCGGATCGACAGTGGGAGCGTCTACTACAGCCGCTGTTGTCTTATTGACTTCTGTGACTGATTTGGTTTCTATGGGTGGATCGATTTCGGTGTTTGATTTGGTTTCTGTAGGCGGATCGACAGTGGGAGCTTCTACTTCAGCATCTGTTGTCTTATCAACCTCTGTGACTGATTTGGTTTCTATGGGTTGATCGATTTCGATGTCTGATTTGGTTTCTGCGGTCGGATCGGTAGTCGGCGGTTCTACTTCAGCCGCTGTTGTGTTATCAACCTCTGTGACTGATTTGGTTTCTATGGGTTGATCGATTTCGATGTCTGATTTAGTTTCTGTAGGCGGATCGACAGTGGGAGCTTCTACTTCAGCATCTGTTGTCTTGTCGACCTCTGTGACTGATTTGGTTTCTGTAGGCGGATCGGCAGTTGGAGCTTCTACTTCAGTCGCTGTTGTCTTGTCGACCTCTGTGACTGATTTGGTTTCTATGGATGGATCGATTTCGATGTCTGATTTGGTTTCTGCAGGCGGATCGGTAGTCGTCGCTTCTACTTCAGCATCTGTTGTCTTATCGACCTCTGTGACTGATTTGGTTTCTACGGGTGGATCGATTTCGGTGTTTGATTTGGTTTCTGTAGGCGGATCGACAGTGGGAGCTTCTACTTCAGCATCTGTTGTCTTATCAACCTCTGTGACTGATTTGGTTTCTATGGGTTGATCGATTTCGATGTCTGATTTAGTTTCCGTAGGCGGATCGACAGTGGGAGCTTCTACTACAGCCGCTGTTGTCTTATCGACTTCTGTGACTGATTTGGTTTCTATGGGTGGATCGATTTCGGTGTATGATTTGGTTTCTGTAGGCGGATCGACAGTGGGAGCTTCTACTTCAGCATCTGTTGTCTTATCAACCTCTGTGACTGATTTGGTTTCTATGGGTTGATCGATTCCGATGTCTGATTTAGTTTCTGTAGGCGGACCGGCAGTTGGAGCTTCTACTTCAGTCGCTGTTGTCTTGTCGACCTCTGTGACTGATTTGGTTTCTATGGATGGATTGATTTCGATGTCTGATTTTGTTTCTGCAGGCGGATCGTTAGTCGTCGCTTCTACTTCAGCATCTGTTGTCTTATCGACCTCTGTGACTGATTTGGTTTCTATGGGTTGATCGATTTCGATGTCTGATTTGGTTTCTGCAGGCGGATCGGTAGTCGTCGCTTCTACTTCAGCATCTGTTGTCTTATCGACGTCTGTGACTGATTTGGTTTCCATGGGTTGATCGATTTCGATGTCTGATTTAGTTTCTGTAGGCGGATCGGCAGTTGGAGCTTCTACTTCAGTCGCTGTTGTCTTGTAGACCTCTGTGACTGATTTGGTTTCTGCAGGCGGATCGTTAGTCGTCGCTTCTACTTCAGCATCTGTTGTCTTATCGACGTCTGTGACTGATTTGGTTTCCATGGGTGGATCGATTTCGATGTCTGATTTGGTTTCTGTAGGCGGATCGGCAGTTGGAGCTTCTACTTCAGTCGCTGTTGTCTTGTAGACCTCTGTGACTGATTTGGTTTCTATGGGTTGATCGATTTCGATGTCTGATTTGGTTTCTGCAGGCGGATCGGTAGTCGTCGCTTCTACTTCAGCATCTGTTGTCTTATCGACGTCTGTGACTGATTTGGTTTCCATGGGTGGATCGATTTCGATGTCTGATTTGGTTTCTGTAGGCGGATCGGCAGTTGGAGCTTCTACTTCAGTCGCTGTTGTCTTGTAGACCTCTGTGACTGATTTGGTTTCTATGAATGGATCGATTTCGATGTCTGATTTGGTTTCTGTAGGCGGATCGTTAGTCGTCGCTTCTACTTCAGCATCTGTTGTCTTATCGACGTCTGTGACTGATTTGGTTTCCATGGGTGGATCGATTTCGATGTCTGATTTGGTTTCTGTAGGCGGATCGGCAGTTGGAGCTTCTACTTCAGTCGCTGTTGTCTTGTAGACCTCTGTGACTGATTTGGTTTCTATGGATGGATCGATTTCGATGTCTGATTTGGTTTCTGCAGGCGGATCGTTAGTCGTCGCTTCTACTTCAGCATCTGTTGTGTTATCGACCTCTGGGACTAATTTGTTTTCTACGGGTGAATCGATTTCGATGTCTGATTTGGTTTCAGCAGGCGGATCGTTAGTCGTCGCTTCTACTTCAGCATCTGTTGTGTTATCGACCTCTGGGACTAATTTGGTTTCTACGGGTGAATCGATTTCGATGTCTGATTTGGTTTCTGTAGGCGGATCGGTAGTCGCCGCTTCTACTTCAGCATCTGTTGTCTTATCAACCTCTGTGACTGATTTGGTTTCTATGGGTTGATCGATTTCGATGTCTGATTTAGTTTCTGTAGGCGGACCGGCAGTTGGAGCTTCTACTTCAGTCGCTGTTGTCTTGTCGACCTCTGTGACTGATTTGGTTTCTATGGATAGATCGATTTCGATGTCTGATTTGGTTTCTGCAGTCGGATCGGTAGTCGTCGCTTCTACTTCAGCATCTGTTGTCTTATCGACGTCTGTGACTGATTTGGTTTCCATGGGTGGATCGATTTCGATGTCTGATTTAGTTTCTGTAGGCGGACCGGCAGTTGGAGCTTCTACTTCAGTCGCTGTTGTCTTGTCGACCTCTGTGACTGATTTGGTTTCTATGGATGGATCGATTTCGATGTCTGATTTGGTCTCTGCAGGCGGATCGGTAGTCGTCGCTTCTACTTCAGCATCTGTTGTCTTATCGACCTCCATGACTGATTTGGTTTCTATGGATGGATCGATTTCGATGTCTGATTTGGTCTCTGCAGGCGGATCGTTAGTCGTCGCTTCTACTTCAGCATCTGTTGTCTTATCGACCTCTGTGACTGATTTGGTTTCTATGGGTTGATCGATTTCGATGTCTGATTTGGTTTCTGCAGGCGGATCGGCAGTCGGAGCTTCTACTTCAGCATCTGTTGTCTTATCGACCTCTGTGTCTGATTTGGTTTCTCTTGGTGGATCGATTTCGGTGTCTGATTTGATTTCTGTAGGGGGATCGGCAATCGCAGCTTCTACTTCAGCATCTGTTGTCTTATCGACCTCTGTGACTGATTTGGTTTCTGTGGGTGGATCGATTTCGATGTCTGATTTGGTTCCTGTAGGCGGATCGGCAGTCGGAGCTTCTACTTCAGCATCTGTGGTCTTATCGACCTCTGTGTCTGATTTGGTTTCTGAGGGTGGATCGATTTCGATGTCTGATTTGGTTCCTGTAGGCGGATCGGTAGTCGGTACTTCTACTTCAGCAGCTGTTGTCTTATCGACCTCTGTGACTGATTTGGTTTCTGTGGGTGGATCGATTTCGTTGTCTGATTTGGTTCCTGTAGGCGGATCGGCAGTGGGCGGTTCTACTTCTGCAGCAGTTGCCTCATCGACCTCTATGACTAATTTGGTTTCTATGGGTGGATCGATTTTGATGTCTGATTTGTTTTCTACAGGGAGATCGATCTCGGTGTCTGATTTTGCTTCAGTACAGGGATTTTCATTAGGTACTTCTACTTCAACATCTGCTGTCTTATCGGCCTCTGCGTCTGATTTGGTTTCTACAGGGAGATCGATATGGGTGTCTGATTTGGTTTCTGCAGGGATATCCATATCGGTGTCTGATTTGGTTTCTGTAGGCTGATCGGTAGTCGTCGCTTCTACTTCAGCAGCTGTTGTCTTATCGGCCTCTCCGTCTGATTTGGTTTCTACAGGGTGATCGATCTCGGTGTCTGATTTTGCTTCAGTAGAGGGATTTTCAATAGGCACTTCTACTTCAACATCTGCTGTCTTATCGGCCTCTGCGTCTGATTTGGTTTCTACAGGGAGATCGATATGGGTGTCTGATTTGGTTTCTGCAGGGATATCCATATCGGTGTCTGATTTGGTTTCTGTAGGCTGATCGGTAGTCGTCGCTTCTACTTCAGCAGCTGTTGTCTTATCGGCCTCTCCGTCTGATTTGGTTTCTACAGGGTGATCGATCTCGGTGTCTGATTTTGCTTCAGTAGGGGGATTTTCAATAGGCACTTCTACTTCAACATCTGCTGTCTTATCGGCCTCTCCGTCTGATTTGGTTTCCGTAGGCGGATCGGTAGTCGTCGCTTTTACTTCAGCCGCTGTTGTCTTATCGGCCTCTCCGTCTGATTTGGTTTCTGCTGGGATGTCGATATCGGTGTCTGATTTGATTTCTGTATCTGCGACCTCACCCGGAGCAACAGTTTCAACAACTTTTTCTTGCTCAATTATATTAATAGAAAATATGCCTGGCTCAGTTTCGCATTGCGATCCTAAGACAGATTCTTGTTCAGGAAGTTTTGCGGATTCATAATTTTTTAAATTTTCCGGCGCAGGTTCTTCAGCTTCAATGGCTGGTGGATGCTGTACCACTTGAATAGCAGTTTCCATGGTAATCACCGCAGATGGGATTGGAGTGCCACATTCGGTTTTGTTTTGGACTTCGTCTATAGGAGTCACTAAATTATCAGTCTCATCAGGCAGCGATATATTGGGTTCAGCGTGAGTGGGTTTCTCCGATTCCGTCTCTTGGCCATTTTCTTTTGTATTTTCTAAAGACAGCCTTGATTTCGAAGCTTCCATATCAGCTACATTTGCAGAATTTTCCAAAGATATGATCTCTTTATCAGAAACTTCTACTACAGGCGCTGTCGGATCTCTGGAATAATTTTGGTTCTCGTCGTTTTCAGTGTCATTAACAATATTTGATTCCTCGACTTCGTCTATAATATCTAGTGAGTAACGTCCTATTTGCGGTCCACGTGCTTTTATTTCAGTCAAAGCTATGTCACTCAATTCTTTCAGTGAGGCCATTTCGGTAGACGTCAAAATCGAAGACTGTTCTGAAGTTGGTATAGCTAACATTGGGCCCAATGCCATGGCAGCAAGTATTTCGATGACGGATGGTCCCTGACAAGTTGGATTAGTTTTAACATCGCACGGCACTTCTTCGAACATATCGTCGACGCTGTAGCCAGTACAGCAAATTTCTTCTAGAATCTCCTCGTCTGATTGATTAGGAGCTGCAAGCAATAAACGACAAACTGAGTGTCGTCAAACTGAGATCATGCAAAGTATCCTAAGAGATACTTCTGGATGGATGAAAGACGATATGATCTTACCAGTGGAAGGGTTTGGCCATCATACAACATACATCGAACTCTAGCTGTCGTTTACTTAATTATTTATGTGGGGGTTGCACTACAGTTTGTTGGGGTAGGGGTACGACAAGATGCATTCACAAGCATTTAAATGAAGGAGGAAGTTTCTATTATGTTAATGTGTTAGTTGAGGCTGTCTGCAATCTTGCAGTGGTCTTTATTTGGGTGAGAGTTTTTCGCTTACCTGTTAATGGACTTCGAACGTCATCTGCTTCGTTGACTGTTCGATTGGCAACACTTGGATTAATGGCTTCCGTTTTCGTTGTGACTCCAACAACATGCTCATTTCTCGTCTCATGATATTCAGGTTCATTTGGGCCTCTTGATGTATTCGAAATTAAGCTCGCAGTTTCAATTAACTCATCCAGTGCCACTTTTGTATTCTGACCACCAATCAGATGCTTGTTCAATATGCGATCATTTAGCTGATCTAAATTGGCATCGGATATTTTCAATGAAGAGTCATCTGTATCTGAACCCAATTCGGAGAGGTCACTAATTTCATCTGTGGTCTTATCGCCAATTTGGGCACGTACGTCATCTTTTGGTGCGGGTACCAACATACCCACACTGCCAGTTATAGAAGTGGTTAACGAAGAACGCTTCTTCCTAAAGAGCCAATTATCCTCCCAAGTACCTTCAGCTAGTGTGCTAGAAGATATCGAAGCGCGATCTAAGGAGGTGAAATCAAAATTAAATCTTACATTCATAAATCTAGAATGGACAAAGTACTAACCATCCTCTTCGGATTCAGTGACAGCAGCTGACAAATCAGGTAAGGGCACCTTATGGTCGGCAATGTAATCACTCAAAGCTGATTCGCGACCTGCAACAAAAATATTTTTACCCTAAAAACAACAAAAAAACGTCAGTTAATATGTGTTCGTAGAAGAACTTTGGTTTAGAAAGCAATAGAGTGTGAACAAATTAACATACTTTTGGAGACCGTTCGGTGTCAGTGTAGCTGACATCACTTCTTGGCTCAACCGAACTGCCAGAGGAAGTGCTTTGGTTCTCCACATTGAAATTGGCATCGATGTTGCGTGAGCTCAAGTCAGGCGTACTCTCCGAAAGCTGCCTAAGGTTACCTTCCTTGTCGGCAATCTGCAAGGTAAAAACAAGAAGAAACGAATTGCAAACAAAAATAGCAACAACAATCATAATACGCGGTGCATGTATGCGAACTTAGCCCTGACTGTGAACTTGTCAGAACTGTGTAGATTTCGGTTTAGCAGAAACGTGCAGCAATCAGGTTAAGCCGCTTACGATTGCGATTTAGTCATGTGGGGAACAATGACCAGCAACGAAGCTTAGCGGCGTCACAACGAAATGTTCTTAGTTAAGTGACGTCACTGGGGTATTTGATTGATTTTATCATCGTCGTAGTGGCACAGTGCTTCGCGGCCGAAAACGAACGTTGCCGAAAGCCAAAACAGCAGAATATCGTGGCGCCGACAGTCTAAACGAATATTGATTTTTATATTTTTATGAAGCCCGAATAATGCAATATTGCTGCGATATTAATTTTATTGTTGGACAACTAAAATTTGCAATCGAACTATTAAGTGACATCTTTGGCTGTTTTGCTTTATATCACGCGACTAAGCCAAGCCAATATAAACAAAATGGCTAATCATGGATTTTGAGAACAACAAAAACATCATAATTTACTTTCAACTCCACCACATTGCCATTCGGCTCCATTTTCCACACTACACCCGCCGGGAGAAGTGAGTATACGTGCACAACTCCGTTAAACGAGCTCAAGAAACGAGTCCGAACTTCTTAAAAACAAAAAATTCAACAGAGCAAATATTTCTTGCTGCTTTATCCAATTAGTGGACAAAATGGTTGATTTTCTTTGGTATCTTTTCGATGGTAGTTGGCTTGCACGTCTTCACAGTTAGAAAGTTGTCAAACGACTAAACGAAACTATGCCGCTGTTCTGGTATTCCGGATTCAAAATAACTAAATTTCTATGGCCATTTTCAGCGGAAGGAAGCCATGCAAGTGCTCAATGAAAGGTGGAAATTAGCGAAAGCAGGAAAATACAACGGACTTGAGCCGTCAAAGTGGCGACAGCATTTTAGTCCATCGTCTGGGGTTTTTGGAAATGTTCTATGTAGATTTCGGCATTTTGCGTTTGACGGTAAGAAGCTATGTAAAACGAAAAGCGTTTAATATTGGATTAAATCATGTTAGGATTATTCAGATTTTTTACTTTTAAACTCGACAATCAAATGAGAAAGCGCTGAGTGCTACGTACCGTAACGCGTCAGTAAAACTAAATTTCTAAAAGGGACATAGCACGTTTTGCACTTTAACAGCCAGCATTAATACATTAGGCTGCCCGTCTATTCACTTCTGCAGAGCTTTTTCGCTTCCGCAACCTCAATTTGAAGATGTACATTGTTCAGAAAAATTCTAATCAAAGTATAGTTCACAATTAATGCAAGCCGAACTCATGTCTGATTTCTATACCACATTCAATGAAACCTAAAATTTGAAGAAATAAATGAGTTTATCGTACAACGACAACACTATAAATGAAATTTTATAAAAATTATAATTCTTTTTATTTTTAATAATTATTTTTAAACTAATTACTAAACTCTTCTTATAAATAGATCCGTACTTGCGTATTTCCTACGAATCGATCCTTTTATAAAAAGTTGATTTAGATTTATTAGGCCACAAAGTCTTAGCATTGAACAGCCTAATGACGGTACATTTAGAACTATCGCTTTCTTGGTAACAGTTCTCAGCTAAGGTTGTATGCCAAAAACACTGCTTGGGTTAGACAAATGTGTTTTAAAGGTATATGCACTGTTTTATGCTATTGGGAAAAGACTCGTCATAATATTCTACCTAATTTGTTTAAATGTTCATATGTGTGTGTGCTGATCTTTATATTTTTACTTTCTTTCGTTCAACAAGTGGCCGATTGATTAAGTATGACTAGCACGTGACGTCTTATGCGAAGCAAAGCATACTGTGTTTGTATGTATGTATGTATGTGTGATGTTCATTGAGATAGGTCACGGAACTAATGGAAGGGGGGGCAGAAAAAGAAAGAGCTAAGCACTAAGTACTAAGTACTTGTAATATCAATACTTAGATACCTATTGTGGTTGTCGAGAGAGGGGAGAGAACATAAATTTAAATCTGAAAGCAATCGTATACAATCATAAATCATTCTAACTAGTTATTCTGCAAATAACTAAACTTTCTTCTTCCTTCAAACTACCTATCATGCTATTTACTCACCTTATTCAACACAGCGGTGGCTAGCAAATCCTGATAGATCTTCGGCTCGAAATAGTGATCAGTGCGCGGACGATGACGTAGACGTAGATTTCCATTTTCTAGTGGTAACCTATCTATGGCGCCATTACTGAGCGCATGCGTATTTAGAGCCACTTCCGATGCGCTTCCATTTGCCAGCGGTGGCATGCGCAGGGTCTCAGCAATAATTGATTCAATCATGTAACGCAAACGTGTTTGGGAAATTTCAGAAAATTCGGACGGCTTTTTAACATTTTTGCTATTGTTGCAGTGATTTCCATTTAAGGCTGTGGGTGGTGGTGGTGTTGCTGTGCTATTTAGAATACCTGGCAGATCTGCAAGGAAAGCACAAAAATCCATAAATTTGATGAAAAACGATTTTACTATCGATTAATTTTGTTTGGTTTAGTAATTAATTTGCACACGAAAAAGTAGGCGGCTACATTCATTGAACACTAATGCAAGACAAGTAAATATTTACAACTTAGAGGCATAGAAGCAGCCATTCTATTCTCCCAACTATGCAACAGGGCACACGGCGTATGAGCAACATATTTAAACAGCTGATAACAGTCCAATGTGACCAAACGCCGAACAGCTGCTCACTGCCGCTGTTTGAATTTGGTTGTTTTTGTTATTTTTGCATACGTTGTGTTGTGGTTGCACGTGGATATGTGACATAAAATTACCTAGTTTCACCTCAATTATGTAGACAAAGTAAAAGACAATTAGCGCGAAAACCGCATAAGCGCCTGCAATCAGGCCGACAGTAAAGTCCATTCTGATACCTTCTCCTTAGCGTGCACATGCAGCTTGCAGTCATTCATGAGTTTGGTGCGATGTTTTGTTGTGGTTGTTATTATTGTGGTTTTGTTTTGTCTTTGTATTTATTTGTTTATATTTACAATTTTGTGGTCGCACTTGTTGCTTGTGTTTGTGTGTGCCATTCAGCTTGTAATTGAGCGCGCGCAGTTTCAGATTTTTTGTTTTGTTTTTATTTCGCTTTTCGGAAGCAAAAGTTAGTCAGCCCAAACACTATAATCGTCAATTTAATTTAATTTAACTAAATGTAAATATTTGCGTATTCGCAATTTAGTGGTGGTTTCCGTTTAGTTTTTTGATGCTTGCGGTTTTTTTTAAATTTAGTTTTATTAAATTTGGTTTCGTTTTACTTTATTTTACATTATTTTATTTTATTTTATTTTATTTTATTTTATTTTATTTTATTTTATTTTATTTTATTTTATTTTATTTTATTTTATTTTATTTTATTTTATTTTATTTTATTTTATTTTTTTTTATTTTATTTTATTTTATTTTATTTTATTTTATTTTATTTTATTTTATTTTATTTTATTTTATTTTATTTTATTTTATTTTATTTTATTTTATTTTATTTACATTCGCCCATCAAGGCGTGCTTTTAGTATTTAACTAAATTTAAAAAATATTTGAGCACATAATAGTCAATGAATTGTTTGTGCTTTGCGGTATTTTGCAATTCACAATAGTCAATTTTTTCGAAATTATGTGCCATTACCACATTATTTTCATCACAAAATGTGTAATCGCTGTTGATGTCTCATGCTATCGTGATTGCTGTCCAATTGGCGATTGCATGTTGCCACTTGTTGTTGCAATTAATGTTGATCATCGAATATTTTGTATGAAATTTATGTTGAAAGCATTCGGTACATTAATTGTTTGTGATGCAAAATCAAACATGTTTGCATTCCTTATGCACAGCTGATTGAATCAAATTTCAACTTTTTGTTACATAATCATAATCACAACAATCGTATAATGTTAAAAAGGCATTGTCAGAATAATTTAAATGCCATCTTTTCTTTGATAGTTTAATCGCTTTGTTCATTAAGCATATCTGGTTTATAATTTAAGATTTAGTAGAACACAAAATCATAAAATATTTTTGATGAGATAACAAAAGTTGTTAATGTCATTGCAAAAAAAAAAACAGGTTATGAATATGATGATGTTTATATATGTATGTATGTATGGCCACGTGTATGTTAAGATGATTAAAAATAATAAATTTTTCCTCGAAACAAACAGAAGCTCTCTAAGTAGTACGAGATGTGTATTTACGATCGTGTTATCTAGAATAGTTATTCAAAAAAAAAAAAAAACATACTCAAGTTGACACAAAGATTGTTGTTGTTACAAGTTCTCGATTTGATCAAGTTATCTATTTTTGCGCCTCAGTAATTTTGTGCAATTTCATACGAGCGTCTGAGTGCGAGTTGAACAAATTGGATACCTTTACGAAACGATCCATGCGGCTTTTAGATGTTGAATGGGTTTCATGCCTACACATCTATTGTTTGTTGTCAGTCAATCAATCAGCCAATAATTAAGTAGTAACTGGTCAAGTTAGTGAATAACTTCGAATGAAAGAATGCGTCGAGCTTGTTAAGACGTGCACACTATTTCGTGATGTCGGTGATTGATGACTACATTTTTCGGATTGATTTTTTGTTGACTTTGTTTCAAAGCTTCTTCTTTTCTGGTTTAGCTTGCGTAGTTAATTTATTTCAAAATAACTTCATTCACACCATCGTGGTATTTGTACATATTTTATATTCTCTAACTCACAAGTCTTTAGCTATTAATACTGAATATCAATACCCCACCCACTGACTGGAGAAGGATAAGATATTTCTCGATATTTTAGCAAGTTTCGAATTGAATTTCAAAGAAAAAAGTTACCTAAACTCCAGAGTACAATTGCCAGTGCACAATGTTGATATGTAGAAAATCTTGCTTTCAATATCAAAGTTCGCTCTAACGTCAAGTTGCTATTTAATGGCTGAAACCTACGTTAATCGGAATGTTAAAGCAATTGACGAATTAATTCTAACTAATTTACAGTACGTTTCATAGCTGTAGCACTCTCAGAATTTACGTTTTGAAATGGGGTGACAAACAAGTGAAAATAGGGCTAAGGCAGCTGTCAATAGACAGAATTAGTATTTTTTTAATTATCTGTTCCTATTTCCGCCATAAAATATTTTTGAAGAACACCCACTGCAAATTAAGTCACTTTTGCGTATCAATAGCAGAATATATTGAAAGACAAAACATTTTTTTACGCTCGATTTAAAATGTTTTAAGAGTTTTAGGTTGTTCTGATCTGAACCTAATTAAAACGAATTTTTTTAATTAAAATATAATTCAAATTGAATTCTTCTAGCTGTTTTTTGCTGTATAGATCCGATCATTTTTACAAATTATCTATGTTGTGTAAACTTTTAGGGAAAAATGAATGACATGATTGACATTGCTGCTTAGTGACTTTTTGTTCAAGGCTGACACGTGACGCATTTTGTGCTGGCCGATAGGCATATTCATATACATGTATGTATATAAATGTAGTGTAATAAATCTAAAGAACTTAGATTAATAGAAAGCTAATCTGGTTTTAATTGAAATGCCTTGTTCTGATGGATGATAGCACCTTGAAACAGAATCAAATGAAAGCAGCGAAATGGTTTTATATACATATGTACATATATATTTTTTTAACATATATATAATTGTGCATACATATCTATACTATAAGCACATATTTCATAAATGGATTAGATGATGTGAGGTGGTCAAAGTACGCACGAAACACTGATTAAACGTTTACATTGTTTGGCATCCGGCGCTTGCCTTTCGCAGCGATGACGTATGAATATTTATTATGAATAAAGATGTTTTACAAATAGATGCAAATAACCAAAACGATACATATGTATATAGCATGTATGCATAAATAATATATTTCAGTTGTTTCAAAATTTTTGGTTTTTGCTAATCAAAGTTCAACATTTTTTTGTACATCGGACAGTGGTGCCTGGCCATAACCGGAACATCATTATTGGCGAACTAGCATGTGCGTTTTCATTTGTATGTGTGTACTGAAACTACACAGCAAAAAATGGCGTAACATTTGTGAATGCGACTCAAACACTTTTAAAATTAATTCTTATATGAAACCGCACCAGTTACTGTAACCATATGTGCAAACGCAATGGTATTTAGAACCAAACTTGCAAACGTAGCAAAAGCAAAGAAATTTACTGTTAAGGGTATTTACAGTTACAGTTACCGACACACAAATACAGATCGGCCGTTCCCAAAGCACGTCTAGGTCGGTTGTAAAGCAAAGTAAGGCTCTTTCCCAATTTTAGATGTTAAGTTGTTGCAAGTTGTTTCATCGTGTGAAATCAGCCTAACGTAATGAAACACTTTTTTTTGGTGGTTATATCCCTTTGTTTGTGTCAATATTTTGTATTATCTTTGGCAGTTCACTGGCAGTAAACCCATCAATATCGACATCACAATAGAGAAATAAGCAATTCAATAATGTCTGGAGTATTTTTAAAAGCACCAGCAGAGTCACTGGACCACATGCTAATGACAGCGAAATACAGTTAAACCGATGAATTAATATACATATGTATGTGCGATTATTATCTCTTTTTAATCAACACATTGTGACATTTTGAGCTGGTCGCATTCGGATTCGCATTCAAACTCATATTTTACATTGATACAATAACAAACCCAAATTGTTTATGCATAAAGATGTTCAACAGCAAAAAAATAAAAAGAGAAATAAAGCAGCAACTAAAACAATGTGTAAGAAAATTTGGTATGTAAACGCCACTTAAGCCGCTGGCAGAGTAATAAAGTCAGCGATGAGCGTTGAGTGGTGTTAGGCGGAGTGGCAGTGTTGTAACGTATACGCCCGGTGTATCATTGTTGCCGAACCCGTGTGTGTGTGTTTGTCGATGTGTGTAAATGTTTATGACGCTTGCCGTTATCTCTTACAGATAAAAAAAACCCATGCCAAAGAGTCATCAGAAAAAAAAGCACGTCAATTTAGTACTTTCAATTTAGCTTGGCTTTTTACTAAGAAAATATTTTTGGCTTACGTCGACACGACAATGAAATTGGTTTATTAAATTTTATTTTAAATCACGATTATTTATAAACTTTGATTGTACACGTTGAAATGATTTTGTTAAATTTTTATTTTTGTTGGTTTTGCATAATATGTATTACAAATGTGTTGAATAATTAAACGAGATCGCTAATCATTAACTCAGCGATATATTCGAGGGCATTTTATTAATACATCCTCATCCTTCTTTGTATATTTTTAAACGCGAATTTCACATGACATACAAACTAGCACAAATCAGCGACTCAGTCTCGTCCACGCGCGCACCTCAACTAAAATTGATAGCCCGCTTCGAGCAGGTGTCAACGTTGTTTCTTACTGTTATGATTGAGCATTCGTTATTCGGTTCGTTGTGGTGAATTTGTTGCGCTGTTTATGGCTCAACTAATGTGAGGGTTTTATTTACTTTTACTGATAAGTTTAAAGGTTTTTTTTTAAATGTGTGCGAGTATTTTGGACATTGTTGTTTTTGCTACTTGTTCGTAAGCACACAGAGATATTATTTTTTTTAATTATTAATTTCTACTAATTTGAGTGTATGGATTAATTGCAACCGTAATATAACTCTCATCGTGAATATGTCCGAATGGCAAATTACAAAAGATTTTATATGAATATAAAAATATAAAAACCGGTTGTGACATTTACCGCTTGTCATGCTAAGGGTTAATTACTTTCTATTGTGAATGCATTCTTAATTAAATGTTCGAGGTACTCATATTTATAAGTGAGGAAAAATGTTATTCTAATCATTCTGTACAACTCTGCTTAAGAATCTATGGGTCCGAAACCGATTGAAACTCCGCAATTTTTGAGCTTAAGTTTCATGATTCTTGAAACTTTTTTACTTGACCATGAAACTTCACCCTAAAAATCGCGGCCTTCAAATCAGTTTGTTGCTCAAGGTTGACCAGGAGGATTCGTATGTCGTTCTAAATCGGGATGCAGTGTTCACATTTGTACATACATATGTACATACATATGTATGTATGTATGTATGTATGTGCATATATTTTAATTTCTGTTTTATTTTATTGTAAATCATGCTATGGACTCGTATTCTACTTAAAAAAGGTGTTTCAAAGATTTCCTTCGCCACTTTTATCAATTAAGTTATGTTGATATAAATATCGGAAAATCTTGGCTTGCTTTCTAAAGATCCGAGGTAACGGTTTGTTTAACTAGTTAATTTTGGTAAGTTTGATAAAATAAGCTAATTAACTAAATGAGTTAATCAACGTTTGTCATATTTCTGTCTGCCTGTTTTTATTGTAGATAACACAGCTCACATTTCTTAATTTTTTTTTTTTTTTCTTGAAAAGGGAATGGCATACATATGTACTCCTCAAAAAAGTATTAATACTTGTAGGTATACGGAGGCGGAAAAACCTAAGTATCTTTGTATGCTCAGAACCGAGAAGCGCTTCTACACAGGTTTAAGGCCATCAATAAAGTGTTCATGACTATTTACATTCTCCATTCGTCTTAGGATTGCATTGGCAACAATGGAAATATTTATTGCCATAACTTAAAACAATTTCAAATACGCATGCAACATAAGATAATTTCATAATTCAGGTCATCACATGAGGCACAAAAAACAAAAGCATGCATAGGTACAATTCGCTTAGGAGATCCAAATATTCTTAAACATTTGCAGCACAGTCGTCACAGGCAGTTAAATTCAAAATAATACAACAAAAACAATACAATTTGCTATAATCAAAAATCGACTACCAGTAACTCACCTCCGCTGCAAGCTTTGTTGCTCAATTCATTCTCCCAACTTATAAATATGTTGCTCAATTTCGAGTGGTATTTTTCAAAGAGGTGTAAATCTTAGGTGGTGAGTGTTTGGATTTGAATCAGAGAAGAGGTGAAATAGGTTAGTTAAGTTATACTTGGTATAACGGCATAAGCACCGCAATGAAACGGAAATTGTTAGCTTTCAATAGTATACGCCTAATTATATGCCAAGCAAATAGGTTTTTGTAGCGAAAGCTTAGCTGATGGCAAATGCAATAGAAATGTTGGGCTAGCTCTCAATAGGCTTTTTTTAAAATGTTGCTACGACTATTTAATATTGTTGTTGTTTTTTTGTAGTATTAATTTTTGTTGTTTTTAAGTACTTACAATTTTCACTTCTCGACAGTTGCCCGACACGTATTTGATCCAATGAACCACCCAACAAATGGGCTACAATTTCTTCGACATATTCACGTATTTTCAACTTTTGCTCAGCGTTGATGGTAGCCGAGTTTTCACCTACTTGGCTGACACTTTCAAAATCTGCAATTTGTAATAAACGATTATTAACATAACCAATACTCACTGTTTTTTTTTTATTATTTTTCAGGAACAATCAACTTACGCATGGAACTTTCATTGCAATCGCCAATTGGTATGTAAATTTCACTGCGCGCTCGCATTGGATATACATATTTCTGGCGATTAAAGGACATTTGCTCCGCTACCCAAGATTGGGTATGCGTAAGAGACTCCTTCGAAGACTGGCATAAATGACATTCCCAACGCCCAGCTTTGGGCAACCAGCTGGAACATTTGGCACCACGACATATTTTCTTGTTGCACACGCAGCATGTGACAACGCTGGAATGGGAAAGCAAAAACCGTTAGCAAAATTAAATATTATTTACTAATTTCAAATATAACTGAGAAGAATCCACCAACCTTTTGGAATCGAATTGATCAATTTGGCAGCAGCAAACATTGCAAATATTTTCATTTGTCGATCCTTTCTGGAATATTCGTCTTTCACAGATTTTGCTGCAGAAGAAAATTTGATAACAATACAGATTAGGGTTACTGAATAATTAAATATACATACATATATGTATGTAAATTAGATAGCAAGCCCTGAAATTTGAGAGTGATTATAGATCCTAACGGGAAAAACACAATGGTGGTACTACATATTTCGGTTTCGATCAAACTTGAAATTGGCTTTTTCGGCTTATTGCCACACATTTGTTTTGTAATATTTTATTTCCAAAAATATCCGTTTATCCTTGTATAAATGTGCCATTCAAAATTCGAGTTTTAGATGTCGGTTTATGCATATTATTACTTTTTTTTATTTTTTTCTTCTTCGGTTTCGGTAAACAACATAACTCGAAACAAAAACAACTAATTCTTGGACTTTTGGAATTGGATTAATTACTACTTAGAGGATGTGAGCCATTTGAAACCGGTAATAAGCTAAATAACACCACATTCGTAAGCTGAAACGTACTAGAAAATGTGTAAGAGCAGAGAGAATTAATTAATTAATCGTCACAGAAAAATATCAGCTAAACGGCTGTTCAAAGTTCTACGAACTTAGCGGAGGTTAAATAGTGACGATATATTTTTTAAGATTTGGCAGTTATTTTGAGTGTTAAAGGTCGTTGGAGTGGGTAAGAATAGGAATTAAATATTTAACGAAATTAATTAATTTTTTTTAGTGAACCTCACTCTATGAAGATCCAAATAGAACAATACTTGCGTACCTACTTCTAATTTTAATAAAGATATTTTTGGGAATTTTTCAGACACAATCATTCCTTGTTAATTATATTTATGTAAACGCCCACATACATATTTGCCAAAAACTGTGTGATTAGCCTAAAGAGATTGATCTGTGGCTATAATTCAATGTAGGTACATATGTACATACATAAGTAGCATACTCATAGGGATGTAGGTCAATTCCAGTTTTTGAAGCATCCTTTTTGGAGGTAAGAGTACCTGCTTGGGTAGAGAGCGGAATACTTTCGGAATATAAATGGGTAAAATGGGTCCCTCAATAGACATGCACACCAAATGTGAACAGTCCAGCACATAGACTTATCCCGGACGCATTCTAGACTAATCCAATTTTTTTGCAGGGAATAGGTAGGAAATGTTTCTCAAAATCTCATAACATCTCGAATACGTTCAAAACTCACAAGTTAGCTCCTTGTGCCGGTTGCCTAAGAGGCTGATTGTTCAGTTAAGCGCTGAAGATTTTATTTTGTGCATTTGAATAAATGGAAAAGTTGGTAACTAGCACTTAAATTGTTTTTGTTTTTTGTTTTCTTTAGATATGTATGCATAACTTTAAACACCATGCCGCTGCATTTGCTGTTTTTGTTTTTGCATCTTGCATTGGTGTTGCATGCTGAACAACAACCAAACTCGTCTTGCATAATCTGAATGCGGAAATTGTGACGCTCGCACGTTGCTTGCCCAAGCGTGTTTAATGACAGCGAAAGAAGTTGGTTGTATTATTTATGAGTGCTAGCAAAAACTTGAAAACTTGATGGAAATATTTTTAGTGGACAATGTGGCTGACACCACAAAAAAGTCCGAAAAACAAATGGTTTTCTCTTGTCGTGTTTTTGCAATTTTTTGTTTTCACTTTTTATCGTGGTCGAATTTTGGATTATGCTGTTGGCGAACTTTTGCAAGAAAATGGGAGAAAGAGTATAGTTATCCTTGTACATATATATGTAGGTACATATGTATTTCGAACAGCTACCAGATCTTTAAGAGCTTACCATTCAATATGTTATCTAATATAAATGAATGTAGGTATATGTAGTTCTTGTAAATATTAAAATGATAATAGAAAAATACTCCGATAATTTTATTGTCATTTATGTTGGGCCACTAAAAGGAGGCCAAAACCTCAATAAAATACACCGAAAAACTTAAACTAGTATTAACTAAATTTAAAAACTTATCAAGCTACATACATAGATAGGTACAAATAGACAGATCGAATCTCAGCCAGAGAACCGTTCAAACAACAAAAGGAAAATAGTTAATAAGTTTAGCTTAATGATTCTAGGAGTTTTGGAATACAGCTCTTTTTTCCAGAAAAATTTTCTTTTTTTCTTGTAAAAAGATCATTTGAGGGCATGACACATTTCTTGATTTCAACTTATCCGGATATTGTACCAGTATCTAAAATTCAAAAATTTATTTTTCTAACGATTTTTAGTGAAAATATTTATGTGAATTGTGAGCTCCCACAAAATAAAATAAATCTTAACCGAAACAGGCTAATGTGCATACATACACACATTCATCGTAAATTTTTTTTTTTGCAATGAGTTGGAAAAACTTGGAGACATGAAATATTTATTTTAAAAGTATTCTATACCATAATTTATGCATATTAGTTTTATTTATTACTATGTATAATTTTTATCAGTCACTTTTTGCAAATCACCATCATTACCATTCTTTTTACCATTAGCATTGCTTTTTGCTTTTACTAATACTTCTAGACATATTCTTAAACCATATAAAAAAAATAACCAACACCACATTCCTAGCAAATGCTGCTTTCCTGCTGTTGTTGTTGCTGTTGATGCATCCGAAATCGACGGATCAGCTCTTGTTCATGAAGCTGAACTCTCTGCCGATAAAGCAACTGTCTTCGTGTCCATTGTTCATAATTGTTGCGCAAATCCTCATAGTAAATATCCTCCTCGTATTCGCTCGAATCATCGTCGTCTGCATCGCTGTGTCCAAATATATGGCTCGTGCTCGTTCCAGAAATGGTGAGCTTCAGTAGCACAACCTCAAAGGCGCAAACCATGAATAGGAACATCAGAATCGCCAAATTCATATGGCTGGTGAGTGTTAGCTTTTCCCAATTTCCTATTAGTGTTGATGTTAATATCATTTTGTTGATCGTTCTTGGCATTCAGCAGAGCTTTTTCTTTTGTTTGCAACTATTATTCAGGTACCGTTATTATGTTAGTTTTTCATTAATTTCAGACATCTCCAGTCCGCGGACAAAGCATTGCACAGTTACTAATGACTTTCTGTATATCCAAAATTTGTTATCTCTTATATTTTATGAATATCGCACTTTATCACTTTTATTTTCATATTTTTTTATCTTATGACCATTTCGTGTTTTTGTTTTAGTATCGCTTTCACGTTAGCTTAGCAACATGACTTTCTCGCGCAAAAGTTGTTTTCATAATGTTTTGGCTTTTTAATCTGAGCTCACATTGAGCTGCACAGCTAGGAAACATGGCGAGGCACACAACTCAAACCTGTTTTTCACGTATGTATGGAGGTACATATATGTACATATGTGTATCTGTGGGCGCAAGCGATAACAGCCAAACTGCAGTTAGGACGAAAGTGAGTTATGAACAGCATATTTCAAAAAAGCTGGATGTCATGGACCAAAAATCATGTTTGAAAGGAAGGTGAAAATTTTGCAGTTGTTTCTCTAATATTCTGTGAAGTAGGGAGCCTGGAATATAACTGCGGTAGGATGTCTGTCTTAAGAGGCGACTAAATGCACGACCCGAAGTTTGGAAGAATCAATCAAATCTTTCTCGTGACAGTCAGACTGGCACAATACTCTGTTACAATTTTTTATTTTATTATTTTCCCACTCTCAATCTGTATCGTATTGGCATACGAGTTGAAATTTTACTGATGTTTAGCTATAAGAGTATTTTAAATCTGGCAATGCTGCGCTTGTCAGTTTGAGAGATGGAATGTAATGTGAAAGTAGGAATAAAGAGTTGGGTTTTTTGTGAAGCCTTTTTCCCAACTATAACCCATTGTGTCGTTATTTTTAGAAGTGTGAGATATTGCAGAGTAAGTAGAATAAACATTTGGTCCGTGTAGAGCCGGATATACCGGTGAAATTGGATATTTGTGAAATGTGAAAGAATATGAAGAAATGTATGTATGCATGTACATACGTATGTATATGTGATAGAAGCCGCCTGGTGGCAGTGTGGCCGTAGAAATAGGAGAAAGAGATGTCATCTGCTTTTGTGCAGGTCCTAGTGATAGAGTACGTACTAACAGCGTTCGTCTTGCAAATGCATGTACACAAGGGTGCGACAGAGCGCTTAGCGCAACATTATGAATGAGATAGAGCCCTTGCGCATGTTGAGTAAAAGGAACGTAAGTTGTTTGAGTGCGAGATAGACAGTGTTGTTCGGATTTGCGCCTTATGGTGGTTGAAAAAGCCGAACTTCACTTCGTAATAATCGTGTAAGGATTGAGAGGTGTTTTATCAGCAATTTTCAAAAAATTTTAACTAAATACTTTACAAGCGTTTTTACTTCGAAGTTTTGATAACTGTGAGTATAAAACATACGAAAATGTTGATTACAGTCCACTAAGTGTGAAAGAAAATAAAATGTGTGAAAGTTCTTTGTTCTGCTTGTGATATGGTGATAGTTGAGGTGCGTAATTCGTTTGCCTTTTTGGTGGCGTGAATGTAAAACGAAATTTACACACGGTAATTGAATTTGTGCTATTGCGATAGATATGCTAGATTTCAGAAAGATATTTACAGTGTGATAGATTTTTGGCTGCTGTTAGAAGCAACAATTTAAGTAAAATAGCGTTGGTAGATACGGTCGTTACCTAAAAGTGAGCTGTGCAGCCATTGGGCGAAAGAGGTAAAATAGCGTTTATGAATACGGGCGTTACCGAAAAGTGAGCTGTGCAGCCATTTGATGCAAGAGGTAAAATGGCGTTTGTGAATATGGTCGTTGACCAAAAGTGACCTGTAAAAGCACAGTGTGAAAGGAATTCTCCGAATTCTGTTGATGGTATTCGCCGAGCGATATTATCAATGTTCAATTCGATAACATGCATGTTGTGAGAGGCGATAGTGCGATAGATCGAATTATTTAAATATAAATTCGATACCTTTTAAGAGCTTGCAAGCTAGAGATTGGGTGAAAGATAATAATAATAACATAATAAAAAACAAGTTATGTTTTATTTATAATAGCAAGTACCGCACAGCAGAACAAAGAATATATGGTGAATGGCGTAACCGCAAACGATGAAGGTAGATTTAAGATTTGTTTCGTCTTCTTTTGTTTCTTTTCTTTTTGGGATAGATAAATGGCTGACTTGAACAGACATACAGCAGCCTTGCACGCTATTAAGCGTGTGGGAGAATTTGCGAAAGGGCCGTCCTTTGACAATGCGGAAATTGAAATGATAAGGGCACGCCTGGGAAGATTGGAGGAGCAATGGGTGCGCTTCAATGAGATTCATGGCGACGTGGTAGGAAGCATTGAAGCGGATGCATTGGAGGGGATAGAGCGCGGTATGCAGCTGGCTGAAGAGGTATACTTTGAGACCAGGACAGCATTAAAGCGAAAGATAGAGGAGCTTACCCCTCCCGAGAGAGCTTCTGCACAAGGTTCGGTTGAGCAGCAACCAATAAATCTCCAGGTGAATGTGCCATATCATCAGCACGACCTTAAAAATACCTGGGGCGAATTTGATGGCCACATTTTAAAATGGCAAGGGTTTTGCGATCGCTTCATGGCAGCTATCCACAACAATGAGCAGATTTCCCCAGCATATAAATTTGCCTATTTGAAAAAGTCGATGACGGGAAGGGCTGCCAAAACTTTGGGTGAATGGCAATTAACCGACGGGAACTATCAAGAGGCGTGGGATAGGTTAAATCAGCTCTACAATCGGAAGTACTTGATTTGCCGTGAGCACCTTAGGCAGTTTAGTCGCCTGCCAATGTTGCAAGGCAACCCCACTGCTGATGAGTTGCAGCGTATGTCAAACGTCACTCATGAGACATTACGCCAACTACGCGCCCAAGGTTTGCCGGTTGAGTACTGGGACATGTTTATTGTGCACATGCTCCATGAACGATTAGATGCCGAGACAGGGAAGCAGTGGGAGCTACAGAGGAAAAGTGAAACACCAACCACGCAGGAGATGCTAGAGTTTTTGGATCGCCAGGCAGCAGCCTCTGGTACATCAAGCGATAGAAGATCCCGTGCCGTAGAGATAGGTCCTGGTAGATCGTCAGGAAATTCACGAGATAGGGCAACCAATATTGCATCATCGAGCGATAGGAATCGGAATCCGACGAAAAAATTTCCATGCCAAGCATGCGGTAGCGAGAGGCATCAGTTGTTTGAGTGCTCTGAGTACAAGCTCTTGAATCTGCGTGCCAGAAAGGAGCTCGTGAAGCGACGCAATTTATGCGAGAATTGCCTAAAGAAAGGGCATAAAATTGATCGTTGCTATCAAGGTGGATGTATGCGTTGCCCTGGAAAGCCGCTCCATAACAGCACGTTGTGCCCAGCAGGGGAGACAGCAAAGCCGGTCCTCTCAATATCTGAGCAAAGGGAGAAGAGAAAGAATGATGCTAAGGGAAAGGATAGGAAAAACCACGGTGATAGCCGAGAGAAAGAGAAAGAAGAG
Source organism: Sphenella marginata (assembly GCA_951509765.1). NCBI lineage: Eukaryota > Metazoa > Arthropoda > Insecta > Diptera > Tephritidae > Sphenella > Sphenella marginata. The sequence continues at coordinate 686,154 of OX608083.1, forward strand.
AATGGGTCATCTTCCGCCTGACTAGCTCCGAAGAGAAAGAAGGTGAAAGAGTCTGAAGAAGAGAGAGAGAAGTTAGATTTAAGTGAAAGGTTAACGTCATTGGAATTAAAAAATGAATTGTTAAATAAGAAAATCAAGGCGTTGTCCACTGAAGCGAAAGGCTTGGACGAAAATAAAGAAGAAAATATGTCTTTATCGTATTTAAATGCTTTTAATTCCGAGGAAGGTTGTAGTATAGCTCTTCTTCCCACAGCGAAAGTAAGGGTCGATGTGAAGGGGGTTCAGTATGGACCATTTCGGGCGCTTCTAGATACAGGGGCCCAGCCCAATCTTCTTCAGCATGATATGGTCCGGTTGTGCCAACTGCAGGTTGCGTCGACTTCGAATAAAATGGTTGGTATCAATGGCGACTCAGTTGAGGTAAGGAAGAAAACTCAGATAAAGATTATACCATGGTTTGAATCTGAAGATAGTTTCGAAGATGAGTTCTGGGTCTTACCGAGAGACAGTAACTGGCAGATGAAGCTGCCAGGGGATGGTTCAAATCTTCTACCGAAGGAGAACCCTACAGACATTCCCTTTGCAGACCCTGAATATTGGGTGAATAGTCCTGTGAGCATGTTGCTAGGGGTAAAGTTTTTTGCGAGGGTGATAGTGAGAGTAGTGACAAGAGACATTGATTCAACGATTCTAATGGAAACAGCGTTGGGAATTGTGGTTTTTGGGCCCCACTCCCAAAGATATAGCAAGGAGACAGGTGCAGTGATAGGAGTGATCGAGTGTCAGGGTTGTGAGGAGTTAAATCAGCTCGTCAAAAGGTTTTGGAGGCTAGATGAGATGGGAAGCTGTCACAAGCGAACAGAAGAAGAAGAAGCCGTGGAACAAATTTTTTTAAAAACCCATGAGAGAGATTTGGATGGTCGATTCGTGGTCACTATTCCGATTAAGGAGCAGGAATTGGGCAGTTCCCGGGAGATTGCCCTGCGCCGGTTTATGTACTTAGAGAGAAAGCTAGAGAGAGAAAGTGAATTGCGGCATAAATACATAGAGTTTATGAGAGAGTACAAAAGCCTCGGGCACATGCGAAGGGTTACAGAGGCAGCTAGGCCAGGTGAGATGGTATATTATATACCTCACCATTGCGTAACGAAGAAATTTAGAGTTGTTTTTGACGCAAGCTGTAAAACTGAGAGAGGGATATCGCTAAATGACATTCAGATGCTAGGGGAAAAGTTACAGAGAGACTTATCAGAGATAGTAATGAGGTTTAGGAGACACAAGATAGCCATTAGTGCTGACATCAAGATGATGTTCAGGCAAGTGAAAGTGGCAAAGGGGCAATGGAATCTACAAAGAATATTTTGGCGAGAGAGCCCAAGGGAAAGTTTAGAGGAATTCTGGCTAACAGTCGTCACGTATGGCATGACTTCCTCGGCACATAATGCAGTGAGGTCAGTTATCCAGTGTGCAAGAGAGGCCCAAGATTTCTTTCCCATGGCAGCACGAGTGATAGAAAATGATTTTTATATGGACGATCTTGTGACAGGCGAAGAAAATGGGTCAGCGGCTGTCAGGCTAGCGAAAGAAATTGACGTCCTTCTAAAAGGTGGTGGGTTTGAGCTGCGAAAGTGGAAATCGAATTCCATTGAGGTGAGGGAGGCCATGAGCTCCGACTCGGATGACTCAATGATGCTGATGGAAAGTGATAAGACCTCTGTCCTCGGGCTTAAATGGTCAGTGGAGAAAGATACCTTTTCATTTGTGGTAAAGACACCTGAGCTAGATGATAAGGTTACTAAGAGAGTGATATTGAGTCGCGTGGCTCAATTATACGATCCGAATGGATACATCTCCCCTGTGACGATTTCGGGGAAGATAATTATACAAAACCTTTGGAGGCTGAGTTTAGGTTGGGATGAGAAGGTCCCTGATGATCTGGAAGCCAAGTTCAGAGAATATTGGCATCAAATAGTTTTGTTGGAGCAATTTCAGATTGACAGGTGGCTCGGCACAGCCAGAGAGAGTAAAATAGAAATTCACGGATTTTCCGATGCATCTTCGACGGCATATGGCGCGGTAATCTATGTACGGGCAGAAAGTCCAGAGGGAAAGATAACCAGTAAGCTTGTGGTTTCGAAAACGCGGGTTGCACCGTTGAGAACAGTCACCATTCCGAGGTTGGAATTAGCAGCGGCAGAATTACTAGGTAGACTCTGGGTTGAGGTGAGAGACTCGATGGAATGGAATGCCGTTGAGTATACCCTGTGGACTGATTCGTTGGTAACATTGCACTGGATCCGAAAGCTTCCATGTGATCTAAAGCCATTCGTAGGAAATAGGGTTGCATCGGTACAAACTAACACGAACGTTAATTGTTGGAAGTATGTGAATACCAAAGATAACCCAGCAGACATATTGAGTCGTGGGTTAAAGCCGAGCGAGCTGGTGGGCAATAGTCTGTGGCTGCATGGTCCCAGATGGTTAGCCTTACCGGTCGAACAATGGCCAACAAGGGAAATGGAGAACGATGTACCAAAGGGGATAGAAATAGAAATGAAGGTGCATACAGTGATGGTTTTTAAGCCATGGATTTCAATTTTTGACAATAGGTCAGGGAAAGATATTCCACTACTCACATATGTGAGTAAGCTAGAGAAAGCAATCAATATTCTAAGCTACGTGATACGATTTGTAAGGAAGGTGAAAGATAGGGCAAGAGTAAGGCGATCAAAAAGAAGAAAGATAGATTCGTATGCGCCTACGGCTGAAGAAAAGGTCTCGGCCTTGGAATATATGTTAAGAAAGGCCCAACAGGAGTTCTATAGGAAGGATTACGCGGCGTTACAGGAAATGAAAGATTTGCCTGAGAAAAGCAAAATAGAAACCCTAAAGCCCATCATGGATGGGAACGGGCTAATGCGGGTCGGTGGTCGAATTGATGCAGCGGAGATAGACTATGAGATGAGGCATCCTGCGATCGTTCCAAACGGTTCTAGACTAGCGTGGCTCATAATGGACTATGCACACAGAAAGACAAGACATGGGGCAGCACAAGTGATGATGCAGTATATCAGGCAGAGATATTGGATTCCCAAGTTGCGAAGCGGAATAAGGAACTACCTACATAGCTGTGTAGTATGTGTTAGGTATAATCATCGATATGAGCAACAGCTCATGGCTGATCTACCGGGGGATAGAATCCAAGTAGGTAAACCTTTTCTGCATACAGGTGTAGATTATGCGGGTCCATTTGAGATAAGGGTGATAGATAGAGAAGGTATGATAGAGAGAAGGAAGCATTGGGTTGCAATTTTTGTCTGCCTAAAGACTAGGGCAGTCCACATAGATGCTGTCAGCGGACTAACATCCCTGGCTTTTCTAGCCTGCTATGACCGTTTTGTTAGCAGGAGAGGGAGGTGTGAAAGGATGTACAGCGACAACGGAACAACATTCGTTGGGGCTGCAAGGGAGTTAAGAAAAGCGATAGAGTCATGGCGAACAAAAGAAGTGTTCGACCATTTGAATATAAGAGGTACTGAATGGCGCTTCATGATCCCTGCAGCTCCTCATCAAGGAGGAATTTATGAAGCTGCAGTAAAGTCCATGAAGCATCATCTAGTAAGAGTGATAGGTATGAAGGTGATGGTACATGAGCAGTTCATCACACTGTTAGCAGAGATAGAGGGTATCCTAAATTCTCGCCCGCTTCATCCGCTCAGTGATGATCCAACCGATATGCAAGTATTGACTCCAGGACATTTCCTGGTAGGAGAGCCAATTATATTGCCTCCCCCGTACGCGATAGAGAAGCAGCCTAACACATCTGGTGTCAGGTTGTGGAAAGATAGAAGGAAAATGTTGGATCACTTCTGGAAGAGATGGAGTGAGGAGTATTTGGTGACTCTTCAAGAGAGAAAGAAATGGAGAAGAGAGATAGAGCCGGTCAAGGTTGGGCAGCTGGTGCTTCTGAAAAGCGAGAACTTCCCACCAGCGCAGTGGGCGATAGCCAGAGTGATAGAAGTAATTAGTAGTAGAGATAGACGCATCCGGTCAGTAGTCGTAAGGACGGCAACCGGGCAATTCACAAGGCCCGTGCAGAAGATCTGCATTCTACCAGTCGATGCGACATCTGAAGAGAATCAGGGCTACATCCAACAAGGGCAAGAGGATCGAGAAGATACAGCATAGAAGGGAAAACATCCTGTTTTCGTCGGCACTGTATCGTATTGGCATACGAGTTGAAATTTTACTGATGTTTAGCTATAAGAGTATTTTAAATCTGGCAATGCTGCGCTTGTCAGTTTGAGAGATGGAATGTAATGTGAAAGTAGGAATAAAGAGTTGGGTTTTTTGTGAAGCCTTTTTCCCAACTATAACCCATTGTGTCGTTATTTTTAGAAGTGTGAGATATTGCAGAGTAAGTAGAATAAACACAATCAAAACTTTGCCTTGCCGCTTAGGAGTTCACTGCAGAAGTATTTTTCTTTATTAAATAATGTAAACAGGTTTCACTCTTCCTTTGCTTTTTGTTTAACAATTCATTAGCAGATGTACATATCTTTTATTTAGCAAAATTTTATAACAAACAGCAATGTTGGCGCCATTATAATTTAATTTTATTTTAGGTAGGGAGAAATATTATATTTTGCGGGTATAAACTTGTTTGTTTATAATTCTTTTTTATTTTTAACGAAACAAGTTTTTTGCTTAACATCAAAATAGTGCCAAAGTATTTAAGTAGCGAATTTCTAAATAATTTATAAAAATGACTAATTATATATGAATGAAACAGCTGAAATATTCCATGACACAATCACTTGTTTTGGTCGCTTATTTCTGAATGTTTTGTGATCATTTAAATGAAAGCCGAAAGTGTGAAAGGTACAAAATCAAGCGAGTAAACACGGATTAGTACCTGGGAGGATAGAGGAGCCAGAAATAAATAAAAGCGTAAAGTGTTTGCCAGTAGCAGACACAGAAATACAACAAAACAATATTTAATTTATGCATACATATGTACATACATACACACGCTGTATATGATTTTATACAATTTAAATTATACTCCACAAAATGTATCGCATGCTATAAATATCACGTTTGCCTTGTTGCCAATGTAATTACCGACTTGATATCTATTTTAATTACTGGCTCATACTTTGAATTTGATATTGCGAATACATAACGGCAATAGAGGTTATTATAGCACCACGAAGGTTCCTCGTTTAAGTAACATAACTTCAGATAATAATTTTAAAATACGAGTGCAGCACTAATATCAAAAAACAAAAACAATCTCCAATGGTAGAAACTGGGTAAGGGAGACTTCTAGTCAGCTAGAAAAAAATGATTTTGCTTGAGCTTCCACTATAGGGTATGTATATGCTTAATTGATTTACATAATTTCTTAAACGCTCTAACGTGTACGCGACTAGGTTAGATTTGTTTAGAATGAGCTATCAAAACAAAATATTAAAAAAAAACAAAACTAAACGAATCGCAGAAATTGTGATTGATTTGTTTCAAGTATGAATAGAAAAAAGTTGAGCTTTTAAAACGGCTATTTACATAAATGGTCAGCGCCTAAAAGTAAGCAACAAGTATTTTCTAATGGCTTCTGTTAATGAGACAGCAGCAAAGAACATAGATATAGATATCTATGTCAAAGAGCATATATTAATATACTCTCTTTGCTTTGATATTAGCTTAATTGATCTGATATATTTTTTCCAAATAGGATGACTTCCCAATTGGAGTACCTAAGTCGATTACTTAAAATATATGACAACCTTTCACTCGGGCTTCAACTGAAGTTTAAGCTATCGAACGCAATCCTAAACAGGGACCGTAACTGTTATGAGTTTTAATATAAAAATCCACATTTAATCATTATTTTCCGATTTTTTTCATAAAAATCAACAATAGCAGTTATTTTAAACTTTTATTTTTTTGATCAAAAATAAAAGTTATTTTTTGATTTTTATTTTTTTGATCAAACATAAAAGTTATTTTTTGATTTTTATTTTTTTGATCAAACATAATAGTTATTTTTGATTTTAATTTTTTTGATCAAAAATAAAAGTTATTTCTTGAGCGATATTTTATCCCTCAAGAATAAAAATTAAGTTTTGAGTTTTAACTTTTTTCGCGGATTGAAAAACTCAAATTACCGCAGCGCCTTTCTGGCAGGTTGTTGATCATAATTATTAGATGATATATCCTTGTCAGCATAAGTGCTCAATAATTTGAAACATATTTATATTTATACACATTGATATTGTATGTATGGGGCAAAATTCGCCAAGTGTACCAGGTGAAAAAATGTATGTACATAAATATAAACTATGTTGATGAGGATATACCACCCAATAATTATGATTTATTACTTGCCAAAAAGGCACAGCGGCGTTTTGAGTTTTTCAATCCGCGAAAAAAGTTAAAACTCAAAACTTAATTTTTATTCTTGAGGAATAAAATATCGCTCAAGAAATAACTTTTATTTTTGATCAAAAAAATAAAAATCAAAAATAACTATTATGTTTGATCAAAAAAATAAAAATCAAAAAATAACTTTTATGTTTGATCGAAAAAATAAAAATCATAAAATAACTTTTATGTTTGACCAAAAAAATAAAAATGAAAAATAATGATTATTTGTAATTTATATGGATTTCCCTCAAATTTTTTTAGTTTATAGAAGCTTTTTGTTGAGCATGAAGAGACGTGCATATTCATATACTTGAAACGTATCTGCGATATTGGGAAGTCTTCCATTTTTGATGCTAAAAATACAAAAATAATCGTTACGGGGGGTCCCTGATCCTAAACCCTACACTTCTTCCTTAGCTGATACAATTTTTGTTGTTGTCCAATTTCGCTGGTTCTAACAATATTTGTGCTTTGCAGTTTGAATATTGTTTTCAATTAAAACAAGTTGCGTTAATGTACATACATACATACATAGTATGTATTTAAGTTTGTTATTGTTTTGTTTAAATTTTCCACACATTTACTTTTTTTATTTAAAGCCACTCTAGTAAGCACTCTGGGATCATTTTTCGGAACATCTTAAAAGGAAATAATAGGACATGAACCTACAAATGTATTTCATTTTTTTTTTGGCCAGTGGGGGTTAAGCAAAAACAACGTTTTTTTTCGTTCTGATGTTCTTGTTCTGAGTAACATAGAAATATTGAAACATAACCAAAAAACGGAATGATAGGAACAGATCCCAATAAGTACCAAAACTACTATGACCTGGTAAAACACAAAAACAATATTGACAAGCATTGAGTAACAGATCACCTGAGTGAGCGCAGCGTAGAGCGAGGGCCAGGATATGCGAAGAACTCAATGCGCACCGTCATAACAAACACACATTCTCTCAATGAAATGAAATTAACTAAAATTTGTTTAGTGACAAAGGAAAGTAATTGTTGCTTCCGCGTTTAACACAAATAACCGAACTTGCACAACGCGTCCACAGCTTGTGTGTAACTGACAGCAAGAATTCGGAATGTTGGTCAACAGCGGTGGCAGGTGCTTCTCATACGAATAGGGTGCGCCTGCGCATTTTCATGTCTGCGTTTGACCAAAACGAACAACTGACACACTCACCCAGAACTTTCTACGTGCACAACTATACAGTGCATGTCACAATTATAACACCGCTAACTTGAATACAAATTAAACAAATAATGCCAGCTGATGAAGTTTCGTTTTTCAATTTCTGAAGTAAGAAATTTAAAGGCAAAAATATGGGTTAAAATGAAAAAAAGTTGTAGTGGCGTTATAATTGTGAAAAACGCTGTACATGCCCGTATGTGAGTTCAGAATAAATTTTTTAATGCCAAGCATGTTTTGTATATTTTAATTCTTCGGTGAATTTATTTGAGCACGAATTTGAATGTCTATAACAACCTTTGGGCGGACAGGAAGCGAATGAGATACATTGAAGAAGCGTCGCAGAGTAGAATGGCTCATAGATCCAAATGAACAAAAAAACAAAAATTTTCATTTTCTATCCAACAAAAGTTACTACAAAATTCTAGACACAGGAGGTAAATTGCAAATTAGAATTACATGAAAAAGTAAAGCAATTTTTTTCCCCTTGAAGTGCTCAAACAAATTTTTAATCTACATGAAGAAAAAAATGCTCACAAATTATTTTCTCCGGTTTTACAACATTGTGATTCAGTTTAGGGACCTTGACGGCAATTTCACGCACTTTAAAATTGTCTTAGAGTTGTTTCGCATATCTCGTAGTAGGAGAAGTCAGACAAATACAAACATATTATAATTTTATTTTTTTTTCAATATTAAAATTTAATAGTTGTGAGTACCTAAAATGGTTATCGAATTCTGTTAAGAAAAAAGTCTTTGCTGAAATGAATCACCCTAATGTACATATGCATTACGGATTCACTTCGAATAATCTAGATTAAAAGTGAACTATTTTATCATTCAACCAACGTTTTTTCACCTCTAACTAGAATGACAAGAAGGATTTGCTTATTTAAAGCATTTCGCTTAGTGAGAATTTCCAAATAAAAGAAACGAGAAATGAAAAAAGTTTCAAAACTCATCCAAAATATTTCGAAAATAAATAAAGGAAAGGTTTGTTTTCTAGTTTCCAATGAAAAATTTACAGAAAACACGAATAACTCATGCCACCATTGACCAATTTAAAATTGTGTATCTGTATTGAGATCTGTAACTTCTATAGCGTTTTTCGAAATTTTGAAATTATAAATTATTTTGGCCGTCTAATATACAGTGACGACAAAAATAATAGACCTAAATTATACATGACTTTATATGTTAAATATCGACAGCCACACTGCAAAACCCTGTATGTTCAAAACCAAAAAGTTTTCAGGAGAGGGAAAAAACTGTGATAATCTATATATTAATAGGCTAACATTTTTTCCATACAATCAATTGCCAGAGTGTATCTCATAAAACAATGCATAACTTTAAATATTATGTATTTTGATATGTTTTCATGGGCCAGGAGCTTTGCATAGGCATATTATATTTAACAAAAAATGCTTCATTAATTTGTAATAATTCATCAAAGTTTTCACCAAAACCCAAAGCTGTTAACTACAGTATCTGACTTTTTTGTTGTACATACAGCAGTGGCGCAGGTGGTGAGCGTGCCGGCTATGATGCGAGCGTTCGTATGTTCAAGAACGTGTTCACGGCAGGATAAGTTTTTTTTTTTTTACTAAATTGAATTTGCCTTAAAATATACGAAAACTTTTTATTATATTTTTTTTTTTAATGTATTATATTTGTAATCCAATATTTTTCTGTTTATTATGTTTATGACATCTATCTTGGAGTGAAAAACCCAAATTTTTTGAAAAAATATAAAAAATTATTCCAATTTATCAATATTTACCAATTTATATTTTTTAAGAAATATATCATATTTCATATGGAAAAAGTAAAAACACAGTTTGTAGCTTCTTCAATTTTACACTTACGAAATAATTAGAAATCGCGTTAATTTTCCTAAAGACATCAACTATTTTGTTTCTAAAAATTTTTATTTACAAAAGAGTCGACATATAACCCAATATTTCAATATTTTTCTGTTTATGACATCTATCTTGGAGTGAAAAAACCAAATTTTTTAAAAAAAAGCTAAAAACTTATTTCAATTTATCAATATATATTTTTTAAGAAATATATCATATTTAATATACAAAAAGTAAAAACACAGTTTGTAGCTTCTTCAATTTTATATTCATGTAATAGTTTGAAATCGCGTTAATTTTCCTAAAGACATCCACTATTTTCTTCCTAAAAATTTTAATTTGTAAAAGAGTCGACATATAACCGGAATCCTTACATATTTAGTCTAATTGGGCCGGTTAAGATATGTGTTTTCAATATTTCCGAGTTGAATTTGACGAAAGAAACCAGAAAACCATCATATGTGTAAGTTGTAACATTCTCCCGCTAAACGGACTTAAAACAAGTAAGGAAAGGGCTGTCTTCGGCTGTGACGAAGGCTTCATACCTTTCATGAATACGCATAACTTTTTTAAGTGTCCGATCCTTACTTACAATTCGTACAAACTCTTCAAAACTGTTAATTTGAAAATACATGGCCCAAACCAGAGTTATCGGAGCAATCGATTATATGGGAGCTATATGTTATGTTAGTCCGATCTGTATGATTTTCACTACACACATCACATATGTAATAAGTACCAAACCTGCAAAATTTTACGTTCCTAGCTTCTTAACTGCAAAATCTATAGCCCAAAATCCATTTATCGAAACTATCGATTATATGGGAGCTATATGTTTGGTTGGTCCGATTTGAGTCATTTTCAGTACACATGTTACTTATACAATATGTACGAAAAGTGCAAAATCTTGCGGTCCTAGCTTTTTGATTGCAAGATTTATAGACCAAAACCCGTTTATCGGAACAATCGATTGTATGGGAGCTATGCTTTGTATCGGTCCGATCTGGCTGGTTCCGACAAATGATTAATCCCATGCAAAATGGCGGCCCTATACCAAATTTCATCGAGATAGGTCTAAAATTGAGGGACTAGTTTGCGTTCAAACAGACAGACGGACAGACGGACGGACGGACAGACGGACATGGCTAAATCAACTCAGCTTATCATCCTGATCATTTCGGTATACTTAATGGTGGGTCTATCTCTTCTTCTTCTCATACTTACAAACATCGGACCAAAGTTATAATACCATTTCATGTTCATGAAAGGTATAAAAATCCACAACTAAAGGAAAAATTGAGAAAACAGTCTGTATCACCAAAAAAAAAACACAATCCATATGGCCAATTTTGTTCGATATGGCATCATTCTATGTGACCATTATATATATTATAAGTCCAACTATGTTGTTGGTATATGTCCATGAAATTTAATTTTGTTTATTGAAATATTGACGGAATATGAAAGGAGTGGTGGGTCTGATGGTGGACTTTCAAACATTACTAAGTACCGTTTTTGCCATCTCCTATTAACGATTACTGGTCTTTAATGGGCGGTTTTTTTTTGGTTAGTTGTCAAATTACCCGTCTTTAGAGTAAACCAGCTTTTATGAAAGCGACTCTCAATAACTCAACTGTAAATAATTATTTTCAGCAATAAAAATGTCTCCAATATTTATGCCTCTAGGCATTAGGTACTGGAGAAAAATGCGAACAGAGGATTTAATAAGTTAAACTAATTTAAGGTGGTCGAATTTCGACCACGGGATATACTAGTTATAATTATACCATTTCACCACTGGAAAGAAACGGGAAGTTGTAACCCGATTTTGACTGAATTTTAATGTGCGAAATATCACGATCTATGGGAAAGGCTCAGAACCTTATTTTTGGAAAAATAGTGACTTACGGGGTTTTGCAGTGTGGCTGTCGATATTCTTTTTCAAGTGTTTCACACAAATTTCATTTATAATATAGAGCAACCTTAAACAGAAACCACGCCCATATAAATAAAAGCTTTAAAGTTTACACAAATTTCAGGAAAGCTGAATGTTTGAGAAATTGCCATCAAAATTACATAGAAAATTTTTTCATGCGTGGTATGGAAGAAAATACTCAACGCCCACGACACAAAAAAAAAAAAATATACTGCCACCACTGTATGCATATATTCGTTACACGCATATGCCCATTGTTCACCCTTCCCTTCACAAACCTTTGAATATTTGCTGGTTTTATTGTCTTTTTTCGAGCGTCAAGCGAAAAGAGTTGACTGCAATTTGAGTGAAAATTATCGCTTTTCTTTATTGACATTCATATGAGACGCGTCTTGTGTTATGTAATACCATTCAATATCAGCTTACTATATCGATTATCACAAAAGGCTTTTTACCATACAGTCGGACCGGCAATTGAACGCTTGTCGCTTGCCATTTGTTGATAAAAAACGATTGAAAAATAGCAACGAAATTGCTGTAATGATACTTTAAGCCTTATGGCGGAAGCCGTAAAAGCCATTTGTGTGTTTCATAATTTGGATAGACACCTCCATGCCATGAAAACCTAAAGACTTGGCATGGCTTAGGAAGAAAGAAAAAAACCACAAAACAAGCAAGTGCGGACGAAACTAAATGGTTCGATGGCTCGCAATGGTCTTTCTACGTACATATGTGCGTGTGTGTATAGGCATGTAAAGCGCAAAAGCACTCAACCATTCAAATGTTCCATGTACTTGTCCAGCCATCACTCGCATGTCCATACCGAATCATTATTGGGCATGTGATTTCATTTATCACACCGCGCCTGCTTTGGCTGCAATCTAAAATGAGGAACCGAAAGATATTTGAAAATGTTTGCCATTTTTTGATGGATTACCATTTGATTAAATCACATTCACAATAATTGCAATGAGATAACGATGTATTATGCGGAAGAATTACGATCACAACAAAAACATCAATAAATTGTTATCACTTTTTTATGAGAAAGCGAATTAACTCATTAAGAACAACTTCTGGGCTGCGACCAACAAGAGCTTTCGATTTATTATGCTTGAAGCTTCCAGTTGACTTAGAAAAGTTTTGAGATCTGTTCCCCAAACTAACTAATTGTATTGAGATGGAGTAGTTTTTGGTCAGCGCTGATGTGGCTTGAGCGGTATTGGAAATGCCGGTTAGTTGGTTTGGCACTTTCAGCACCGAAGAAATGCATAAAACGGGCGTCCCAAATCATCTTCAGTCCATTTTTGTTATTTCATTCAATAAAAGTTGGAGCGATATATGTACCTCCTAGAAGGGAATGGACGAATAAGACGGGGCGATACTAAATATATCTTTAACTGTTCAATGGATCCTACTTTTCAAGATAAGGCAGACCGGCCGTATGAGGCGACCAAAAGCCAAAATCGTGTGAAGCTCTCTATAAAGACTTGCAGTGAAGTTTAGCTCATTACGAGGCACCGTTTGCTTATAACTGCGGGTGTGAGCAGACACAATGCTTTCTTCAATGTAATTGGTTATCTAATAATGACTGATTCAAACAAAGTGAAGCGAAGTATTTCGCATGTATTTCGCATTTAAGAGCAAGTGTTTCTATTAATCTTTGTACGAGGGGAGTGTGGAGTGAAGCGCGGCTCATGTAAGTTGGTCAGGTATTAAGGCAATCCGGTAATGGCCATATGGGGAGCGGAAAATTTCATTGTGGCTTGCTATACACACGAATGCGATAAAATCTTTGCTCAGTTAACTGATGTAATTACAAAAACAAAACAAACCAAAATAAATAATGGAAAACATCATTGATAGGACAACAATTCTTCAGCTGTGAAGATAAATATTCAGAGGAAAATCCGATTAATCTAAAGCAAACCTTGCACTTAATGGCGTGAAGAGACTAGAGGGAGATGAAACAAATGTACATCCCGCAACAGATTCTTTGACTTAGCTTACAGAATAAATTCATTGGGTTTGGCAGGCGATACATTTTTCAGCTGGATAGCTTTTGCTTGTCGATTTCGTTAGTGTTTTAATTACTGGAATGGGAATCACATTGGAATAGGTTTCTTTTCGAAGTTTTCAGACTTATTCAAGAAATGGCAAATGAAGCAAAACGAAATGAGCCTTCTAACAAGAAACTATTGGTTTCCATTTATTTATTCACTTTTTTAATAAATACATAATATAGTAAATATCTTCCAAAAGCTGAACAAAATAGGGACCGAAATAAGATTTAATACAGAAATCTATAAAAATGCATTCAAATCTCAGTTGAATCAGCACAACTCAGACCACAATACACTGACAGCCAACATTGTCTGCGTGACGTGACGTCTAAATCGGTACCACAGACAAAACGCTGGCAAGTGGGCTTGTGTAATCGCATAATTGCCGCGTGTCCGGTCACCACAAGCAAATTTGACCAACATTGTTGTTGCCACGCATGCGATTAAAATATTTGCTTATTGTTGGTAATTACATATGTATGTACATTGCAGCATTGTGTTTTGTGGGTTGTGATGCAAACCTCGTACCTACATATGTTTGTATGTATGTATGTATATTTCTAGGTGCATTTGTACTTACTCAATCAGCGTCTTGGCGCCCGATGTTAGCAAACAAACACCACCGATTGCGCCGGCAACAGCAGCGATGCCGATAATCAGATTGTTGCATTTGTGTGTCGATAGGAATTCGATGACTTTCATCTGATTTTGTTGTTTGTACGAATAATTAGAAAATGCGAGTGTTGTTGCTTGATGCGCGATTTTTGGTTTGGTTTGTTAATTTAATTAGTTTAAATCACAATTCGATGGAAGATCTCTATTAAAGAATACGCAGAAATTAAACACAAACACACAACCGAGCGGGATGGTGAATTGTGACTTTAACCTTTTTTACTTCTGGGAATTCAAGCACATATTCACGTACATACATACAAACATACTATCAATCGCAGTACTTTTATTTGGTACTGTCTAAAAGCTTCTTCAATTAGTTTTTTCAAATTCTTATCTTTTGCTTCGTCTCTATAATCTACTCCGATATACATACTCCTCTATCTCATTAACGGGCGCTTTAGTTTATTTTTGAAATGCTAATAATAATTAGACATTTGTGTAAATACTGCACTAAACACATACATATGTACATACATATATGGCCATAGATTAACATTCGTCCACATGTCGCGCGATAAAGTGAAATATTTTGGATTTCAAAAAAATTTGTCTTCCTCAAGAAGGTGTAGGTATGTGCTGGTGTGTATGTATGTATATGCGAATACTGCTGTCAAGATTTTTTTGAGTATAAAGAAAAGTATGAAGGACAGGGTCATAATACCGAGACCCATCGAATTAATTTTCTACTTTGAATATTTGTATGTAGGGCCCACTCACTTCAGTGACTAACATTAAATGGGAATTGCTTCGGAATTTATTGTTACGGTATTTTACATAAGGGGTTACATAAAAAAAAGTGTCATACCATGCAAAAATGTTCTTTTTCAAAACTTTCACCCTTTCTAACTCTTCAAGCCTTTATTTATTACATTAAGAGAACGCCAAGACCCTTTTTCTGGATTCTATAAATAGCCAAAAATACGACCTAAAAATTATCAAAAAAAAAAAAAAAAATCCTAAATTCATTGGACTTTGAGATGTTTTGGGCTCTGTTTTATAACTCCGAGTAGAACGATTTTTTGCTCATTTCGCAATTCGTTTGGTGAGCTGGGTAGTGTAAGTACATGTTTGTATGTATGTATAATTCGACTTATGTATGTCAGCTGTTTACTAAACGAAGTTTCTAATTAGTAACTCGTTAAGTATGTAAATGCCTATTCGATCTCATGGATAGTTTGACACTAAGAAAAACTGCACCATCAATTAACGTGTGGATTTGTGCTTCATTTCAAAGCGCGAGGTCATACGTCGTTTGACTGGGTTTTGGTTAGAATTTCATTCTTCACATTTATGCCTTCAAAACTCTCACAATCAAATAACAAAACACAACATTTTTCTCAAATAAAAGCAAATCTTCGTTATACACTTTAAGAAAGCACTGTTTTCCCGGTCTGGAGCTAGGCACGCGTCAGAGAGTGTTAATGTCGTAATATTTTGTTGGCTAATTTTAAAAATACTTCGGTTGCTTTGGAGTTGTTCACTACGCCTGGCGTGCTCTTCTCAACTGGTCTGAAAGGCCATCACATTGGCATTCACTACGTTCGCTGTTCAGTGAGTTGTAGAGCTTTTCTTCAACCATTAAAATTGCAATATTTTCTTATTTTTACGATTTTTATTCTTGTTTGTTTTTGTATTAGCACGGTAATATAACCTCAAATACAAACACACTCTCACGACACGAGCTCACTTGGTTAACGTTTCCCTGCAATCAAACCAACTAGTTGAAAACTACTTTACAACTAGTATGTGCACTAAGCCCAACTAGTCAGCCAACTGTCATATTTTCATATAAGCAACTGGTATTTTTACAATGTTGATGTCCTACGACATTTCAATTGTCAGATTTCGACCAGAACAAACCAGTCATCTACTAGTATATACATACTAGTTTGCATATAGTTGAAATATACCAGTTCCATAGTAGTTCAAAATGGAATGAAATGAACTAGTAAAATTTCAGCCCAGTGGGACTAGTATCAAACTAGTTCGAAAAAGATTGAACCTTTCTAATCCAAAAAGGGGCCGAAACCTGTAGATATAATAAAAATACGAAAATAAACTCATTATTACATTGTAAAAATATGGTACTGTTATTTCAGTATTTTCTGTAAACGTAATTGAAAAAGGTCAGTGCAAGTGAAAAATGCATATAATAGTTATAAAAATAAATAAAAACTAAAAGCAAACTTTGTTTTAATAACTTCATAGTGAAAAGAATGCATATAAGGTAATTAGAGTTTGAACCTTTTCAAACTAGAACAATTTGAACATGAAAATTGTAGTTGAATACTAGTATGGAATAGACTTTTCCTGACTAGTATGATTTCAACCAGAAAATTGTAGTTGTATACTAGTATGTTGTCTGACTAGTTCGGTGTTTCACTGCAGGGTTTCTATTCACTCCGTATGGGATTTGTTTGTGTAGACACAAATACACTTGTAAAATCGTTTATCTCTGATAAGCGCCTCAGTTTGATAAACAATATGACTGATTACAACAGAGGAAGGCGTTTAACTCATCAACCGTAAGATAAATGTGAAAAGCTCACTGAAAGCTTCAATGTTTTGAGTGAAGTTGCAGCAGCTTTTGATCAGCCGCAGATCAAACGGAAAAGCTTTTCAAAAACAGTGTATTGGGTAGGGACCCCAAGGGTTGGTTGGGGTTCAAAGTCGTTAAGTTGGCTCACATTTAGAGAAAATTTAACTGTCAACTTAAAACACTTCCAAATTAGATTGCCGGTTGACAGTCGACTTGCGAAAACTATTTATTCACATAAAAACTTTCATAATTTTGAAATATTTATGCATGCACGTGTTTCATTTGTGTATACTTTTTGTTTATGTGGGTTTTTATATAAGTTTTCAAAAAACTTTTGAACAAGCTTAAATGTTTTTGCTTTCGAATATTTTAAAAAACAATTTGTTTCACCCAACTGTTGATATTGAAATTCTTTTAATTCATTTCGAAGTTAATATTTTTCTTAATTTTTTATTTGTTATTTTTATTTTATACAAATATTTAATTTCTTTTTTTTTAGTTTTTTTCTGTTTTAGCGTAACGACTAGTGTGCGTTTCAGTTGAATCTCAAAAACGGAACTGCTGCAAATTGTGCGAATGGCCTTTCAACCCTTCAAATCGCTGCCTCTAATAGACGGAAGCTTAACAAGAAAATTGCAACTAATACAAAAACAAAGAAATAAGCTAAAGGTATTATATATTAATGAACAGCCGCAAGCTCACGTGCTTTGTAACAGCAACGGCCCCTCGCCCATAACGAGTGATGGAAAGAAAGAATGGTTTTCTCTGTGGTTAATAATTTAATTTTCATTTTCAGCTGGAACAACGCACTTATTACGTTTCGGAGACGCTGTGGTTTGTTGATAAATAAAATACAATTTTCCAAATGCTTTACAAAGAATACGCAGAAAGAAAATCAAACAATTAATTAGACATAACAGTTTAAAAATTTCCCACATCGGTAGCACGCCTTTCGACCTTCAACGAATGTTTTTCCGTTACAAACAATGACAGCTGGTACATGCAGCTCAGCGAAAACTTGTCGTTTCTAATATTCTGTCTGACACTGTAAGAACATGGAACAAAACTATGCTCGAAATGTGCTTCGAAGGCGAAATCAAAGCCTACAGCAGTTTTTAAGCAATAGAATGGTAAAATGTGCTCCCGCCTAGCAAATGTTTTAGGTCACCAAACAGAGCTATTAACGCCAGAACACATCATCTGCATAGAAAAACAAAATGTAATATAATGAGTCACCTTTGAAGCATCATGAAGTAAGGCTTGCATAAGGTGTACATTTTTTTTTGGCGAGTGTTGTGATTGTGCGGGGAACAAATTATGTAGGAAACTCTGAACAGGAAACATTTCATTGAGAATGCGTGGCGATGTTGGCCAAGCCTGTATGACAGCAGAACACCCACATCTGAACCAACGCGCATATGGAAATACAACAACAAAGCAAGGATTCCACCAATGTTGCTAATTACGCGGCCAACAATGTGGCTGGTGGTGACGGCACGAGACCACGGAAGACAATTTTCTAGATTTGAAAAAACCCGGAATTATCAGAATAAGAACTGGTATTGTCCAAAAGTTTTGCACGAAAAAGTGAGATATACCTTTAACCCTCCGATGAGTGACAGCTCTGAACTTCACGGTCGTGTTAAAAGGTCCCTACGGACCTTTCTTTGTAAATCATGTTTTTTCCATATACAAAATTTGTAGTGGCCGAAGTAGGAGTAATTTCAGTTTGAAAAAGCAAAAGGGTCCCTAGGGACCTTCTCACTCATCGGAAGGTTAATCGATATGTGGACCAGGGTGATCCAAAATGTGTTAGTCCAATATGGATTTCAAACGAACGGTCCTAAAGAGTGTTTTTTCACTGTTCTGTTGATCTCTAAAATTGCTGTTGGACTTGCTTAGGGGACCGCGGGATTTGTGTCCCTAGCATATGTTACGATGTTCATCATGTTTTTTTTTTTGAATTTTAGTTTCCTTTCATGCAAAGATACAAATCTTATTTACCACAATCTCATAGAAATAATCATCACTTCAATTGTTTCTATTGTAATTTGCGAATTATTTGTATCTTTGTTGCTGTCATTGTTGGCATTACTGTTGCAATTGTCGCATTGGCATTGCAAATTTGTTAGATTTCGAAATTCAATTATCTAGTGGCAACAGCAGCAACATCAAAGAAAAACAAAAAATTGAAAAACCAAAGAAAATTATGCTCGTCGTGTCGTGTGATGGCTATCAGCGACAACCACACAAAGTTTATTTTATCATTAAGTGATTGTCACGTTTTGTCACTCTACTTAACTCTATATTGACAACAACAAAAACGCAGTGATTGTTCACAAATAATCGTTCCGACTAGCTGCAAATATCCACTCAATACATATACATATGTGTGTACAGGTGTCTCCATGTATGCATGGCTTAATAAGCAATCCCTTCCTGCTACGAGTACACTGGGATTAGTCAATTCTATTTATTTATGTAAGTAATTAATAAATTTAACCAAATTCGTAAGTGGTTCTGCCGCCGCCTTATTGAATAGCTTTTGCTTGTTGAAGTTATTGCCATTGATAATGAAAGCACAGTGGGTTGGGATGTGTTTAAAAAGTTATTTCATGCCAGTATGACTCAAGAGCGCCTACATATTCTTTTGAGTTTGGGTTTGTCTTGGATTTTGAATTTATCATGCGACTAGGCTTGTCTTGTGATGAGTAAAGAAAAACTGTCTCAAAATAAAAAAATTAATACATACATAGTATGTATGTATGTATGTATGTATATGTATCTGGAGGAATACATTATACCTGATTCTTACATATGAAATATAAGAACCGATCTAGCATATCGTGGGAAGTTTTGAAACTCACCGTATAAAAGTTACTTCAGAGGTTGCAATAATGCTTTCAATTCTGTCAAAATTCGAAGGGAGTGGTGGGCAGAAAAATCTAAATATTCCTCACATATCGACATATCGGGTATAAAAAATCGATAATAGATCATGCAAAAGGTACAAAAAACCACTCACCTTAAACGTTCACGCAGCCGCCGGTAGGGGTCTCGCTGTCGATCCAACTCCAGCAGTATGAGACGCCATTGTTGCAGACGTTCGAAGCGTAGTTTTTGGCGCATTTGCTCTTCGGCGTTGCAACTAATACCAGTGCCGATGGCAGACCCTTTAACGGCAGCAGCGCCAGTAACACTAGACGTAACTCCAACTTTCCCACTGCTACTGCCGCGTTCCGCAGCTTTGGCAGCACTTGCTTCACCGACTTGTTTATCCACCATAGGAAATGCAGCCACAGCTCCCACCTTGTGCGATGTACCGTTTGTGGCAACAACAATGCCACTATCGAAACTACAGTCCAATAGCGCTGGACTACACGAGCTCTTGCCGCTGTCTGTTTCGAGATTCTGTTGTGAGTTGCTGGGGCTAGTACGACAACTTAGCTCTGTGCTATAGCTAGCCGCTGTGTTGTTGTAATCGCAATTGTTGGTGTTAGCGCCGGTAGTTTGACTAAAATTGCCATGGGCCACTGATTGGGCTTGATTGTGCGCTACAGCAATTGCAGGTAAGGCCGTCACTATTAAACCCGCTGTTGCGGACATTTTCTTTTTTTCACTTTTTCAATTCCTACTTTTAGCATGTACATACATATGTATTGTAGTATATAATATTTCTTATATGCATATGTATGTACATATGTATGTATGGATGTAAATATTTTTTGTATGAAACTAAAAACGCTTTCAAAAATAATTCACGCTTATTTTCAATCACCAAACAATTTCATTTAATCAGTCGATTGGTTCACTTTTATAATCCAAGATTATTAATTAATTTAATTAAATCGAGTTAAAGCTCTCTTACTTCACTTTTTTAGCAAAATGTTTAGCTCGCGGGCGTCCGCAAATTGTTTTGTTGCTTTGCGTTTGGGAGGCACATTTGCTCTGTGCTTTTGCCGCTTCACTGCCGTCGTGTCAACTTCTCGTACTTTGTGTTGTTGTATTGTTTCAACTTTTTTATTATAAAAATACATAAGATGTGTGTTTGTGTATGTATGTATGTATGTATGTATGCATGTATGTATTAAAAGTACATACACAGGCGAGTGTTTAAGTGGGTGAATTTGTTTTAATTTTTCAGCTGACGATCTTTTTGTTGTTGCGCTTTTTGTTTTGTTTATTCATATTTATCACGTTCGACGCAAATATTTTCCATGTTTTACCTTCCTTATCGATAACGAGCAAATTTGTAAAAATGCCAGTAGAGCTTATCAGCAATGGTTGCTAACGTTTCACGAGCCAAAAGAAGATGATCCAGCATCTAAGAGCTCGTTGCAAAGTAACAAAGCGTAAGGCGTTTCGAGAATTTCTGCAATCGGAAAAAAAAGGAAGAAAATGTGAGTTCTTATGAAAGAATATCGGGGTTTCACTAGACAAAAAAATGCAAAGGAAATGAATATGATATATGGTGTAGGTACGTAAGGAATGGCCCTGAACTGAACGTTTCGAGAAGGCAAAACGAACTGCGTTGTTCCTCAAAATTTCAAAATGATACTCAAAAATTTTTTGCACACAATTTTGTTGCTAGAACCAAATTCAGTTTTACATCTAAGAGCAACATTCATCTCTATGTGAGAACCCGGTGGACGATGTGTTTTACCTGAAACGCCATACTTTTAGAACTAGTAGCAATTCCCCGTAAGTCATCTGCAGCGTATATAACTATGTATCTATGTATGTGTGTACTATATATCTACATATATGTATATGTATGTTAATACAAACAGATGTATGTTTATAGGCGTGTGCGTCTGCCTACAAAAATTGTGATGAAGTGGCTAAATTCGTATTGGAAGTAGCGCTGCCCAGACATTTTTGCTGGTTTCTAAATTTGCTGCAACCGATTTTTTTTTTGTTTTGGTGCACCTACTTTTTGTCATGTCCACATTTTTGAAAATTATTTTGTACGCAAATATAAACATACATACATACAAATGAACACATGCGTGTACAACAAATGTAAATATGTAATTATTTTAAGCCAGTTCGTCTTATGTGCACGATCGTTTGGGCCAATGAAGTTGATTTTGTCAGAGCTCGCATGAACCAAATTTGACATCCATTCATCCCTAATGAGTTTACCATGTGTCATAGAGTTGTTTGTTTAATTAACAAAGTCGAAGCCAAACTCAAACATAAACAAGTGGATGAATAGCTTTCGTAAATAAGAGATAAACGTATGCGAACTTAACGCACGTTCAGATCTAAAGTAAGGAAAGATAAAAATGTCTAATTTGGAGGTTATGAATAACTTAAAATTAGTTGGGAAAACCGAATAGTTTTATGGAAATTCTTGGAGGGGTACTGTTTCGAGTGAAGAACCAAATTTCCAGATGTTAAAGATGTTAATCATTATTCAAAGATATTATATCAGTGTACTTCTAGACTTTTTCAATATTTTCGAGAATTTGTTTCTAATTCCTAATAAACTCATGAAGATGTTAAAAAAAATTCCAAGTATTTTGGCGCGGTTATTGTGAGTGACATTTCTGGTCAGTTTAGGGGGATTTGAACACATTTAAGAAGAAGAGACCCACTTTGATTTGGTGCATTAGTTTTGTCGTCCACTGTACTAACTTCTAGCATAAAAGTTTTTAATCAAACGTCAGAAAATTTGAATGTCATGCAAAATGGGTATTAACTCATGTAAGTGTAAAAAAAATATTGCTATTCCCTGCAAAAAGCATTGGTCCTATAACACAAAATTAGTGGTATATAGATAGCTAGAAAAATCTAGTTTTTATCTAGACCAATATGACTAGTTGTGCGCATGTAGTTTTGCTTTGCCGAATTGAAGAAATATATTCACTTGTTATGTTAATGAGCACAAAAATTATGTATAGACCAAACGGTCTATCTTTGGTCTGGACTGTACACGGCATAAATGGTAGAATGGTAGACCAAGCCTAGGACATGCTCCGTGTAAATTGGTCCTATGGTTTTACATGAGATTGGTCTAGACTTGGTCCGGTAGTATGTCAACGAAAGACTGTATTTTATACAGTCTTAGACCAGACTCACTTTTTGCAGGGTTACCATAGCGATTGTGGCAAAATAGCTGCTGGTACTGTCTCCGCCTGTGGTTATACCCAACAAACATTGCAAAAAATATTTGTCTAGCATAGAGAAAATTTATAACTCTCCAATTATGCTCCAACCTAACAAAGAAATGAAAGTTGTGATATATATTATTTTATGCATCGCAGCCCTACATCTGAGTAATATTTTGCAATACAAAATAAAAATTCCCTTTAGCTGAGAACGCTTTGAATCTAAAGTTCAGATGGTATTGACCAAAAATGTTTTGCGATTTGGGTGCGTTTGTTATCAACTTGGGATCTAATCTGAACCAATCCTTAATGTTTACTGGGTAGCTAAAGTTAGTGTTGCCGCAGTTTTTCTGCTTATTTTGTGAGATGTTGTTATTGGTGTTGTTGGTTTGTAGCTGATACCATCATATTGCCCGCAGTTGTGACCTACAAATTGAAATGCTGAATGTTGAAAGATTGTAACTAATAGGCGTGAATGTACATATGTATGTATGTATGTATGCATGTGTGTCTGGAGGTATTACATGCTAACCACGAAGAGCCATAGACAACAAAAAGAGGTTGAGGAAATTGCCCAACTGACAACATTGGCAGTGATGCTGATAAACTACTCAGCTGCCAATGACCATTCAAGTGCCATGAACGCCAAAGTCAAAGTCAATGTTTAAACAGATTCATTGGTAAGCTACCAGCAACAGTGGTCGCTAACTTTAAAGAATTGTAGTTGGTACAGCGGATCGTTCTGAAGACGAACAAGGCCTTGGAAAACTATCGAACTATCGAAACTGAACTTGTTTGGTGTCTAGTGGGCTAAGCTATGAATTGAGACTGAGCCTTAACTGGCAAAATAATGAAAGTGACAAGATGTTATACTTTCACTTTTTGATGCGTAAATGGGAGAGACTTCATTGCAACTAACTTTTTTATACCTCCGACTAGAACTCCATTCGCGGGAAAAGGTCAGTTCAGTGAATTATTTGAATACACAAGCATGTAATTTATTGTTTTATTTTTATTGTTGCAATTATTTAAAAAATAAAAAATACGGAGATTAACTCGTTGATAATTAAAGGCGACTTGCGTCATTCCTTTCAAAAATAATACAATGCAATCATCTGAAAAAACTTTGTAACTTTGATAGAATTTTCATTAATTTATTTTCTCTCTCTTTTTTGTTTATTTGCGGTGTTTCATTGCATTTCCTCTCGTTGTTGTGTTTTTTTTTTTTCATTTATATAAATCCAATCCACATCCGAATTCATTGAAAATTTGCAATCAAAGGAAACGGTCAAGTGGTTAATCGCTCATTAATCTGCACTGTTTTTGCAAAGATTTGTTTTTGTTTGTGCATTTCGTATTTACACACTCACATTGACTTTGTTTTTAAAAAAATGTGCCGCCAAATGACGAGCAAAGCCAGTCAATATTGAGGAAATACAACAAAAAACCCAAGCCATATGAATCGAGTCATTTTTAATTATGCGAGTTTTTATTGTTAATGCTGACTTAACGCTTTTTGTTTTGAAAAACTTGTAATAGCTGCAGTTTAAAAGCAAATTGCATTGTAGCTCAGTTTGTGGGAAACAGGCGAAAAGTCACGCAAAGTTTAATTTAACATCCCTTTAAGGTTAGAAATAATACAACCATTTTTTTAAATTATTAAATTTTCATTGTTTTTTATTTTAAAATTTCCCAGTGATGCACATTATCTTAACTAGAAGACGCCTTAAAAAAAAAAATTTAAACAAGTTTTATTTAAAAATTTATTCTACAATCTCCAATATAATAACAACAATGAATACCTCCGAGGAGACGAGTTTCTCTCCCACTTGGCTTTTCTTCATATCAATTGACCTCAATCTTCATCTCTTCAAAATTCGTGCCCGGCTATGTATGTTTGGGGCTCGGTAACCTGTTATAAAAACATTATTTCAAAAATATGAGAACGAAACATAACCGTTTATTTTGACATCGGAGGAACGTCTATAATCTGTTTGACAGTCTATTTATGCCAATGGAACTATCTTTGTCTTATACCAAGTACCTACCTACAGCTAAATTCTTAACGTGAATGAAAGACTCCTAACGCTTAAAGCGAAAGTTGTTTCAAACACGAGATCATTAAAGCATTTACACCACAAAGCCACCAAGGAGGGTGTCATACTACACATGTAAATATGTTTGGAGCTATGCGCAGAAAAGCATTCATAAAGATCTTCAAAGTGCCACATACGAGTATGAGCCACAGTTTTCAAAGTAGCATTAGTGCACGTTTTATAAATATTTCTAAAGCATTCATCGATCTCATACATATGTATGTATGTACATACGCACGCATTGATACTAGGGATGCAATTTTTTTGATCTTAACAATCCCGAGATTTCCGCGGCATAATTTTACAATAACCGAGATTTTTGGTAACTAAATATGCCTGGGATACTGGGATTGACATCCCTAATAGCTGTATAGTGCTATAAGAAAATGATGTGCATTTTTTGTTGATTTCAAAGATAACACTTTCTCAGCAGCGCTTAGATTCTTCATTCATTGGTTCTTTGACTCGGTGGGCTTAGACGGAGAGGGAAGTTATTTAAAAATTTTTTGTTTTCCTCTCAAATTTTGCGTCACATGATAATTGAGTTCCAACACTTGTGATAGAAAAAGTGGTCATTGCAAATGCAAAAACCTTATTCGTTGGCGCGAAGCTGGGGCGGTCTCTAATTGCTGCCATTGTTGCTGGCGTGTCTGTGGTTAAATCCATTCGACAGCAACTTGGCTAAGTGAACCACTTCAAATTCTGCATTTCCGCCATTTTTGCAATATTCTCTTAACTTTTGACAATTTTTCGGCATGAATTTGTTTTTGGGGTTTTTCAGTTTTTTCGGGTGGTATTTTAGCCGCATGAGCGACCTGCTGAATGGTGTTAAATTTGGTGGCGCGAACTAAAGTCAACGGAATTAACGTCAGTGACGTTAATTCGCACCCCAAAAGCGAATTAATGTCAGTGACATTAAGACGCATGCCAAAAGCGAACTAAGGTCAATATTTTTAGCGAACTAACGTCATTGACATTAATTCGCATTAAGAAAGCGAACTAAAGTCAGTACATTTTTTGTATATTCCAAATTTTCATTTTTCATTATCACCTTCGACTTATGATCATTATATCATGAATCTGGGATTGACTTAGGTCAGATCCCCAATTCGGGGTGTGATCCATGTTATTTACATATGTGCAGAACTCCTTTCCGCATTGGCGGCCTTCGGCCGCGCTTCAAAAAATAACCCTGTGCTACGCCATTCCAACTCCGGGTGTGTGCCATAGCCGTGGCTACCGCCACGGTGATATCCTTCCGCGTGCCACTCTTTTCTCACAGGGTAATGTGATTACAACACCCACATGAAAATGACAGAAAATTCTGAACTTTAACTGCAAATATCTCGGAAACTACTAAAAATATTGGTTCAGCGGAATTATATTCATGCTCCTGGGACCAAAGCGCGTCTCCTGATACATATCTCAACATTTTTGGTTGTGTATTAGCGCTCGGTACCCCACGTAAACGATTACACACGTCTAGATTTAGAATCTGAAATGAGATTTCTTTCAACCGTTCAAAAGTTATTTGCAGTTAATGTTAAAAATGTTCTGTCATTTTCATGTGGTTGTTGTAATGGCACATTAGGCTGAGCCAAAAAAGTGAAAAAGTGGGAAACGTGGCACGCGGAAGGACATCACCGTGGCGGTAGCCACGGCTATGGCACACACCCGGAGTTGGAATGGCGTAGCCCAGGGTTATTTTTTGAGGCGCGGCCGAAGGCCGCCAATGCGGAAAGGAGTTCTGCACATAAATACCATGGATCACACCCCGAATTGGGGATCTGACCTAAGTCAAATTTTCGCCTGCGGCGCTACTTCGTCGAATCTCAAGCCCAAATGCCTCAATGACATTAATTCGCATGTCCAAAGCGAACTAAAGTCAAAATACTATACGAATTAACGGCACTGACTTTAATTCGTTTTTGGTCATGCGTCTTAATGTCACTGACATTATTTCGCTTTTTGGGTGCGAATTAACGTCACTGACGTTAATTCCACTGACGTTAGTTCGCGCCACCTTAAATTTGTTATGATTATTTCGCCAATTGTTAACATTGCTATAGATAAATTTTACCAAACCCCAGTCGCTTCATTTCGATTCACCGTTCGTCTATCACTGTGCACTCAAACATTCCATTAGCCGGCATCAAGCTGCTGTTTCAAAATTGTAATCGATTTGCTTGCTTTTTTTCTGCTTGGATTAATTAGCCTACCAAATTGCAGTAGCTTTGGCTAATTTCTTATAACGAAGGTTACTTTTATTTTTTATTTAATTAGGACTTTTAACATTTAATTTATTTAATTGTCTATTACATATTGAGGCTTTGAAATTAAAAGCAATATATCGCTGGTTTTATTGTAAACAGATGTAACTCAAAAAGCCGACTGGTGCGCTCAGAGTTGTAGAATGATCAAATGAACTAAAATAATATATTTGAGACCCACTTCTATAATGGGAAATTAAAACTGGGATGCTTCTACCAAAAAATTAAAATTTTGAATTCCACTGATGTAATTTTAGTCCACACAATAATTAGTCTTCATCAAAATGTGTATAAAATCGGTTACTGAGACCGACTTGCGATCTCGCGGGGTCTCCAATTGGCGCCAGTTGGCGGAACGAAGAAATGCCGGGCGAGTTATGTTGGACGGTCAAAATCGCTCAGGCGAGGATAGATAGTCATTCAAAGAAGAAGAAAGAATTTTTTTTTTTTCCCCGTACTCCTCTCTCTTTCCTCTCCTGCCTTTCCTTTACTTTTTAATAGCACACTTTCTATTTTGTATCATTTCAATTCCTTGCTGTTCCTTTTCCGTTCTGTTTTCTTATAATGACTTTTCCTTTCCTTTCTTGACTCTGTCCTTCTTTTAAGTTCCCTTCCCTCGAGCAAACATGCAAAAAATCTTTCTTTATGCATTATTCTTGTTAATCTTATTACTTATTCTGACAGGAACTAATTATGTAGAAACCAATGCCAGTGATTTGAAATAAATACAATCGCCATTTATGCAAAGTTCACGCAATTAATACTTCCATCAAATTGTGTCAGATTCCAAATTGCTGCTGCAACAACACAACGCTCGTGCCTCAACTGCAAAAAGTGTTTGTGATGCACGTTCGAGCTGCTTTTTTTCGTTTTAAACTCTGACCGAAAATCATTTATAATTGCCACAAGACAGAGGCAAACCTACTTACGTGCAAATTTTTGTTTCTTAAAAGTTCTTATCAAACTCGTTTTGCTGGCCATCTGCCATCATTTGTTAATGCTACCAACTTTCCACTGTTGTTCAAGTTATATTTACACTCAATTTCTTCATGTTTTTATTATCAAATTTCCAAGTAAGCAGTTTGACAATAAAATTTAATTTTTTGCTTTGTTGTTAATACGAAGTTAAATTCAAAATATTCGCACATACATACAAACATACGTAAGTATTTTCAATCTAACTGACTAAAAAACATATAAAAAAAACCTTTATATTAACTTATGAACCTGGTCTTTCGAAAAAAGTTTTTTTAAGCTAACTTCCAAATCGGCAATACAAAGTTTTGATTGTGAGTAGAGTCTGAGGTTTTTTTTGGAGTAGATCGACGATTTTGGGAATGGAACAAAAAAAAAATTGTAGAAGAGTATTGTACTAGAGTTAGCTACATATATTATTTAAGAGATTATAGAATATATACAGAATTTACGAAAAAAAACCTACAATGTGTTGAGTAACCATACTTATCCAGATCCAGCTACTAACTCATATTTTGACTAGATCCATTAGACCTATAGTTTCTTGTTTAATTTCTAATGTTGGAATTAATATCTTGGGCATCAATTTTTTGTTTATATTTGTAGGTGCAAACCATACATCTATCAGCTGGAAACTATTATTAATGCATTGACATCCAAACTGTTTGTGCTGCCTCCCATCGCACCTTCTTTGCGATAACTCACGTCAATTAGAAACTTTGGAAGCCAAATCCTCTTCCACCTGTTCTTTACAATGCTCCCATCGTTAGCGCTCACCAGGAAGTGTAGCTAGAAAGATGTGCGAATGCCATACAGTTTCCCTTCAGGCCCAAATAAGATACAAGAGAAAATGTGTGCCCTAAATATGCACAATTGAATCTGTTTTAAATCAGTCACAGCATTTCCCAACACAATAGCTTACACTAAATAAATATTCGCAACAAAAACGCAATTTATGCACATAGCCGTCGCCGCCTTTAGGCGAACTTGCACAACTTTGGAGCTTGCAGCACCTTCTAGCATTTGCTTGCCATCCAACCCACAGACGGTAGCAACAGCCACAAGGAAGGCGGCTCATTCGGAGCAACGTTGAAATATACGACGTGCAACTATTTCAAATAATTTAAGAAACCCAACCTGAAAGCAATGCCAAATACTTGGAGACTCGCAGCGTAAATGTGCTCAGTATCTACATAAATATAGACATTATGTGAAACTTGGTGGAAAAATGAAA
Organism: Sphenella marginata; assembly: GCA_951509765.1. Taxonomy (NCBI): domain Eukaryota; kingdom Metazoa; phylum Arthropoda; class Insecta; order Diptera; family Tephritidae; genus Sphenella; species Sphenella marginata. Next base: position 715,540 of record OX608083.1, read on the forward strand.
TAATCGTACTTAAAGTAAGGCACAATGAAGCGCGAACCAATTCGCACGCCAAACGTGTTACTTTTTTATTTTTTATTGTTGGTTGTTGGTTGTAAAAATGGCAGAAGAGTTGAGCATACAAGCAATTACGAGCGTAATAGTTGAAACAATGAATGAATGGAAAAAAGGCAAAAAAAAAAGGCGCAAGAAAACTTTGGAATCGCAGTTGCAGTGCAGTAACCAAGCGGCGATCCGCAATCTCTGCTCCCATTGTTATTGTCACTGACGCCAGCAAAGCAAAGCGAAAAACAAGTCAGGCGATTGCGATAAGAGCAGCGAGCAACAGCATACATATTTGCAAATTATTTTCCCAAGGTAAGTAATTTAAATTTTGTTTTTTATGCTGTTTTGCTAAATATTTTCATGCTCTTGCTTGGTTGTTTTCGTTTTCTTAACCCTTCAATGCATAACAATGAATAATTTGTTTTATTTAGTTTTCCAATAAAAATATCAATGGCGAAAAACAGCTAGGTTATAAATAAATGCTTTATGGCGATTGTAGAAAATAACTAAGGTCTAAATAGACAGAGGTAACTAAAATTCGATCACCACTTTTAGGTCGGTATTATTGGTAACCTACAGCTGATTCGACCAACGATATGAGAAACAATGCAATCGTGTATGTTTCCAACCAATTGCATTTAGGGTTTTCTCTTACGTTAAGGATACGCAAACGCACCAATAACTCCGGTGGCAACGCCGATGGTCATGGCAACAATCAGCTGTGGGATGAAAACACATTTGAAACAAAAAAGTAAACAGCCTAATGAAGTTTGTGAAAATTATGATTTTATTATCAAAACGAAAATAATTATAGTTATAAAAAAAGGAAGTGAGAGAAACTAGGTAGATAAACTAAACAATTTAAGTGATACAACAAGTAGTGACAGGGGTGATGGTAGCGCCGTTTCATGCATCTGGTTTTAAGTAGGTGGTATTACACTACGATCTGTGATGTAAAGAAAAGATAGCCACTGGGTCTTTTTGCGGTTGGAAGGAAGCTATAAAATAGTTGGTTAAGATCTCATGCATATATAAGATACATGCACAATAGTTCGCCGGATTTTGGTCATCCGAAAAAAAGGAAATCGTCACGACAAAATGATTTGATTTATTTTCCTTTCCTGCAGGGTAAGTATGTATTTCTTCAGAGGTTCGTAGTAAGATTTAAATATTAAATAATAATCGTGGTCAAAGTGACCTGAGATGTCTAGTTTAGGTATACATATAATTTTCTAATTTGTTATATTTCAAATTTATTCAGTACATTTTGAGTGTAATTGTCCATTATAAAGTTTACATTTTGGTAGACGCAAATGACATTGACACCTGGGCGAGTATGACCGCGCATGCAGAGCAAACAAATGCAAAGCAAAAGTAGAGGTTAGCAGCACTGCAATTACATTACATGTTTGGAATATTTTTTTACATTTTCATTTTTCTTTTGTTTCTATTTTTTGTATTTGTTTATTACACGCTCCACTAACCCCTTTGACTTCCAGTCTTGTGACAAACGTCCCGCCACTGAATAGTGGCTGTAACGCTTCCATATGGTGATGCAGTGGACTTTTGAACAAATATGTTGGTGCATTAGGGTGAGACGTTTTCAGGTTATGCTGCATGGACAAGTTTACCTTTTAGCTCCCATTCATACGTCTATTAACAAGCGGCAAGGTGCAAGTTTTTCTATTTTGAGCTAATAGGCTCACTTGATCGGTCTTCGAAAATGCATAAGGGGTACCATGCATACAAGGAAACTACGAGTTTTACGGACCACGTTTGAGCAATATATGTATGTATGTACATATGTATGTATGAAGTTTTCACGGTTTCCCACCCACAGAGAAGAGCTTTTTTGTCAATTGATAAATGAGTTTAACAAAATTGCAGGCGCTGTCGATAGCATTAGATACATAAATACTATAATACATATATTTATTTATTTTATATAGAAAATATAGCATTCTGATTTAGTAATAGATATCGTTATGTAACTTATTACCTACATTCAATTTTAAAGCATATTTACAACAATATTTAGATAAAATGAGGCAAAATTACCCACCCTAATGAACAACTGTAAAACAGTGTAATATGGTTGCAAACACAAAAAAAGGTCCCAAAACTGCATTTGTCATACACTTTGATATAAATTTCCGCATTGCAGGGTGAGACAGGTGTGCGGCAATCAAGCTTACCGTGTGCTTTGTTGTTTTTATTGGTGGTGGATGTTTTTATTGTTGTTTTGAGCACTTGAATTATTTTTTGTTGTCATAGGTTTTTATTTTTATTCCAACAAAATTGTTTTCCATTTCATCTATGTACTCGTATGTATGCACTGAGTATGCAAATAGCACTTCGACGCTGGAGTTCCGCACATATGTATGTACTACATACATACATATGTACATATGTATGTTTATGTAGATGGCAATGTAATATTTCCGTTTCAATGATTTCAAATCAACGCGGAGTTTGTGTTTAACGCTTGCGACCGTTTAACTATATAATTGCGGAATAATGAATGGCGTTAAACTTAATAAAAACTTGACTGAAAATCGAATTCGGTTTTTAAATCACATTTTTTAGCATTCAATAATCTATTAGATTTAGTAACATAACTCTTGACCAGTTAACAACGTCCATTCATTCGCAATATCAAACACCAACTACAAAATCGTTTACTCGTCGTTGCGCACATTTGTTGCTCACCGATGTACAAACGCGAATAATTGTTTTGTTTGGCTGATGGATGGACTGAAGCTAGAGACGAAGCTGCATTACAACAAGCGCTGCTGGGAGCGCCACACGATCACAATGAATTGACGAGTGCTGGAAGCTCCACAGTCAGCAGCAGCGATGCCAGTGGATCGTATACGCGATCAACGCCATGAGTAGCCAAATGTATGTTACGAGTACAGCAATGTTAGGATTGAGCTGGAGAGTGCAAAACTAATAAAAGGGCACAAACAAAGAAAACGAGTGGGGTTGGTTGGCTTGTTGACTTCATTGTCAACCAACAACTAACAACAATAATGCTTTGAAACAACTTTGATGCTTGGAAATCAGCATTTGAAGATTTCATCAGCTGTCACCGAACCGATCATATTGTGGCAGATTGTGATTTTACAGCGAAGCAAAGCAGCAGCAGCGCCAGTTCAGCGATTGCTATTTGTTGTTGATGGCCCCCAACTACACGGGTGGGAGCTTCATTTGAAAATAGCAAGAATGAATTAGAATTAATAAACATGCAAACATATCTACTTATTAAGCAAAAAATATTGAATCAGCAGCAACCGTGGTTCATAGGCTGTGTACTGGACTACCGTACGGAAGGTCTGAAGCTGAGGTCAAAACTACTTTAAAAAACAGTGCGTCAACATTTAAACATCGATTTTCAATCACATCGATATTTCGATGTATATTCGGTCATCGATCATCAAGTCGGAAATAAAGTTCGACCCATATTCCGAATTATTTTTATGTTTCATAAGTAAAGAGGCATAAAATGTTTTCCTGTTGTTACATAAAGAAATAAGTACATATGTAAGTGCGCACTGCAAAAGAAAGAGAAACAACATGAATGAAATAAAATACGATAGAAATTACGAAGGGAGAAAACATCAAAACAAATTAATCAGTTTCGCCTGCGGCTAATATCACCGCACCGTTACCAACCCATCGACTACCAAAAGAGATTTACTGTTGTCGGCGTGTTAGAAAATGGAATTTTCTATGAAAACAATATTCACTGCTCATTTCTCTTTTTGTATGAGTTTTTATTGACATTTATATGGCATCACCTTAAAAACATTGATGGGTCGAATTGTTGTTTAGATGGTTCGTTAGTCGTTTTGGTTTTTTTGGAAGCTGCGCAGATACGGTGGTTAACATTGAAGTGGAAGGCACATGGCTGCTTTGATATTCCTATGCACATACTAATCTTCACTGTAATGGTGGTTTGCATAAAATAATAACATAAAAATGAAGGAGAACAATTTATTTGTTCAATTTAGGAAAATTACATAAATAACAAATCAAAATGGTATGTATGTACATATGTATGTATGTATGGTCATTAACGAAATATGAGGAAATATGTATATTATTGTTATTGAGTTTACGACCGCTTTCTCAATATCTGATAGAAACATTTTACCACAGCATCATCTCAACGTAAGCACCCACAAAGGTTCGTCGGTCATACAAATACTGAAGTAAAAGTTGAGAAGAAAGGTCAAATTGTAACAACGAAATTCAATATGCCACGAGACACGTTTCCACCCCTACATGGCCCAGTAAAGGCCGGTTCATTGGTGCAGTAGTCGTATCGCTGTAGTCGTATCCTTAACGTAAGAGAAAAACCAACATGCATTTGGTCGGTAAGGTTACGTTACAGATAGTAGCACCAATAATCGATTACATTGTTTCTCATAAGGTTGGTCGAATCAGCTGTTTTATAAGGTTACCGATACGTCACCTCTGAATCCGACTTAAGGCGGTTCTTAAAATCGAAACCTACGAAATTATTTGGAAACAAGCCTAATTTTATACAATAATTAGTAGAAGGACAAAACTTTTTTTGTTATTAAAATCGACTTTAAGTATTATTTTTACTTTTAATGGAAAATTTTTAAAGCATTAATCTTTCCAGTAATCATTGCTGCTTCCGAAGTACATAGTACTACACTCTAAGGGAGTCCAACACATTCTGCGGGCTATTATGCCAGTGATTTTTCGTTTGAATGGTTTTCAATTTCCTATCCCGAAATCTAATTTCAAGCTTCCACCTTTCACAATAGCCTAAACATCTATAATGATACCGAGAGTTGATTTGATCTTCTTAAGTTTTGGAAGTTAACACCGAATTTGCTTGTTGATTAGACGCTCCTAACCCGTTGGGCATTATAACCACACTATATCGTTGGCCAGCTCTATGGAAGCACTACGAATTTATTTTCATACATATTTATTCCTTTGAATTGGACGATTTAAAGTTGCTTGCGTGATATACATATGTAGAATGGCTAAGAGAAGCTACTGCAAAGTAGCATCAACCAAAGAACATAGATATGATTATGTTCTTTGCATCAACCACGAAAATGGTAAGACCGACTACATATTTATTGAGCAAATATACCAGACAGGAGGCGACCCTAACGTCCATGAAACATTCTTTTGTGAGGAATTATTGTTTCTTGAATGTTCATGAGGCGCTTACCTTTTCACAGAGTGCCGCAATTGACCACATTTGCGTGAGGCACATTTGCTGCTCGAGTCCGTTATTGCTGATGCTGATGCTGGCTGTGCAAATTAATTGCTGCGTTGCCAATTTTGTTCACATAAAAACCATTCGCACTTGGAACTTTAGATATTCTTGCAAATTTGTATTTATTCTTGTAGTTGTTTCACGTTTGCTTCATCTCACTGCACTTTTTCGACAATTTTCACAGCACAAATTTCCTTTGTGTTTTCACTTTTTCTGCATTGCTTTTCTATTAGTCGCGTGAAGCTGTGTAAATAACTTAAACAAATAAATGAATATTTCGCAAACAAAAACATAGCACTGAAATTAGTTTTGTTTTCTAACCAAAGAATCACATTAAAAAAGAGGGGAGAAAACAGCAGAATATAGCGTTCCAGACAACAACGACACTTTCTTCAACAACTAACTAACAGACGCACTCACCAAACGAACGGACGAACTGGTCTGGCTGGCATGGTCGGTTGTGTGGCTTGGCCAACAAGCAAAGGCAATGTCACACGAACCAGAAGAGAGCACGCCACTGAGCACAGTAACGAAGGAGCGATGGGCGCCAAATGCACGTAAGTATGTATGTACATATGTATGTATGGAACCAAACAACATATGGGCAAATGAATATACATATGTATGTATGGATGTATGTATGTATGCTTGTGTGTACATACATATGTATGTAAAAATGTTTGTTTGGGAGGCGGTGTGGCGCGAACTGCAGCTGCTGCATTTGCTCGCCAAGCTTTCCAATTGACTCTCTGCTGGCTCTTGGTATTTTTTGTAGTGTTATTGGTGGTGGCTTTGTACGTCTACATTTGAGGTTACCTTTCTTGTCACCGTGGACTCCGCAGCCATCGTCAACGTCATTCTCGTCGTCATAATTGTTGTTAGTGAGGTATCTTTTTTCGCTTATTGTAGACAATTTTTGTTTTTGTTTTACTCACTACTGCAACAACAACTCCAGGGTGTTGTTGTAATTTGTCTTGCTGCATTTCTGGTGTGTGCTGGGTGACAGCACTTCATGCTCAACTTTATCGACGATGCAAACATGGGAAAGCACGTGTTGTTGATGGAATTGAACATGCGACCTGAAGCTTTTTTAGGGTGATATGATTGAAAATCTATTACGAGAACGATTATACTTTCTTATGGCTGCCATTTATTGATATCACACTCACTCAATTTTTTTAGAAATCTAGTAGTAAATTAAAATAAAAACGTATTAGTCTTCTTTTTTGCATTTATTAAGAAACTGAGAGTAGGTATTCAACGACTTTTCTTTCGAGTCCGATTGCAAATACAGTGCCCAGTTTGGGGTTTGTTCATCCAGAGGAGGGCACACCAACATTTTTAAATTTGCAAAATAGTTATGCAAATAAAAATCTGCACAGCCTAATGTATTTACATAGCCATGGATGTACATACATATGTATTAATACAATTCCAGCAGGGTGTTAAAGGTTTAGCATTTCAGTTCACATCTGAAAGATACAAAACGTAATAAAAGTACAAAACAAATACTCCCAACAAAACAAAAGAAGACAAAGTATCACTCACATCCAGCTCGTCCACAATCGAAGAAATGCAGGGAAATTCATAAAAAGACGTTTAAGTGTAAAGAACACTTTTCGGCCGCTGGTTGCATTGAATGCGTTTTGTGTTTGTTTGCTCAAGTAGCAGCTTTTAAAGTGGCGACAGCAAAAACAAAAAATAAAAATTTTATGAAAAGTGTGCAGCTCTCGTTCAGTTGGTGTCATTGACGAATGTAAATTTGTTGCAACCATGACGTATGCACAGCATCCCTGTAGGGAACATCTCTAGTGCTGAGCTACTAGTTCGTTAGCAATCTCTTTCATGCATTAAATGCCGTGAATTTTATAAAACTCCGAACTAGTCAAGCGATTTTAGTCCTAAATGCGATAGCTCTGAGCCACTTTAGTAAATTCACACGATTTTTGTAGGGTACTTGCCGAGTTCCCTGCCGAGATATCATCGATGTGTGTATTTCTGTGTATGTGTTTGTATGAATGAAAGCACATACATACATACATACATACATACACATGCATTCATCTTAAGTCTATTGTTGTTACTAATTTTGTTGGTTCTGCTGTCGCAGCTACTTAAATTTATAAATAAACACAAGGGGCTTAGCTGGAAAATAATAATGAATTGGACGATCTTTAGCGTTGATAATATCAACTTGATTTAGACGTATGTATGTACATATGTACATACGTTGATACAAGATAAACACATACATATACATACATACATACATACATACATATGTATACTATATATATAAATGCATATTTTCACCTTTTTATTTAATTTGTGGTCGCAATTGATAAGGGTCCATCCCTCACTCTTCTATTAAAATCTATAGACAAGTTACTTTTTTCAAATAAAAATTTTTAAACTCGATTGCGGCAAGCTAGAAATTATCACTTGAGCGATTCTTGCAAATCGTCGCAGACACGTTTGTTCATCTATAGTTTGTTTGTTCATCAATTTTTGATTGAAAAGACGTGACAAGTACATAGATACTTAGTTGCATAGTTTCATGATAAAGTACAAAAAGTCTCAAACAACTAGCAAATGATTGAGTGATTGATTAATGAAAGGAATGTAAGCAAGCACCAGCACTTATAGAGAAAGAAAGAATTGGGAAAAGTTTAATTTATAATACGCAAACTGTTAAATAGCAAATTCGAGACAGCAACAAGTTGTGATGGCACCTAATGACCCTTCACACGATAAATACAAATTAATATCAACAACATACAAACATACTTTTGGATGTACAAATATCTTGTGTGATATATAAAGACAACAAAATGTTAACGAATGTCTTACCTGAAAAAGAAATGTTGAAGAACTCCACGCGCATGCGCAAATGCCACTTTAGCTGGCCCACATCATTCACACTCACATTCACATACTTAAGCATTCCTGTGCGCTGTGGTAGGTACTACACTGGTTTTTCCACTCAGAAACATATTGACACTTTGCGGCAGCCAAGTTCGACTGGTTTTTTTTGTTTAATTAGTGATTTCGTTTTTCAATTGTTGTCACTTTCCACCTAAGCCCTTTACAACAATAATAAAAATGAAAACACCAAACCCAGTCACCGAATTCGCCGCAAGGTAAATGGCCATTACTACAACTTGTAAATACTCAAAAAACTTCTTCGGGGAAATTTGTGTTATTAGTTTTTACATAGAAGTGGCGTACCGCCAAGTTTTTACGAGGATCATATTTACTACATTTATGTACATTAACTTTCTTCCATATTTGAAGTTCTCGTTAAGTATTTATTTGGCTTTCCTCTTTTGCTGCATCAATAAAAAGTTTGATAAAACAAAATGCAATCATCAATTAGGCAAAGCATAGTCAGAATATTTAAATTTTTGCTTGACTGTTTTTATTTGAATCACGAATTTTACAGATGAAACAAATTAAAAGGACCGAGTTTAGAATTTTGTCGATCTTGTAAATACTATACAGACAGTTGTTGGCTCACTACTTACTGTTCGAAATAATCAATTGTAAACTCTAAATTTAAACAAAAGCTAAAAGAGTCTTTCTATCAGTCAACGATCTGCTTTTGGTGTCTGCTAGGGATGGCCAAAAAAGATCGGTGTTTAAAAAAACTGGTTTTTTCTATTCGCGGTTTCGGTTTTTTCGATCTTTTTATCGCAACTGTCTTTAATCGACCTTTTTTAAAAAAAACCGAAAACCGAACTATCGACGCCTATTCCATTGAATTGTAAATATTAAATTATTTTTCACGATAAGTGATGGCCCCGCATCTAAAAAAAGCCCACTTTGGCAATATTTTGATGAAAAAGGGAATAAAGAAGTTTTATGCAAGCTGTGTGGGGCGGTAGTAAAACTGGGAGGTGGCACGTCCAACTTAAAAGGACACCTCCAGCGCAATCATGCCGGTTGGGATAGAAATTATTTACCTTGTAACACCAACAAGAGCACCGATGATGTGTTGTGTTGTGATGGTTCTAATTCGAATGAAGAAGTCAGAACTGTTGATAGGCAGCCACCAATTCCAGACAAGTTTTTGAAATCATGTTTACTGTGACTTTTTTGAATTCAAGCACCCACATTTATATGTATTAGTACAAAAAAGCATTGTCTTTTTCAGAATTTTTCTCTTTTAAAAATTTGATTTAACTGTATTAACTTGAACTGAAAAATAAATATTTGTTGAATTAGGACTTCTTGAGTTCTTTTAAAAATTTAGAGAGAAGAACCCTATAGTAAGTATCTACATTGTTGTATTTCTATAAATTTTCTTTTCGAAGTTTAAAATTGTGCCGGTTTTTCGATAAACCGGTTTTTTCGTGTCCGGTTTTAAATGCGGTTTAAAACCGGAATAAAAAACCGCGATTAATCACAAACCGGTTTTTTTTCAACTTTGGCCATCCCTAGTGTCTGCAAAGAACATAAATATATAAATATATATAAAATATAAATATATATTTGTTCTTTGGTGTCTGTCTAACAAATAAAAGCTTATTAGAAATTGTTGCCAGATTTTAGGCGCAAGGCACTGTAAATAACAGAAGCAAAGTGACTTTCAAAATTACGTTGCTATTCTAGTGTGGTAACAAAATGCTGCTATCGGTTGGGAAATAATCTAGCTTTATAGCAAATTGAGTCTGAATTTGATAATATGAAAGGTGCTACGATGAAACCCAAAGCTTTAAGCTAACGAAGTCATTGATTCTGATTATTCTGAAAGGACCCATTTCAGAATGGTTATTGGAGACCATTTCGGGATTGTTTTAGAAATATTTTCGTGACTATTCCAAAACAGATTCTGAAAACATCTAGAAAAAAATTCCAAGACCTGACGACATTCTCCCGAAAACGATCTCAAAATTGCCTCTTGTACTTTGTATTCACTTGGAACCAAATATTGTATTCATTTATTATTTTTGAATTTCTGCAAACACCAAATGTGATTTACGAATAACACTTTCCAAAACAATATTGAGTGTTTTACATAAATTAAGCATTTGGATTTATACCTTAAACACTAAAAAATCCTCTTACCACACTCTTGAACTAAGTAAAAAGTCAGACATGCAAATGCACGAGTTAAAACTTAAATCTCAAATGATATTCAGGGTCTATCCTCATGCTTTTACTCCCCCCGAATAAAGAAAAAACATTGTCATACATAATACAATAATGCACACGAGCTTAGCCGACTGCAAGCAGCGGTTACAAAATTTAAGGTGTCACGTCATGCTGAGTAAAAATAAAATTCACTTTTATGTCGTACATTCCACCATTCACGTCACAGCTTCCCCATTGTGCATTTGGGAATCTCAACACCGACGCATCTCAAACCTTTTTTATTTGTTGCCATTTGTTTGTACTTGCGCAGAAGCCAACGTTTTCACTTTTGTGGAAATTTTCAGCTGCCGGTTCTGCGAATTTATTTGTTGACGTTGTCTGTTTCTCTGTTCTCTCTTTCACATATTTTTTGTTGGTGTGCGTATATTCAGCTCTCAATGGATGCACAGTGGGTCACACCACTTGAATGGGTGGCATGACAATTTTTTTTTTTAATATCTGGGTTTGCAATAATGAATGAAAATCGGGTTTTTTATACAGTAGTGGAGAATTCTTCGTTGACTATTTAAAATATAATATATTTATAACTTCATATCATTAATATTCAACATTAAAACAAAATTATATTCATACATATGTACATACATTTTTGAAATTGGAATGATTTTTTTATTTTAAACAATCAAAGAACTGCCGATGTTCTTCTAGCCCTTCCTTTCCGTGAAGTCCATTGTAGGTTATGTAGAAAATCGACCACCGAAGTATCAAGGCTTTTTGGGTACATACAATTATTTCTGGATTCTTTTACTTCCACGTCAAACAGCTGATTATTATCATGCCCATCTGTGCTGCCACATTGGTTGTTATTTTTGTCTAATTTTTTTAGTAAGTTTTTCCCACAAACTAGCTATTTATAAGCTACCTGTTTAGCAATTGCTATTTTGTAACTTCAGTGATGGTTGTCGTTTACGACTTCTTTGGTTCGGATTACAGGCTCTTCCGTTTCACTGTTCAAATGAGAGAACTCCATTCACCACATCAAAATCAACCCCACATTGAGCGTTTTGCTCAAAGCTTTACCAACCATTTGTACGTCCAAGTGTGTGTGTTTGCATGTGTAGTGGTTTAAGTGTTGCAGATGCTGTGAGAGGACAGTTGAATCACCTCAAAATCTGTTGTTGTGACTATTTTTTATGTATTGTTGGTATTGTTGTTGGCCTGCTGGTTGTTCTTTGAATGGCTGTGAATTAAAGTGATAACGAGGCAAGCGAGAATAGTGAATAATTCATGCAGCTACATATGTACATAGTGATTACGATATAGGGTCCAACGCCACCCAACCACCCACATTACAGCAATAAGTTTATACGCTTGGATAGTTGCATGCAATGGCCTGCAGATGCCGCCAAAATAGGGATAAAAATAGTTAAACACAAGCCAGCAGATTTCAGTACGAAGTCGACTTTCGAGAGTGATGTTACAAATTGTCAGCTGCAATTGCAGCAACGAATTAAATATTCTACAAAGCCAATTATTTTTGTGTGTGTTTCTAGTGCAGTTGATAAAAGTAAATAAATAAAAAGAATTTGTATTAAATCCATAGAATTTTAAACACAATTTCAGCAAACAAAACACGAACAAATCGTACTTCCGATCTTGCATGCGGAAATCGCCGGAAATTATTACAAACATTTTTTAAGGAAGCGGTAATTTTGCGCGCAAAAGCTTTTATAAATTAAATTTTGCAATTATTTTATGTGCTAATCGGATTAAAGCGCAGCGACCGCGAAACCCGCTAGTGCGTTTTGTACCTATGCTCCTGCGCGCCCATATGAAAGCAATTGGTAATTGACGAACCGCAGTTGTTATTCAATCTGTTACTTACCTAATTTTCTAAATTCACAAATTGAATTTCTCAGCACTTTGGTTTGCATTGAATAATAGAGCAATCAGTGAAATGAGTGATTTCTGGCGCACGTTTAACAGCTGATTTCACACATCACACTCGGCATGATTTATTCATGGAATCATTTATTTCCATAGATAAACAGCCACTCATGCACTCGCTTATTATGCACATATGTAAATGTACCGTTAAAGGCGCATTACATACAGACATTCATCAGCATATTGCACTTCCACCCACATTCGCCAAGCTTCAAGTTGTGCGCTCCAATTCGCGTTTTCCATGTGCGGCGGCGGAATTAAACCATTAAAAGCAATTTTAAATTATGTAAATAACAATTTGATGTTGTTATTGTTGTTTTGATAAAAAAATCCATAAATTGATTTTTTACCGGTGTTACGGTGGCTGCTGTAGAAATCAAGCTGTCCTAGTTTTTAATTTATTTTCTTCATTTTGAATGTTGTAGGAAGAGCACAAACCAAGCAAACCAAAACACACAAAAGTAAAAGTGAGTTTCCACCCCCGCCAGTCAAAACGCCTGAATACACGGTGGTTCGTGCTTCATAGTGAAACTGAAAGCGTCACAAATACCATCAAAAATTCGTTAACAAACATGCGGACGTACAAACAAACAGACAAACTTTAAGTATTATACAGTGAAAGGATATGAAGCAGGCAGAGTTTGCTCACGTGCTTTTGGCAACATGCCAACACCAGCACCACACACACACACTCCAGAATTTGGTTTGCAATTCAAGCTGTCTGCAAATACTCTCTCGCAATGGAGGTATGACGTCGCCACATGAAGGTAGATAGGTAGTTGCATCAAATTTGTATAGCCGCTCGTTTGACTCGAGGTTTTTGAACTAAAGGCAGTCTGATGTTTTGCGCGAATTCTTGATTTTTGTGCAAGTTTTTTTTTGCAAACGAAACACCAGTCAACAATAACTTTGTTGTAGAGCACACTTAACGGCCTATCCAATGTGGGTTCTTTCGCAGGCTACCAATGGGCAACAGGGCACAACATCGCCATATATGTACATATGTATCTCCGGTCGAGTCGATAATACCACATTTCAGCAACAAACAATTGGTACAACGCTGACTGGACTGAAGCCACAGAAGTCTAAAGTGAAATAAATTATTGGTTAGCTAGTTTTACAAAAGGGCTAACACGATTGGATTCGGCGTATCCGAATTATGTAGAAATGACGTATCGCCGGTCTCTGGGATGAAAATAGTTGGAACTACTACAACAGCGTATTTAATGCAAAGGAGAATGCATTCGATGGTCGATTATTTAGATTTGAAAAGGATAGATATGAAATACTATTTTTTCGTTATCACTTTAAAATTATCAAGCATTGGCTGTTTCTATTCGTTATTTCTATACAAGAAAAAATATTCTCTACTCGTTTAAAAAAGTTTGATTTTCAATATTAATAATTTCGATAAGATTTCCGCCAACTGACAGCGCACCAACTGATTCTCGCACTCTGCGTCCTCATTCAATCGGTTGCATGTCAATCTGCGCCATCACTTCCCATTTCTCTTACTTACGATTTCAGCATTTTGTCTATGACGAAAAATTGTCTGTATTAAAATGCCATCGCACTGATTTTGCTGAGCGCCCGACAACGAATTGAGCTCATTTCCTGTTTGTAAGCTTCCGGCTTTCTACTCGACACTGCTGCTATGCACAACTGCGTGCCATTGTGAAAAGTGCAAGAGACGCTCATTCATGCATTAGGGTAGTAGGAATTATTTGGTACACTTCTGCTGAATAAAAGTGCAGCTGATTTCTAGATAAAATACTTAGAAAAGTTGCAAGAAGTATGGTACAAAGGGACGAAGTGCTTGACTGGGATTTTAGCTGGTGAGCATCGTAAAGGAAGACCGTCTTACAAGAAGGTAGGAAATTTTACAAGCTTATTTTGGTCCTAATATGCATCGTTGTATAAAAAAAGTATTACATTGGCCAGGAAGAAAATAGAAGGCTCGCTTTTCAGGCCTTAACATATTATCCTTTATTTTAGAAATAACGTTTTTGTATTGAGAACCTAGTAAAGGCCTTTAAAAGTGACATCAATTACCTAACTTACTTCAATACAACTTTTGTTATCACTAACATGCCAATAATATATGCATATATATACATATATATATATATATGGCGCGATATACAACAGTTATATCATCAACCTCCTAGGAGATTTTTGCGCCGAGCTTCTCTTCCAATTTGTGGTGTGCCGCTTTTGAAATTTTTCCTACAATTTGGCGGGACCTACGGTTTTTCGCAGACTCCGAACGGCATCTACAAAGCAGATGAATTTTTGCTGAGAAGCCTTTCATGGCAGAAATACACTCGGAGAGTTTGCCAAACCACTGCCGAGGGGCGACCCCGTTTTGAAAAAACTTTTTCAAACCACTTTTTGATGTAACCTGTACCAGGGCTCGAACCCGGACCTTCGGTGTGGTAGGGCGACAGCACTACCTCCACACCACAGTGGGAACCTAAAATTCAGACGCCTCTAAGAAAGAACACATTTTCCAGAGCAGTCTGCCATGTTTGCCACAATATTCTTGAACGATTTTCAGTTTGCTTCTAAGTGGCCCCCACTTAGCCTTCATAATGCTATTCAAACACACCTGCCACACTTGTAAATATTGATTAGTTGACATTTGCCGTCATCACAGCTCACAGCATTCCAAGCGGCATGGATTTACTACAGAGTAACATACATTTATACGCCACAAAGTACCCAGAAGACCACAATCAATCGGTATTTGCTCCTTAAGTGTTGAGCTTTTATTGGTTGCGACCTGCAGCGTGGCGCAATGATGTGGAAAAGGGCAATGAATAATGCTTTTATTCAAATTTTAAATCGAATTCAATTTACTAGGTATTTCGATTGTCCATGGCGATTGAGCGAAAGTTACAAAGAGGACTTGCTCGAAGCTTATAAAGAAAACATTAAAAATTGAACTTTATTACTGGTATGCAAAATTTAAATAAATAAGAAAACAAGAAAACGTACTTAAAGGCAACACCAGGGTAGAAGCTGGTGGCTCATCTCAGTTCCTGTTCATTGGAAAAAATGAAGTTGTCTTATTTTGCCACCCAGTCCTCTTTAGCTTTTGAGCTTTACACAAGTGCTAGTCTCTCAATCCACCGCACGGAATATTTCTTCTTTTCATCAGTACCAAAAAGTCAATTTGAGTGGCGAAAAGTGGAGTAAACACCGCCATTGTTGTTGTTGTTATACAAGAAGCCATCCCTATACGCAGGTGAATTTTGTTGACCTTGCATAGAAATCTTTTCACTTGAAAGCCTTAGACATTACGTCACGTTAACAAAGAGGATTTTGCACAATTTCTTATTCAAAATGACGAATGTGGGGGGTGGGGGGCGACGGCGCGTAGCAAATTTATTTATTTGCTGCTAAAAGGGTTTTTATTCTTGACCTCCACAATTTGATTTTCATTTGGCCAGTTGGCTGTTGGCTTTCACTTTTTATTGCTGGCAACCGTCAAATGGCCAATATAAAATTCAGTGCTTTCACGTTAATTCGCAGCGTTTGAGAATTGAAATACAACACAATGAATACACCTTTTAATGAGAGCGACATTGAACACAATGGTTAGCCTTTCTAAAGGATTCTGAATAGTTTTTGTTTGAAAAGGATTCTTGGAAGTATGTATAACAATACCATCTCGCTTTGGTATTAAGTCCTTCGAGGAGTGATTCCTGGAAGTTTTCGGAACGTACTCTCCAGTGTTCTATGAACTACTCAGAAGCAAAAAAATGGAGGTGGTTCTCTCTTTTTTACCAGGCAAATGCCACTATTTTGTTTGCTCGCAATGTGAGGCGGTGTAGTAATTTTTATTCTAATTCCCCGCTATTTTCGAATTTTGCTAATTGAATGTGACTCGACAAGCAAATTATTCCATAAGTAAATTTTAGTGTACATAGATTATGGAAACCAATTTTAAAAGTATAACAATTTGCTAGATTATAAGCTTAAAAAAAACAACAACCAAACTACTCTAAATGATTATGCATAAACAAATATTTATTTTTACATATTATGTACAATTACATAATCAATTTTCTGTATGTATGCACATTAGAACGGTCCTTAAAGGTCAAATGAACGAAGTTTTTCAGGCTCACTCAAAAAGAAATGAATATATCATTATGGAATGGTCTAAACTTTATCTTCTGCGCGGCACCCCTTAACCGTCCCCAGGGGATTATAACTCATATGTGAAACATCCTCCTACATTTAAAGACCACCCTAATGTTGTTACGTAAATAAAACCTAATTTGTTAAATGTGCAAATGCAATACAAAATTTCAAATTCACAAAAACTTTTTATTTGCGCGTTGGTTAAGCCACAGTGGTGACAGTTTCGAAGCGCAAACATAAGCCAGTTCATAGTTCAAGTATTTATGTTTTCATGCTATTTTGTACTTTGTAGTTGTTTTATACAGAGTTCCTGAATTCATTTCAATGGGCTTCGAACACGGAATGAACACAAAAATTTAAAGTCAAACTTAAGAAAATTTAATAAGTGGACCATTGACTAGAGGGCGGATAAAGCGTCAAAACCCTACAGGGATAGCTAAGAGATAAGGATTATACATATGTTAAATTGGGATCGTTGCAGTCGAATATTTATGATTACTGCCATCACAAGATAAACAAATTTAAATTTCGAGTACCGTTATTAGTCGTGTTGTAATCGCAAACCTTATCGCTCAGTAAGTAAAACAGTCATCAACCCAAGCTTCCATCGTCAACCAAGAAAAATTATCCTATGAGCAAGTCAAAAGCGAGAAAAATAAAAACGGACAAGCGAATCCTGACTGCTGCCCAACGACTTCAGGCAGTTTTAAGAAAGGAAAAAAGGATAAAGGAGGGGCAACTTAACTAAATGATGAAGCAAAATAAAAGGCATTGAACACGAAGTAATAGATATCAAATTGTATAAAATGTGGTAACAGTGAAGGAAGAGGAGAAAGTGAAGGAAAAAAGAGTTTCACTCGCATTGGCCCAGTTAAGTGATGGCAATGATAAAAAAGGTTGTACGATAAATAGCAAAGAGTAAACGACCAAAATTTGTTCGCATGAATAAATTTGGAATAAAACTGCAAGCTGGATTCTTTCAGCGATTGCCATAAATAACTCTCAACAATTTAGACTAATAAAAAAGTGTCTAGCTGAATATAAACATAAAATTTCGTAAAAAATGAATTAAAATTATGTAGATGATTTCTTCCCGAGAAAGAATAAGAACAGTTTTCAAATCTAATGGCCAAAAGAGTAATTTCTCGTCTATTATTGAAACATGTATCCCTTCGATGTCTGCGGAATATAAATTTATTAAACATCCGACAAGCAGCTAGCCTCGCAATCAATGGAAAAGAAAAAGTTTTCAGATTTGTATATTCATGAAATCCTTTGTAATTCAAAGCCGTGAATGTGTGTTGCATGCTCAACTAAAATATTAAAACAGCTTACGCAATCAAAATACTTTAGAGCATCCTCATATTACAGTAAGTTTGCTTAGCGGATGTGTAAATGTTTTAGTGGTAACTAAGCGCACCAGGAACGAAAATAAAATGAGAAAGGAGTTTATCACATCCATGCGATTTAAAACGTTAAACAGGCTGTCCCAAATAAGAGTCGTTGTATTTTCCTGGTAACTTTGAGTTTTTTAAACATTTTAATTTAAGCATCCTTATAATTTTCGCCTTCAGTGTTCGTGTTTTTCAATATTTTTCGACTT
The DNA here is from genome assembly GCA_951509765.1 of Sphenella marginata. NCBI lineage: Eukaryota > Metazoa > Arthropoda > Insecta > Diptera > Tephritidae > Sphenella > Sphenella marginata. The sequence goes on from OX608083.1 coordinate 733,641, forward strand.
TCGTTTGCACAATATTTCTAGAAAAATTTTGAAATTTTTGAAATTTTTTGGACTATTTGTTCGCATTTGTGTTTGTTATCATACTCGTGGAAGAAAATATTATATGAAATTACACAAATAATAAATTGCAATAAAAAGTGTGCTCTAAGTTTAAAGTGGAACATATTTTACGACGCGAATTTCATTTGGAACGGCTGCGAGTATTGATTGAGTTTTAGATATTAGACACCAATTTTGGTCATTAAAGGATGCTGCTCGTCTCGTACAAGAAAGGTATTCAAATGATTCACTAATGTCTGTGTGTACTGTGGTGTGCCTATTTTTCGTACCGATGCGTCGTTAGCTGGTTTTGAGTTGAAAATGTATACTTCACGTCCTGATCATAGAATTTTAAAACAAAAATTGTATGACGGGGTTATTTAGGAGTCAATCAGTATGAACGGTATGTTGGGATCAAAATATAGCCCGGTGATGGGGCTTAGACAATCAGTGGCATAGTTATAATTCGACTCCAATCTCCCTCGTAAAGAACTTGACGGCTGACTTTAATACCGCCGGAACTCTCATAGTGCTTACGAAGATGTTTAATTGTGTACCTGGGGGCGTCAAAACTAATGCTCATTTTCCCGTTTTCATTATTCTTCATCTGTTATTACTATTTTGCTTCAAAGATACTTAATACCTAGAAAGGATTCGTTTTTGTTAATTTATAATTTGATACCAACCGCATCGAGTTATACATATGTATATTAAAGTGCTTTATCCTGCCTTTCATTCATAACAACTTTTCTTTCGTAATTCGTGATAAATTTGTGATTAAAATATGTACATATGTACGAGTATGTACCATAGTAAGTGTGTGATTTTTGCAATAGCTTTCAGTTTTGCCGTTATTGTTGCCGGATACATACATATTTACTCATACTTTGTTTGTTCACATCACATACATACCGACTCAATCCCTGTAATCGGCGTTGCTTTTGTTGAGTTTTATATGGCCCATTATAGAGTCATTTAAATTTAGTCTGACATCGAGCGTCTATCGTATATGTAGTACAGGTGAGAGCGCGATTAAACTACGCTGTGTCTACAGACAGGCATATACCATAAACTAAGAATCGGTGATAAATCAGTGATAATATTGTTCGAACTTATTATGGAAAATTATTTGTTAAATTTAATTATCCAAAACCAAGTATATAATTCGACTAATTTTGCACAGTGCTACAAAGAAGAAAAAAGGGGAAGTGATGTTGTGTTCCAGCTAAACAAGTCTCAAGACCGTTCAGAAGCTTGGAAATTCTGTACCTCCTGTAACCTGCACCTTTTTTGGTTATAAATGCATACTAAACCTCCTAGGCGCAGTTGCATAGTGAAATTTAATATTTTTAGCTCAGAGCTGGCGTCTAATGAGGGGTTGAACTCGTACACTCGATAAATTTCGATGTAACTCCGAGTTAGAAAAATAAAAATTGGAGCAAGTCCCTATTGCCATGCTTCTTGCACCCAACTAAGTAGTTCTATCAGAAAAAGGCTTAAATCATATGTACGATTTTCTGAAGTGCACGTATTAATCTACCAGAGCGCGTGCCGTTCGGAGTTCAAAAATCTAAAGTGGCACGCCAAAAGTTAGTGGAAAAGCTTGGCCTTAAACTCTTCGACTTGAATGCTGTTCTTCGCGCTTTCATTATCTTAACTGTAGCTGATATGAGTTGTTGTAGTTGGTTTTTATTTTGAGTTGATGCACGTGCTCTACTTATGAATTTACCTAAAAGCAAGTATTCTGCAATAATCGCAATACTAAACACATCCAAACGCTTATATGCAGAACCCAAAATATTTACCCAACTGGAAGGAAGGTTAAATGACAAGATATTTAACTTAAAAACTTAAAACTAAAACTAAAAATATAAACAGTTGAAGTCACTTATCATATATCGTACCTTGTCGAAAGCCTACCCAATGAACAGAAGAAACTCTAAATTACAAAAAAAAAACTAAATTCTCGAGAGCTGCAAATGTGGTTGTAATTTGAGAACAAACTTTTGGGTGGAATTTAAGCAATGTTTGGTCATTACGATTTCATTACATTGCGGTATGCTTGAAGTGGATGTGAAACGAGCCCATGAAAATCCCATGTTCAAAGTTTGGGCTATAGCTTGAGAATGACTACGACACATTTCTGAGATTTGAATAAATGTTTAACTTATAACTGTGTTAACTAAAACTAGATTAATGAGATAAAATGTTTATTGGGACATGCAAATGACGCATACATATGTACGTTATAAGTACTTGTGTACAGTTATCCACAAAATATTAGGAGTGGCAGCATGAAAAATGGGTAATGCAACTTTTTTGAAAGAAAGAACTCCAACAAAAGCTGTAAAAAGCAATTATAATGGGAACTCAGCAGACATTTTAAATAATTTTTTTTAATAGGCTGTGTTTTTCTCCGGCAAACCTACCTTAACCTTTTTATTTTATTTATTGGAAATCGACAATAAATTCTTATTTTGCAAACAACAAAATTTAATTAATTGCTAACCTAATGCTAATTTACCTATTCGTTCTCGCTAAACATCTCAAGTAATTACTTCAGATTAAAAGGCGTTTGTCAATTATTCGCAAGCAACAAAATGATGAATACATGAACACGTGAGATGGAAGTGTGATTTCGAGAATTAAACTTGGAGCATTTGTTAGCGCACTTGATCACAATCGGTTATTCGCATAATCGAATATCCGAACATTTAGCTTCGCCTTGAATAGAAAACGAAAAGTTATTAAAATAAAAAATGTTAACGTACATACATACATATATTTTTATTCCGCTTTAATTGTGCCGATTTGGAGACTGCCAGACTTGTTGCAAGACTTTATTACTATTCTCTTTCATTTTATTTTATTATTTGTTTGCATTTTTGCACACGAGTGTGTTCGCCATGTGCACGTTTGAATATTAAATGGGCAAAATATCACAAAAACCTTTACTGTACTAAATATTACGTATTTGCGTCGAATTGGATTACATTATATTAATTTAAAATGTTCCCTCTTTACTGCGGTCTCAGCTCGTTGTGGTAGTGAATGGAAGAGTAATGGGCATTGGAATTGCGGAGACTAATTATAAAAATAGCCCAAAACCAAATATAATGTGCATGGATGTTTTGCAGTGTCTGATAGGGATATGCAATACAGGCAACTCTATAAAATAGCTGACCATATCCTGTCAAATTGGCAAATTTGGCAAAGCTACTTGCGCGCCATGAAGTCTAATGTTTTAATTTGTTTCTCTCCGCTTTTTTAGTAATTCGCTTAATCTATTGCGTGATTTCAGAGCTGCTTGTTACACCGAAGTTTTCTGAAAACACTGGGACAGACTAAACAATCATCTATGACAATCAAAATGCTCAAATGATTAGCCAGCCTGGAATACGCGTCCTCGGAAACAGTTGTAAATTAAAATATGAATCACAAATAAATCTGAAATAAGCAGAAACAATTGAAGGGCGAGAGTCCAAAAGGGCCTAACCCACACTTTTTTCGAAATTGAGTTTTTAATTTTTTCAGTTTGCCAAAACACGTCTTGTCACGTAGGCGTTGACCAAAAAATTCTAAAAATTTTTTTGAATTTTTTATGAATTTTCAAAGTTGGCCGAGGTCCTAACCCGCGGGGTAGCGAGAGTGCAAAAGGGCCTAAGCCCTCATTGCGCCTTATGGGGAAACCGTGTTTTTGTTCATATCGCTCAAGTTTAAACAAAAACCATAAGTCTGCGACGACATCTAGGGTGTTTAGCGTTAATGAGAAGCTTCAAGTAATTATCCTACGACAGTGTTTTTTGATTGTGTTTTCCTAGGTTATGTTGTGACAGTTCAAAGTGCGATCAGTATGTTGACGTTTATGTAAATCGTTTTGTATTGGCAATGTTTAATCAAAATTTCAAAAAACCGTAATCAAGGCGTTGTGGAGTAATCCCCACTAATCATTTTCCACTTTATTTCATTTCTCTAGATTGAGAACTAGCGGAGAAATGCCAAGACAACGAGACTCTCGTCGCGAATCGCGACGCCAGGGTCACGCGTATACGACAGCCAAGGCGAAAAACATCAGTGCGAAACAGTCTCCGACTGTTGATGTGAGTGTGCAATAATAATTAAATAAAAACAGGAAATGAACAATAGCTGACGCCGGCAAAGTGAAAGGCACCTTCGGGTTAGGCCCTTTTGCACTCTCGGCACCCCTTGGGTTAGGCCCATGAGAAATTCGAAGTCTCGTAATTCCGAAACTACTGCACCGAATCGCATGAAATTTGAACCCCTAAGAAATGCTATCAAGATCTAAAAGTGATTTCACTTTCAGATCAATACACTGAAAATTCGAAAAATGCGAACGTTTTTCTCGCGCCTTGAAAAATTTTGAAATTGTGGGTTAGGCCCTTTTGCACTCTCGCCCTTCAATTCAGAATTAAACTATTCAATTTAATACATTTTCGTCAATGCCAATTTATTAATTTCATTGTTAAGTTTATTTACCTAAATAGTTTTCATGTTCGCATAATTGAATGTGGCATCATTTAAAATGCTTTCCCAGAATGCCACAAATTACAATAATCAACTGATTCAATTAACTCACGCGTAGATGAGCTCGTGCCAATAATGCCATAATTGCAGGATGAGACAGAGTACTTAGGAACACAAACAAATTAGCTGTTTAACATTGTAAATCGTGCGAGGTAAATGAGTGTGATGAAGGTCACGCCATTCCACAATAGAAGGGAGTGAGAAAGCAGATAAAATATGTGTCTGCTAACGCGAATCAAATTTGAATTTTAGATTTAGAAGAGCATTAACTAACTTCAAAACTATTTTAAGTCTATAAAAACAGAAATGGTTCTTTTAAGAAAATACTTTTTTATTCTCTAATTACAGTTTTCTCAAAGATGTCTTTGCTAGAATGATTACTTGGCGAACGGCAATAGCCTGAGCTTCACGCCGTTGATGCATACCAGTGTAATCAATCGACAATTAGGGAATAAAGCAATAACAAAGTAAATACATATCTGTTTGAAATCGTAATACCACCGAGCAATACCAGCACACAACCGTCCTCAGTTCAGAAAGAATACAAACGTAGTCTAACCTAAGCTATGTGCCCAGGGGAAGGATAGTAAAAATAAAATAGATAAAAGTAGCAGTTGCTAAATATAGCCTGAATCACATAGTTTGTAAGAAGGTAACAACAAAGTCAAGATGGCTACTACTACTACTGACACAGATTTGCGCCCAGCGAGATTTACCGGCAGTGAATACTCGGTTGGACTGAGCACGGATTCAGACAAAGCCAGTGGTAAGTTTTTTTGTAAATTAGTTCTTATTCCACCCCTTCATTTTTAACATGAACTACGGATTTGCGTTTCATTGATTGAATATTTTTATACCCAGCTAGTTTTTTAATTATTTTTAACTTTTTCTTTTTTTTTATTATTTTTTACAGGAATCAAAGTTTACAAACAGCGCTGGGTCGTACTGTTCTTGTTCGTTTTCTATTCTGGGGCAAATGCTGCACAATGGATCCAATACAGTATTATTAATAACATAATTGTCAAGTGAGTTTTTGAACATTTTTCGGTTGGCAGTGTCTGGTAATGTGTACAGTTTTCGAAAAAGCTAGGGAAAAGCGTCCATACATTTTGGGGCAATGCTTTAAATTATTAAAACATGCACGTTTGCATCAATTATTTGAATGTTTTGGGTCATTTTATGGGGTTTCTTTATATTGTACCTAACAGAAGGTAAATAGCCTTTTTCTCTTAATTTGTATCAGTAGTCGAAAGTAAGAAGTGTTTTAATAAGTTCCAAATGAAAAATATAAGCTATTGTGCCGCTTTCTTTTCAAGAAAAATGTTACCCTCCCGCTACCCTCTTCAAGTGTACCTCTCGATGTAACTTTTTAAAAATAAAACGCCATTAGATACTTATACAAATATTTTTGCATACAATTTGTTTTCATAATTTTTTATATAAACAAAACTGAACTATTTAAAATAGTACTTTCTTCTAATTGGTAAGACACGTATGTATAGGGTGTTTTTTTAGGGGTATAGAACTTCGAATTGAAATAAAACACAAGAAAATCGTTTTAAGGTCCATCAATTTGGCTTTATTGGAAGGATAATTTTATGCCATTAATGTTTAAATATGATTTCGGGCATGTGGGCGCCGCGGCTGGCTCGAATAAAGCCAATTCTACAGGTCCAATTTTGAACCACTTTTTCGAGCATATGGGGCCGTATGTCGGCAATAACGCCACGTATGTTGGCTTCCAATTCCCCTAACGTTTCTGGTTTGTTGGTGTAGACGAGCGACTTCACATATCCCCAAAGAAAATAATCCAATGGTGTCAAATCACACGACCTTGGTGGCCAATTGACAGGTCCATTCCGCGAAATTATGCGCTCATCGAATGTTTCCTTCAATAAATCGATTGTGACGTGCGCTGTGTGGCATGTAGCGCCGTCTTGTTGGAACCACAACTCATCCACATTCATGCCATCCAATTCGGGAACAAAATAGTCGGTTATCATGGCTCTATACCGGTCTCCATTAACGGTAGCTGCCTCTCCAGCATTATTGCGGAAGAAGTATGGCCCAATGACTCCACCAGCCCATAGAGCACACCAAACAGTCAGTTTTGTGGATGTAATGGCGTTTCAAGGGTCTCATGTGGATTCTCTTCACTCCAAATGCGGCAATTTTGCTTGTTGACGTAGCCATTCAACCAAAAATGAGCCTCATCACTGAACAAAATTTTGCCATTTGAAAAAAAAAATTGAACCATTATTTTCGAAATAAATTTGCACGATTTGCAAGCGTTGTTCTTTTGTCAACCTGTTCATGATGAAATGGCAAACCAAACTGAACATAAATGACATTAGAGTTGCCAGATTTGACCACAAAATGCCAGTTTTATCTCTATTCGAAAAACAAACCTGTAAAAAAACACCCTATATGTATATGAATCTTAAAAACTTACCCTTCATTGAAAAGTCAATAAAAGCTCCAAACATACTTACACGTAAAAACATACATACATATATAAACCTATAAATCTAAACTATTTTAATATATGGCACCAGCTGATGGCAATACGTCGAGTGGTTATTTAATAAATGCCTCTAGTTTTCAAAATTAATTTTCGCCCAAATAATGACAAAAGTTGCTCAGAAGAAGGCTGTTGGCGAGTTGGAGCTGCGCACATTAAAAGGCAGTAACGAAAGCTGCCTAGTTATTTAATTAGCGAAGTTGGCCATCTATGAAAATAACTATTTGTAGTAATGTAATGAGCAGTCTATGGAAACCGAATACTTTTCAACAAATTCAAATACTCAACGTCATTTCGGCATTTGGCCTCTTGATGCTAGAGACTAATTGTGGTTGCGCTATCATCAACTGTTCTGTGTTTTACAGCGTTAGACAGTGCGAAATTAAATTTTTTTAGCGAGAGAGTGGTTTAATCAAATCATTCTCTCAACATATTAATAAGATTAAATTTTATTTTATTTTAGGGCTGTAACTATGAATATTTGAGTAAGTACTATTTATAATGCTTAAGTCCCTCTCACATTCACAGATATTATGGCATAAACGAATTTTGGGTGAATTGGACATCGATGATTTACATGATTGTCTATATCCCACTAATTTTTCCAGGAAGTTGGTTCCTTGATAAAATGGTATGATTCAACATTATTCTGTTTATTTATGTTATTTAAAACATTATTTGAATTTTATTGCTATCAAATTAATAATTTAACTGATTACTAATAACAACAACAAATTTATTACCACTTTTTCTATTTCATTTAGGGTCTGCGCATAACAGCACTGGTGGGCATTGTTGGCACCTGCCTTGGCTCATGGATAAAAGTGTTTTCGGTGAATCCAGATCTTTTCTATGTCACATTCATTGGTCAAACCTTTGTGGCTTTGTCACAGGTAAGTATGTATGTATGTGTGGTGGGATTTTACTTTTACTAATGGGCCATCCTCATTGACGCGAACAGGTGCGGTCGGCAAACATGCCCATGGACATAGAATAAACACACACATTCATACATCATTGCAAAATGTGTCTCCCTCCATGCAGATTCACGCTCAATGACGCATAAACATAAACCATAAACCGCGTTGCCATTTAAGAGTGCAGCAGTAATGAATTACCACAGTTGGTTGGTTGACTTTCAATCACTTCCAATGAACTGTGACATTTAAGTGCAAGTTAACAATAGTTGGTGTTAACAATAATTGAAGCTTAGTCGTTTAGTAATTGAGGCATCTTATTCAATTATTTAGGCTTTTGGATAGTCGGGTGCTATGGCAACAATTCCAAGTAAAAAAGTACGGATTGTGTTAGTGCCATAGTTTCAATTATTTTTCTAGGCTTATTTCACTGAAGTGTCGGAAGAATTTGACAGTTTTGAAAAACTTTGGATCGAGCTACTATGTCTCATTCTGCAAACACAGGCAACCAAGCAAGCTGGTATAATTACAAGTTCCACAATTCACTTAAGCATTTTGCAATTTTGTTAAAATTTGTTACTTAGCTGTAATAGCTGAAAATTGCAGGCGATTGTCTACTATGACAATAACGCTTCCTCAGCTCAAGTGGATGCTTGTCAGAAAGCAATAACGAAATGTGAACAACTTTACGGCATTGCCTACAACGAAATAGTAAAAACTAAGTATACCAGTTTCCGGTTTCTTTCGAAATTAAAAAAATGTATTGTATTCTAAGAGCTCCGTCCTTCGGAAATATTTCAAGCCAAGATAGTCCTTAAAAGTGGTTTTTAAAATGAATTTAAAATTTTGCGATTTAGCAAATTTCTTCATGCACTTTAAAGGCTTTGTTATGTGTCGCATAGCTCTATCAGCCAACCAACTTAGTGGAAAATATCGCCACGCGCATTTGCTAAAATTTCAGAAATCTATCGGTTGCAATTTTTTTCTTTTATTCTGGTGATATTCAGTAATATGTTTATGAGTAGTGCAATGCGGCTACGTCACTTACATTTGTAATCTTAACTATGTGACATAAAACCATGAGTGTAATATCTCCCCCCCCCATTTCATTTTAGGTATGCATTTTGTCATTGCCAGCTCAAATCGCTGCGGTTTGGTTTGGACCGCAACAAGTGTCATCGGCCTGCAGTGTTGGTGTTTTTGGAAACCAGGTAAGAATATTGTTAATCGATAACAGGTCTTTCACCAAGAAATTTAAATGGAAAAAACCTTTCAATTACAAAATCTTTGCTAGAGTTTCAGAAGAGTATTGAAAGCAGTCAAGAAACATTAGATGTTCGTGTTAGCAAAAACATTTTTTGTTTGCAATGTCCTTCTTTCTAGATTTCTATAATGGAAATCGCAAACTAATTTCGCCATTGTTGTCATAATGGTGTCTCTATCAGTTGAATTCAGTTGATTATGCCGAGTATTTAAGTGGTCAATTCACATTGTAATTCGTAGCACTTTTCTGCATGCTCATCTAAAAGCGTTTTGATGCCAAACCACTTCAAATCAAATGCTTTGTGGAAAGTTTGTCAGTGGCACGGCAACTACTTGATCACACACCCACAAGTTGCTCGTTTCACCTACCAACAGTGAAGATCTTAGTGGGTGGGATGTTGGCAATGTTGAGCTTGGAAGCATTTGAATGCCATTCAATTGAGGTTTTCCCCGCCAGGACTGAACAATCATGGAGCTTAGTATTAATTTGTGGAAAATGCTTGAATGGGAATTACATCCATTTATGATGCGGTTTGATAAACTTTTAAATACTTTTAAAAGCCATTTAACAAGTTTGAATAAACAGATACAAACAACAATAAAGTTCAAAATTTAAATGGAATGACAAAGTTTATTAAGAGAGTAGGTTCAATAACAATAAAATTAAGGTCCATTACATAGGAAACCTTCCACATTTCTGTATTTTGTACAAATATTTGATGGTATAATATTGCTCATACGCCTTGGCGTTCCATTAATGTGTAAATGCGAATGTTTTTGACAGTTTGTGTGTCAATCAATTTGTAGTTATGTACGTACAAGGCAGGGTACACGTGTTTGCATCTACCAGTAACATTTATTTACACAAGCATAACTTCGTAGCTGTGAGCAACTCCAGCGTCAGCCAAGAGTTTATTAGCACACTTCTCTTCTGTGGTACTGTTCTGCTCAAATAATACTTGGTTGCTGGCTGCTGTTGCTCTAATTTCACTAACTCAATGTAACCAAGTCTGTGCCGATAGCGGGTGAACAATTTCCTAAAATCTATCGATCTACATCATAATACTTAAATCGTCGAAGCAATCCACAAAAGTACATTGAGCTGCGCAAGAACGAATTAACAGCCGTAGTTTTCAACTACCAACAACACTTTCCGGGATTTGCCCCTTTTGTACATGTGTATGTATGTGTGTACATAGCAGTCGTGGCCCTTTAGGATTTCGGAGTAGACTTAGTCCACACCACAAACTACACTGTAGAGGTTTGTAAGTAGTCCAAAGTTTGGTCCAAGCACATATAAAATTCTATTTACGTTTAACATTGTATGGCCTAGGCACGGACCAATTGCCCCCTACTGCATTACATTGTAACCAAAATTAGGTCAAATGACACTTTGTGCATTACAATCGGAGTATACTTTATATACTTAAAAACCATAAACACGAGAAAAAAATCACCTTCTGTGCATTACATTTGGGATACCTTTGGTACAATTCATCTCCGTTGCATTACATTCGGATTACTTTTTGGTCAATCAACCTACTTTTAATTACATTGCATATATTTTTTGGACCATCCTTGGTATAGATACAAAGCTACTACACCTATGATAGTCGGTTTTGGGCGATTGGACCAATCTTTCCTTCAGGGGGGTTTTTATCAGTGCATTTGTACATACATACATATACACACACACACACCCGCGTACTCCGTATTTGTTCAACAAACTTTCAAAGTCATCATCGGTTTTATTGCTTACTTTGCATTCGGAAACTCACCTTTCGCTATATTCTAACGGTTTAAAAAATGCAAAGCGCTTGTAACCTCACTTATTTCCGCATCTCTGGTAGGACACGTTACAAATTATAACGGTATAAAAAGTGCATACACACTCATGGGCATGTTACAACAAAAGTTTGTGTGCTTGACAATGGCTTTGTATTGTGCGCCTTTCAATTTGTAAGTTGAAATATTCACAACATCTGGAGGGAGGGTCGGCCGTTGGCGTTGGCACCCATGCAACGACTAGACTATGAACTGCTCTCGCATATTCTTTTTCATGTAGTTCATACTTGGCTTCGGTACAAACCGATTTTGATGGTTTTCTTTCTACTTTACTTACATTTAGACATTTCATATTTGTTTAACCAAATAAAACGTAGATTTACACATTCACAAAATAGAGATACGCTCACTTACGGTCAATATTCAGCTAGGCTCTCTTCAACTGTCGCAATTTTTACGTGTGTGGTGTTGGCGTACCGGTACTCAGGTGTGCCTGTCACAAACGAATTCCCCTCACACCACTTTTTTCGTCTGTTGAGTGGCAAAATCTCACCGTCCCACACTGCATTCAACTTAAACAAGGCGTGAAACAAAGTTTGTGTCAAGCAATTTTACCTTTCCGGTAGATGTACTCACTAAAAAGTCTCAAAGCTACAAGAAATGTAAATAGAGCAGAGCGCTTTGTTAAATTCTTTGTTTTCTCTTTTTCATCTGTTTGACATTTGTTAAAGCGCCATGTATGGCATTTGGTTTAAATGTGTGTGTGTGAAGGACATCATTTAAATTGGCTCTTTAATCATTCACAGCTGCAAATGCTTGTTGTACCTACTGTTTTGCGTTTTTACAGTGAAAATGTGAAAACTTTTAGTAAACCTCATAAACTTATGGGGAGAACTATTTTTATTTTGGAGTGACAATGGTGACGAAGCTTTCTCGAGTTTTCATGACGTCTCGACGTCTGCGTGAAGTCCATCATTAAACCTTCTTCAGTACTCGCCGTACCCATGATTTTTCGAAGAACCTTAAATAGAGTAATACGGACTGCGCCTTATTTTTTCTGAATATAAACTGAAAGAGGTGTAGACGTACAACTTAAAGCTTAGTTCTCACTTTACCAGAAGGAGTTATTTCGTCCCCGTTGATCTATTTAAGACGATTCATTTGAAATGTCGTGTTCCGTGAGGTAATGGATTTGAGCCTCGCCCTTGCACCATCCAAAACAAAATGTGAGCGACTTTCGTTCAATCAAATGTTTGCCAAATCCACCACAAAAACGGATATTAAATTTGCATACAAATTATCTAATGCAAGCAAGTAACTTAGCAGGAAATATGAAACTAAAGCCACCCTGCGGCTGGTAAAGCTCAACTTGATTACGCTAAAGATGAAGCAAGTAAACGCCGCCTTTAGCATGTCGCCGCTTTTAAAGCCATCTAAATTTGGAATTTATTACTATTTTGCTTGGCATTGATAAAACGATTTCCTTTTGTGGTTCATGGGAGAAAGTTTAATTTCGGTAAAAGTATTAGCCAAATGATGCAGTCGATGGGAGAATTAAAAGGGCGTGAAGCGAAAATGAATGTGCAATTAAATGCAACTGTAAGGAACTCAAATGCTCGGCCGCCTCATTTGTGAAATATACAAAAACGCTGATAGTTTGGATGTTTGATGTCGTCGATGATATTTTCATTTCTGCCAACATGCGCTCGCCTACTAAACTATTCACAAAAAAAGCACACATCTTGCCTCCCCTGCCCCGCAACGAATAAATTCAAATATACTGACGGGTGCATACACACATATGCACATACATATGTACATACATACATACAAACATATGAACTATACATATGTATGTATATATATATATGTATATAGTTAAATGTTGTGAGTAATGTCCTTCTAAGACAAGCAACGTGGTTATAAAAATGTATCACCTATCTCGTTGGCGTGTCAATGATTCGCTAACACACTTACCGGCACACACACACATACATATGTATTTACATATCTCAGCTAGTATTAATTTTTCTATAAAATGTGCATGTTTTGATTTCCTCCTTGCGCCTCCTTCACTTGAATGGGAAAGAGTGCAGAAATGTCAACAGCAGGGCAACTAGCAACAAAACTCTTAATATGACCTTGCGCCTTCCTCAATGCTAAAGCGGAATCACTTGCCTTTGAGGGTTTTGTTTGTTTTATTTGGTTACTATTTTTTAACACAAACTTGTTCACATACAAATTGAATATGGTTGCAGTGCACTTAACCTTACACACAGACATACGTACATATGATCCAAGAACAGCCACACAACTCTCTGTACTCGTAAAAGCTTTGTAAATAGGCACCGGTGTTTATTTGTATACGATTTCTATTTTTAGCACTTCAGGCCGATTTCCATTCGCCGTACGTTGCCGACAACCAAACGAAAACAATTACAAAAACATTCTCAAGCATGAACACAGAAAATGCATTTTTTTTTTTTAAATTTAGAATTATTTTTACGAAGCAAAGTGAACATTTTCTAATTAAATAAATGATGAAATCAATAATTAAAGTCAGTCACATTGTCCGTGAACCATCGTTGGTGATAGTGACACACGGCATCTGCCTGTTCCTTGATTGAATGTTTGTTTACTATTTGGTTTTGACCTTCGCATTTCTCCTTAGCGCCATGTAATCATTTTTATTACCTTATTTACATAGATCTTATGTGCTCATAAAGTTTATTTAATTATTCATTGAAAAATATGTGCGGATGATTATCCTTGTGCACACATCCTTGAATAAGGACTTATAACTATGAAATCAATTGCGCATTTTGAAGTGTCTGCTTACAGATATTCGCATTAGTGACTTCTTGAACTTAAAGTGGTACTTAAGGCCTTGTTTGTTTCGTATAGATAAACGATATCGTTTCCATTTCTGCGTTAACCACGTGACTACACACGGTCCACTGGCTGGGAGCAAAGAAGCTCCGGCCTGGAAGGTTTCCTATCGACACCCGAATTCGACAGCAGTGGAAGAGGGAGGCCTGCCCTGAGATGGAAAAAAAGGCGGAGAATCCCTTGGTGTTTCCTATTGGCTTCAGATATCACAAAAAAGAGAATATCTCACACACAGGAATCTCTAGATTCAAATCCACTGCCCATTTTCTACCGTGTACCTACATTGGTTTTATGTCAAATTTCACACATTTGCACATCATAAAGTACAACGGACCGCTGCATGGGCGCCTGATGTTATTTAATGGTTTGAATAGTGATAAAGAAAATGATTGTCCTCACTGCCCTGAACTGCCAAATTTTTTTAAATAAATAAAATAAGTAAATAAAAATTGTATGGTCTACAAGCGCAATTAAATTAATTGCAGAGAATATACATTTTGAAAGTAACTCCAGCTCCATGCTTCACCATCCACGTATGCATGTATGTGTGCGAGCGTATTTGTAGCCAGTTTACAGATGGGCAGCGTGTCAATCTGAAAATGTCAGCAAATTTGAGTGACAGCAAAGGAAAACAAAAAGAAAGAAAGTAACATTGACGCCTTCTATTTTACTTAGTCATATTTAGAAGAGCATCAATGAGCCCAGCAAGCGACATTCATCAAAGTCAAGGCACGGTTCGATGCGGCTCATGCTCCATAAATTTCAAAATATTCACCGAAACTGAACCATCTGTGTTAGCATCACCTAGTTGATGTGACTCCTTCTCGCTGCTCAAAAGTGGGTTGAACGTCTATTTTCTTTATAGTCAATATTCCACCCCTTTATTTTCGATATTGATGGTAGGGCTGTATCGTACTCTTGGTCTGGTCATTCCGGATCCGAGAGCGACCTATTGACTCTTAACTTGACAGATGCGCCTCGGCGGTAAAAACCGAATAACTATTTGAATTCTTTTCTCATTTTCTCATTTCAGCTAGGCATTGCCGTGGGATTCGTGCTGCCTCCTATTTTAGTAGAAAACTCGGATGATCTAAATGTGATTGGCAGTGATTTATTATTTATGTTTTCCGGTTTTGCAGTCTTCACAACCATCTTACTGGTGTTAATGTTTTTGTGTAAGAGAACATATTTTATTATTATTATTTTTATTATTATAATTGTTATTACGTTTATAAGAATTTCAATTTTACTTTAACATTTTCAAATCTTTTATGGCATAAACAGTTTTCAAGGACAAACCGCCAACACCGCCCAATCCAAAGCGTAAAGCTACACAATCAGCAGGCGCCGCACCTGAAGTATCCTTCTTAGGTTCTTTGAAGAACTTGATTCTCAATCGGAACTACATCTTGCTGTTAATTTCGTATGGTATTAATGTTGGTGTCTTCTACGCCATATCAACTCTGTTGAACCCGGTAAGAGCTTAGGAACTACATGAGCTACAAAAACAAATCGTTAACCAATTGTTCATTTGTATGTAGGTTGTACTCAAATATTATCCTGGCCATGAGGTGGACACCGGGCGCATTGGTTTGTTTATCGTATTGGCCGGTATGTTCGGTTCCGTTGTTAGCGGCATTGTACTGGACCAGATGCGAAAATTCAAGTAAGTGCAGCACAGACGTCAATTCATTTACATATATCCTTCCAACACATGTACAAATGAACGGTAATACATACGAATATGTGTGGAAGTTGCGTTTAAGTAATGATTATCAAAAAATCAAGAAAAATCAAACACATTTTTTTTTCAATTTTCATTCAATGGTAATCAAATAGTACTTGCAGATTTTTGAAAACAATCAAAATATTCATTAGCCAACCAATAAATTGATGAGATGACTCAAATCTAAACCAAAATTAAAATCTTTTTTTGCAGAGAAACAACATTGGCAGTTTATGCTTTTTCAATGGTGGGAATGTGGATTTTTACCTTCACCTTGGACACGGGCCATATTGCCGTGGTTTACTGTACTGCAGCACTTCTGGGGTTAGTGTAAATCTATATTTCATATAATCATTGTATTTTTAATTGCGACCAACTCTTGGTTTTGTATTGAACTCGTCACTTTTGCCTTTTCCTTAGCTTTTTCATGACTGGTTACTTGCCCGTCGGCTTTGAATTCGCTGCCGAATTAACATACCCGGAACCGGAGGGCACCTCATCTGGCCTGCTCAATGCAGCAGCTCAAGTCTTTGGTATCGGATTCACATCCCTCTATTCAGAAATATTCTACACCTATGGAGACATACCATCAAATGTGATAATGTCAATTATGCTTGTACTGGGCACATTGATTACAGCGCTAATTAAGCCAGATTTGCGAAGACAGAAAGCGGTTCGAGGTATTGCACCACCTCCTGTAAGTTCCGATACAATGCATCCGCAGTCATCCGATGTAATCCCAAATAAACAAATGGCGGGCATTAAGCCATAGGAACGGATTGATTTTGTTTAAGCATCGCAATGATTGAATGCATCCAATTTTAAGTATTTTAAATTTTTTATTTTTAGTTCGATCACTTGAAGTTGATTAATCATCTCTTGATTGTTTTAAAGCTTTAAAGTTTTATGTGTTCACAGTTTTTATTGAATTGGACAATAATTTCGAGTTGTTTGGTGATTGCAACGCTTTAACGAAATCAGAGCTAAAATAGCTTCTTTGATATTAAATATGTATGTGAAGCCATGTACCAGGTGTACATATGTATATTGTATATATTAGGGTCCGACCGAATGTTGAGTTTTGGCCGAAGTTGTAGCTTATTCGACCGAAAGCCAAAGCCGAATATTAAAATTGAAAAAAGTTCAGTCTTGCGTTAATAAGATTCCTCTGGATATCTCTTCTGGTGTTGCTGGTATGTACCTACTTCTATAATATTGAGACTATCTACTTCTGTATACATTTTCAGAAGTATTGATATTTTCTAGATATACACTGAAAAAAAGTGATTAAAATGTTCAATTGATTGAAATTCTTGCTTATTACTCGTAAGTTGCAGTGCAAAATATTGTTCGTAATTTTCGGACGAATCGAACGTAAAATTACAGCTGAATATCGATGCTAGGCCGCACATTCGGTCGAACACTGGTACATGTCTACACATACATATGTATTATATTAATGGCATTGTATATGTGTAAATTAGGTTGACATTTTCCAACCAACGTAAAGAGGACGATGGGTTTGTTGCCTGCAGGCAATATAAGATTCGTCGCTTTCGATGGGAGGAAGGTGATTATTTATAGTTTTGTGTATAAATAAGTAAAGAAATATTAAAAATTAGGGCTTCTTATATATATTTGTAAGTTTCAAGTGTAAATTATTGATTTAGTTTTAAAAAGGAACGAATAAATTATATCAGTTACTATGTGTATGTAAACTTATACTAGAGGAAGAGGGTATATGTATGTATATGTGTGTGTGAATTCAAATAGAAAAATCTGTATTTTTAGTAGTAAAACTGCATATATATGCATATACATACAAATACATTACAACTAGAATATAAACTATAAGACTATTGTTGTTGCCGTAGAGTTTTAACTTAGATAATAACATATCCATACATAATAGCATTCCAAATGAAAATCTCTGTTTAAGAGGATTTTTGAAATAATAAAAAAAGTATTGTTGAAAAATGTTGAAAATAATTTACGTTTTTTTACTTTAACTGTATTTAACGGTTAAGGAAATACGAAGAAACATCGACAACTCTCTCGTAACTCAATTTCTCAAGTTCCATCAACAAACGGTCCAACTCCCTTTTAACTGCCGCAGCTCTGTTCACTCTTGGGAAATAGAAAATATAAACTAGCATAACTATAGCCCTAAATCCGCAAATACACAGCATAACACCTTCCTTGAAGGAAATTTTAACGCTTATCAAAATTGCGTTTTCTTTAATGCACCATTGGTTGGTTATACACAGGGATATGAGGAATATGTCAATGTGTTGATAAATGATCGTTTGGTAGTTATGTTCGTTAAACGTAGTTCTGACACATGATTTCCCAAGTTATTAAAATATTTCTTGTAAGTTATGTAAATAGATTTTATTGTAAATGATTTTACGTATTAAATCAAAATACAAACATTCATATGCAAATAAAACGGTTACGTATGCATACATACATGAAATTCTGGCATACATACTATATAGTACATTATATCTCGATATGTTAAGAATACAACTAAAATAAAATAATGCGATTAAATATGCAACGACTGCTCGCAGTTAACGACAAACATTAATATATGTAATTAATAAATATGTGGATATAGACAATTAATTTTTTTTTTGTTAATTTGAGGGCATCGAAGATTTCCGTCGAAAAAAGTCAATATTTTTGATTTATAGTTTTTGCCAAACATTATACGGCAGTGGTGTCTATATGTTGATACAAAAAGTGTGAATACAAAAAAAACTCGAATGCTTACCGAATTCGAATGAATTAAATATATCAACGGATGCAAGCCAAACATCCGCTGCAAATGGTAACATTTATCATTAACGTAAAGCTAATTTGTTCATTTGTAACAGAAAAACATCCTTTATGGTACATGTTATAATACCATCGATTAGACGCTCCGATTTCATCTCAACATCGAAAATTGACAAGATTTTAAACATAGTTTTTCGCCATCTTACTCCACAGAGATTCGGCCTTATTGTAAATTTCATGGGAACAAATCTCCCAAAAAATTTTAACGAGAAACACTAACAATTTTCCCACTTTGTTTTTGTTTCCCCATTAAAAATTTTTGGATTTTGAAATTTACAATAAGGCTGATTATGTTAGTAATAAGAATTCATTATTGCGGTGGTGGCCCCCAGGCCCGTAACAGCAGTAATACCTTATTGAAGTAAGCGCACCATAACTCTCGTTCCTCCTTTGTATCTGCTGATAGTAAGTAACGTACAGTTGTAGTTCGCCCATTAGGGATAATGATAAGTGATTCCACGTCTGTTTCTTGTGCTGGTCTCTCAAATTCCAAAAGCATTGTGTTGAGCCGTGCACAAATATCACGAGGAGCAACAGTTATTTTCTGTGTACGACACGTGTATAAATCAATTGAACCGATGGGAGTCTTCTTCCGCTCATCATCAGGATACTTCCAATAGTTAAGTACACTGCCATTCAAATAACACCAACGTCGATGCCAGGCACCAAATCCCGAAATATCCTCAAACATAGTGAGAAACCCGCGATGTTCCACCAAAACAGATAGCTCACAGTTGGCCTTCATGTGTACCACGCCTTCCAAGGGACTTACACCAAGAACCTAGGTTAAAAGAAAACCAAATAATTGAATAAAGAGGGAAACCTCTGAGAATAGAAGTCATACTTGTGTAAGTGTCCAAGAAGTTCGCTGAATTTCTCGTAACGAAAATATAGCAAAACCGTACTGCACCAATGCGGGTGAGCGTACGGCACTAGGTCCAGCTGGACTTTGGACCGGTGGCATAACCAACCGATTTTCACCACCTTTCTTCTTCGGGGTTTTTATACCGCATTTTTTATTCAGGTTTATATGATACTTTACTTCATGCGGCAAAATCTCTCGTTGTGCTGTCATACCATAAATTTCAAGGGTTATCTATGTAAGCGGGAAAGCATAAGTATGAAGTTAGGATGCACATTGAATTATTATATTTAGAAAAATATTATAACAAACCCTAAAATCAGCGTAGACGTTATTCATTTGTAAAACGTCGGGGAATTTTACTGCCAGCAAACCGGGTAAAGTGGGTACTGTCTTCGTTGCCAAAATGTGTTCGTTGTATTTAAGTAAACAAACCAAATGATGTCCAGATATAGTATCAGCAGCTAATTTTCGTATATAATCCTGACGCAATGGCACCGTTATCTCTTTGATAGTAATTCGCCCTTTATCGCGTAATGAACCATGTGGTCGCAAGCACTTTTCCACACGCAAGCGTTGAACCTCATCTAAGCAGGCTTGACGACGATGAGCTGCGTCAACATGATTTTAAGACATAATTTTCACAGCGTTTATTATTTTATTGTTATATACTTACTTGCCACGAGAAGATGGCGTTCGCCCTCAACGGACTCTGTAGAACCAGAAAATTCGACTGTGGCTGCGCACAAGTTCAATGCTTGGCTGGTCTGTGCAATGATTGTTTGCTGTTTGCGCACTTCATCCAAAAGTTTTTTCACTTTTTCCTGCACCAAGTTCGACTCATCTTGATCGGTTTCATCGCTTGGGCTGCTATCTTCCTCGTCGCCTCCCTCTACCACGAATGTTTCATCATGTTTACTCCTATGGCCGGTTCCCTCATTGTGTATGGGAGAGTCCACATTTAAAGCTTCATATGTAGCTTTGCCTATGTCGGAGCGTAACACCTGTTGTTCACGGCTTATTTTGCGCACTGGAGTTGAGCTGGCACTCTTAAAAAGTTTAGGAATAATAAAGAAAATTAAAAATTTGCAAATGCCAATTTTAATTAAGTACGACGTGGAATTTCAATAATATTTATTTACATTATCATTCTGTTGACGCCTATAAAAGCTTACGGTATGAACCAATGTGACCATGTTGTCATCGTTATCTCGATTAATGCTCAACTCAGACTTTACCGGTTGTGGTGTGTAGACGGACGAAGGGGCGCTGGTCTTGGCAGCTTCGTCATTTTCTTCCGCTATTGTTTGATAGTTGGAATATTTTTTTGGTGTTTTTCGAAAAGAAAAGCTATTGGATGCAGTAGTTCCCTTACTCTAAAACAATAGTAAAAATTAAATAAGAATGAAATTTCATATCATATTCAAAACTCACCTCTTTTGATGCCCGACTTGTGTTTAGAGCATCATCCGTATCATCGGCGCTTTCCTGAGTACAATCATCATCTCCATCATCGTCTAGTGCTTCGTCCAAATAATCGTCAACGCCCATCGAAGCTTCGGAGGAATTAATTGAGCTATCCGCACCATAATAATCATTCTTATCTGCGTATCGTACCTCCTATTTTGAAAGATTAATACAATCCATACAGAAACAGAAAACATTAAAGTATATATAAATATCAAAGTTTCCTGAATTTGAAGTAAACAATGATTAAATTTTCTTCATACTGATTTCTCATACTCACTTTTATAAGTCTGGAATTATGGCCCTTCTGATTAACATTGTCATTTTCCTTTACGACTTGCATTATCTCACGACCCAAACTACCGTTGCAAATATCTATGCTGCTGTCTTCTGCTTCCTCTGAATCCATGTAACTACAAGAATGATATGATATTATGAATGTAAAACGAAGAAATGCAAGAGTTTACTTTAACAATAACAATAATTTATTGGATGAAAAATATATAGTCGACCTAAAAAAATAATGAAAAGTATGAGCTTAAGCTAGACTGAAATGAGTTATGAGCTAGACTAAATAAAGCTAATGATTCATTTGGAAATATGCATATTTTCAAGTCCTTAAGGATAAGAAAATGTTTTGCAGATGATGTGTTGTTTATTCAATGCACAGCAAGCAAAGCAAACAGGAATAAAAACGTTCTGCCCACCTTTCTTCGTCGTTGTTGTGGTCTCTATTGCCAGTTGTAGAGGCTGTTGTGAGCATGCGTGTATGCTCATCTGCAGTACTACGGCCGGATAATGTAGCTGTGGTGCCACCATTGTCACGGTCCGACTCGGATTCATTTGAATCAAAATCTGACAAGGCTGGGTACAGACGTGTTCCAGAAGTAGCTGGTCGCGATGTAATTGTTACAGATTTTCTGGCCCGCTTGCTTTCGTCATCGGCAGTGGTGTCGGACGCTAAAATAAAATAAACCAAATTATCTCACATACTTCGAAGAATTATGAAACTGCCTATTTGAACTTACGTGACTGACGTTTGATTTTCGAAATACTTGCCGCCTGAGGCATCGGCGGAGGTGGTGGTGGAGTAGGTGGATGGCTTGAAGCAAATATTGTAGACAAATTTGATTTCAGTGGTTTTGGCTGGGCCCAAACAGTTTCAGGATGCCTGTTTTGCTCGTCGTTATTTTCAAATATATCTTTTTGTTTATTAAATCTATTTGCCAGGACTTGCATATCTTCTTGTCTTTGTTTTAGTATATCAGCTTTAATTTTATTTTCTCCCATAGTTGAGGAGTTCGCAATAAAAGCCGCAACTTTTTCACGCAATTTGCCTTCGCCATTTTGTTTTACAGGCACCACAAAAGAGTTGGAATTATTTGACGCCAAAGCCGCATGAGCCGCTATAATACAAAGCAAAATTAAACTCTTCATTTTTGCTAATATATTCAAATTCTTACCTTTAGCACCCTCTTCTCTGCGTTGTGCTGATTGGTCTGGACGGATTTTGTTTAAAGGTGGTGCCATTCCAAGAGCCGCTTTTGGTATAAGCGCCTCTCCCTTGTTTCTTTCGAATAGCTGCATGCGCTCCTTTAATGACAACTCAGTGGGATCTTTCTGTGGACGATGTGCCTGCTGGTTAGCGATTGCTTTGTTCTCAAATGCAGCTGTTCGTCCAGAAACTAAGCCTGCCTTTACATTCATTACTTTTCGTTCTTGAGGTTTATCCTCGGTGACTTTCGAAAATGTACATGCCAGTTTTGACACTTTAATGTTGTTGTCTCCAGCCTCTTCCTTTTCTTCTATTTGTCCTTCAGGCAACTTTTTGTGTTCATCCTTTGAATAATCGTAAGCCAGTTTCATAGTTGATGACTCACGTCGCTGAAATCCTTGTGCTTCTAGAGAATTAATAACTTTTGGATCCCATTTCAACTGTTTGGTGGTAATGACAGACATCGTTGGCATTGTATCTTCAACTTTTGACTGGTTATCAATTATTTCGTTAACTGTATTTAGGGATCCAGCTGACGATTCCTTAGCTTTTACAGCCTTACCTGCCGAATTCCTGCTTGGCAATGCCGGTTTGGGTGGCGGCATAGCGGAAATTATATTTGGTGAATTTTGTTTAGTTAACGGTGCACCACCTGTGGGATGAGCTGTGTGATGCGATATATCATCTTCCCACTGATTTATGGAGCTAGCCAATTCAGCTAACTTACCATAACGCTGTTTAATACGCTTAGGGCTATTTCCCACAGCTTCTTCAAGGGGAGAATCGGCATGGAACTGACCCTCTGTACGGTGTATTGGCGAAGAAATGTCATTGGGGTTTGCATATAGAGCTCCAAGACGTTGTAAACGATTACGTGATGTATCCCGAATTTTAGCCAAAGATTGTTCTGATGCGGTTTTTTGACGATTTCCGTCAAAAGAGTCATCTCCAATTTCTTGTTCCTCTACCTCAACTTGCACCTAGAAAAACGCATCATAATACATTAGGAAACATAAATTGATAATGAACATTAAAAACTTACCTCAACGTTTTTGCCCGTCACAATATTTATTTCAATACCTAGATCCATATTTTCTTTATCTACAGCCGAAAATTGTCGAAACACTTTATTTGAATTGGATGATGTACTCATTGTATCTGTTATTGCCTTTTCTACAACATGCAATTTATTACAAGCGGTTGAGCTGGCTTCTACATTTCTACTGCTCCCAGTGTTCGTAGACGCGTGCGCAGACAGAACCGGCGATGGTTGAATAGCTGAATGCTTTGTTGCAAACTGCTGCTGCGTCAAATTTTGGCTTTCGACTGCGCTGTCGGCGTTAGCGTTCTCGGGTAGCTCTGCAAAAGGACATTTGCCTGCACTACCAATACCTAATGCACGACTTCTCTGTTCAGCTCTTTCAAGCATCCGCTGAAATTTAAATTTACACATACATTTTTCGTCGCTGAGCATCAAAGCAAACAAAAAATGTTTACCAACATACATACATACATATGTATATTCATCCATATAAACTTTAGGCGCTTACCTGCGTGAAGGGATCCATTACGTTCTCTAGCTAGTACTTGATGATAATGCAAAATTCACAATATCTCTTTTCAATTCACGTAAAACTAATTTTATTTTTGTTTATTTAAGATTATACCACAATTTATTTCTTTACTCACTCTTTTTATGCAACAAAAGTTCACAGCAATTTCCCAAACAATGCACTCGTAGCTTATGAAAATCGACGTTGACAGGCGTCGACGATGCCTTTTTGAATTTTGCGAAATAAGCAAATATTCAGCATATTGAGCAGTGTTTAATAAGCAAACATGTTTCATGACCACTAAACAGGGCTGCACTGCAACGGCCATTACATATTAAACACACTCGACAAAACAGAGGAAAAAATCGATTTTGATTCGAACACTATGCCAAATGTGCTATCTCTAAAAAATAAACCAAGTCCGCTGGTGGTGCAATTGCAAATATTTTAGGTTTTAGGACTTGCACAAATAAAAGAATGACTACACGTTTAGCACGATTATTTTCTAGTTCTGCGTGGCGGCACCAAACTCCCAAGAATGCACTTGGTGGTAAAAATTTGATTGAGAAAATAGCGGTAACGGATCAAGGTGTCGTAGTCGCATGGCATCCAGAGACACCATTTCCTTACGAGTTCTCCAAACCTATACCACAATCTGTGACCAAACAAAGTGGATCGCTTATAAAGGATACAGCATTACGTAATGCGATGAGTGCATTTAAAGACAAAAAACCGGAAGTTGCTAGACAGGAGCTTATGAAACTTACCCATACTACCAAAAATCGCTGGTTTCCACGATCGCGCGATAAACGTGCTAAAACAACTCCCATGGATCGACCATATTTGTAAATAATTGTTGTCAAGTCCAAGCTATTACAATTTAGTAACAACAACGGTATACCTTAAATAAATAGCATTGTTATTTAGCTATCGTAACGGGAAGCCAGACCAATAATCATTAATCTACTTTTAATGTTGTTCATATGGAATATATTTTAATAAAATTATTCAACACGACGCTTCTTCAATATACTTCCTAGTATAGCCGATATAGAAGGTAACTCAGGGACAGTTTGATGACTAGATGCTTGTTTCATGTTTGGAAGATTGCGATGTTGAGGAAATGTGGGCATCAGTTTTGGATCACAAGCTGAAATTGTGTTAACGTTACATATCAATAACTCGCGTACCCATAGGTTAAACTTACGTAAGGGAGGCTCTTTGAAATAACTGCTCTGTAAGCACTCTTCTGCAGTGGCCCGCTTCTTTGGATCATACATAAATAGAAAATTTAGTAACCTCAGACCGGCTGCGGTCAAATACTGAAATTTTGGCTTTAAGTTGTTATAGGGCTGTTGTTTCAGTGTAAAGTTTTCCAAAGCAGGCATTTTAGAAAACTCAGGCCATATGTTTTCTGATGGTGTACCTAGTAATTCTATAATCAAATCCAATTGCGCAAGCTCTGTGTTACCAGGCAAAAGAGGTTTGTGAGAGAGTAGTTCGCCCAAGATACATCCAACTGCCCACATATCCACGGCAGTAGTTTGAGTTGGTGAACCCAATAATAATTCCGGCGAACGATACCACAAAGTCACTACTTGGGGCGTCATGGGGGTAGCTGGTTCACCAAAAAGTCGAGCGAGACCAAAATCAGCTTAAAAAATTTTAAATTCTTCATTACTTTTCATATGCTTAGGACCATACCCTACTTACCAATTTTTACGCAACCCTTGTCGGTCATCAACAAATTTGATACCTTCAAATCCCGATGAATTATATATCGTGAATGCATATATTGTAATCCATGCAAAACTTGAAGAATAATGCATTTAACCTCTGATTCGGAGAAAGGTTGAGCCATATTATCAAGCAAAGAAGCTAAGTCCTGTTCACAATAATCCATCACTAAAAATATGCTAAGGAATTACAATTATTGTCTATTGTTCCCAAAGGGTTCTTTCTCTGGTAATCGTTGCGATGGACTACCGAGCGCTTATATTTACACAAGAATGTCGGGAGGGGTCTCAAAAGACGCGTCTCGGTCCCAGGATCACGAATATAACTCCGCTCAACCGATATTTTCATTATTTTGTAAAATATTTGCGAAAAACCGAAAAATAACCCGGGTTTAGGGACCCGATCCATGTTTTTTATGTGCAGAAAACCCTTCCGCGTAGGCGGCCTTCGGCCGCGCTTCTAAAAATAACCCTGGGCTACGCCATTCCAACTCCGGGTGTGTGCCATAGCCGTGGCTACCGCCACGGTGATGTCCTTCCGCGTGCCACTTTTTTCTCACAGGGTATTCTGATTACAACAACCACATGAAAATGACAGAAAATTCTGAACTTTAACTGCAAATATCTCGCAAACTACTAAAAATATCGGTTGAGCGGAGTTATATTCGTGATCCTGGGACCGAGACGCGTCTTTTGAGACCCCTCCCGACATTCTTGTGTAAATATTAGCGCTCGGTAGTCCACCGCAACGATTACCCTTTCCCTTTTTCATAAACATGAATGTAGATTGAAAATTTACCTTTCTAAGCTTTTTCCTACAACAACATCTCTGAGGTTTACTATATTTTCATGGTTACAAGCTTTCAGAATCATTATTTCTCGTAAGCCGCTAATGGGTAGGCCATCTTTTTCTTGATCCATCCGTACCTTCTTCAGAGCTACCACATCATTTGAACGTGTATCTCTAGCACGATCTGCGAACGGAAATTTTTTTTTTTTTTTTTTCATTTTCACTTGAACACATATGTTATCATGGATACATACACACTATTCCATATGTTCCTTCACCAATGCGATTTAACTTCTCAAATTCAGTAACTGCACGACAGCGCCCATGCTATAGGAGATATAATTTAAAAGATGCTTGGTATGTACTAAAATGTATACTAACAACATCTGTATCCGTTATTTCAATAGGCTCCCCAGTTTTTATGGATATCAAATAACCTTTTCTTGTCACCGGTGCTTGTGGATCAGAGGACTTGACGGCTTCGTTGGCTTCTGCAGCTCATTGAAAGTAAAGACGTGTTAACCAAAATAGTCATTTATACGTACATTTTTTGCTTCGTATATATTAATAATTACCTTTACTCATTATAGGATCGTTTTTGTTAATAAAGAATGTACAATTCTGATACTCCTAGTAAAGATAGAGCAGTAAGCAAAGATTTGTTTATTCTTTACTATTAGTGATGAGTAATATTTCACCAGGAGTGAAATAAGCATAAGCGTGATTTTTCTGCTGTCATCATGTGACGACACTCAGCAACAGAGGCCTTAATAAATTGTGGACTTCTTTTATGTATGAAAACATGAGCATGAACAAAGCTCCGAAATAGGTGTTTAATAAAACCAATAGGTCCTACTTGGTTAAGACTGATTCATGATTGTGAAAGCTTTTAAAACTCAGTCACTTATCGCACCGATTCTATAAAATCACTATATCACCCATCTCTTTGCTATGCATACAATTCAAAATAGGCAAAATGGCATAGGCTAGTTCACAATATAAATTAGTGCTGCAAAATAGTTTGAGACATCGAAGCTCAAATATACATATCAAGCCCTAACAGCAAATTTGGGGTAACCAACAAAAATGAAATATTACAGGGGCACGTCTTTAGTTCAGAAATGTAAAAAATTTCAATGCAAAATGTTATTTACATCAAATTGTCTTTGCTTTATTTTCGTAACGGTTCTTACTACAGTCAGTTGTAATATTTTGTCAAATGGTTTAAAACAAACAGAATTATCGATATCTATCAAAATACGGATTTGCAACATTTTGTTGGTTACACCAAAATTGCGTTTAGGGCTCGATATGTACGAAGGGAAGTTACTGGAACCCGTACTCGGTACTATGACAGCGGCGAACAAAAAGTAGGTAAATTATGGTTGAAATTCAAACTTTGGGAGGTATGTACAAGTAAGGAATTGCTCAGCCGTTGACTTCGCTTTCCGTTCTACAAACTGGTTGTAGCATACATTAAACAATTAAGAAGTTTTTAAATATTACGATGGTCGTTCAAGGTCCCAGGTTAGTCGGGCTGAATTAACAAAATTTCACAGCTTGATCTTATTTTCTTTTTATTTGTTAATTTTTTGCAGTGAATAATCAAATAAACGCATAGGAGCACAGTGAAATTGATTTTTTGAAAGAAAAATACTGTTCCAGTGATACATACTATGTATTTACATATGAGTGGCTCAGTGCCATCCTTGCCGAACCCTCGAAATTTCATATTTCATATATGGAGTTATTATGCTATACTATTTAGAAATACTCCAAACTATTCGCGCCAAAGTTGCACATCCCTAATTTTTGAACGAAATTATTATTTAAATTAATTAATTGTTTCAAACCTTCCTAACAAGGCTGTTTAATTTTTAATTACCTATTAAGTTTGTCACTAATTATTAGGAAATTACTAAAATGAGGCTTAGGCAAGGATGGCACTGAGCCACTCATATGTAAGTAAAAATATATTTTTGTACCCTTCCTATCCTTATCCTTATCCATACCACTATCTCCTTTCCCAACCTCCTTCGTATAAAGATCTTGACGGAAATTAAATAAAAATTAACGCCAGAAACCACATATAAATTGATATGGCGTGGCACCTTATTTTCTCTTACCCACTTTTTCATTGGAGTGATAGATATGAGCATCATGTAACTCCATACAATATTCAGTATTCTACCAAGAATACTTTCAAAAATAAACAGTACGAAAAATCTCATTTGTGCTAGAGGTGCCACGCCCATGTCTACCTTAATCCCCTCTGTTCCTTAGATGTTAGAGATTTATCTTATTAAACTCCAAGCTGTTAACAACTTCCGTTAAAAGGAATTGATCGCAATGCTCGGTAAAGGAGATCAAAAACCGGAAATAGTGTTACAACAAAAACCAGAGGGCGGTCGAAGTAAGAAGAAGAGTGGTCGGATTTGCTTTCCTTCAAGGAGATTAGTCCGTTTTTCTTCAAGTTTGTGGTGTGAAAATTTTAATTTTAAAACGAATTTTTTCTGAGAACTTTATCATCCCACCGCATACCCCCTATACCACGTACTGAGGCTACTTATTTGTACATATGTGCATATGTATATATATATATGTATGTACTATGTATGTATATGAATGCATATGAGTCGGGCTGACATTTTATTTACTCAACAATTAGCGGGCCTATTATCACCTGAGGCTTCAAGTTTTTCATCTAATTGCAATCGGATATAAAAACAAATTGAATTTCCCACCGGACGTCAGTGCATTTAAGACTATAACCGTTAAAAATACAAATTTGAAAATAAACTTTTGAGAAAAAAGGACAACGTAACAACAGAGTGTAAATATATCAAAACCAAAAATAATTGAACTAAAATGAATCGAAATACATTGTGGCTGTTTGTTATTATCCTTTTTGTGTATTTCACGCTGGTTTTAAGCGATCAGCCGGAATTTAAAGAACATCGTGGTATAGAAAGACGCGCCATCACTGATTTAGAGGATGAGGCACGAACAAGAAGACACCGCCACAAATTGTGTAAGCGGTTGAAAAATTATAGAAATTTGGATGAGGTGGCTAATCTCTGCATATGAAAAAAATGTGACAGGGTTTCCTAATGAGTTTATAAAAATAGAGTTTATTTAGGGAGTGTAAAGCAAACCAATTTCATGTACGATATTCAGGGAAAATCTTCACAAAGCATAGAAGAGTGATACATAGGAATACTTACAGCTTCATCAGCGTTGACTCACTCATTTCCTGTTAGAAGTGTCACCCTCAATTAAATATTGGCATAACACAATGAGAAGACAGTTAATCTGACCGATGTTTCGTGAACCTAGATTTGCAAAATGGTAATTTTGTGGTTGGCATCATGCTATTCGAAAGTAGTCACATTTAATAGGTTATCTTTCAAATGCGAAAACTTTCATTCTGGACGAAAAATACTTTAAAAGCTTTAGACCTCAATATTATTTTTAGAGCTCTAACATTGCTAGTTTAGATTTTTAAAGGCTGGCCATATTTTTGCTTTAAAGCAGTTAAATCATATAAACAAAAAAATTGTTGTTATCGTTAAAACAAGTAAATAATTAACATACATTTTTTTTATGGTCAATTCATTCTTAAATTCTACAATTCCAAGGCGAAATTTCAATATTTTTTTTGCACCTATATAGAGACAGTCTAATGTATATATGTACCTATGCACATTTATTTATTATGAGTGTTATTTCGTAATACGTGATTAAATAAACAGAATTCTGATATCGTGACTTAATACCATCATTGACTGTGAAATGTCCAAGAGCATTGGAAAGTTTTCAAAAGACTTTCACATGTGTATAGTATGCAAGTCACTTGCACATACATATGGCTATCAATTTCTGTACCAGTTGATTACCGATTAGTCTTTTTTCAATTAGTAGAGCATTTTGGCTCGTAAGTGCGATGGCCAGTCTCTACCACAAAATAAGTTTGCAAATACAAAATTGGTCATAACTGATGTATCACGATTTATTTTTTCTAAATGTAACCGTTACGCTGTATATGTTAGATATGTCTGTATGTAAATATATTCACTATGTTAAATATGTAGTGCATTTTATAAAAAGTTAGCACTTTCCCTTTCTTCATTGTTTATTCCCTATTTGCATTGACATGTGCTAAGTATGTATGTATGGATATGAACCTACATATGTACATATATATTGTATAATACTAAATATGTAGCTATCAAGTTAATTTTAAATAAATATTTTCATATCGTCATTAGTTGGTGTAAAAGCGAAAGTGTGCCAATGTTATTATTAATACATTTCCTTGTAGTAATTTATCTGTGGTAAGGGCCCGGTATAGTGGGATCGTGTTCCATAACTTGTCCTGTTTGTAGGCTCAAGCCAAGGCCAAGAAAATTCTATTACTAATCAAAAAAATGTTAACGTCAAATTGAGAACTTTGGGGCGTTGGACTAGCAGAATGTACCACTGGATTGGTAGCACAATAACGTTATTACTCTTAAAAATATCCCGTTATTAATAATAATAATAATGTGATTGAGGAAATGTACTGCGACCTTAAAGGTCTATTGTACCCTCATAACCTCATAGCGCCTTGTCCAGCCCGATCCGCCTCAGAAAGTCCAAAATGGAGGACGGCTTTAAATCGGGTAGGTGCCTGCACTCCAGTGTAGGTGCGCCTAAGTACTTATGTCTACTCCTCGACACAGCATCGCAACTACACAGTATGTGCTCCGGCGTTTCATCCTCAGTGTCACAGAACCGACATAGGCTAGAAGACTTAATGCCCAGTCTATGCAGGTGGGCGTTTAGCCTGCAGTGTCCTGTCAGTACTCCTGTGATTATCCTTAGGTTATTCTTGGATAGGGTTATTAATTCTTTATAACGCTTGGAATTATAGTCCCCCATCATGGCCTTTGCCTGGCGCAGCCCGACCGTCTGCTGCCAGTACCTTCCCCTCATTCTGCACTCTTCATTCCTCAGCCCCTCTTTGATAGAGTGGGACCCTATCGCCAGGAACGGCTCTGGGCCAATGGGTCTCGTTGCTGCCGCTTCCCTTGCCAGCCGATCCGCCCGTTCGTTGCCATCCACCCCTACGTGGCCTGGAACCCAGGCCAGTCGGACGTTATTGCACGATGCCAGGCGGTGTATCCTCTCTACACACTCCAAGACCAAGCGTGAATTTATCTCGAAGGAGGATAGGGCTTTGAGGGCAGCTTGGCTATCACTCAGTATAGTGATATTCTCATTTGTATATCCGCGTTGCAGGTTTATGTCTACGCATATGCTTATAGCTACTACCTCAGCTTGGAATATGCTGGGGTGTGCTCC
Source organism: Sphenella marginata (assembly GCA_951509765.1). Lineage (NCBI taxonomy): Eukaryota > Metazoa > Arthropoda > Insecta > Diptera > Tephritidae > Sphenella > Sphenella marginata. The sequence continues at coordinate 765,413 of OX608083.1, forward strand.
TAGTGGTACAGCGAGTTCCGTGCGTGGGCCAAATATGCCCGCGCCGATTCCCTCAGGGGTTTTCGAGCCATCCGTGTACCATACGATGGCTCGATTTTGGTGGAATTCCTCAATCTTAGTGGGATTCCACGTGGCTTTATCCCCTAGTTCTAGTTCGAACTTCCTATCAAATATTATTACCTTGGCCATGTCGTCCCGTGGTAGCTGGCAAATAGGAAGCTGTTCTCTTAACTTCTCCGCTCCCACAGACGAAATGACCATGCCTTTACCAAATCCCTCCTTTGCTATGTTTATTAACAAATATCCAAAGATATATCGGATCCACTTTTGTAACCAAATTCATAGGACATTTATTCCTGATATGGTTAACCCACAGTGACAGTCAATGAAATGAATGCAATTCGAAAGCTCTTAAAAGATTAAGCAGTTGATTTCATAAATTAATTTAGATACATATGTATGTTGGTTTGTTTGTAAATTTTTTAAATTTTTATCGTATTTTTAGGGCACCTTTGGGGTTGGCATGCTCTGGCCATTGCCTATTGGGTAAAAGTGAAGCTTATTATTGTTGGTTTCTTTGTTGGGAGCGCTGTATTCGTAGCCTTGCGTTACGTTTGGCCAAGTAAATGTTCAACTGGCCTAGTCCACGACTCCCCCACAATCGTTTACGATCATCCGCCGTAAGTTTAACATGAACATGTACATACCTAATAATTACATATATCTTACACACCTGTAGTCCATCGTTCGCTCATGATCATGTCCCATATTCATTTGATCATTCGCCTCATATCGATCAATCGTTTAGTAGCTCGAGTTCAAGTGATCCTTACTCTGCTTATGCCGGATCATACTCTGAGGATATAACAGCCACTGAAGAATTGGTACCGTCAACGGGAGCATTCACTCACCGCATAAAGCGGAGAAGTTTGTATCAAAAGAAAAGATCGCTTGCAGAACGGAAGGGTCAACAGGATATTACACCTATGAAGACTGAAGAAAGGTGCATAAAATGATATAGAAACTCTTTGTTCAAAGATGCTTATACACTTGTAAACCAATTTTATTTTCCAGAATGGCTGAGCTGATATTCGAATTTTTGGGCCTAGATTCATTGGCGTGTCGTCGACGGTTTATTTGTGAGATGGAGTTCCGTGCTCGATTGAATTCACTTAGTAGCATGGCCTTCCGGATTGTAGGTCGTGGTTTTTTTGACAAATACACAAACGCACGTAATGAATTTAGCCAAGCTCATTCGTTTGCCGAATGTGCAGCAGTTAATTCGGAATGTGTTTTTATTGAACAAAACATAGCAGAGGAAACTACTCCTGATAGTGTTGAAGAGGAAGGTAGCACTCAAGAGTCAGCTAGTCAAGATAAAAATGAAATCGATTACAGTTTAGAAGGAACCCTAAATATATCTAATGATGTACGTAAGAACTTAGAAAAATTTAATGAAGCAAATCTACACGCGGAGCGTCGACGAAAACGAAATTTCAATCATAGCGATTTACGATATAAATCAGTGGAATCACTTATTCATGACTAAATAGTTTAAAGGGGGGATGTTTTAATAAGTGTTATATGTATGTATATAAAATAGTAGTACATAAGTATATAATAATATTTATTTTAAATACTATCGAAAGCTGTTACTACTTAAAGTCTTAATTTATTATGTTAGGTAAGAATTGTAGAATAAAAATAACACGCCATATTTAAGGTAGATTTTTATATATTTTGTTTTAGTTTGCCAATCGCAATTGACTACTTCAATTGAAATAAACAATTTTGAATTCACTAAAGTTTAATAGGGTCGAAATACTTAATTTCATATAATTAATACAATATGTACCTATTACCTCTCTTAATTGGATTTAAACTATTTTTCTTTAAATGTTTGCTTTAAATTTTACTAACTATAGTTATATCTTTTTGGTCTTTTTCTTTGTGACTGCATTTATTTGCTCTGCCATTTTATCGATTTTCTTTTGATTTATTGGTTCGGTATTGCGCGTTTCTTTTCTACTGTTGTTTTTTTGTTTTTGTGAAAAGTCTTGGGCAATGCCATTTACTCTACTCCAAACAAAATTAACAAAATCCATTGCTATGTCTTGTTTGAAAAATGCAATTGATATCAAAGCAACTAAAATTAGTGCTGAAATAGAGTTCTGATTCAGATCTGCATCTGCGGTACGAACTTCAGGCTTAAAGTCAAGTTCAACAAACACAGAACTAGTATCAGCAACAAACATCTCGGATGGTAATACATAAGTGTACGTTTTATCAGAGAGCGTTGATTTCAATTCCACTACATAGGTTTTGCCATCCAATGGGATACGCGGGAAAAATACCATTATACCAGGATTGTAACTGGATTTGGGATTCAATGGTGTCTCCACACGTTGAGAGTAGATTGGCGAATCCGAAGCTCCTTTGCGATACATTACAACCCGCAAAGTTTTGTAGTGGTCATTTAGTGTAGCAGTAATCCGTGCAACTATATCAACGAATGTGATAGGACTTATAGCGATGAGATTGATCCCACGCACATCATTTTTATCTACTTTTACCGTTCGCGTCTCGGGGATAGACCGTGCAACATTTGAACCAGACTTACCAACGTCTTTTGGCTTTACGACATAAGTGCAACCCGGTTGCAGACCACGCAATCGATATTGCCCATTATTTTCACTAGTTGCCTCTTCTTGATGATGTTGACAACTTTCGTCAGCGGTTGCTTCGATGTTTACTTGTGCGAATGGTTCACCATTTAATGAATGAATGCCGCCGAAAACCGAATAAGATACACGCTTTCCACTAAAAGAACAGTTCATTATATTTAGTACATAGGAAATGCATATTTTAGGTACACGAACTTACGTTAACTCCACTTCAAGAGTTTCCCCGTCCTTTATGTCGATTATTTTTGAATTGGGCTCAAATTTATATTCTTTCATCATTGGCCGCAGGAAATATTGTGATGGTGAAAGTGAATGGAAATTCATTGCATCTTCGCTGGTAACTAAATTCTTACGGTAGCTTTCAGCACCGCTTAGAGAAAGTAAAACGCCACTTAAAGTTTTGCCATCTTCATCTTTAACTTTAACAACGATTTCACATAGTTTATGCGCACTAAATGAAGCACTTTCTTTGTCGAATTCTGAGAAAACGTATGATTCCTTTTCCGCCTTCAATTTGTATACGAGGGTTCCATCGATTGGTCCAAATTTAAATTCCCCTTTAATATTCGATTGAGTCGTTTGAGGATTCATCTCTGGATTGTTGGGGTAGAACAGAGTAATGGTAGCGTCCTTTATGGCGGGCACTACTTTCCCTCTCAAAATCAGACCTTGTACGGCTACAAAATTGAATGCAATATCCAAGCAATCATTGCTGCCCTTTAACTCTTTTGTTTGAGGTGTGAAAAGCAGAGTGTCACTTTGAGGTGTTATTTGCAATATTTCTTCGGGTTGTAAAAATGATTCATAGCGGAAAGCATATTTTCCATCTACTTTATGTACCTCAGCAATTGGAGTTATCACTTGCTTGCCCAAAGACTTTGATTCTACTACCAAACGTAGTGTATCGGCTGATGGATCTGTAGAAAGTACCCGAACGCCCATTTTGTGTGCAATGGCAGTGATAATAATAGGACTACTATCAACTGTGCTAAATGTTTGTGGTAGACTCTCGTCGTAGAAATGGCATCCTTCAAGCTTTATTTTGTATGTACCGAATGTCGGAACGCAAAAAGTATTCACGCCAGCGAGCAATTTAAGAGTTTCTGTGGGATGTTGTTCTTGTGCTGCAACTGTAGTACCAGCAAACGTGTATTTCATCTATGGACAATATGTAAAAAATTAAAAATTGTTAATAATAATGCAAATCGTCATACTTACAATAGCTCGATGACTTGATATTATGGAAACCTCGTAGCCACGTTGCACAAATGGTGAAGCACTTTCACTGGCGCTGGCAACATTAATAAAAACAGTTGTAGAATCAAAACATAAATTTGATTGGGGAATAGTTATCTCATAAGGACCCGGAAGTACATCCTTGAATGAATATTTGCCACCTTAATGAAAATAAATAATTTTAAATGACTAATCATAATAAATGAATAAAAATCATATGTCTTACTCTCGGCTTTTACATCCTGTTTATGCCCAGTTGGTTTTCCCACTGCATCAAGTGAATGCAACGTTACTAAGGCTTTTGTGCATACATCAGGTGCATCTGGCAAGCATTTTAATTCGCCCGTTAACGTAGCGCGTAACTGTGAGAATATTATATCCTGCAAGGGCTGGATATTGACTTCAATTTGCTGTTGAAGTGGGAAAAACTGTACTCCGCTGGTTTTGTCTGCTTCTGTCGTAAGAATTTCGATATTAAATTTTCCTCTTGGTAAATACGTACACCATTCGCCGGTCTCGGCTTTGCTTGAAACAGTTGTATGGAAAGTGGATGCATGCTGAGTAATACCAACAACATACGATTTTTGTGAGACGACTTTTCCACAGACTTCGTAAGCATCAGGTACAACATCGTTAATGAATGCTGTGTTTATTTGCAAATTAACATTGATTTCATTAAATTTTAGTTTTGGGTATTCAACTTGAAGTTTATAATTTCCGGATTTTATATTTTCCAAAGTATAGACACCACTATCATCCGTTTTAGCTACATGGTTTCCATTCAAATTAACTGTAGCGGCCCGAAGATGTTCACCAGAAGGCGACATAAGAACTTTTCCAGTTATACTGAATCCTGTAATCTACATATATTTGATCTAATTATAATCGAACAGCCAATTTTTATGAGAGAAAACACTTACTTTAAATTCGTCCTTTAATATGAGCGTGTCTTTCTTTACTTCTAGTTCAAGGTGCGACGGTGTTATATGCAATTTGTTTACCGAACTCTCGATAATTGGTTGAACTAAATATCTTCCCGGTGGTACGCCTTTAAAAACGTAACTACCACTTTTGTTTACCAACGTTTGGCACGATGAAGTCGTTTCATAATTATCATTGTTCACGGACAATGTGGTGGAAGATTTTTGTTGGCATAATACTGGAAGTGATTGCTATTGAAATAAACATTAGTTATAGTGTAAATGTAAGGATAGTTCAGAATCATGTAATAAAAATAATCTGGCACTTAAGCAGCCTGCTGTCAATTATGGTGTCTAGCAGTATGCATTGTATTATTCCACTCGTATCATTAATCGTTGTTCTTATAGGGGAGCTGGGACAACTCGTCAATCTCTTTATGGCGTTGCTATTTCAGTATCTATGAAGTTGTTTCTCCAGAAGTGCCTCTGCTTGAATGACGGCCATCCACGTAGACGTTTAATTCTATGTTCACGAAATCTAAGGTCTACTTTCAGTGATACCTAAGGTCTACTTTCTGTTGTTGTTGTTGTTTTAACAACAAAATCACTCCCCGAAGGTTTTGGGGAGTGTTGTCGAAATAACAGTCCTTGGCCGGATATGAATCCGGTACGCCCCGGTACTCCCTTGCGGTACTGCCCGACTGTCGTGGGAGCGATTTGGTATGACCAGTGCAACCTTCTAGGTCATGTCATCCCTCCTTCCGAAAGGAAAGAGAAGATGGGTAATGAGAGGTGGGAGGCATCATATCCGTAGATCAACCATCGAGTTGCACATCATTACCTTTGTGTATATTGGTCGCCTCTTACGACCGGTATGCCTACCGCGGGCATATTCTAAGCCCTAACCCGCAGGGGTTCGTCTACTTTCTCTAATGTTGGAGTGAAATAAATGATACTAACGTCACGAAAATATTGCAGCAAGTTACATAATGCATCGAGAAAAATATTATATACAAACTTTCTTCTCCCGGAATAATGCCATTCCAATATTTGAAGCCAGTTGATCGTTGGTGTCAAAATGGCCTTGTACATCAAAACCCCCAACCACCAACGAATTTTCGGGCAGCTCAGTATTACCGCTCTCCACCAAAACTGTATATTCCGATTTTGAAAAATGCCATCTTGGATGTGTTACCCGCAATTTATATTTGCCCGGTATTATAGGAGTGAAGGAAAATATACCATTTATATCCGTTACAGTTTCACGATCTTTGCCATTGTCTTCTGAATTCAAAAAGACAGTAACTCCTCGGGCACCGCTATTGCCATGCCCCGCTAGTGTAACTTTTCCAGTAATGCCAAAACCTTTGAAAGCAAAATTCACATCTTTTCCTTGACTGCAAATGTCGGTTTTTCCATCAAAACTGAGTTCTACTTGCTCTGGTTGAAAGCTCCAACCGGGAGGTGGAGAAATTCGTAGTATATATTGACCTTTATCATAAATGGGCAAGAAATAATAACCATTCGAGGGCGAACAATCTGTTTTATCTTTCAATGAGCCTTGTTTGGTTAATCTAAAAACAAATACGTTATAGGTTAATGTTGAAAATAAATAACCAAAAAATGTTAAATCACTGTACAGAGGATAGAATCGTGTTTCTTACAATTTAATTTCTACTTTGGAAAAATCGATATCTGCATGGCTTTTTATAAAACCTCCACAACCGAGCACTTCATTTGCAGTTGAATTATGTAAAACGCAAATTATTTTAATTAATAAAATGAAAGTAACTACACGAATAAGACCCATTGCGATATTTTACAAAATAGGGCCGGTCATTGTAAAATTCTACACAAGGCGAATTAATAGAAGGTGGAAGCCAGGCGAATTATAAACACACATCCGTACATTTTCAATGTACTTTGTTTTTGTAATTCGTGGGACTAATGTCAAAATCGTATGGCGGCTGAATGTGTAGTGTCAAAATTTGAGAAAAAAGTAGCTATCAGCTGATGGGATAATGCCACCTTGTATTAATTCGCCTTGATTCTACAAGTAAGTTATCTTTGTTCCTTTCTCTTTCTAACACACAGGCTTTTGACACTGAGAAAAACGTCAAATCAGCGGTTGACACTGAGAAAAATGTCAAAAAAAAAGCTAATACAGTAACCCCTACCGCAGCAGGGATGTAATTTTCATTCAAAAATGGAGCGAAATTCCAGTGTAGGGTTGCTGTGTAGGTTTGTCATATGATTAATATCGTTGCCATATCGCATATTTTTGCATTGCGGGATTTCAGAGCACGATGAGAGTTTCAAGGCTTGTGTTAAATAATTTTTATTACTCAAAATTCATTTTCATACAATCTTCCACAAAAACATAAAACAAATCTTCCTTTTGATATTTATGAAAGTATTGTTTTTGTGTTAAAAGAAAATGCGAACGAAAAATTAGATAATAGAGATTTTTCATATAAGACCATTAAATGGGACTGCAATAATGAAATACACATAATCACTGACTTTTTTAGTGAGACTTTTGCATGCCAGAAATATACATACAAGGGCGACCTTGGTTTGATGCCTACACATATTTAAATATGTATTTGGTGTAAAAATTTTTTTTAGGATCTGGTTTTACCATTCTGATATTTAGGTATTCACTATCCTCCATCAGTTTAGCTTGAAAAAAGTTAATAAATTGTTTTGGGAAACTATCCGACTGCAAAATATATAATAAATAATAAGCTTTCAATATGTTTTCTATTTAATGACAAATCAAATTATATTTTTAAATATATATATCGCACATCAATAAAAAATTAGATATGAATCGTAAATAGTATTTCGTTTTTAATAAGGCATTTCCCATCCCGAAAGACTGCTGCAAGAAGGAAATTCCCGACATCCCAGGATTGGCATCCCTAGTTGATACATATGTATATATGTACATACATATGTATGTATATACATAAGGGCACACATATGAAGATTATGTAAGTCAAATATTTTCAGAAACTCGCAGTTCAATTATTTAAGCATTTTTGCGCTTTATTCGCAAGTCAACTGATGTGCACAGCATGCAATAAAAAGCTTATCACAATCTCCATCAAATTAATGAGTTAAGAACAATTAAATAACCTTGAAGATAAATTAGATTCAGCCTTAGCATTGACTTCAACAACATATGTTTAAGTTCTAGTGACATTAGACCACACATGAAATATGTATGTATGTACATATATGAAATCGCCCTTACTTGAGAGATTGTCATTAAAAATCTCACTGTAGGGTATACATATACATATGTATGTATGGACAACATGCATATAAATCAAACAATTAAATAACAATGAAGTTCATTATTGCACTTAAGGTTTGGGTAGATTCACAATAGAAATTAGAAAAATATTAATGCCGACACCGGGGCAAATGCTCTTGTAAAATGTGTAAGTGATCGAGGCTTTTCCTGTTCTTCGTTTTGGAGTAAATACATTATGATACATGTGCTTGTACACATTAGACTGTGCTGGCATGCCTTAAACTTTCTGTTTTTCGAAAATGGTGAAAAAGATTAAAAGTTTCAGAGCTTAATAGATTTCTTTCAACAAACCTTATTTTTTCTGTAAAACTGTTAAATCTTTGGAACAAATAGCTGAAGGTGCGTATCAAACTAAATTATCTACAAAAAGTTCTTAAAGCAAAATTAGTTCATCCGGTTCCAGCGTTATCAGGCCTCTACTTTGGAAAATTGAATGATGAAATACTGGAAAATTATATCAATATAGTTTAGACATATTTTTTCTCAGTCTAATGTTTGCACATACATACATATATACCATGTGCATATCAAAAGGCGCCCAATCAAGTGAAAATTGATAAATGCTAATGGACGAATAAAATATTGCACATCGTAAAGTGCACTAATAATGTCCACCGATTATCCTGTGCCACTTAGGTATGTCTTAGCTCTCACATACTTCAAAAGCAGCACAACTAAAAATAATTGATTTTCAAATAACGTAAGGAAAACAAACATTAATTTAATAAGATATATTATAGTAATACCAGATTTATTTCCTGTTTCTATCGAAATTTAATGCCACACTTTTTACTTTAGTCTTTATTGAAGGGTAGATGAGAGAAGTTTAAGCGTTTTAAGACCTAATTTGAAAAATGAAAGATATTGAGTTATATTCTCTTAATGAGAACCTAGTAGTAGCTGCCAAACATTTTACATATGTATAAAGTGCCGGAAATGATTTTATTCGCATACACACACACACACATATTTCAACACGCGTCCAACCTAGATGTATCACTCTTGGCGACATCAACCTGCCGCGGTGTTGTTACATTTTCAATATGAACTTCCATACTTTGCATGCGTATCTACAAACATACCATACATCCCATAAAATATCTACGACTTGTGTGTTTCTATGTGCTCAGCTACGAAATCTACTTCCTTCGAAAATAAGTCCCTAATACTTAATCCTTACATCGCTGGCTTCGTCAGTCTGTTAGTATGTATGTATGTATGTACATTGTGCGGTTGAGTACACATGGATTTGTTTAGACATTTACCTGCTTAGGAATGTCGTCACCTTTCATTTGTCCTGCACAATTAGCGCCTCTGAACAATGCTACCTTAATTAGTCGCTCCGTTCGGCTTGGCGCGGCTCATAGTCGCGTATTTTGACACAAATCGCATATTTGGTGAAGAATGGCTACGTCTAGTCTTTGTGCGGTTGAAGCCGACCTTTTACATGTAACCAGACATCTTTTTAATATTTTCATGGACCATATCGACGTTCATTCAGGATAATATCTTTATTAATCCTAAAGCATAACACCAGCACATGTCTGCCTGCCCAAACAAAAAAGAAATAATTTTTCCCCTATCCGAATTGTATAATTCATTGCATTTCAAGGTCGCCGAAAAAGTTTTGCATAAACGGACACATTTGCGAATTTCAAAACCCAGACAGGTTAAAACAACAACCAGTAGTCCGTTTTTGAGTAGTGACTACTGAAAATTGTAATAACTCGGTTGCTGTTAAAAATGATCGGAAGTTTTGAAATAAAGCTATATGTAATAACAATTGCCAGTCAAGCCAGAATAGGAGTTTAATTTCCAAGAAAATTTTCATTAATTTTTACCCAGCAAAACTTTATTATTTAACGAAGCATTCTACCTTTTTGTCACACTGTGCATTGCTGGCATTGGCCGTCTAATTGTTAGTTGTTTGTCGCATCCATTGGCCACGGAAAGTGCAGAGATTCTTTTACTCCGCTGAAGAATATCGCAAAAACACAGACACACACACACGAGCCCAGGGAAATGATTGTCGGTTTTTGTGTGATCGCTCTTGGCATCAAATTCATTCGGCGCACACAGTGATTGTTATTTTGATGAGGAAACAGCAGCGCGCTCCTGTTACTCTTGTCCACAAAAAATTTATACCCAGCAGCGAAACAACAAACTGGTATAACTAGAATTTTCTGATTGAGGTCGAACTAATCTGGAAAAGAGGATACGAGCACTCGTCCCGCAATATCCCTCACACATACAGGGTACTCGTTTGTTTGTGATAGGTTTGTACTGAGCGGCTGACTTTTCCGTTCTAAAAGTCGATCCTTGAAAAAGTATTTCCCTCTCTCTAAAATCGACTTGTGTAAATACGCGAATGAGAATAGTTAGATTTGGTATCCCTGTTTGAACAATACTGCTGGGTATTTAATATATGTATACCCTGCAAAAAATGCATTCCGGGATGAGTCGCAAAGGATGAGACTAATGTCAGTTCAGATTACTTGAGCGTGTCCCATGGAGAAACCAATTGTACCTATTTATACCCGAACAGGTACGAAAGAAATACTAATTCACTTTCAACCCAAACGTGTACTTTTAACTCCTTTAGGTATGCTACAAAAACTGAAATTGACCTACACTCCTATGAGTATGCTAGACAAAAACTCCGCATGTGGCTGAAGGAATTAATCGCGGACCGCTCTCTTTAGAGATCAAACACACAATTTTTTGCAGGGTTTGTACACATGTGCATATGTATGTAGGTATGTATGTATGTATAAGTAATATTCTTGAGCCCATTGAATGATTATACAGAGTAAGATCGTTTAGTTTTGAATGAAACTTTGACATGTTCGGATGTCATTTTCTGAAAGTTCGCAGAGCTAAAACTGTATGATATAAAAGTATTGGTGTGGGTATCGGCAAGGGCAAGCGGGACCGGCAACTAAGTAACTGGCGTTTCCGATAGTGAATTGTGTGAGGAGCAAAAAAAAAAAACTACAACAAAAATAGTTTGAAGTTTGAGTCAACCGGAACAAGCTCTCCAAGTCGAAAGCATTTTTTTCCATATTTTAAAAGCTACTTGCTACTTGCCACTTGCCAATGAGCAAATATACATATGTATGTACACAAATATGTGTTTGGCAAATCAAAAGTGAGAGCGAAGAAAGAAATTAAAAATAATATTGGGCGAGAGTAAATCGTCTACTAAATAGATTAAACAATCAGTCTCGAGTGTCGACAGCTATAAAAATAAAAAGTTGTCAACAGATTCTTATTGTCAATCATAAGAGCTTAAATCTGCGAACATACACATGTGTGTGTGTACAATAAAAACCTATCAAACTTAAATATAACGGTTATGTTGCAGATCTGATACTTCCAGTGTTGTTGGTGTCTTGTGAATCTGAAACATTTTGACATTAGCAAAAAAGAGGAAAAGCCAGCTGATTGCCAATGAATGATTAAATTTAGATATCGAAGCGGGTGTGGCAGCTTATTATAGTATATATTTGTGTGCGGATGTGTTTCCTTGTAAAACGACAGTAACCTCGACCAGCTCAAACGCTAAGCACATTTCTTTTGTTGTTATCAATTGCATAGTTTGTTTTGTATTATCGTAACTATGACTACAGAAACGCTCAGGCCGTTCATATCAGCACCCTGTTGTGTTGTTAACTCCCCATCAATGAGCTCAAATGCAACGAAACGCTGTCAACACAGATCCAACTTCAGTGGAATTACTTTGAGTGGACTGGCAGTGATCTTGACTTTGCTCTTGTTTGGCTTAACGGTGAGTAATTTGATTGAATTCAGTTACATACATATGTATACAAAGCTCTTGTGTAAAAGCTGTATTAAGCCAAGTTCCGAATTTTGCGACTGACCCGATCTCAAGTAATACATTTCCTATATACAACATGTGTCAGCTTGTTATCATTTTCTCTGGGAAATTTAATGCTTTTAGGAAATATATCTGCGGCCCCCTATCGTAGGCATACAATGAAGCCACAATATTTTGTAAACTAAATTTCCTGAATGAGATGGATATCATCAATTTTTGAATATTTGTCATGTTCTAATTGTTATCATCGTTTGTAAAACCAATTCACACTAAATTGATTGAAATCTCGTAATCATTAATATTTATGCCTAAGCATAAGCCATGTGCCAAAGTACATATGTATGTATGTATGTATGTCTGTACATATGTACATTATAGTGAGCATTATTTGCATCTCGACAAATTCAGATTCTCCTAAAAATGTTCTTTATACCCTAAAAGGAATAACTAGAAGACTTGAGGCAAATACGATAAGAGAAGCTTGAAATGAGATTTGTAAAACAAAGTTGCCAAACTATGGTCACCCTAATGTACTTACAGTGTTTGAGTAGTTTCTTGTTACAAGTCTTGAATGAATGGTACTTTAGTGTCGTCATTAATAAGCTAACATAAGCTATTCCTGGATCCGCTTGGCGGTGACCATATAATTCGTCGATGTTTTTTTCGGAACCCCTATAACAATCAGCGTATAAGTATGTATGTATGGGAATAACATTAAATAATGATGTGTTAGTCTCATGATTTTATCGGGTCAAAAGTCACCTTAATTTACGGTTGGCAAAAATTTTCATTAAACATACGAATTGATAAGAACGTGTTACTTTTTGCCATTTTATATTCATTTGGGTTTAAATTTAAAATTTCTTTGTCTAAATTTAATATCATGAAAAAGGCCACGGAATTTAATGTATTTTGCTGAGATTTTTCTGGCTTTTTTTCTATGTTGCTGTATTAACTGTTTTTGTTTTTGTGAGTGGCTAAGAATAGCTACAAAAAATTAATTTTCCTTATCACTTTAGAGGTTAGGGAGTGGTAGTCGAAAATAATTTTAACTAGTAAGGAAGTCTAAGTTCGGGTGTAACCGAACATTAAATACCTAGTAGTGATCTGTTTTGGTATCCCAATTTACTCAGGTCTATTTGAATACCTGAAAAGGTGTTATAAAACAACTGATTGTTTTCGATTAAAAACACTTCTGTTGTAAGTGGTAAATTAAATTATCACTAAATAACAAAATATAAATAGTTTTGCATGGGGCTTATGAAAGGTATGAAAATAAAAAAAATTAATAAAAAAAAAGGCAATAGGGTGTTAACTACTTTCCCGTAAATCTTGTTGTTATTCGATTTGCAAAATTTTTGGCAGGAGTATACTACATACTATTGGAAAGCATCTCACTAACTTTCATTGAAATACATTCTTCAAATTCCAAGCAATCGCTTTTGAAAATAGCAGAGCTTTTATGCTAAAAGTGGGCGGCGCCACGCCTATTTCAACAAAATCCATACAATTTTTTTACAGTTTAGTTTTGCTTAAAAAGCTTATTATGTGGGTAAAATATTATTTATATAACTTTTACAATTAGGAAAATATCGCGATTTTAATTTTACAAAGAAATTTTTCAGAACTGTGTTCAAAAAGTGGGCGTGTCCGTTAACCAATTTTGTTTATTTTTACAGCAAAGAGTTAGCTTTATATGCTGAACACTTTCTCCTAATATCGTTTCAATAAATCAATTGTTACCGGAGTTATGGCAAAAATTTTGTGCATTCGACTTTCTTTGCCCACGAACACTTTAGTGGTGAAATAGAAATGATATACAGGTAGTTTAAGCAAAGTTATTGCATATTCAATATATCTATGATAAGTTTTTTCGAAATATTGCCTGTATTAATATAAATATGTGTGCTCAATTTCGTTTTGCTATCTTGAGCGGTTTTTGATTTATGATTAATTATATTTCCAAAATTGACTTAATCAAAAGTGGGCGGTGCCACTCCCATTTTTAAAAATTTCTTCAAAAACTCACTTTTTGCCTTAACGCTAACGTACACACCGAATTTTGTCCTTATTGGTGTATTATTTACTGAATAATCACCCTTTTTGTATTTTCGAAAATATTATATATATAGAAAGTGGGCGTGGCTTTTAACCGATTTTACCAAATTTCATTGAGATATCTCAAATTTTACTCAAGTTATCGTGTTCACAGACGGACGGACGGACGGACGGACGGACATGGCTTAAACAATTTCTCTTTTCCTCCTGAACATTTTGATATATATAAGTCAATATCTATCTCGATTCGTTTATGCCGTTACATACTACCGTTAGGCGAATGAAGTTAATATACCTTACTACTAGGTATAAAAATAGTTTGGCGCGATACACATCCAGGGAGATTAATAGCGAGCTGTTCCATCAATTTTTCAATTTTCTGCTCCCAGTTCGTAGTACAATTTCACGGCTCCGAGCGGCATCTACCAAGTTAAGTGAATTTCTGCTATGAGGTTTTTCATGTAAAAATCCTTGAAGCAGCTTACATGTCCCACACCTACAGACCTATTTAGATTTTATTTGTTTCCCTAAGTAAAAGTGGACAAGAAGCTCGGGCTAACCTTTAAAGGTAGAAATTAGAGTTGTGCTATCTCGATCAATTAACGAGCTAGTTCTGAATGGCGATAGACATTTTCTCCATTTCCACAAAAACCTATCGCTTCCGCTGCTGCTTTCAGTTTCATCTTCTTATCAGTAAAATAGACATAAAGTCTGCAGTGCTATGATGCCAATATGGCTAGTTTTGTTCTTAATGTATTTAAATAGCCAATAATGATGGCTCGGATGCGTAGTTTCAAACATCCGGCAATGCGAATTCATATTTTAAAAATACTTTAGTATCCATAGAGCGAAAATCAGAGGAAAAAGTGAAAAATAGGTAGTAGCCTAATGGTCCATGACCGCATTTACTATCAAAATGATAGTGTATTTGAAATAGCAAGGGAATGGACAAATTGGGATACGGTTCTTAAGTGCCACAAATATTTTTTGCTAGTTTTTTTGATACTTTCAATTAAAAAATTTGTTTAGCCAACCAGAAACATGTTATTTACCATACCGAATGACGATTCAGAAATATTATTATTCAATTAAATTCTTAGTTCTCAAGTGTTAATGTTGCTTAAAATTTAATGGAATTGGCATGGGCGAAACGCAGATGGTAAACTTTTTGATTTCACTTGGCCACTTAGCCCTAATTATACTACATATTTATGTACATATATCCTCCCTTTGGTGCACAC
Source organism: Sphenella marginata (assembly GCA_951509765.1). Taxonomy (NCBI): domain Eukaryota; kingdom Metazoa; phylum Arthropoda; class Insecta; order Diptera; family Tephritidae; genus Sphenella; species Sphenella marginata. The sequence goes on from OX608083.1 coordinate 780,712, forward strand.
AAAAAAATCGATTTCGAGACCTTAATGGCTAGATTTTGGAAAAACCAGGTTTATTTGATATTTATAATATCAATTAAGGATTTACCGGAAAAAAAAGTTAAATAAAAAAATGCAAGTGTTATCATTATTTTATCATCTTATCTTATCATCATTTTTCTTATCTCTTTTATGTATAACATTTTATACATATTATCTTTTTAGGTTTGGCAATTCCTCCGTATCGCGGATTTGGAAAGTGATGTTAAGCGCCTGGACAAAGTCATATTTAGCATGCAGAAACGCTTAGGAATAACAGATTTGGACGACATTGGCGATGATGGGAAAGAGGTAGCTAAACACAATTATAACTATAAATGTTACATGGCTAAAAAATAAGGTAGCGGGGGGTGTTTCCATTAATGAATTGAGAAGATATTGCTTGTAAAACAGCGCGCCGTTGGGTGCCGTATAAAGTGTTACGTTAAAATGATGAGATTGGTTCACTCATGCAGGTCTCTATTACATATAGTTCTATTTGAATTCTAAAGATTTTTAAAACGTGCCATATAAATTCTGCTCGTACAAACATACATATGTACCTATGTCTGTTCATGATTGTAATTTTTTATTTATGTCTTAGATCGCCTGTTGACAGAACCAACAACTTTGATGCTTGCTTGTCTCGAGCCACAAAGTTTTTTATTCGGACGCTACTTTTCCTTCAATTCTCTTGACTCTTTTAGATCTGTACATATGTACATATAGTATTTATAAGTGGGCTAATTTTTTATTATTCTGGTGATTTTATCGGTTGTTTTGAATTTTTTTTGTTGTCGAAATAGTCTAAAATTTAATTCAATTGAAAATGTAAATGTATTGCCCTCGAATAATCATTTTTGATATTTCTATGAGGAATTGAATGCAGCGGCGAACGTATGTATGTATTGCTTGTAATACTCCGGCGGCAAAGTAAAACAGATAAATAGCAAGGTGTGACGGAAGAAATTTTGACGAAGTTCATATTTGGTAAAACAAGGTCTAAACAGGGATCAAATCAAGAAACAACAAAGTTCCCAAATTCCATCGCCACTTTCTAATGCACTAAAATAGTTACCAGATTTTATACAAATATTTTCCTTGTGAATAGTAAAGCTATTATTGAGTCAAGAACACAGATCGATCGTTATTTTTACTCAACATAGCAAAATCTCGATGAACTATTTCTTGCAGTTCTCTTGCAATATATAATTTCGTTTATAGTTAGAAGTAGTTTTCAACTATGTACATATATATGTACATATATCGTACAAATGTTGATAAAAATAAATAGGCAAAGAGAAATATTTAAAGATTTTAATAGATATTTACTAGGCGCCGTAGCCCGACCACGGCTAGACAATTGATAAATGGGCATCACTACAAACATTTGCATTGCAATGCAGGTCGCCAAAATAGTTTTTCTGTTTTTATCATAAAATTGTTCAAAATATATTTATCTCATAAGTTTGAATATCTTCATATAGCGATAGACATTTATTGGGCGCCGATCTGCTTTCAAGGCTTAGTTTTTTGCACGCACACACATACACATATACGTATGTATGTAGTTATACCCTGTAAGAAATGTGAAATTTGTATTGCCATAATTTTCATATTCACGGGCATACAATTTATTTACATCTTTGAAAAAGCTATTAAGCTCAGCAAAAATAAGGAAATAATATTTTCAGGTATTAGTTTGGCAAGAAACTTAATCTCAATCTCATACATTTACACTGCAATTTCAATTTTTAAAGCGTTCTACTGAAATATTAAAAAAATTTACTTTGGTAGTTTTCCCCTATTGTCAAAGAGGTGAAAAAGACTTGATGAATGTAGTAAATCTTGTGTCTTTTACTGAACGTGTTTCGAATAACCAATCACAATAGAGGTTTGCTACGACAGCCAAACTTTTTTGCATAAATTCAAAGTTTAAATACATAAATTAATATTCCTTGCTGGACAAGTATCATATAAAATAATCATAAGCGTTTTCTGAATTGATCATGCTATGGATAAAACTTACAACAAATTTCTAAATTCCATTCAAAAAACAGACCGATTTTTTCAAATTGATTGTTAGCCATTCCAAAGTAGGTACACACATGCACACGAAGTATGATTCATCAGCAAACAATTTCCCTGCGTGTTGGCCGGCCCGAGAGAACTGGGCTAGAAGAGCAGGTGAATGCGTTCAGTGGAATTTCTGTTTTCGGCTACGAAGTGATAATGCGAATAGACATTTCTACGATTTGAAGAAATAACTTCCGTGGGGTTTATGTGAAACTACCAATTTGTCGTCTTCTTCAGAGTATGTCGGTATCCCAAGCGCAAAACGCCATAATAGATAAACACTTAGATATGTTTATACAAAAAAATAAATATTTATGAGTTATGACCTTTTACACTTTCGTTAATGATATGATGTTTTGACGTAATTGTCTTAAAATTAATGCACTCGATCTAAAAGTAGATTAAGACGCTTACTGCGGGCAAAACTGAAAGGCCCAAAACTTGGCAAAATGTCAACGGCTAAAATGCATTGGGCAAACAAATATTTTACAAGAATATTTCCTTTTATTTTTCGCTTTTCAGTATAGTCACGCTTTTATTGAAGAATCAACCATACCGGTTGGTGACGATGATGAAGATGACTTAATCGACGAGGAAGACGATGATGATATTGAAGATGATGAAGATAATGAGTTCGACTATGAAGAATTTAGAAAGAAATTAGCTGCTTTGAATTATGAAGATAACATGGATGACGAGGAGGAAGATGACCACGAAGATGATATCGTCGATAGTATTGTTGATGATGACGATGTAGGCGAGGATGTAGATGCTGTTGAAAACAGTGAAGAAGAAGAAGATATGGATGTAGCAGACGATGGAGATCTGTACAATGACTTTTCCAAATTCAATGCTACACGAAAGAAGAAGACAAAGTAAGTTTGATAATTTCCTCCACACTCGAGTTGACTTTTAATATATTCTTCATTGCAAATATCTTCGTAGTACGAGAAAAACTCGTTCCATTGCACCAGATGACAACGTTGCAGGCTTGGAAAAAAATGTTGATTATAAAGAAGATATAAAAGGCAGCAGTAATGGAGAGGAACCAAAGACAAGTAGCCAGCAGAAAAGGCTACTTATGCTGAGGTAAATGAAATAAAGAACCAAATTCTTAATCAAATTAATTAATGTCAGAAAGTTTGTCTCATAGACTACCTTCTCAACGCGAAGAAATATCTGAAAGTAAAACTGAACAGAAAAGTGCTGTGAAAAAGGAACAAACGGGAAGAAAACGTTCACACAGGCGCATTATGGATAGCCGGAGATATAAAAACTTGTTAGTGAAAAATGGTAAGGCTCAGATTTTTTTAGTACACTCTTCTGATATATGTACATATGTATATAAACATTATAGTGTTTACGCGAATCCTTTTTATTAATACCAGGCGAATCTCGTTCTATTTCAGCCAAGTCCACGCGCCAAACCCCGATCACAACTTCCACGCCTGCAGCACACTTTCACCTTAACCGCAAAATACCGGATCGTTATACCAGTATCAAAGTTGATTGTAAGTGCACGCTTTTGTCGTTGTTGTTATGATTTGCTATGATTGCTAATGGCAATCCATATTTGTATTCGAATTTATTAAATCTATTTAAAAATACTTTTATTTCTTTTATATCAACAGCGTACTCCGGCGATATGTACATCGGTCATCCCAGTTGGTCGAATGAAATTGACGTCGATAACTACTTTAAAGTGGAGAATGGCGTATTAACGGTATTCGAAGCGGGTCTTTACTACGTATACGCCCAGGTGTGCTATAATAATACACATGACCAAAATGGTTTTGTTATATTCCATGGCCATAGGGCATTCCTACAATGTTTGAACACAGTGCCTACAAATATGCCCCATAAAATACACACATGCCATACCAGCGGGTTAATATATCTAAAGGAGAATGAGACTATCCATTTGCGCGATTTTCATAGCGATCGAAATGCCATTTTAAAGGATGCCAACAATCGCAGCTACTTTGGACTGATAAAAATATAGAATATCAATATGGAATACACCAAACATTTGTACATATATGTATATATGTATATGTATGTATGTATATAAAAATAAGTATGTCTGTATATATACATTTGTATGAAAGACAATTGTGTTGGGGTGCAGAAATGCATGGAAATCGTCCAACATTTAAAAATAGTGATATTATCCGAATAAGCCAATCGAATATATATATATATATATATGTATAATGTATTTTTAATAATTAAATATTAATTATGCATAGAAATCGGAGACTGCAAGTAACAGTTATTATAGCAGAGAGATCAAAGGTTACTTCCCTTTTGAGCTGGACATAATTTTCCTCTAACAAATAGATTCAGGAATCTGGCACAGTTTTACTTTCGTAATCTTTATGTCGAGATGTGTGTAACGGGTTAAAGCTTGCCAAATTGGGATAGTATCTGTTGTTGATATTTCGAAAAAGAGTTTCATCTTGGTCCAAAGTACAAGCCATTCTAAATTTGATGATGTAATAACAACTATTTGCGGTTATTTAAATAATTGCTTTTCTTTATTCCTTAAAGAAAGGTATTTGTAACTATAATTTAATCTAAAAATACTGACACATTTACTTATTAATGTTTAATTATTTGTATAATTTTTGGTATTATCATTGTTGATAAGTCTGAAAAAGTTATTATAATAATGATGTTAATGTATAATTTTATATACAGGAATATGCACATACATGTATACATTTATATATGGACTAGTCCACCAAACCTTGAAATTTCTAAAGACATTTTTGTTTACCTTTAAGGCACAAATTTCTTACTTTTATTAGAAAAATATTCGTCAATTTGTGTTCTTTTAAATCGAATAGAATTTCGTTATCTGAAAACCTTGAAATACTGTAAACCGACTTCTGCTTTGAGTGCTGAAATTTTAATCACTCGAAGTTGTCTCCTATCTCAACTTCAAAGTGGTATATTAATTCATTCAGAGACCAGATAATTAAAGGTTTAGTGGATATATCTATGTTATATAATTTGTATTTATGTATTTTGTAAATATAAACACCAATAATCGATATAAGCAAATTAATGTGGAGCGTCCTCTTTGAATCGGATGTGTACATAAAATAAGTTGACCCGCACCCGACGATTGTTTTATTTGCTTCCCCGGAGCCAATATTACCTTATTTGTATTGATAAATTGAATTAATTTCATAATGACAATAATAATAATGAATAATACATTGGTTCCGTAAATCGAGTTTGAAACAAATAAAAAAATTTACCTTACTACTTATCTGGCCGATTTAGCAGAGAACGCCCCATATGAATACTTTTTGATGCACACAATTTTATATTATAAAAAACAACCAAATATGAATATTTTTAATAAAAATTGTAAAACAAGAGAAACAGTGAATATATTGTTAGGAAACGTGAAAAAGGTTCTTCGATTAACAAATTCCAAGGATATTTACAGCCGTTTACACGATGAAATTGAAGTAGAAACTAATTTTTTTTTGCTGTCACATTTCAACTGAAGAGTAATGGGAAAAATAAAATGAAGCAGAACTAGAATTATTCTAGGAAACTATGAACTATGAAAGCGACTTATTGGAGCAGTCAATGATTCAGCCTGGAATCTTCTCTATTGTAGGCGAACACACTACCCACCATATGGCGATAAAATAATAGAAGAAATGAAGGTGCCAGCAATTTTACTAGCGGAATATCAAAATATTAAATTACAATGGGTTAAGTTCTTATTTAAAACTTCTTATCCAAAAATTAAAACTCTTTGTTTATGTATGTATGTACATATGTACACATGTATATGCAACCTATATTTGTATAAAAGCAAGTCTGAATACTGATAACGTGCCAACGTGTAACAGGTGTCCCCGCGTTGAGTCACACAAACACATGCATATATACTATGTACATACTTATAGATACTCGTACATAGAACATCCAAACGCATCTTCATGCGTACAAAAATATTGCAAACCCTTTAAGCCATACAAGCAAGGGGCTACATAATATTTTGTTTTCATTGAGGCGGCAACAGGAGACTACGGCAAAGGAAGCTGAGAAAAATTTGAGCGTCCCCTCAAACTTGGAAAGCTGACTTTGTTTACTCAAAGATGTGCGAAGCGCGCAAGACAAAACGCAAGAACGATTTTAAAAAGCTCTAGAGCAGCGCGAAAGTTATTTTCTATGAAGAAGTCGTGCTTTAATTTGACAAAGCTATTGATTGCATTGGATCGCATGCACATTTCTTGATTGCAACAACCACGAGTAAGAAATAATATTTCATCATTGTATTTTTAGTAAACAAGTACAACACTGCGTATGAGTAACCTTTTCCCTACAGTTACACGCTTGGAGTACCAAACAAACGCACGTCGTTTGCCGACACACTGCAGTGCACACGCAAGTATTTGAGCAATCAAAATTAAAGTACAATAACAATAATATAGCATCAATTGAAAATATCACCCACACTAGTTTTTGGCAAAAAAGCACGCCGTGCGTTTTGTATTTGGCCGAAGCTAAGTGGTTGCACATTATTGAGCAGGCTACAGAGCAGTTGCGAGAAGTGACGATGGTGTTCAATATAAAAGTGAGAATATGATTTCTTATGAAAAATCGCATTCTCGCACCCTTATTCTGTGCGGTTCGTAAATCTAGAAATTATACTTTGGTTAACAGTATAACTCTTACTAGTTAAAAGTAATTGCTCCCAGCCATTATATAATAACAAACAAAAGAGCGAGAATTAAATTCCAGTTAACATAGACAACACTAACAAAATTAGGAATTGTCGAGATGTGTACAAATACAAAATATACGAATGGGCTAACGAATGGCAGAGCTTTCACGAATACTTGACACGAGTTTAAAAATATTCTTACCAGCTATAAAATACGATAACATAACTAAAACGAACGTCATTCTAGGATATGTGCCCGCAAGGACATTACCTGTAAAAAAAAACTGCTGGCGCATACACATTAATGTAGTGGAGAAAAAAATTATAAGTGAAAATTTGTAGACATTATTTGGTGATTTTCGGTGAGTTGCAATTTGGTAAATATTTGTTTTGAGAAAGTAATATAAATGTTGGTGGGTGGTGTTATATAATTTTGTTAATATATTCAACAAATAACTGCTTGAAAAGATAATTATGTGATTTGCATAAAAGTTTTGAAAAGTAGGTGTGTTTGGGTAATTTTTCGCCAAGTGTGTATTGTGTTGGTGTGGCTTTTAATATGGCAATAACAGACAGACGCCATTGATTAATTCGGTTGGTTAACTTTGATCAAAATGTGAAATGACTTTGAATTGGTTGAATTTATTTTGTGTTGCAGTAGAGTTTTTAAAAATGTGGATACAATTTTTTTTTAATATCTTTTGCGCATAACGAAATCAAAAATTTCTATTCAGCCAAGCCCATCTTAAAATATCTACATTTGTGCGCATACATACAGATGTATGTATGTATGTGTTTTCATGTACCAACAAGTGTCCAGTATTTGTGCTTATCCGATTTGCTCTAAAGTAGGGAAGGGATGCAGTTGAAATATTTCCGATTGTGTTAATTCATTGAATTATACCTGCCTGTGGGCCTCAAGTATGAAAAGCGCTGCGAAATTGTTGCACGAACTGTGAATACGAATTGTTTTTGTTTTAATCCACCTACTCATCAATCTGTTATACTTAAACATACATACATACATACATTCATACACACATACATACAAGTAAAAGTACATACGTTCAACCAAACTCAGTCGCTCTGTTGTCGTTGGTATATGGTAAAAGTCATCTGACAACAGTATTAGAGCCGAAAAATTAAAAACCAGCAAAACACACGGAATACATCTGCTTGATAAGATTGAGTCATGGTTGTATTTTTTACAAAATGCAGTTTTTATTTATGTACATTAAGGTGCCTCGCCAAAAAAAGTTGCACTGTTTCCACCGAAATTTTTAAATTTACTCTTTTCTAAGGACTCCCCCAAAATATTTCGAAGGGATATTAAGATTTACCGGAGCTAAACCGCGCTAAAAATATCGTTTTTTATGTATAAAAGGAGTATGAAAAAATATTTTTTAATAAAAAGCATCTGAGATGATAGAGTACAAAAGGTAAGCATAAAAAAGTTTTAAAATTTTATCAATACTATTATTGTATACCTGTGTGCTAATATTCGCAATGTGTAAAATTGGATCAAAAAGGGTAAAATTTTGCAGAAATGGCAACGTCTTGAAAATACCTTTCAAATGATATCCTAATCGTCCAAGCCCGTCAATAATTGGCTGAGTTATTAAAGTTTTCCACAAACCTACCCCTCGAAATATGACCAAAAATAGCAACATACATCTCAATATTTGGATTGCGTTGATAAAATTTTCAAACTTTTTTATGCTTAGATACCTTTTGTACTCCAGCTAATTCATCATCTCAGGTGCTTTTTATTAAAAAATAATTTTTATACTTCTTTTATACATAAAAACGGTATTTTTAGCGTATTTTTAACGCGGTTTAGCTCCGGTAAATCTTAATATTTTTTCGATTTTGACCAAGGTCTTAGAATACATTGAAGTTTATAATTTCGATGGAAACAGGGTGTCCATATTTTTTTGTATGGAGCGTGAGGCGCCTTAATGTACATACATCATATATATTATTTCTGTAAGGTCTTTTTGTGTTTGCTCCTAATTTTCTGCTCTATTTCGAACCAATATTAATAAGTAAGGTATCGTTTTAAAGGTGTGGGTTACCTCTACATGCGAAACTATATATTAATTACAGCAGAGCTTTTGTTTAAGCGTATTTTATAAAAATTGATTTGTTTAAATAAACCATTGCACAAAAAAATCAATTTGTACTGCAACGCCATTGTGAATCAGAGACTTTATCTACTGGGTTGTAGATGTCGCCGATGGTAGTGGTGAACATAGGATTTAATAAGTTATACTAATTTAAGGTGGTCGATTTTCGACCACGGGATATACTAGTATATCTGTAAGCAGAATGGTAAAAAGTGTTTACAAAAATATATTAACTCAAACTTTGCTTTATATGTAGATGCATTCATATGAATTTTAATTGCTGGGCTCTACATATTTAACATCTTTTTCCATTTCGTGTTCTTACATGATTCTATGCACTTGGTCATAAAATCCCGAAATCATCAATTATGTCCTCAACCCCAGGATCCCGAAAATAAAATAAGCACTCAATTTTCAAAAATTTAATTTGTATTTTAATTTATGAAGATAGCGTACTCAACTTTTTTGCACTTAGCAAATTTATTTTCAATATTTTCAAAGTATTTTTTTTTTAATTCACTCGAAAATCACTTTTCGCCCGACTTTAGTCATATATGAGACATGTAAGCTATTCGTAAAAATCTGCAAAAGGTGATCCACATGCCGATATTACTATTTTTCAAAACACGAAATTGGGGAATTCGAAAATGAGTTTCGGGATTGAACGCACTATTTTACACGCACATAAATACATATGTATGCATGAGAGTGTTTATGCGAATGACGTATTAGTAGTTGCATTCTTGGGGGCAGCTTTGAGTGGGTGGGAGCCTGAGCACTACTTAGCCGCTGCTGTACCTTGAATGTTCTTCAAAAAAGCCGACTAATAAAAACAGCCCTTAAGCGAGTTGATAGTAATTTAAAAATGTATGCAGTTTGGGTGGCCGTTAACAGCTAGTGAAATTAAAAGTAAGCATCCAAATAGATACGTATGTTCCCATGTAACTTATGTATATATATATATATATGTAAAAGTCTAACACTGTAAAACCATATTATCTGATAGGGTGTTCGGCTACAAAAATTCCAAAGCAGTGCCAGTAAAAGTAACGTAAAACTCTCTCAAAAGGAAACAGTAAAAAGTTTCCACCGAACAGGAAATTTCTGAAAACTTGCAAACAAACTAGCTGATACTTGAAAAAAGTGCGTACATAACGGTATCAAAGAATACGGATGTCATATGTGAAATGTTGTCATTTGCGAATTATGGCGGTTTCATAGTAAGCTTCGTGTATTCTATCACTTTATTCCCAAATCAGATAATTTCCCAGATACTCATGCATTTTGTCGTACGCCCACAATTTGTTCGTTCTGAGAGTATTTTATATACATACATACATATGTATTAAAATGGATCTCCTAATCAAGATAGCCGTATTTTAGAAGTTGCACTAATAAATCTTTTTACCTGGTCAATTATTCGCACCATGAGACGAGAACGAAATACCAAACCCAATTATTGTGAAAAATGTGCCAACAGCCCAGTGCTCCTCACGCCCATTTACTCCAGCATAGCCAATTTCTTACATAATATTTGCTTTTATATGTATATCCATCCATAAACATCCTGGCATTAAATGAAGTCTGCCAAAGGAATTTAATAAAAGAAATTCCGAACGAACACAAAACGTGTTGGCTTGTGGGCTCTTGTAGAGGGCAACTAAATGACATCCATACATACATACATATGTACATACATACATACATACGCCCATATGCTCGTAAATAAGACTAAACAACATAAGTAATTACACCAGGGATGGAAAACAAAAATGTATACACTTTTCTGTTAACTCAGGACTTCAAGGACCAAAAGGACTTTTATTTCGCATATTATACCTATGTAAATCTATAGCTTTTAGATGTACTTGTATGTTACATCCGTTTGCTTTCAATCAATGGCAGTCATGAATAATTTGCCCGTAATTGGTCTCTTAATATCATTTTCAGATTACCGACACTCTTTGAATTTTAACAGAATCGGAACATATTCACAGACGAAGCAAAATAAAACGAATTTGCAATCAAGATGACGGGAGCTGGGTGCTTCCTACTGTTACTACAAATATTTTGTATGATGTGTTGTTGTTGGTCGCAGCGGTCACCTTACTCGCTGCAGGCAGCCGTTGATGAATTGCATCGTCGCGATGCCGCTAAATATCCATTGAATTCACCACCTACCCAACAGCGTTATCTGGCCCGTGCATTGGGCACCACCGGCGAACAGGATTATTGGGATGATAGTGAGTAAGCACAGTCAATGTGCAAATACGTATATATGTATACGAGTACTCGTACAGATACAAATATTAGGGTGGGTTCAACTGTCTTTTTAGCTTGGCAGGGTGAGTTGTAGTTTATAACAAAGTACATAAAAAAGAGAAATTACTCAATAGTTTTTTTTTATAAATATTTGATCAAGCCAAGCAAAGTTAGGAGTTCAACGACCTTACTTTGCATCAATTCTGTAATTTAAATGAGAAATCAAAAAAATGTGTCCAAATGATCAGAACGAGAGCGTTCTCCTTACTTGTTACCAACTAGTTAGCTGTTGCACTGCAGGGCTATTTCAGTTCATAGAAATTCTTACAGCAAGAGCGCTGAAATTTGTACGGAGTTCAGCTGTATGCAACATTCCTCCCTTCGTTGACGTTGACGTTCGACTTCTTATTTCTTTTTTTTCTGCTTCACGATGTTTGTTCTTTTGTGTGCCTAAACACATAGAGGCGTTAGAGAAAAGACGCAAAGCCCATCTTTTCGTTATGCAAGTGAACTGTGTAAAGAATTTCTCATTGTTGATGAGTTACCTTGCACCCACTCAACTTCTCACAGAGCTCCGTGAACATGTGAATACTTTTGAAAGTGATTTTGTTAGCGTAGTTGCGGATTTACACACACTTACATACTTGCTTCTCCTTAACTTTCCATGTATAAATAGAAGCCTGTATGTACATTGTACATACATAGATACATATCAAGATAATTGCATTTCATCCGCTTGTTTCCCTTGATGAAGCACAATCCCGACTTTTACACTTTGATGGACATGGGCATGAATTTCTACTGCATGTTTTTCTTATTCCAGGATATGAATAAGAATCGTACAGCTGTGATGATAATCGAGTAAATTAAATTAGAATTGTAAGCAAGTAATCCAATTTTGCTGAATGAGAAGGAATCAGCAAATACAATAACAATGAGGGAGCTTGGCTTAGCGTGATGTGCATGCCTAGACATAATTCCCCCTTTTCCTTTCTATAACCTTATACACTCAGACGGCACCAAAAATCAATTTAACGCAAGAACTTACTTATCATTTCTGGGGATATCTTGAACTAAATTTCTCTTAAAACCATACCGTCACAATATTTTTTATTTAGTGTAATAATTCCGATATCTGGTTTGAAATAGTATTTAAGAAATAAAAAAATAATCCAAAACTATATAAAAAAATCACATTCCAAGCATGCGAAGATGGTATAGTAAAAATTTCCAATACGCCCGCAAAGTCTGAAATTAGAGGCCAAAATCGCCCTTTTTCATAGGCTAAGCAAATTTTATTCCATAAATGTATTCCATCATATCAACAGGATTTGCAACTTTGAACAGAATTTTTTACACAAAAAGTAAATATGTATGTAAATAAAATCGAAAATAAATTTTCGGCCCCTAATTCGAAATTTGTAGGAATATTGGAACGTTTGACTACACAGTCTTTGTGTGCTTGACAAGGCCTACAACTCAAAGTATTTTCTCACTGTCACACAGCTTAAAATTTAAATTTCAGTCAGTTTGCTCTCAGTTTGATTACTTGGTTGATTGATTGGTTTATTTGCAACTAAGTGTCCATACAAAGAAAATATCCTCGCTTCGAGTATATCTGATCCGGTACTCCCGCTCAAATCAGCTCTCAAACACTTTCTTTTACTGCACTTACAGCCTCCGATTTCCCCTCCAACAACAATCAAAATAGCCAAAACCGCAATCGTCATAGATTAAACAAGGCACTTGCTAAATATTTAGAACGTGAAAACTATGATAGCCTAGAACCCTTTGGCGGCTACGAATTCGATGAGGATAATAATCAACTTGATCCCGATGAAAAGAAACGTTCATCATACTTTAGAGAACGTGACAGTAAATATGGTAAGTATGCATGTAACCTGCGAAGCACCTGAAATTCACTTAAGTTAACAATTGAGGCTATACATAAAAGCAGAAAAGGAAACCTTAAATGAATTAAAAAGTAGTTTGTACGAGTAAGAATGTAGGATAAGTTTTGAAATGGAATTTTATGCATGAATGTGTGAGATGAATTGAAGGAGAAAGGTGCATGGCAGTGAATGAAAGCTTAAGAGCAAAGTAAATAGCAAACGTATGTACAGCTACAGGACAAAAGGCATACGCACATCCTCCCAAAGAACTTACATACAGACAGACATGTGCATGTGTTATGTGCACACGAATCGCATTTTTGCTTGGAGCACTTGAGGCATGACGCAGAGTGAGCTAGATATGGGAATTGTTGAGTTTGTTCACTTGGGCGCAATTTTCATTTAGATGGGGTTTTAAAGCGGGCACTTTTTGGGAGTGTGTTCGTTTAAAGGACTTTTCATACAAATTTTTGAAAGATGACGAGATGATGAGGCTGCATAAATGACGGTTAAAAAGCTCTTCATATTTGGAAGCTTTTCACATTGTGTATTACTATGGTTGAACCTTTACATTCCCATTCACAACAGATTTGCCACCATCCTCAGTGTTTCGTGAACGTGATACCCAAACGCCACCTGGAGCCGGAATTTCCATTCCCGAACACTCCGAATTGACGGAACAGTTCTTGAAAGAAATAGAAGAGGCACAAGAGCATGAACGCGAAGAGCGCTACAAAGATGCTTTGCGCAATTTATGGGAGAAATACCAACAGCAGGAGAATGAAATCGAAGGTGATTTATTTGAGGAGAAGAAACGAGTTCGTATACCGCCCTATTACATGTTGATGCAAAAGAAGCGTTCATATCCCGTTCTACCATGGCTACCATATGCAGCAGAACGCAAGAAGCGTATCCCAGTTGCAAAACGCTCAACAAAACGTGCCGCTAATGATAATAACAATTTGGAAAAAACCGACGATAAAGTAGCTAAAGAGCTTAGTGAGCTTTTTGGTTCGTCTGTATCAAAGGCAGGTGATGAGAAAAAGAAACGTTCAGTTGATGATCAAATACGATCGTCTTCAACACGTGCACCAACAACAACATCAACTACCGATATGCTCCTGGAAGTACCATCCAAAAAAGATAATGCAACTGAGGCAGCAACAAATGCCGACACCTCGGTAGGTGGTCATGAGGTGCAGCAGCATGGACTGGAACATGGACACGAAATTGGGCATAGTGGACATACGCAGAAGGAGCACAAACATCGTAAACGAAGTGAACATCATGGCTCACACGAGAGTCGCGAGGATGAGGAAGAAGGTTCTGAATCTGAGGAACACGAAGAAGAGGAAGGAGAAGAGGAGGATGAGGAAGGTAAGAAATTAGAATAAAAATTGGAAAAAGCTTTCATCTTTGCATTTCACTTTTATATAGAATTTGAAGAAGAAGAGACCGAAGAACGTAAAAAGAAACGTGATCTGAGCGAAGCTAAACGTCTCAACCTAAAATTACCTTTACGATTGGCCCGTCTGAGCAAATTGCGACAAAAGAAATCAATTGACTGGTCGAAATATTTTGGACTTGATCGTAAGAAGAAGAGCGTCAAAAGAGAGAACGCCCCAGGGTAAGAATGTTATGAGTTTTTATTACCTGAAATGTGTCTTGTAGCACCTCCTAAGTTTCATTTGAGCTTCTCTTCCAATTTGTGGTATGCTCTTTCCACCCAATGCTGAGTAGCTGAGTTTGTTCAAGTTTGTGACATTTTTTAATGTTACTGTCCCGATATGTTACCACTCCCGCTGCAATTTATCCTATATAAAGCTCTATATCTTCGGTGACATTGCAAAACCGCCCTAACTATATGTATCTCAGTTTGCCGGTTTTTCAACTATAAATTGATCACCTTATGATCGATTCTTTTCAAACCAACACGTAGTTTTCTTAGGAATAAGTGGATAGACCTGGATGGAAAGAGCCTTTGCAAGTTTTTGACACAAATGTAGCTTATGCGGTTTTGGAGTGTTACTGAAGATATACTCCATTTTGAAAAAAACATTTTACCACAGGGTTGAAGTTAAGAAGCGTAGCACCAGAGGCGACTATGCCGGCAACAACGAACAAGAAAATAAGAAACGTGATTTGGACCCAGAAAAAATAGACAATATGGATAGGAAGTTACAATCGATTGAAGACTTTATTATCGATGAGACCATCAAATATACAGGATCACACGAAGGCAAGTAAACATTTGGCCAGCTAATTTTCAAAGAAAATGACCCCAACTCATTTCAAAATATTTAAAAACTGTTTTAGGCATTGTCAATCCCGATGAAATACGACGCTTAAAGGACCACGTACTCTCACGCTTGGCTACGGCTTACAGTTTGGAAAAGATGCGACGCGCTCTAGACAAATTGCGACAGTCCGTCGAAACTGAGAATCATTTATTGCGAAACGTCATTGAACCTGACGATCATAGTGAAAATGAACTGGAAAAACGTTTGTCCGTAAAGAAGGAGCAGGCACCTTTGCATGAATTGGAAAACATTGGGTAAGTCCACAGAAATTTGGTTTCATTCAAATGCGTAAACTTGATTGTCGTCTTAAAAGCAGCTCCTCGGACAATGAGAAAACCAAGGAAATTCACTCAAACGCCATGATGGGAAGTAGTTCTGCAGATGCGTCTAATAAAATCGATGAACCCAACGATGGTAATGGCGAATCAGAGGCAATGAAGAAACATAAAAAAAAGCGTAATGGCTATCTGCGCTACCCCGACTTGCCAAACGAGTTCACTGATGCAGATAAAGATATTGGCCCTGGCCGTTATGAATCATTAAACGACGCTTATCTGGGTAATAAAAACTACATAATTGGCTCGAATCAATGCCCGCTAATTGAATCAATGGCGGAACGTTGTAGTGGTGTTGATCTGCTAAGTGGCGATATTAATCAGGAGCTCCTTCCAATTTGTGGTGTACATCAGATTTGTTATTTGTGTGTAAGTGAATGCAGGATGCTTCATGGGCTATTCGGTGTGTTTTATTGAATTCCATTATTGCAGGGTACATCTCAAGTGGCTTGCGATTATCAATATTTGGCTGAAGCTGATGCCATTTGTGGCAACAACAACGATTGTCAAGGAGCAGCACGTTCCATATTAATGATATTACGTGGCACACCCGGTCCACAGCTTGGACCCAGAGAATGTTTAAAAAATTCTTGCTTGCACAGCGCTATGCGTGAAATTGGTCTATAGACGCTACAACAAAAACAATTTCATTAAATTACTAAACAACTAACAAAGTGAAAAGCAGCAGAATAGAATTAATTTGACACTGAAAAGATGCGGCCGGTCCAAACAAGACAAGGAGTGTAAACAAACGAAGGAGTAAAATACATTTTTTTCGTTGTTATGGGAAATCAATCACAAGGCGGTCTGCTATGCAGCAGTATTACCAACATTTCTTCTTTTTTCATACACGAAATTCTAATGTTTTTATTTTTCTTTTATCAAATTTGTTAAATTTCGATTTGATTGTATCTACTAAGTGCATTTGAGGGTGTAAAACTAAAGAAGGATGACAAACTATTATTGAATGTATGTATGTACGCATTAATATGAAGACAAAAATTAAATTTATTGAGATTACAAATAAAATAGGTCAGTGTAAGAATAGATATGTCTAATGTATGTAAAATGTGGAAGGAGCAAATTTTAATGTGAATCCATTCAAAACAAACATACATATTTACGTGTGTATGTGTGTGTATATGTATTTATTATAAACATTTAACAAAATTTAGCTGCAAAAACAAAATAATTAAGAACTATGAATTATGTATTATGATCAAAAACAAACAAAAAAAAACAAAAACAACTACTTGTATACAACAAAAATCAAGAATTGAAATCAATTGGTATTTTAAATGTGTAACTTGAATTTATGAAAAATGTTCTCGATAATAAATATTTACCGTCTATCTACTATATACATATGTACATATAGAAGAATTCAAATCTATTCAAGTATTCACTGTAACAAGAAAACAATGAAAGCCCCGCTTTGGAAAATTGGTTCATTTAATAACTGAATTGTGCACTCCCAAGTTCAGAATTCATACAAAAAATAAAAAGGAAAGTGAAAAATGAAAAATTTCTTAAGCCAATACAATAAATCAATACAATAATTTCATGCATACATATGTATGTATGTAGGTGTATTCTGAAATTTCAAGGCAGCTAGTGAAAACCTAATATTATTTATCTACTTTAATTTAAATAATCATTACAAAAATATAAATTGTTAACGAAAGAAAACATTTTTAAACAATAAAAATACTAAAACTAGTACTTACTCGTATTACCACAAAAGTCATTAAAAAATATATATTCACGGTAGGGCTCAATTTATAGCTGTGAGGCAGTTCGAGAATACCAAGTAGGCGGAAGTTGAAAATTTACCAATTGAGTTTTTGTGGATGTTTTTAAGTGTTTGACTATGTCCCTACGCCCTATTCGTTCATCTGATGTCTTTACAATTTACTTGACATCAAGATGTCATATCTAAAGTAGGGATGGGAATTTATTTACATATGTATGGCCATGCTGCCATTACTTGTAACTTGTAAATGGGACACAGGCTACGCGATCCCCAGTATTTCTTCGTCGAACACACTTTTCAACTATTTGAGGACGGCCTACAACAACCATATAAAAATGACAGAAAATTGTGAGCCTTGAAACTTTGCAAATATCTCGCAAACTGCTGAAAAAATTGTTCTCCGGAGCCAAATTCGCATTGCTGGGACCGAAACGCGTTGTTGTTGTTGTTGTTAGCAGTGCTTCGCCCTGCCCAAAGGGCGTCTTTTCATACCCCTCCCGAATTAGCACTCGGTCCCGGTCGGAAACAATTAGCCATTAAACCATCAATTCGCGGGTAGGTAATTCACCACTGGGGAAATGTGCGTTTAAATAGCGATGACAGCGTCCACTTACATTCGCTGTTGGACCTTTGATTTTTACATTCTTTGATAGAACTGGCGGTAATCGTTTACGTGGGGTACAGAGCGCTAATACACAACCAAAAATGTTGAAATATGTATCAGGAGACGCGCTTTGGTCCCAGGAGCATGAATATAACTCCGCTGAACCAATATTTTTTAGTAGTTTGCGAGATATTTGCATGTAAAGTTCAGAATTTTCTGTTATTTTCATGTGGTTGTTGTAATCACATTACCCTGTGAGAAAAGAGTGGCACGCGGAAGGACATCACCGTGGCGGTAGCCACGGCTATGGCAATCACCCGGAGTTGGAATGGCGTAGCCCAGGGTTATTTTTTGAAGCGCGGCCGATGGCCCCCAATGCGGAAAGGTGTTCTGCACATAAAAAACATGGATCGGGCCCCTAAACCTGGGTCATTTTTCAAATATTTCCAAAATAATGAAAATATTGGTTGAGCGGAGTTATATTCATGCTCCTGGGACGGAAACGCGTCTTTTGATACGTCTCCCGACATTTTTGGACGCGTATTAGCGCTCGGTACCCCACGTAAACGATTACCGAACTGGCTGTTGTGGGAATGCTTTGGTCAGTGAGTTCGCCCATTTACAAATTAGTTTTACCACAAAGGTGCTGACACTTATTTGTCGCTGTGTAATTTCGTTAGCTATGGCAATACTGACATAATAAGAAACGTCAAAAAAAGTTATGTTGTTAAATTTTCTATAGCTGTGCTAAATTTAATATTTGTCTTATTAAATCTAAAATAAAAGTAATAAATTACTTTCGGTATGAATTTTTGGTACAAAAGAGAAAATGAAAACCAATAAATGCTTCTGTACAGTATATTAAATGTAAAAAGCATCCAATAAAAAATATTCTAGAGCGAACAGAATCAAATGAAGGGAATCAATAGAAAAGCAAATAAATGAAAAACGTAGCGTCAGCAAAATACTAAAAAGACGACGAAAATTCTTCGAAGAAAACGGATCTTTAGCGAATAAGTGACTATTTGGACCCAATAATATATATCGAAATGTCCACGATTGATGAAGTTAAAGTGGAAATCAGCGGTGACATGAATGTCCCCGATGGCCAACAAAGGTCGTCATTTGATTTCAGCAGGTATGGTTCAAATATATGTATTGTTATTTGAAAATCTCAATTAATATTTGAATTTCAGTTTTACAAACTTCCAAAAAATACCCAGCCCAATGGAGCTCATACAACTGACCCGTAGATCCATACGTCCCTGGTCAGAGTTTGTAAACACATCAAATTTCAAGACTGCAGCAAGCATGCCACGTTTGACGAGCCGGTTTGTACGCAACATCAGCTACTTCCAAAGCAATTACATATTTATTTTTGTCATCTTGATGATATACTGTCTGTAAGTGGTTGTCTAACTTATTTGGCTTCAGTAAATTTAACAAAATAATTTAACTATTTGCAGCATCACCTCACCATTAATCCTAGTGGTTTTGGCTGCTGTTGCCTTTGTAAGTCATAGAATTAAAAAAGCAGAAACACCTGTTAGTATTTTTGGACACCAAGTGTCAACCAATCATCAAATAATGGCCGTAAACATTGCATCTGTGCCTATATTGTTTATAGCGGGAGCCGGCGCGGCATTATTCTGGACCCTAGGTAAGTTTTGGGATTGATTTTTGCAGAGTTCAGCTATGAATTGTTTCCTTTCCAGGTGCCTCTTGTTTTGTAATTTCATTGCATGCAATATTCTACAATATCGATGCAATCGTAACTGAAGAAAATGAAGGATTCTTAGCCGAAGTTGTGTAAACAATTTTGCTAAACTATCGCAAACACATAAAAAATCAAACTATGACCAGTCCACCAGCTGAAAAGCGCATACCGTTACTATAGTAGGGACGTAATGAAACTTGACCCTCGTGTTACGCCCTTTCTTTACTATGCTCACCATATGTTTTTAAATACAGCAGCCAAACCAGGCCTTAACACGATATTGTAATATTTAAAAATTAGTTTTTGTATTAAATATGTACCTACCATACCGCTATACACCGCTACAGGTTGATCTTTTAACTAAATTAACAACAGCCAAACAAAATAGTTTACAGGAAAATTTTCCCAATAGAGAGGATATAAAATATTTCACACACACTGTCTTGCCTTCGTAGATATAGGTGAACTGGTATGTAGTTAAGATGTTATAGATTCTGTTTGTTTAGAGTTCGTTCAACCATCAGGCAACCACCTGCTGTCTGTTTCGACAGCTATTTCATTCAACAATTTTTAAATATATCGTGCTAACAATCATTTAAAAAACAAACAATGGCTTCTGAAACAGGAAAATAAATACAAGTCATTGTTATATTCTACTATCTTTATTCAAAGACCGCAGTTTGTATTTGTGTCTACTTCAAATGAAGCTAACTCATTTATTTGTTTCTATTTGCTTGTCTTACTTCTGTATATAAAACCGAGATTTACTGCTGTAAATTTTCTCACAACTGTCCTTTTCAAAAGGCATTTAAGATGTTGCTGCACTGGTCGCTGATGATGATGGTGACTTTGCTATACGTTGCGCGTATATGCGCCGCAAAAGCCGATTTCCACATAAAAATGTGAATACTGCAATAGGAATAAGTAAACGTAATGTTTGGAACATGTTTAAGCTTAACCAAAATATGGTGAAAAGCGCCAATATTCCACCAAATCCTGCATGAAAACCAATTGTGCTCAGCGCGCATGTAAAATAAGATACGTTGATGCCCAATTTTCCCCAGAATATAAATAACAATACAAGAGGTGTTAAACATAACCCGGTGAAAACATCGGAAACAAAGCGTGGTGGACGTTTTTCTGGGGGACGGAACATATGCTCTATCTCCGGCAAGCGACTACGGCTTACCAGCTTTTTCGGTATATCTGCATGAATTATTTAAAATTGTAGACCTTTTTTAATTATCTTTATAAAATTATAAGTACCTGACTCATGTGCAAACTTGAGTTGAATGTTTGCCACGTGCCATTGGAATGAATTCGAAATGGATGCATCACCGACAATCAAATAAAGCTCATATTTTCCAGATTTGTAACCAAAATCAGCACCATGTGCTCCTACATCCATATCAAATTTGTAAGCTTTATTGCTATCCTGTTCGGCTACAAATATTATTTCATCCTTCGTGTCAGCATTTGAAAGACGTACAAATGCTTGATGTACTGTAATTACCTGAATGAAGGATGATATTGAGCTATGTATGTTGTATTTATTAAATTATATGAATGAGAATTTTATGTACCTTTGTTGTGCTTTCGTCAATAAGTACTGACTTCAGCAACAATTTCTGTGTGCTGCCTGCCTTTAATGCATCTGGAAGAGTTTGTGGATATGCAACACTTTGCTTTTTAACTGTCGAGCTTGCATCCGAATCAGCCACTCCTATTTCCAAAGAATGTACTTTTACTCTCCCAAGTACTTTGAATTGCAAGGTTTGTGTAAACGTATTGTCTGCGTTGATTTCTGCCAAATATATGCCCCGGGTAGGCTTATAGTTGGAAAGCTGTGCTGCGTAAATGGTTTTATCTGATGACTTAGATAACAATTGCACTTTTTCGGCAAGAACAGTTTTATCTTTTTTCAATAGTATTTTTCCATGAACATTTTGTGGTGGACTTGAAAGAGCTTTTCCCAATAAGTCAACTATAGCTACATTCAATACAGGATCATCAGCCTGCAGCTGTCCATTTCCTATCAGTTGTATGCAAATGGGCGCAATTTTTCCAGCGCCACTGAGAGTTTTCAGAGCTTCAATTAGTACATGTGCTCCTTTTGTAGATTGTACCGACCGTCGATTAAGAAAATATGTGGCAAACTTTACTGTTTGGTCTGCGTTTAAAGGTGCAGGTTTCTTGAAAGTATTTGTGACTTTGAATATTCCATTAATTACCAGCGCGGTAATGCTAAGACCCCCTTCGAATTGTAACATTCTTCCGTCCACTTCATCAGCTTGTACGACAGCATCTTCGACACGATCTGCTACAAACGAGGCACCACCACCCAGTTCACTTGCCACATTGAATGCATAACCCAAACTAATTATTGAATCGTCTTTTTTGAGCAATTCATTTAAGGTTTTTACAAGCTTAGCGGTATTTTGATCATCAATCTGTACACCCAAAAGCTTGTGGGAAGCTACACGGAAATAAATCTCTTGGGAGGAACCGAGATCCGACTTAAATGCGTTGTAAACTTTAGCCAACAACGCTTCAGACAATTTCTCTTTGCACCGCAGATTTTTAACCGAACCGATGAGGTAATAATCTCTCTCATAATCCTATAAAAGAAGATTAAATATAATGAATGTATTTTCCTCAGTGTCTATATTTGGAAATTTGGTATTTGTTTCCTTTGGCACTCAACTACTAATAAATTAGCTAAAAAATGATAGGGGTATCAAAAGACGCGTTTTGACCTCGGTATCAATTCTGCGAACGCGAAATTCATTTTTTTTTTTTTTTTGTGAAGAGATATTTGCAGTTAAAGTTCAGAAAGGTGTTCTGCACATAAAAAACATGGATCGGGCCCCTAAATCAGAATTTGACATGGGTCATTTTTTGGTTTTTTGTTAATAACTTTTCACTAAAACAAAAAAATTAAATTTCGACTTCGGATCATTGATACTGAGGTCAAAACGCGTCTTTTGATATTTTTAGCTAATTTATTAGTAGTTGAGTGCCAAAGGAAACAAATACCAAAACTTACGCTGAGTTTGGATTCTCCATGTATTTTTTGTATTTTCGAGCATAATTCCTCCGATTGTTTTGCGTCAGTGGCCTGTATATTCAAGGTGGAGTAGTATATTGACTGCAGATCATTTGATGTGATACCATCGGCAAATACACGCTGCAACCGGCTGAGGTCGCTTTGTCCCAAATGAACTGGAACGGTACGAGCTCCCAAAGTTGATGTCGAACTAAACACCAATGTGGCGAATATCAACACTAAATTTAAAGAGAATTGTTTTTATTATGACGAGCGCCCACAAAAAAAAAATATTTGCTCGCGACATCAATAAGCACACCAGCAGCGAGCGGAGGCGCGCCTGCCTGTTCTAAGCCGGCTTTTTTGTGTCTGAAACTTGACAAAAACTAATCGAGGGCATTTCTGCTGTTGAAGAACATTTTAAGTTACTTACCCAATTTAAACATTTCAATACACCGCTTATTTCTATACAAATAAAACTGATTTATTAATTTTGCAGCAGTTTTTAGTTAATTTGTCAAAGAAAATTTCACACCGTCTGACGGTCGACAAAGCAGAAAGCAGAAAAACTTGACAGACACGTCAACGAGGTATTTTGCCCATGATATGCATAAGTGCAAAAGATTAGCTAGATATGTGCTACCTCTTGTCTCTTTTCATCCGGAGCGAACTTGGCAGCACTTTGGCTAATTCTGGCAGTTTGTCAGTTAAGAAAAAAACCGGGTCATTCCGGCACCGAAAACCGGAAGTCGTGGGAATGCTACTCACAGTTTACAACCGATGTACAATAAGGATGAGAGCCTGCAAAAGTAAACTACATGGAAGAGAATTGAACGAAAACTAATGGCGTGTTCCAGTTAAACACAAACCCAGACCTGTATAAAATTTTGCATGTAAATGCAACAACAACGCTGTGATCTTGATATTTTTCTGGGTCAATTTCGGATCCGTAGTAGATTTTTTTGTAGTAGATTTTTTGACAGCCAACCCTTATTTGCTTAGTAGGACAAACATGCATATGTATACACACTTAGTTACAAAAACAACTTGCATGCAGCTGAACCACATCGTTCCTGTTAAATTATGACCGTGATCCGACCCAGGTCAGCAAACTGGAACACGCTTTAAGAGTTTTTGCTGAGAAGATCGGTGAAAATACATTCGGAGGCTTGCCGACTACTGCCGGTGGTGAATTTTTATGGTTTATGGCTTATGGCAAAAAGCACGAATATAATAAAAATCATCTCAAGATGTTGGCATTCTCAGGTCGCTTGCGCAATGCAAAGTAAATTTAAATTGCTGATTCATAATTTTCCATGTATTTTTACGAAATGTGAGTACTGATATTATTTATTATTATTTGTTTTATAATATTTAGCCGAATTGCTCTCTCTGTTCTGCAACGGGACGAGTTACGGTATAACGCCTTTTAAAATCTTGAGTTATATCTCCATTGGTGTTCCACAATGTTATAGCACTCGTGCTATATAGAGGATAAATATTTATTAAACGCTCTTTTTGGGCCATGTCCTCTTTCGGAACTTTTTTGCAATATTCATCAAAGTATTCTGTGTTTGCTTTCTCAATTTTTACGTTCACCAAACGATCGTTATAACGTATGTACTCATCGTAGAGCTCTTGCCATAAAAATTGTTCATAGCAGCGGGCACGGGTAGCTACGAAAAAAGAAAATCCTCAACGACTATCCTTTAATGAGCAGCCTTTATTCTTTATTTTTACTCACTTGTTGGCTTTTTTAGTTTAGGCGGTTTAAATTTATCCTTCATTTCACTATATTGATCCTTGGAACACATTTTATTAGACAAGATAATCGAAAAGAAATATGTATGCAAAGCGAGTTTGTGAATTTTTAATAAATACTCGTAATGACAAATAAACAAAATGCCAGTTATTGACATAATAAAGTTGAGTTGCCAAGAGATTAGGAAAGATAAAAAAGCACACCGTAAACTTTCCCTCAAGACCAACTTACTCTATAGAAATATAAAACTTTTGTTTATGGAACTTTAGATTGAATCGTTTCCGAAGAAAAAGTCGAATCTGTAAATTTCTTGACTCATTTGTGGGCTGTTTTTTCGGGTGTAATAAACGTACTTTAAATAAATTTGTGAACTTTTTTTTTTTATTTAAATTTTTATTTATTGGTTCTACTCTTACAAACTCGTAAAAATTGCACAATTTATAAATTCGTTTTATTTACACTGACTACTAGTTCATGACTCATACCAAGACTGCTTCATCCAGTGAGATCGCTTACAAGGTTCTTTTAGCACCACAAAGGACTCGTCGTTGGTGTGTCGGTTAGAAATAGAATATCCCTCCTTATCCTTTCCCAAATTCGATGTGTTTTGCAATACAGATGCACGTCTACCAAATTTGGCTGCCTTTTGTGTTGTACTTCCTGTAGCATTCCCAAAACCAGGTGGAATATTAGTTCCGTGTTGACATCCCACTGATGCTTGGCGGTGTCTTGAGGTTCGTCGCTTTTGCATGTATGATGGTTTATAGGTTAGATCTGTCGATGAGTCTGAAGCTTTTCGGTGTGTCGCGATCGAAACGTATTTGGTGTTATTCCCCCGTCTCACATCCTTGATGGCTGTCTCATCTTGTTCACGAGTGGGTGTGCGTTCACGCAACTGATATTGGTAATGAGCACGTCGGTACTCTGGCGTAGTTGTAACATCCGTGGCGGGTACTTCTTCATTGTGTTTAGAATTATGAGGTGAGTATGATTTAAATTTATGACGTGGTGATTTTTTCGGACTTTTTGTTGTAATTGTATTGGATGACGTTGGCAGTCGGAATGTGGAAGCTGGTTTGCGTACAACAGGTCGTGATCGTGGGAAATCTAAAAACGTATTACGATATTCGGGATTAAATTCGATTTTACCTTTGAGGCGTAGATATGGCTCGCGGCATTTACCACGCTCTGGCATTTGCTTGATCTGCGGATCACGGAAGCTCTCATAATATTCTGGTAAATCCTTCGAAAATTGCCCTCTAGGATGCAGATGATCGGTGGTTTTGAGGGGTTTCTCTTTTGACACAGTTTTTGGTGGGCTACAAAATTTCTCACGGTACTCGGGTACCTTCTTATTATCAAGGGACATTTCAACAACTTCAGCGCCAGACATACGTAAATTGTCTAGTTTTTTAATGGGTGCACTCTTCGAATAAGTGTCATACATTTTGAAACTATCACGATACTCAGCTACACCACCAAATGTGCCTTGTATTTTGAGACTACTTATTTGTGGTATGGAATGTGCTTTTTCGATGGGATACTGTACGTATTGACGTGTGTATTCGGATGGTGTAGTGTTATATTTCGTCTCGAGGGCACGATCTTGCAAGTGACATTTTTGGAGGTTTCGTGCTGCTAGCTCACGAGAAGTCCTATCTTCGGAAAGCTTCTTACTGATAGCAATTCCCTCATATGTTTTCTGTATTTCTTTGCTTGCCAATGAGGGCGCAGGATCTAGAGAAAATGCCTCACGAGGAAGTATTTTTGTAGTGCGGTCAACCATTGGATAGGAAATGTACGACGAACGATATTCTGGCTCCATATCTCTATCACCGGTCACAAACAAGTTTGCGGGATTTTTAACTGAACTTGAACGAGAACTACATATATAGAATAAGAGAAAATTGCAAAATTAAGTTTTTGATGAAAGACGGCATGTGGTAACAAAGATGGTTGGCGTTGTGAGACGAAAAGTGGCATATTTTTAGGATCAACTTAAATTGCTAATTGAAAAAGGTGAAATTGAATGGGTGGAATAATTCGCAAATTAATTTAGAAAATTAATATAGAGATAAAGTCATTTTATGCCGAACGCCTGGCCTGTTTCTTACTCCATAAATACTATGGGAACAATAATTAAGAAATATTACTGTATTTTAGTAAAGTAAGTCAAATGAATTGTTGATCGATTTCATAGAGTTCATGCACGCTGCAAGTTGGTCAGGGCGTATGAGTAACTAATTGCTGTGTAAAAACAAACCGCGCAAATTGATAAAATTGCATACATATTTCCCTCAAAACACAACGAAATGTTTTTTAAGTTTTACTCACTCTTACAATGAAATCGTTCACAGAATTGCCTATAGCCGAGTTTACGCCACACCAATTTGGCCATTTAAGCAAAGATTAGAAGTTCACTGGCCGAATTTCGACCTGCTTTTAAATTCTGATGGCCACATTCAAAAGTGCATTCAAATATTTTGTATTAGTTTCCACAACATACATACTTACTACTCCCAATCTTCTGTTGTAAACCAGTGGAATTGATCCTGATGCTCGGATTTATTATGCATTAAGCCCTCTAAGTGCAGCGATGTGGAACGCCTTAAAAGACTTGGTCTTAGACAGAAGTGAAGATCTCGGTACTGCCGGGTGTACTCAGATTTGAGGGAACTAAATGGAAGCGCTGATTCATTATTTGGCTGCAGACATATATTACTCTGTGTATGAGAATCTGAATGCAAATAGTATATATTGAATGTTATTTTAATCTAAGTGATTTGTGCAATTTCTATTATGATGATTTTTTTTGCTTACCTGGAGGATGCTTTCTGCGTCTAAAGAACTTCAAATCATCTACGGAAATGTATTCATGGGGATGTTTTATGACAAAACGATTCAAGCGATATGGATCTGTTAAGTACGAACACAATTTTTAGTTACACATGTATGTAGTATGTATGTATGTACATATATAGCATCTTTGTAAACGTGTTTATATTTTAAAATATTCCAAGCCAACATTTCTTCATAAATATTTGAAATAAAACTGCTTTATTATCCTACCTGTTAAATCTGGTTCAGAAAATGAGCGATTCCAGTCATAGTTATTACTGCAAATAAACAAAGTTTGGTTGTTTAGTAACGTTCAATAGCAATCAAATATTTATTTTCACTGCAATTGAGAATGTATTTACTAATTTTTATATGTATGTGCATATGTAAATATGTACATATGTACATACAAATGCCATCAGACGCCTAGACAAGCTGTCCGTCAAAGGCCAAAAACTAACTAAAACCTTCTAACAGCAAAGTCTCATGGAAGCACATCATATCTACATATCCATGTATACTTGTAGACTCAATAAAGCATGCTCACATACATACATACACAGCCATAAGAATTTACGTATAGAGAGTAAAACTATTTTCGCCAAGTCGCATATTGTTATGGGTGTGAGAAAATTAATGTGCTTTGAGGAATACTTTCTTGTTGGTTGATTTTTAATCACATATGCATAACTACCCAGGTAGCGCTTTGTATAAAGTTCTTTTCATGTTTACTTACAATGAAGTTTTCTTCTTTGTATAACTTAACTCTAAAAATTAGAATCAAAAAGAGGAATTGCTACGTAACAAGAGTTGAAAAAAAATTATCTCAAATCGTTTTTTACATTGAGATGGATGTCAAAAACTGTATACCATATCACCGAGGGGTACAAATTCCACAACCATCGGATAATGCCGTTTACCCGGGAACATGGTTATTAGTCGGTATATTATATTATGTCAAATTTTCTGCAGAGTTTCTACTTCAGTTTATCGCTAAAGTAAAGCAAACTCTCCATAATGACTAAGGACCAGCGGTTTACTTAGTTACAACTTGTTTTAGATGACTTAAAGTTAGCAGATTAATTTCATTTTGATTTCTTTTTGGTTTAATAAGTGTTCAACTTTCAAAAATGTTCGTTTCTATATCTATCTAATCAAGCAATAGGATGATTAAAAATATTTTGGACTTATTCAAAAAGTAGTTACGACTTCAGAACAGTCTGGGTTCCGGGACCAGGATTAATTATTCAGATTTCAAAACTGCTGCCACCCAAAAAGTAGCGAATATTGGCGTCTCTAATATCCGGCAACCTAAAAGTCATATTTTATTTTGATCGGAAATGGCAAGAAGCTTAAATTTGTAAAGTCAGCGATCTACAGATATTTTGTTGTATGAAACAAATTAGTAACTATTACAGTGAGAAGAGTGGAAATACAATCGCTTTATGTGCATTTTACGCGCTCAAAGTTTCCGTTTACTCTAGTTTTGAAATAACAAAATGTAAATTCTTTAAATATGAGTCCACGAAAAAATTTGAGTGTTATAAAAGGCTTATATTATTTGATCATAAGCCTTATAGTTCATATAGTATTACTTAGCTATTTATAGGGGCATGGTGATTGTGAGGTTTAGACGCGTCTTGCAAACCTTCTGCCAACACACAAATGTGGGCACTGTGATTATGGAGTTTTGTGACAGTTTTTATTTTCTTCAATGAAAAAAAAACATGTTGAAGTATTATTAATTATAATTATTGAACAATATTACATAATATTATTGCACACTAAGAAATCTGGTATTTATGAATTTATTTTAAATAAGCTCATGCATCGATAAAGTCTTCTTCTCTCTCTGGAGCAAAGCTTTCGATGACTTCGAACTCGGCTAATATGACGAAAAATAAAAACAAAGCATACAAAATGAAATTGAAAACACCAATACTACGACGCGCTGTAAAATTCGTCAAACTTGACCAAATCAAAACGGACAAAGCGGCAATCAAGTGAAAAACTACACAGTTTTCGCCAAAGTTGCCTTGAGGAATCTGAAAAATAAAAATCATTAAAATGATATTGTGGATTTCAATAATAGAGTGTACATACGACCATTGGTGATTCAATTTGAAATGTTTGATATATGAAAACCCCACCAAAAGATGAAATTGAATCTAAAATAAAGACAAATTCGTAAAACTATACACTCACATGATGAATTGATTACTAAAAAATGGACCACCAAAGCAGGCAGCATAGCCCATTCTGGGATAACCATGACGTGCTAAGGCAATTGTTGAAACCAAATCGCCAATACTGTTTCCCCAAGCTTGTAGTGTACACGAAAGAAATGAATTGCTTCTGTTAGTCATTATGCCGATGACGCCCAGAAGCTCCACAGACTCGCTTGCCGAATAGTAAATGATTAAAACAGAGCTAGCGATACCATACAAAGCCATTGCCTAAAAATTGATAAAATTCACACAACGAAGAAGAAGAGTATATGTGGGTATGAGAAAGACTCACTTCATGATAATTGGGCGGAAGATCAGTACGTGTTTTTAATAGCATATAAACGGAGATGGGAACAGTAATAAGTAAGGTATAACAACATAACGGTATGCCCAATAAGGAAATGTTAGATGCTGCAATAAAATTTATATTTACATATATGAACTAAGAACAATGGCCCTGATGGCCGAAATGAGAATCGTGAAAACTATAATAAAACTAGAAATTATTATTCGAATTCCCCCCCCCCCCCATTTCAGCAATCAGCAAGGCCGTTAAATATGTCCACCATGAAGTTTAAGCTTACTCATAGCATATACTGCAATCAACGGTACAACAGGCATTTGAATTGAGTTCAATAGTTTTGACCAGCCGTGGCGCGGTCGTTCATAGTCCACTAACGGTATTAAAATTTGTAACACAAGAAACACCGGCGATGTGATGATTATAAAAATCTTCCCACTCGTACTACTTTCTACCCATTCCGTGACCGTTACTGGACTTAAAGATTCAAGTAATTGCTTGAATAGATCTTTATTGGGTTCGTTTCCCAACCCCACAAAGGACATACTTCGTGTCTTTTCCACATCAATGGACATGCGGGATGTGCGGTCAATAATCTCGATGCCAGCTTCAGCACGTAATTGCGCTAGTTTAGCTCGATTTGCACCTAAAAAAATAAAAAAATTTATAAAATTTGTATTAATCAATTTCTTTTTGCCTTACCTGTCGCATATTTTGGATCCAAAATCTTTATTTGCAACACTGAAAATTGCAAGCGGGTGAGCGTAAGTAAAGTGAAGATGTAAATAAGCGAACTTACCTTTAACGCTCTGCTTAAGTAGAAACTGTTCCAAAAATACTACTATGAGATATAATATGTAAACCGACATGATCACTGAAATGTAAATGATAACTCCATTAAACTCGTGAGCAAATGATATATAAAGTTCGGAATTACTCCGTGACCTTTTCAAAATGTTGGCACATTCAGTCACGGTAATGTTGTTTAATTTATTTGAAATTTTAATACGAATGTTTATTTAAATATATGTATATTACACTTCACTTACGTATCGCCTCTGTCCGTGTGACGCCGCCATCCGATACAACACAATAATCCACATAAATTATTCCGAAACCCAAAAAGGAGGCATCTCGTAAAACATTGTTCCACTGTAGTTCGAATGGATATAATACAAATATGAGTCCGCCAACAACAAGCACAACATATAAACCGGCTCCAAATAGATTCGGAAACATAACACCAGCTTGATCGAGGCTAGAAAAAGTACCTATGAGATCTGGAGATCCATTTCCAAAAGCCAATAGTGTTACACCCGCTAAATGCTCGTTGAGACCCAATATATTTGCTACAACTTTTAAAGCTGGACAAAAGCTTAATTTTGGAAAACAAAAGTTTTAAATTAGGGAACAAGCTAAACAAACACTAGAATTACATAATGAATAACGCAACCCAGTTGGAAAATAACTCTTAGTGGATGAAGTAATCAAATCCATGACATCCGACATATTAGAGATCTTATACAACTGAACGTTAGATATCAAAGGTTCCTGAAAAAACTTGACTGAAATGCATGGCTTCATGGTATCAGTTTCCAACTAGGAAGCTCATGGGTCGAGAAAATGCGTACATACACGTTTTCAACCGTTGCACCCAAAACAATGTATATGATGATGCATATGGTTAATAAAATACCAGAACATAAAATCCGATCCGAATCCGAATGTGGTTTCAAATGGCAATAGAGCAACTCAATATAGTTTGCAAAGAGTCCAGAATGTTGACAATCGATGGTTCTGAGAACATAACCACAGCGATCTTCATATTCCAATGATTGCACCACACTGCAACTTGGCTAGAAAAGGAAACCGTATTTCGATTGAGTGGCCTTTTTTATTTGGCTGCTTAAATTACTTACAGGAGTGTTGGAACCCGCATCATCCATTATTGGACTTTTATATAGATTATCCGGAAAAGGGAATCTTGATTAAAGCTCTTTAATTTTAAAATTGATATTGCAGATAAATGAAAACAAAAAAGTAAAAATGTAAAACTTAAAGACGTATGTAGTTAGCTTACTTACTTAGATAAATTTGTTATGTCCACTTACCGTTTCTTTATCCAGTGCGTACTAACTACGTGGGTGGACAGTTCGTTTGTTTCTTATCCGGAAATCAATGCAAACCAGCCTACCAATTTTCACTAAATTATTTTTATCAAACTACAAGTTATAGCACAATTTTAATACTGAAAAGTGGGCATAACTACGCCTAATTTATTCGTGTCGAGTTTTGCTCTAAAATCTCATTACGTATGCCAAACATCAGGGTGAGTAGAGTCTTAGTGGCAGCCAAGATCCGTACCCGACGCCCTTGAAAGCACAAAAACTACCTGCCTATATGCTGCAGTGCAAAATTCCCTATATAAATTACACAACATTTTTTTTTCTATTAATATGACTGATGAATGGTACGTAGCAATACAAAACCCCTCATTTGTTTGCAAGAGAACTGACGCTCAAATAAAAAAAGGTTATGTCAAATGTTCTCTACTAAAACAGGTTAAGGGGTTGGCATTGCTACGAACAGTTCATTAGTTACAGTTTTGGTATCAAAATTGTTTTTTTTTTTTAATGCTCTAATGTACAAGGTATCCAACTTTTTCCTACTTATGTCTTTTTCTTTAAACCTTAGAAGTTAAATAGTTTTGCAAATCGCTAAAACCCTAACTGTCGACTAATCGCAATTTAGT
This sequence comes from Sphenella marginata, assembly GCA_951509765.1. Taxonomy (NCBI): domain Eukaryota; kingdom Metazoa; phylum Arthropoda; class Insecta; order Diptera; family Tephritidae; genus Sphenella; species Sphenella marginata. Next base: position 813,412 of record OX608083.1, read on the forward strand.
AAACTTTTTTAAAATTATTTGAACTGTTAGTGCTGGTCGTGCTGGTAAATCCCAATCATGCCCTGAAATCGAAGCCGGATAAAAGATTGTCGTATGTCGTGGGGGACTTCATATAACATACGACAATCATTTATTCGGGCGACGTAATATAACACATACGCCGTGGTGCCTTTTCGTGTGTTCAGTTGCTCTGTATTCCGATGTGGATAAAATATCTTTGGTGTTTGAAAAAAGTTGCAGCTACAGAATGAGCCCCTGCTGTCAGCTTAGCTAGTGCGTCTACCTGCATAGATTCGTCTTTGCGTGCAGAAAGATTAGTATGTCCATAAATAAATTAAATTTGTAGGAAAGATCATTATTGAACCAATAAAAGTCGAAGCAACAGATTTTTGTTTATTTATCGGTCTGTATGTTTGGGAGCGTAACACTCAAAAACTGCTTAGAAAGAAATGCATTACCAGATGACTAACTTAAAATTTAGTATATTCCTTGTTGCGGTTACTCGATCGGTTCTGGAGTTATAGACCATGGGTATCAAACGGAAGTGGATGAAGAGTGCTGCCACAAGCAATGGGAGCAAGTTCCATAACTCAACTGGTTTTGGAGATATAATTGTTGAAATGGGCAGTCCATTATAAGTTCGGAGAAGCAGCGAGGCGCGACCGGTTTTTCAGTAGAAAATAAAATCTTACCTTTTCCCACTCCGCCAGTCCTTGGTATCGCCCATATTTTAGCTACTTCGTTTAAGGCTTACGCAAATAGCTAGATGGATTAAAAATTTTGTTCTCATTGCACAGACGGAAAGCCTTCGCATCCATTGATTCAAATTTACGCCAAATAATCTTTCACTTTCACTGGAAGCTTTCCGACATTTAACTTTTGTACTTTGAAACAACAAATTACACCTTCACATTCTGTAAATTACACTCGCTCTTTAAATATATTTATGCATGAATTGGAACTCATTTAGCTTAATGTTAAGCAAATAATTATTCCGTTTGCCGCGTGCACTTGTGCTCGACGTCAACTTCAATTACCAACTAATCTCAGTTGTTCGCTACAACTAAAAGCATTTATCTAACAGTCGATTTCGGTTTATTCATAATATCCTTAGAATGAAGACCGCAATGCCACTGTGGATAGTGTGATTGTGTCATGCCGTTTGTCTGTGGTTCAAGTCTCAATACAAGTTACATCAAACTAGTCAGTAAGTCTAAAGATAGGAGTTACAATTAGGAATTGATAGCAAAAATTTAAAACGGCACACCATGATTTGTAGAAGCTCGGCCTTAATTTGTTTAGCGGCATAATATTATTCGTAAGTCCATGCAAAAATCGTTAAACCATATAATAGTTTTGTATCACATTAGAGTACCTCCCAGAGTGTACCTCTGTCATGCAGCAGTGGACTATTTTTAGTATCAACGCCATCTAGCTGAAGCCGTAACAATCGGAATCAATCCCCATAGCATAGCCAACACCACAAAATGCGGTATTTTCTATTAGATTTATAATATTTATATAACATCTCTGCCTGGGTCATGGGAAATTTAATTGGGCCCAGTTTTTTTTTTATGTGCAGTGGAAGTTCATTTTGGTGTACTCTTCTCTTCTTATGGACTACTCTTTGAGGGCAAGCACAATCTTATGTTGTACGGGGAGTGAGAACGTTCTCTGGTAAGAATAGAGTTCTAACACACATACATACATATGTATATACTTGAATTTAATACATATTCGTATTTTTACTTTCAAGGCTTTGGTTTTATTCACTTAAGGAATTTCTTGTTGTCCTTTGCTGTCGATTATTTATGTTGTGCGTGTTTGAAGTGAAGTTTGGGTTATCATGCGGGACGGTAGTTGGTGCTGGCCAACTTAAATTCACACCTGTCAGCATATTTGGCACTCCTTAAACTATAGACAGCATGCAAATGATCCAAAAGCTCACGTTAACCTAAAGGTTTTCGAAACTTAGTACATACACACATACATACATATGTATAGTTTATAGACAAATGTATCAAACTATTACATTCGGAAAGGCATTACATGCAATCCACTAATTTGTTAATGTCTGTTTCTGCAAGGTCGAAAAAAAAGTTTAAATACTTTGTGTGTTTCATAAAAATAGCACTCGCAGAGTTCAACCGTTAAAAATTTGCAAAAGCGTTTTGATTACAGTTTTACTTGCTATATGACTCTTCAGTGTGCCAAATATGGGAAAAATATTACAATCCTAATATTTTATTTTGTACTTCCTAATGCTGGAATTAATAAGCTACAAATCTATATTTTTAACCTCCTGCACTAAAAATAACTTATTTACATACATACATATAACCGTTATTATTCCTGCCGCTACAACCCCTCATATACTATTAGATTTACATATTTCATATCTGTTGACCTAAGCAAACAAGTTATGAGCTCTGACACGCAACGCGCAATATTTGCAATCATTGCAAACACCCGAACTCTCTCTCCCTTTTGGGGTGAATGAATGGCAACTAACTTCGTTGACCTATTTTACTAGGTCAAGGCTATGCGTCGGCAATTCGTAAGCGGAAACTACTGGTTCTAAGTTAATTGTATTGTATATGCATTTGATACTTACTATTGAAATTGAATGAGAAAAACCATCAAATAGTTGAACTTTGATTCCTTTTATTTGTGTAACATATAATGTGAATTATGTTATTTTGTTTGAATAGAAATAAAAATAAAATTTTACAAATTCACCCGTGCACGTAACAAAACATTGTAGTAAATATATATGTACATGACCAGACGTGTGTGTGTGTGTGTTATGTATGTAGACATGTACATTGTTCTTTAATTCCACATTTATGTAAAGTAGACAACAAAAGTAAATATATCAAGATTTACACTTTATGCATAGCTGCTGCCGAGATCCGATTGGCTCCTCATAACTTATACAGCATGCAACAATCAAGCTTTTGATAGACCTTCCCAACGATCGGGTACCGTATAAAAATAACGATCCATTGCATCAATAAATCGTTGTTTATAACGCTCGGGAGAAATAACTGTTGGTAATTTCCCCATGCCGCCTAATAGACCAGTTTGTTTAACAAACGATTCAACCTTTTTATCGAACGTAAATGTACGAATATAGTCTATAAATAAATAATACAGCTATTATTATGTAACTTAATACATTGCATTATGCCACTTACCAATTATGCCCAACACGAGGACGCCGTTTTTATTATCCAAGCCAACTAGCAGCGAATAATCCATCACTTGATTTTTTTCTAGAAAGTTAGAATCTCGATTGATAGCATCTTTGAGTACTGATTTGCTATGCGATAAAATATACAACGGCTTAGACCAAGACACTGCAAATAAAATGTTCAAAAATTTAAATTTTTAGAGAAAATATTTTAAGATATTTAAAATAAATAATTAGAAGAGAAAACATAAATTATTCATAAATGTTTTTGCTTATCGCACATATTTTATATAGATTGCTTTCGTGGCTTACTTTGTACTAAGTTTTCATCCAGCAATACTATTTCTCCATGTTGTTCCGTTGGATTCACTAAGCGATTGCGTTCAGAACCCTTTAGGTCAAATTTATTCTTGATATCACAATCGAAAAAGAGATTCTCCATAACCAAAAGCGATTTTTCCACAAATGAGCTGATTTATGAAAATAAAACAGAAAATTAGTACAATCGCATTTCCAAAACGATTTGCTTGTAAAGTGGAACAAAGTTATTCTTATTTATACCTAAATCGATCAGCCTATATAAATGTTTTTCTATAAGTTCGACTTTTTTTTTTGTAATCTTATTAACGTTTCGGATTACTTTTAAACCCGCCGGTGAGTGTTTTAGGCTGCTTCGTTATTGGCATTTTTACTCACTCTTTCTTTTTAATCATAACTTTGAAAACACCAAAAATTTTTGCTAGCAAAGTTGGTTGATTGTGCTGCTGGCATTTGCTGATGTACTCAAAATAATTTGGTGCAAAATTTTCAAAAATGTTGAGTTCGGTCTTGGTCATCTCTTTCAAAACAAAGCGATCGTCTGTAATGGAGCAAATGCAATAATGACCCGTCCTACTTTTTGAATACTAGAGATATTTGATTTGTTTTATACCTAATGTTTTGCAGAACCTCGAGCCAGACTTGCCACCCCTTGCTTCCCATTGGACACTGCTACAAAGTGAGCGTGCTAGATAATTACGACATTTTTCAATTTCTGACGATCTTTCATCACGTCTATATGCATTGCCATTATTCGTATCCGATTGAACGGCAATGCCGGCATCGCTTGGTTTACGGACCAACTCCATCTCAGGACCGCTGCGGCTTTGAGATACTTTCAATTCTTCTCGTTTCTTGCTCTGCTCAAGCTCTTTATATAGCAATCTATCAACTTTTGGTGGTTTTAACGTGTTCGCACGCATCAAATCAAATTCTTTTGCAAAATATATTTTACATGAGAACTGTGTTCCATTATCCTGGAATGTTAATTCAATGTGTGAAGTGTGTGTTTTTGATTTATTACGCTCATCATCTGTGTTATTGCTATTATTATTGTGAGCTTCCTTTTTCTCACTTTCTTCGCCTTCCTGTGAACTGAAATTTAAATTTTTAAATCGCTTTTATACATACTTGTAAGATTATTATATAGTTGTTACTATTTCAAACAGTTTTACTAAAACAGTCTTTAGCGAGATATGAATCCGATAAACTCCGTTCTTTGACCCCAAAATCGAGGTCGTTGTGCAATGCCTAAACCCTCAGGAAGTTATACAGGTCATGTTGCTGTACATACTTACTTCTCTTGCAGCTTCCGTTTCAAATTAGGGCTTTGGTTCCATTGATTGCTGGAAGCAGCAGGGTTACTCAAAGCATCATTATTTGTCGCCTGTCCTGTTGTACTGCCACCTGCTACAGAGTGAATATTACTAACTAGTCCTGCCACCATTCGTTGATAATCACTTGACGTTAAGCAGTATGCTATTAATGAACTCAGGTCTTGATCATGAACGAGAATGGGAAATGCACCCATCGGAAGTGTGTAATGTTCTTGAGTTGAGAAAGGTGAATGTAGCAAATTTGCTGGTCCCGCAGATGGCAGAAGCTGAGTAAGCATTTTTTTGATGGACTTTTTATCTGTGCTTGTCGACGCGGTGAGCAATTGATCAGCTAATGGCTTCTTTTCCACCATTAAATTTATATTACCCACTGAATCAGCATCGGACTCAGTAACGTTATCATCATTATCATCATGCAATATGTATGTGCCCTGAATACGAGAATTTTCTGGAACAATTGGTGACGCATCAGCGTATTCGGAACGCAAATCTTCTGTGCAAATTGTACCCGAGTCGGTGTGTGGTTGCGCAGGTTGTGGTTGTTGTTGTTGTTTAATTGCCGCCTTCTGAGCAATCGCAATATCCTGAACTCTCGGTCCCCACAAATCAATACTTTCGGCAAGGACACGTTTCGACATGAGTAACGCATCATTCACATCATATACGCTTGCTTGTATATCTGTAAGTAATGTCTGCACTATTTCGATATGTTGTTTGAAAATAAATTGATCTTTGCTAAGAGCTGTCTTAAGATTGACCACTATGGCTAAGGTATCATCTTCAGTAGCAAGATCCGCAATACGCTCATGAATACGTGTATAGACTTCATGTCCCTTTATGGAAAAGTTCTTTATCTCTTCCATGTACTTAAAGTGATCTAATATTTTTGGTAGTTTTAATTCCAATACCAAAGCTGGCAGGCTAATATCCCACACTTCGATGGGTGTATACTGAAACTTCGCGCCTACTCCACGATAGGTGAAATAGTGCACATAATCACGATGTAATGAGTGTTGGCACTGATTGCATTCAGAGGTATTTAAGGTCTCTAAAGGTGAAGTATTCGCAATAACAAGACGTTTTTTATAAGCGTGGCCATGGAATCGGAGCTCCAAATACTTGGCAAATGAGAGGCATTTCGCGCTTTCGGAAAGCGGTACACTCGGAGTCATCGCATTACAGATTGTGCACCAGGCCGTAAAGAAAATCCTATTCGGATCGGTTTTTATATTGTCCTCACTCAGAAAAACTTGAACACAACCCATTGAATGCACATACCTGCAAAATTGTTAAAAGCATAGCATTATCCAACAAAATTTAAGAAAAAAGATATATATTTTAAGCAACTAACCGACGCACATGCCCCAGCATTGGTAAATTGCATAGCCTGCACATGGAATTTAAACGGCAGCAATATCGCTTCAAGAATTGCCCAAGCATAATATCGTGTTGACCATAAAACTTCATGTCCAACAATGTTGGCGGAGCACAAAACGAAGATGCGGACTTCGGGTTGAAATAAAAACTACAGAATAATACTGGCAATCGTTGATGGTTCTCTAAATCGAGTGCGTCCTTATATAAATGCTCTTCAGCCAACTTTTGTGGGACCTGATTCTGTACCTTTAACACTTCAAATTTAAACAAATCATTAGCATACAACGAAAAGTATTAAATGAATATGCAATTACTTTTCTTTTTTTTAGGATATCGTCCACCATAGGAGCGGAACTCCGCCAAAAGGGTTTGTATATCGCGACTATCGCATGGTGTAGTCATTTTAAGATTCAAAAATGGATGTGGAGCTATTAGTTGCGTTTCCTTTCCGATATTATTTACTTGCTCCGTGCTTTCGAGCCTTTCTAAATGCAGATTGCTATTTACATTGGACCACAACTTTGAGTAATACAATTCAGCTGGGAAGTGCTGACGTAGAAGACATTTGCGTCCTTGTTCAGTTTCTAAATATGGCAAAGGGAAACTGAGAAATGGACTAACCGATAGTAGTGTGGAGCTAAGGGCTGTACGAAAGCGATTATCATAACGCATCTCAACAGATAATTCTTCAACCGGTCGATCAACAGATATTTCGTTTGTTGTGTTATCGGCCGAACGTAATGGGTCAGTAAAATCAGAAACATTCTGAGATACTGAAACAATTTCTTTGCGATGAAGGTGTGTCTTTTCTTCAAGTTTTCGTTCTATTGCAGGTTTAGTTTGTGTACATGGGAATATTGGTTCTTCATCATCGGAAGGTAAATCATCTGGACTTGGCTCTTTAGAATTAAATATAGGTGGTTTGGGAACCAAGGGCTCAGCAAACTCATCCAAAAGGAAAGCCATTTCCAATCGCCAGTTATACCTGCAATGAAAGTAACAGTAACATCACTAACTAATTTAATATATGTATCAAAATAGCAAAGCACCCACCGTGCATAAACCAAAAAAGCGGCAACCTTCTTCACTTTCGCCAACTCTTTATTTGTACCACCCCTTAGTAAACAAGTGAAACCACGTGGATTGTTAAGTTTTTCGAAAAACATAAGTGTTTTGTGACTACCACTACCATCGCTAAAATTTCGAATATAGAAAGCATCACAAGTGCCTAGCCGTGGTCGAGCAATGTTCGACTCGATTGAAGTAACAATTTCACATTGAAGTGTTCGCGATATACGTTCCATTACTGAAAGCTTCACATCCAATACCAACGTAATGCCTTGAGAGCGTAGCATATCCTGCGCTACACCTGCAACATTCTTATGTACCAGTACTATATTTGGTTTAAAGCTCATTATGCGATCACAGACACGTCGTAAATATTCTTTTTCCTGAAGCAGCACTGTGGAAATACTAACAAATTTTCCCTCAATACGTTCATACACTATAGGACATTGCAAGAGAAGAATATGTGGATGCTCAACGCGATTTGCCATATCCTTGTGGGCGACATTCTTCGAAAAAACAATTCCACCAACAATGGTACATTCCTGCCGCTTGCCACCCGGTATCTTCTTAATATTAACATAGTTAAGTATATCCATTAGGTCATTGGTGCAATATTCTGGTTTAAAATGATTGGCCGCGCGACAACATAATGACATAAGAACCTTCGACCAACGTAGATCTAAGTGGAAGGTGCGTAGCATTTGAGTTAACAGTTGCTCCTCATAATCACAGTAGGACTCTAAGAGCTTCGTTGTGGTTTTTGTGGAACGCATTGAGTAATCTAGTTCCATATCTTGCATTGAATGAAAGCTAAGGGAAACATCTAAAGATTTTGGTGGTTGAGGTTCACTATTGTTATCAATTTGCGGACTGGAAGCTTCAGGCGACACAATAGCCTCCTTGAACTTAGCGGAGGTAAAACTTTGTCTGCAATATAAAATATTCATTAAGAAATAACTCAACAGCAGTAAGATATTTTCATTAACTTATGTAACTCTATGAATTTGTAATGCAGAGTTTCGTCGAATTCAATTTGTTCGGAATCTGGTACTATTGGTTGTAGAAAACCAGCAGCCAATATCGCATTTAATATTGCAATTGCCTGTACCTTATTTGATGACTTGTTATGTGTTATTAAATATTCAGTAAGATGTATACCACAGTTCTGCATAGGGAGTTGATTTTGCATTTCCTCATGTAGTGTTATCAGAGAATTGGATTGTTGTAGTATATTCTTTCGATCGTCGACTGACAAGCAATTACCTGAATGCGTAGCAAACCGTTCCTCCTGATAGCCAACTGAAACTTTTCGTGTCACATTGGAACGCACCGGCAAAGCCTCCGTTTTACTCATTTCATTTTTTTCTTCGAGTTTTTGTGTGAGGTCTTGTTGCAAAGCTTGTAAGTCTGCATGCAAATCCACTGCTATATTTGGAGATTTTAAATAGCTAAGCACTATTTTAGAGCAATAATTGCAAACTTTCAAATCACCTATTTCAATAATTTATATACATTAGTTTATCAAAAATTATCAACTTTAAGCTTCAACATACCAGCACACATAATAATTTTACCGGGTACAACTTGATTGCAGCATTTTGAACAGAAAATTTGTCCACAAAGACGACAGTGATGCTTGCGCCGAAACGTGGAGAACTTTTGTGTACAATCATAACATTCTTTTGCTTTTGAGTCCGGCATCCAAAAACGATGCAGATCGGTGTCTTTGTAGTTTCGTAGATCCTAACGTGAAATATTTTCAAACATGAAATAAAATCAATAAATCTATTCTTTTCGTAGTTTAATCACTTACACTGTTTTTAGAAGCCATTAAATTGCTGATGCGTTTAAGCACATTTACCATGGTACGCCCCTCACTGGCTTCCACTGGTAAATCTTGAATACGTTCACCAGCTTCACTGTTTGATTCATCTGCTGTACTATTGCTTGAAATCGGTGTAGATGCTTCTTTATTTATAAGTACATTGGACGATGACGGGGATTGCAGCTTTGTTGTTGATGTATTTACGTTGGAAGTAAAGATGTTACTTGAAATGTTACTACTGCAGCCGTCATCATTTTTGCGTTCAGCATAGAAAACAGACTTCGAAGCATGTGATGACGTGGTGGCATCAGGGCTGGGATTAGCTACTTCATTGACAGTGTTATAGCTATGGTTGTAAACATTTTGAATTTTGCTAACAAAACGCCCAATTAATGAATCGGGTTCTTCGTCTTCAAACCCTCTGGCAAATTCGGTAAGCTTAGTGGGCGAATGTAAATGTTGATTCATCTTGAAGACGTGATACCATATGCTGTGATATATTATATAGTTTTTATTCTTATATGTTACTGTTTAAACCGCAGAGACATTGAGTTGATCACTCAAGGAGGTTTCAGGTGCCAAAGAGGTTAGCGCTAAATCACTCCATTTTTGTTCCTGTAATAAATTAATTAAATTATATGTAAGCAAACCAATTTTTTCGAGTTTAGATATGTGGTTTTTTTTACTTTACCTGCTCACTGAGAGTCAAGTGGGAATCACCACCATCGGCTTCTGGGTCTGGTAACTTATCTGCAGGAACAAGTATCTGATCGAAAGGCAATAACTCTTCACGCCACTTATTATCAACAATGTCCAATAATCGACCTTCGGGTAGAGGCTGAAATTGGTAAAATTGTACGGCTGAGTTTTTGTGAATTTATTTATTTTTAGGAAATAATTTTATGAGAGTGAGAGCATAGTTTTCATGAAATTTTTTAATTTAAGGAGATTATTGTTCTTTAGGGTGGTAATTTAGCATTTTGCCAAAAAAGTAGTGTAATCATAATTAAAAATAAATGAATCATATATAATGCAACAGTGAACAAAATCGCTACGGCAACAGTCGGGCTAGTGCTAGTAGGTTATAATTTTGTAATCGTTATCTCTATCTTCCAGGACCGACCTATGCAAGGTGCCAGAGTAATTATTCGATGGATTTCAGACTGATATATATTATTGTCTTTTTTTATAACATTGGTCCCAGGTTGAAGAATTTTTAATTATGAATATAGTACATACAATAAATAAATAAATAAAAAATGTAGATATGGCACGAAAGATTTAAAGCATTTATTCGTGAATAGCCAAATTAGAAGCCTCTTCAATCGGGGCCTAACGCGTTCGGCCTTGCATAACACAACACCCGTCATCCCTACTTATGTAGCTTTAATAAGACATGCATGCAAAATCGCACGTAGTTGCTAATTATTGTTTTGTGGTTGGGAGATCACTTGGTAGTAATAAACTACCGAGGACTTATGGTTCATAGCTTAAGCAGTATTTTGAAAACTAAACTTCCTGCATATTAATGAGACAGTTTTGCAATTAAAGGCTAAATATATTTATATATACAACCAAAGATTCCTCCTTACCAGACTGTCCATCACTTTGGAGTGAAGTTGTGAGACTTATAAATTTCTCCTTGGCAACTATATGGCGAATAAATTAGCACCGATCCAAATTAATAAACAGTTTTGACTTAGTTGCAGTGAGTAATACTACTTCAAACAAATGCCACAAGATGACAAATTTTCCTTAAACTTTTGCATGCGAAAATGAAATAATCAGCAATATTATTTTGGCAATTGAACCAACGAACACAAAATCAGCTGAAAGCATAAAAAGAGGTGCCAACTCTGACTTAATTCATGACACCCTACATAGTGTTTTCCGCAAATATAAGCACCGTACAGAGTTTGGGGCTAAAATAGTTACCGTACCCAACTCAGCCGATACTCAGTAGTGGAATTCACTAACTTCGATTACGACATTCGCAATCGACATTTCGTCCTAACCGATATCGATCACTATATTGGTATTCACTAACTATTTTTTCTCGATTTTCGCTTATTCGCAATCAGCTGTTTCGCAAACTAAAAGACACCCAAATTGCAGTTGTTTTCTATGTCGTTAAATAAAATGCACATAATTTGAATTTTTTATTAAAAATTGGAATAATAATACTATATCCACATTATTATCATTAAAAAATGGCATTTGAGAACATAGAGTATGTTTTATAGCGAGATGAGAAATCCTTTGCCCGCATCGTTATAGACAAGTTAGTGAATCGCATATTCGATAGTGCAAGCGACCGAATCGCTAATGAAAATCTCGAAAAATTTAACCGAATCGAATCGGTAAAAGTTAGTGAATTCCACTACAGGACTTTGATAGTGAGACCCCAGAAATGTGATTGGTAATGATTTCTATCTATCGCCAACCGCTTTTGCCATGTACTAACAGTAGGCGTTGGATGCAAAGTTTTATCTTGTGGTTAGCTTTCTATGTCGCTGGTGCAAAATCGTATTAAAACATTTATGTACGTGGAAGCTGTTTGTGTATGTACTCCGCTCTACCTCACAAGTGATAATCAGCTGAGCGTGCGATGATAACTCATTTGTCAATGCTAATACTCGCATATTAGTATGTCTCTTTCTTAGCCCTCGGTTTAGGCAGGGGGTAGCACTCAGGCGTTCCCCGCTGCCATTTTCCACAAAGCACCAAGTGAATGAGCGCGAATTGGACATCCCGTAGCCTGAGCGATAAAAACAACATTCCGTACTCACACGGAAAAAGTTGTTGATGCAAACCGCTGATAGTTAAATTGACAGCATGATCAGATGTTATCACAAATGCTTGTTAGTTCTGCTTTTCAAATTTCACCCAATAAAATCCCCAAGAGAAAAGTGAAAGTCAACAATCACAAAACTTCAACTTTTATCAGAAAGGCTGAAAATTTTCCAGCACTGTTCACACAGTTGATCAAAAAATTTGCTGTCAAAGTTTTCATTACACTATTAGCCATTCCAATAAGAATTTGCGATTTATTTGCAAAAAATTAAAAATAGATACTTATAATTTGTTAACAGATTTCAAAACAGGTAAGTAGGAGTTAACTAATTCCCCATAATTTCAACTTAATTATTGTCATAGAATACGAATTGCGTAACATCACATTTCACGAATTATTTTTGGTAATACTTTACGGTTTACGTCAAGTGTTAATACACGTCCAAAAATCTTGAGAGAGGTATCAAAAGACGCGTCTTGACCTCCGTAACAATAACCCGAAGGGGGAAAAGCAATATTTTGTTTCTGTGAAAAGTTATTAGTGAAAAACCGAAAATTGACCCGGGTTAGATCCCAAATTCGGGGCCCGATCCACGTTTTTTATGTGCAGAACACCTTTCCGCGTAGGCGGCCTTCGGCCGCGCTTCAAAAAATAACCCTGGGCTACGCCATTCCAACTCCAGGTGGTTGCCCTGAACGGTGGCAACATGCCACCGTTCCGACTCTATGGGTCATTTTTTTCTCACAGGGTAATGTGATTACAACAACCACACGAAAATGACAGAAAAATTGTGAACTTTAACTGCAAATATCTCGCAAAATTCTAAAAATATCGGATTTCCCCCTCCAGATTATTGTTACGGAGGTGAAGACGCGTCTATTGATACCTCTACCAATATTTTTGGACGTGTATTAACACTTGACGTAAACCGTAAAGTATTACCTTATTTTTTCTGCTCATATCGATTTTCGAGTTTGAACTTCTTTATATTTGCGGCTGATGTAACGCCAAGATTTTGCATGAAATATTCGTAAATTCTAAAGAATAGACATATATCTGGGCCTAGCCAAGTTTTATTTTTAAGAAAAGGGTTTTTGTGATTTCTTAAGCTAAAATCGCTATTTGCTTACACCCACAGTTTGTGACAGCATTAGCGGTGCGGTACTGAAGTAAATTTAAATAAGAATGCTGACTCGTGTGTGGCAGACGCGTCCAGTGACGCATATTATAAAACGTGCGGCTACAGGTAATGCCGGTTTTAAAAGCAATATAAATATGTGTACGCGAAACATTGGACACATTGTGAAGCGGGAAATTCAGGATATACCAACTGCATTTTCAAAGCGATCCAAGGTAATGACTGCACCGCACATAATACAACAGCAGGAGCACAAATTCAATGAAGGCAAACATTACCATGGTTTTGAATGCGTCCGAGTTGAATCGGTGCCAGAATTTGGTATAATGTCATACACATTTCGGCACATTGGAAGCGGAACAGAGTTGTGGTATTTATACCGGAAGGACTCAAATAATGTATTTTCTGTCAACTTTCGCACAACACCATTTGATTCGACTGGTTTGCCACATATACTTGAGCATAGCGTGTTATGTGGCTCTAAAAAATATCCAGTTCGTGATCCATTTTTCAAAATGCTGAATAGATCAGTAGCCACATTTATGAATGCAATGACTGGGCCGGACTATACAATGTATCCATTTTCTACAATGAATGAAATCGATTTTAGAAACTTACAAAAAATATATTTGGATGCCGTATTTAGGTGAGAAGTGCTAAGATTGCTATTTTAAAAAAATATTAATTTTTATTTTATAGGCCAAATTTGGAATATTTGGACTTTCTGCAAGAAGGTTGGCGTTTGGAACACTCGAACATACAAGATAAATCCTCCGAATACGTTTTAAAAGGAGTAGTATATAATGAGATGAAGGGTGCATTTTCTGAGAACAGTTCAGTCTTCTCTCAAAACCTTCTGAATAATTTGTTACCCGATCATACTTACGGATTCGTATCCGGTGGTAACCCACTCGAGATACCGAAATTAACTCACAAAAATTTGGTTGATTTTCACTCTAAATATTATCATCCCAGTAATGCCCGTATCTATACTTACGGTAACTTCGATTTGCAAAGGACTCTTGAGTATGTTAATAATGAATACCTTAGCCATCATAAAGGAATAGATAACTCCTATAGTAGTATACCAAGCCAACCACGTTGGGATAAACCACGAAATGTTCATATATCTAGCCGATTCGATAATATGGGAGCACCGTTTGAAAAACAAAATCAAATCGCAATTGCTCTGTTAATGTCGGATGTAACAGATACACAAGAGACTTTTGTGCTACATATTCTGTCAGAATTGTTAGTAAGAGGACCGAATTCATCCTTTTACAAAAGTCTTATAGAGCCCAACTTCTCAGGTGGCTACAACCAAGCGACTGGTTATGATCCACAGATCAAAGACACATTCTTTTGCGTTGGTTTGCAAGATTTACGGGTTGAGGATTTTGCTCGTGTACAAGAACTCTTCGACAAAACAATTAAGCACGTAATATCTGAAGGTTTTGAGCCCAGTCATGTAGAAAGTGTCCTGCATAATATCGAATTACTATTGAAGCACCAGAGTCCACAATTCGGTATGGGGTTGCTATTCAATTCCACACCATTGTGGAATCACGAAGGAGACGTTGTATCCAGTCTGCGAGTATCAAATATGATTGCTAACTTTCGTCATAATTTAACCAAAGACCTAAAATATCTACAACGCAAAGTAGAACAATATTTTGCCACCAATACACATCGTCTTACGTTAACCATGTCGCCCGATGATCACTATGAAGACAACTTCAAAACTGCTGAATTAGATTTATTGAAGCAAAAAATTATGGCGCTCGATGATACAAAACGTAAAGAAGTCTATGAAAATGGTATAAAATTAGAAGAAGCTCAAAAAGCGCCACCAAATTTAGAACTCTTGCCTTGTCTAAATTTAACCGATGTTCAAGAGATGCCTAAAATGCCATCTATAGACGTTCTACGCATCTCCGGTGTACCGACACAAGTATGCCATGTTCACACAAATGATATATCGTATTTAAAGTTGCATTTCAATGGTGCCAACTTAAATCCGGATGAAGTAATGTTACTGCCACTTTTCTGTGACGTAATTAACGATATGGGTACCAGCAACTATAATTTTAGAGAATTCGATAAGCTGGTCTTATCGAAAACTGCTGGTATTGATTTTAAGCTACATTTTGCAGAGAATATTTACGATAGTAAATCTTATCTATTGGGTGTTTATATGACTGCGCATGCTCTAGACAAGAATGCAGCCGATATGTTTTCATTGACCAATGAATTACTCACAAAGTTTACATTAGATGATACTGAACGTCTAAGCATGCTTGTTGATAACTACGTCTCCAATATGTCAGTGGGCATTGCTAGTTCGGGTCACTTGTATGCAATGCAAAGCTGCGCTGGTTTGGTTACGAGTGCGGCAAAGCTCAAGTCGAAACTTGCAGGTGTAGAACATATTGAATTCATGAAGAATTATGTGAAACAGAATAAGACTGAAGATATAGAGGCGAAGCTCAAAATCCTAGGACAAAAATTATTTTTGAAGAATGTGATGCGTTGTGCTCTTAACACTTCCGAAGAGTTTTATCCTTCGCTTATGAAACATTACGAACAATTTCTCAGTAACATGCCAGTCAATCCAGAAGCCAAAGTTCGCGGCGAACATGATATTAGTCTACTAAAACCCAGTCAACAACACTTTGTGATGAACATTCCAGTTAATTACTGTGCTAAAGCATTCTATGCCGTGCCATACACTCACCGTGATCATCCAACACTTCGTGTATTAGCTAAATTAATTTCCGCCAAGTATTTATTGCCGGTAGTGCGTGAACAAAATGGTGCCTATGGTGCTGGAGCTAGGATAGGTTCAGATGGTATATTTAGCTTCTTTAGCTATCGTGATCCAAATTCAACAAAAACTCTTAAAGCATTCAACAACACATACCATTGGCTTCAAGAGCACAGTTCTGAATTAACTGAGCAAGCTTTGTTTGAAGCCAAACTAGGTGTACTGCAACAGTTAGATGCACCAATAGCTCCCGGCAACGTTGGTATTGACTTCTTCTTATATGGCGTTTCACAGGAAATGTTTGCCAAATATCGCACACGCATGCTCTCCACAACAGTAGATGAACTTAAGGCAGTCGTTGAGCGATATTTCAAAAATGAACCAGCGCATTTTGGTAATTGTTTGCTGGGTCCCGATAACAAAGAGTTGGAAGCAGAGACAAACTTGAAATGGAAAACAATACCCTAAATTAACATTATGCAGTTGAATAACAAAACTATATGGTCTACACGCTCAATGTATCACCTATTTGTTTGTAAAAAATTATATATTACTTGCTTTAATATGGATGTACTTACATATGTACACAAATGAATGTTTTTGATTTTCATATATGTTCCTTTGCAATTTTTAAATTTCAATGACTTGAATATTTCAATGGATACTGTGAAAATTGATCAATTACAATTTTATTTAAAAATAAAACTAATTTACTTTTGTTGTCGATATATGTGCTCTGCATTGACATTGTTAGTTATTAACCAATTGAAATATTCCATTCATACTTTAGTTCTTATGTACTGTTGATATTTAAGGTATTTTATGGCATGTTAACGAATATTAAATGGAGCTCATCTCAAATGATCTTATTTATGAAAATTAAAGAAATAAAAAAATAATAAATACCTAAATCATTTATGTTCTTATAATATTACAATTGAGGCTAATGGTCGCTTCTCCCAGGCAAGTAATCAACTATTGCAGATAAGATAATTTGCTGAAAACTTGAAATTATTCTTTCTGGAAGTTGATAAATATTTTTTATAACATTTAAGAAAATAAATTTACGAAAAATTCTGCATGAGACTGCTTTGATTTTTTATTCATGATGCCAGAAGTAATCGGCTACATCTACGAATTCATTTAGAGCTGGAATTTTGACGCCAATGTTTTCATTGAACGCGTGAGAACCATTGCACTATTGTAATATTGTTTAGTGAATTAGAAATCTAAGGTCTAAAATCAAAATTTTCGTCAACAACAGTCCTCATTTTCTTTAAAGATCTGGCTTTAAGTTGTTTGTTCAACGAATCGTAAGTAATAGTTAGCAGTATTTTCGAAAATTTTATTGAACCACTTTGTGCATTTTACTTGTTCCATCACTAACTCACAGAAAATGACTAAAATTTCAATTTTACCGAAATCTTTGGCTTAGAAATAAAAGAATAATACTTGGTACCTTCACACCTATCTTTTATTCTAGAAATGGCATTGCCCACAGAATTCTCACTTCCTCAGGATTACTTTCGTGCTGCAATGAATTTACTCCAAACTCATTCTTGGATCTATTGTAATGCTAATACACATTTTCTAAAAGCCGGTTTACTAGAGCAATTCCCACCAGATTATGTGGACTATTTCACGAAGGCTAATAATACAAGTTTAAACAAATTTCCCTTCATTCACGAATTTGATGATTTTAGTTGTGATATTGTGTCAACTGGGTTGAAATCTTTTCGCTCTTCACTTCGCAAACTGATACCCAATGAATCCTCTAATTTAAACATCGATCAAACTACACAAGTAGAACCAAAGTTGCCGAAAAAGAAACAATTTAAAATGAAAATCAAGAAGCGGCATGAGATTGTACAATTAGCCCAAACCATACAGAGACACTGTCATGATATCTCATTACTCCTGGACTTTGGTGCGGGACTAGGCTATCTCAGTGAGTTTTTATGCAGCATTAATGTAAAGTGGCGAATCCTCGGACTGGAAGCAGATAAGTCTCGTGTAACGGCAGCACGCAAACGTTTATCACAAGAAGCACCTGAAGCCGTCGAACGTGTTACTTATGTACAACAATTCATTGAAGCGAATTCCAGCCAGGCAATTAAGCAGCACATTGAGCAGAGTGCGTATGCTGGTGCCGCTGGTGACGTTTTATTGGCTAAGTGGGCGATAATTGGTTTGCATGCTTGTGCTGACCTCACAGTGACGGCAATAAAATTATTCTTCGAATTGTCAACGGTTAAACGTTTGATTGTCATGCCGTGTTGTTATCACAAATTGGAACAAACATCCGATAGTGGCTTCTTAAACTTTCCATTAAGCACAGCGTTAAAGACAGTCGTAGCAGAAGACACAAATACAAACACAGAAAGCTACTTTAATCGACCCTTCCTACGTCTGGCATGCCAGGAAACCAGCGCACGTTGGCGTTATTGTTCTGAGGAGCAGCATTTATTGCATGGGAGGCAAATGTTTTGGCGTGCTGTAGCCGATGCTATCATTGACCATGAAACGGAAATAATTTCGCCGATTAGCAAAAGTCAACGACCAGTCACAGTTGAATTTGAATTGCAAAGTTTTGCAATCTTTCGCCAATTCTATGAGCTTAGATCAAGAGAGGTGGAGGGTCAGAAGTCAACAAGAAAACAGTGGAATGATGAACATCAAAATAAATTTAATGAAATCACAAGGAAATACGCGGTCGTGGGCCCCAAATTAGCAGAGGCTTTGTCTTGTCTGCAAACAACTCTACAGGTGCGTAGTTCAGTTGCTAAACAAACACACTTAAATGAATAGTTATGTATGTATGTGGATATGTATGTATGTACTCCGTACAAATGGAAGCTGCTTTAATATTTTATGAAGAAATTGAAGCTTTTCAGTTAATTTTAAACCTGTTTAAGCACATATATACATATTATATTTTGCAACCGCTGCAAATTTAAATTAAAAAATGTGACTAAAGAAATCGTAAGCTTTCGAAGAGATTTTTGGGCCGGGCTTCTGTTCCAATTTGTGGTAAGCGGCTCTGAATTTATCTGACTACGAACGGCATCTGCAAATCAGATGAATTTTTGCTGAGAAGCTTTCCATGGTAGAAATACAATCGGAATTAAAATCTTTCAATTAATGCCTTATGGGCATAAGTGAGATTAGTATCCGTATGAATATTAAGTTGAATTACGACCTGCTATCCGAGCTTTTCAGTAGGGCTTACGGGAACAATATTTATCCTAACTAATAATCCATAATATGTACATACATATGTGAGTATTAGAGTGGTCCAACAAATCGATTTTCTTTTTTTTTACTCACATACGGGAAATCGAATTCCTAGTACAAATGGTGTATAATTATCAAATAAAAGTTTTTTTATATTAATGAAATGAGATGAGGGTACACGTCGCTTTTCTCTATGGGTCGTACAACTGATTTCTCCCCCAGTATTTGCAGGTACTTGAATGATCCACAAAAAGGTCTTACTTACTTTAAAATTGGTTAATTTAAAAAAAATTAATATTATTAAAAGTATTTGAGATAGTCCGATAGAAAATTGAACGCTCTACAAAAAGGTCATTGCACTTTTAAAAGATAGTTACGGTCAAAAAAGTGAAAATAATATTTTTTGTGGACCACCCTAGTTTATATAAAACTTTTTTGGATTCGGCATGTTGTTCTTTTGCTCTTAATTTAATGCCCTACTTAATCGGCTTGGGTTTTTAAATTTATTTTAATTTTAGCACACCATTTACAACAACATCACCTCCGACTTTGCTGATACCTATAATTCCTTAGTAAGGAGCCACCTGGACTATTGTTGTCTGGTGTGGAGTCCCTACTATTCGTCGTATATTAATAAAATTGAAAAGGTTCAAAGAAGCTTTACTAGGTTTGCGTTACATAAAATGCACTGGCCCTGTGGTCTACCGCCGTATGAAAGTAGGCGGAAACTTCTTGGCTTGCAGTCCTTGGACGATCGTAGAACTTACTTTGTTTATAACTTAATTAACTTCAGGATTGATTGTGATGAACTTCACGGTTTAATTAATTTCAACACTATGTCACGTGAATTAAGGTATAATCGGTTGTTTGTCGAAACGTCCCACAGAACTAATTATGGCTATAATGAACCAATTGCACGATGCATCCGCCTTTGTAACAATTACGCGCATTTAATAGATTTTAATGACAGTATCTCCGTCTTTAAATTGAGCATATTTATCTTTTTAAACTAGTTGTAGTCTGTAAGTACCTGTGAACTGTAGACATAAATAAATAAATAAATAAATAAATAAATAAATCTCTTTTTGTTCTTTTCATCCTCAGAAACTATGCGAAAACATTGTGCTATACGATCGTTTGTGTTACATGCAGGAATTCGCAAAGACGCAACCAAATATGAAACTAAATGTACATTTCCAGAAGATTTTAGATGAGAAATTATCGCCTCGTTGCTATGCTTTAATAGCGGAAAAATTAGAGCTTTAATGGTTTTGAAAGTGAAAATAATGACCGAGACACACAGGAGTAAGGTGGACCAAAAAACCAAATTAATTAAGCATTTCTGTAATAAAATTAGCCTTGTCGTACTAAGACATACACTTGTTTATTTAATACATCCCTGCAGAAAATCGCACCAGCTCTGAACTACACCATTTGAGGTCACTACTAGTTCTAACTCAACACCCAAGCAAAGCGTTCAACTGTCCACTTTTACGTGGCGATGTCATTGGCTGTGGTAATTGTTGCCCAGTTCATTGCCTGGCAAACTGTTCTTAACGAGTTCCAATTCAGACAGTTCTAAGATAAATCCGGTAGTGGTTGAGTTATTATCGATATCCGTGATTTTAAAGTGTCCTTTAGCTCAAGCCTTCTTTTTAGACTGGTTCGAAATTTTACTGCAAGCATAGTGAATACAAATTTACATACGCCAGCTGTCACGTTATGTAAAGAAGAAGATTGATATATTTATATACATATTTTAATATCTAATAAAGTTAGTTCAACGAAGTCAACATATGTAAGAGCTCTCAATTTCGGGTATATTTTTACCCGGAATAAATATCGCAGTAAGATAGCTTACTATCTGGTTTGGAGTGAGGAAGTTTGTATCGAAGGCTGTTCCTTGACGATTGTAGCCAATTTTGGTTTGGACACAATAGTCGTACCACTTTTGGACCATTTTACCGTAGGCTGCGGGCTCCCCAGCCAAATCCAATCGCCAATTTCTGAAGGTGGTAATGAAATGAGCTATATGGTATATAACGTATGGACGTCTATAATTTTCTTGCCCCTATCCTAGAAACGTCATCTTTGGGTATGTTACTTTATTGAAAGGACCATCCACTTGATAATCAGCGTGAAAGCTTCAAATTCCGGAAGTCTAACCTTGAAGATGCATGCCAAAGTGGATTTCACCAATTCGAATCAAATAAAACAAAGCCATGCGAATGTATATGGATTTCAAGCGATTTAGGCTTAGGTTTTTATTTATTTTTATTTGCTTTTTCTTCTTCTAGTTATAATAATGTCTCTTGTTTAACAGGATATAATACATAAATATACACATTTCATTGCCTTTGGCGAGCATCAGCCCACACAAATGAGTCGAATTGCGCTTGAAATAATAATTATAGATCTGGTAATAAATATATATATTATTATTATACATGGATTATTCAATATACATATATGTATATACAACATTGACTCACACTTTTGTCTTTTTTTTTTGTATTTCCGCTCAATTGTTTATTGCAATTGCAATTAATTGCCAAAAAGGTCTACCACCCCTATTCTGCATTACAATTACGTTCCCGCTCTACGCTCCGCTTGGATCGTAAATATGCATTCTGAGTTACGCTTGGATCGAAAGAAAAAGAGGAAGAGCTATAAGTTTTTCGAAGTCAGCTGTTTGCCTTGGAATGTGTGAAATTGAAACATAACAAAGCAATTTAAATTACACAAATTATTACTTTTGATATAAAAATAAAGCTTTATTATGATTTATAAACCTAATTTTATATGTTTGAGCATTATTGAATAAATTGAGTGAAATTTTGTAGATCAATTGACTGATTGTAGCCGACAACGAAGGAACAACAAAAAGCAAGGGGACACTGTTGGTGGATGTTACCACATCGTCAGTAGGTAGCTGGTATTTTCCATAGAGCTAGCGCTAGAAGAGTGCGCTTTGTCGACCAGGTACACAGATGGTTGGTGTCCCGTCGTGGGGCAACACCATACGCCGAGCAAACATAAGACATGTCAGGGTTAAGTCTGACCGCAGGTGATACTTTTCGCTGCAGGAAGACATTGGCCGACCCGGAACTGACAAAGAACTTTACAGAGTATGAGTGGGTGCTGTGAAGTGGCCGCCGGTGCACGTTTGGATATAATGGCAAAGTCAAAGCCATTACCTTAGTTTTAATTTCGTTAGTAATATTGTTTGGTGTTTTGAATGCTAGTCCAATTTGTAATTGTTTACAACCGGTGCCGATGCTAATGCGCGTCCAAAAATATTAGATCTCCGTAGGCGGATTCACATTCCTGGCATCGAAACGCGTCTTTTGATTTCCCTCCTTACATTTTTGGACAAATATTAGCACTCGGCACCGGTCGAAAACAGTTACCCTGCAAACATATCAAAAAACATCATTAGAGCACAAAAACAAAATATAGCGAGCGTTTTACAACTTTTACATACGCGTTTTACTTAAATTTTAAGAATTTCAACAAAAAATCGCGGAAATTAATCGTAAATTGTTTGCAAAATAGAAAACAAGTAGTTATCCGCCAACAAAACTCCAACGTAGAAAAACGGAGCTACGATCGAAGTGCAGAATTAGCAGAATTGGAAGTTTCGAAGTTGAACGTAGCGGAATTGAAACGCAGAATACCAAAGTTGCCAAGCGGAGAAATTTTCGATCCAAGTCGAAATGCAGAATAGGGGTGTACAATATCGAAATCAGAAAGCTCGAAGTAAATACAAATAAAAACAGAGAAAGCCAGAATATTAATTACATACAAAATTGCTACCTTTTTGGCTAACGAATTTGTATTTAGTTTTGTTTATCCAAATATCACACTAAAATAATGAAAGCATTTTATTTATATCGTTGTTATTAAAAAGAAAAAAAAAACATTATTTACAATTCTGTGTCGAGACGCAAACCATGATACAATAAATATGTAATTTTCAAATGTTTATTCAAAGTTAACATTAAATAAATATTAAATATTTTTAGTCATTTTATTGTTGTTGTTTATAGTATTTGTGTGATTTAGTGAGAATTAAAATTTATCCAGCCCTTTGTAAATTTTAACTCCACCTCTTCTAAGTGAAGGATGTACAATGTACATACATATATAATGTTTTGGTGTCAATTTAAGTTGTTTGCTTATTATTTTTTTTTTTTTATGTTTGTATAGTCCATTAATTTCAAAGCCTTTTCTTTATATTTTTGATTTTTGCTTTTTTGTCTAAGAAACACAATTTTTATTTAAAATTAACATTCGCGATTTTCGTAGTCGTAATCATACTAGCATTACTGTATATTTTAATGAGTTGTTGTTGTTTTGTAATGCGGCCTTAAATGCTGATAAAGTACTTTACTTAGCCTCTTCGACGCTGTGCGCAACCGTCAACTGATTTATGATGTTGTTAATCTCATCGCTACAACAAAGTAAAGAGAACATACGTATGTACATATATCCAAGAAATCAAAATGAGTTGCAATGCAAATATATATATATGTATGTATGCATGTTTGTATGTATGTATGTGGCAGTGCATGAACGGTAGTTATGTATTTCAAAGGCACTACAAAATATTTATCTAGTAGATTATTATTACAAATCAGATATATTGAAATTTGAAACGATTCCTTCGCACTCAAATCACACCTAGACTTAACTACATACATACATACATATGTACATACATACATATATACAATATTCATACAAACTTACATATTACGACAACGATAGTAGTTTCTGTAGCCAATAAATACGCAGGACATCATTGAAGGCGATTGTAATGGAGATTGTTGTTGTTGTTTTTCTATTAAATTCTCACCATTCGCATGCTGCATAGCCAAATCATTTGTAGTGCTAACGGTATCATCGATTGCTTGCTGATTTTGCTGTTCGTAAGGTAAAAAGAGTTCAGCAGGCGAGTTACCTTCAGCTCGTTTGCCATATCGGGAGCCAAGAAAGAATCGATCATTGCGTGGTACTACATTTAATCGACGTATCTTTGAGGAGCTAAGTGCAGTGCCCGCGCCAGAGCGCCCATAACGGCTGCCCACAAAGAAGGAGGGGCGCTTATGTATTGTTATTGCATCTGTGGGAAGAGTGTTTGAAGACAGAATGAAGGTAAAAATATTTTCAATTGTAAAGCCATTAAATCTTAGTTTATTTCATTTTTTAATTTGATTTCACTTTATTAACTACTTCTTAACGTAGTCCACCAGGACGTGCACGTTATTTTTTCTTTCCGGGTATAAGATCAAGAGATCAGAAGAGGTCTTGGGACCAAATAAAAATAATTGAATTGTTCAGGTTTTTATACACAGTAGATATTGGCCCTTATACAAATGTTAACACTTCTTACTAACTCAATCAAATGTCACCTTACATAATTTTTAAAAATTTTTCCCAAAGGTTTTATAAACTTGCGTCCAGGTTTCTAATTCTTTGCATTTTTAATCCTCGGCCAAGAAAATTTAAAAAGGGTTATTAGTACCAGCAAAAGCGGGTTTAAGGCGTTCTCGGCAACAATCTCTTATTTATTTCTGCCATGAAATGTTTCTCAGCCTAAATTCAACTACCTTAAAAGATATTATTACAATATCCTGGAACATCAAATCTGCTTTTCGTTATTTCACAAACCACCAACAATTTACCACAATCCATTAAACATACATACTTACCATAGCCACTTTTGCCCAATTGTTCGGTATCATCTCTGCTGTTAACACCGCCACCCATAGCCGATTCAATCGCGCATTGTGCCAGTACAGCACATGTGGCCAAGAAGAGGATACCCTTGTAACAGGCAAATGACTCAGTCATGCTTATAGTGATTATTGAGATGATAAAATATTGAAAAAGGTCAACAGCGAGAGAGATTGTTCTACTGAGTGTGAGTTACGTTCGTGTCTTGGTGTTATCAATAACTGAAATCGAAATAGAAGAACCAAGTTATTATCGGATTTCTAAGTAGAATATGAATATGTTTTTTTTCTGTGGAATAAAGCAATACTCGTACATGTTAGTATGTATTTGTGTATGTATGTATGTGCGTGTGCTCTGTAATAAAAAATGTAAATAAGCTATGAAATTAAATAACAATAAAGATGAGAAGATTTAAAATTGCATTTCATGGCGGCGGACAACAATGGAATAACGAAAGCGAAAGGGTTTGAGTGCGCTAAATGTAAAGACAAACAAAACGAGTAAGAAAACCCAAGTTCATCTGAATGCGAGCATTATACGCTCAGCTTTCAGTATTTTCTCAATTTGAAGCCCTTCTCATTTTTCACATCAGAGGCCGCCAAGGCTTTTTCCGTTGATCTAAAAAACAAATAAGTTCAACCTGCCGAAAAATGACAGCAGCTACAAAGTTTTCAGACTTAAGGCAATTAAAAGTCACACTGTGTAATTTTGAAACACTCCATCACCCGCCAGATCCTTTGAAGAATTTACTGGCACTGCTCCAAAGTTATAATACCCTTAGCACTAGTGCAGTTGGGTATAAAAACAATGGCCTCCGCACCTTGTGGTATTTTTGGGAAAATTCTGTGAAAATCAAATTTCTTAACTACGGTAAAAGCTACAGCAACAAAATATAATGTTTGCGAAACTGACTTATTTTACGTTGTTAGAATAACCTAATATTTTTAAAAAAATTATAACTAAACATTGAAACCCGTTTTTTTAAAACAATTTTTGAAAAAAAAAAAAACATTTATAAAAATAATTTGATGATTAAAAAGCACAAAAAAATAAAATGGTGTTTTTTGAAAACTTTTTGCCTAAATTCATGTCTCATAGATGCAAATAGTATATTTTGAGACAATTTTTTTCTAAAATTCGCCATGGTGAGCCGCAGGTGGTTTTTATTTTGGGTTAACTGTAAGTGCGATAAGATTCAAGTGTTTTTCAAAAGCGTACAATGCGCCTTGTTTATGTAAGTGTGTATGTATGTATGTTAATCTGAATACTCATGTGTGTATGTAGTTAGCTGCGTGGTGAAATAAATTGTAGGCCGTTTTATCGTAGTTTGATGTACGGTGAAACATTTTATGTCTACGTATGTATGTAAATACACAAATACATATGTACATACATATTTATGTATCAGGTGTGTGCAAACATAACATAATTATACAATAACCAATACACAAACTAAATTTAAATGCGAGCTTTTCAGTGGTTTATTCGCAGTTGTTGTCAGTTTGGTTTTTCTTCACTTTCGGCAATTTTTTATGTTTTTGTCTTTTGTATGCATTTTTTAAATCTATACATACATACATACATATGTAAATATCCATTAATAATAACGCACTCTTGTTTAACGGTGCCATGTTGTACGGTTGCCCACGTGGCCCACGTCCATTACCATCAATTATAGTAGCGTCAATTTTTATTGCCAATACCGCAGAAGGACTACACCATCGTAGCAGAACAGATAATCTCTTTAAAGTTTTTCTTTTATTGAGCACAACCTTGAGGACACGTGGATTTTTGTTGTACAAAATGTGGCAGTTAGTGCTGTATAAAATGAATCGGATAAAGTGACCGAATAGTCTTGGCCCCTGCGGGTTGGGGCTTAGAATATGCCCGCGGTAGGCATACCGGTCGTAAGAGGCGACCAATATGCACAAAGGTAATGATGTGCAACTCGATGGTCCCACCTCTCATTACCCATCTTCTCTTTCCTTTCGGAAGGAGGGATGACATGACCTAGAAGGTTGCACTGGTCATACCAAATCGCTCCCACGACAGTCGGGCAGTACCTCAAGGGAGTACCGGAGCGTACCGGATTCATATCCGGCCAAGGACTGTTATTTCGACAACACTCCCCAAAACCTTCGGGGAGTGCTTTTGTTGTTAAAACAACAACAACAACCGAATAGTCTTAAGAATAGGCATTCATAACAATAAAGCAAATTATTTAATAGAAATTTTCACATTGATTTCGCAAGCCAACGAAGCTGGCAGTTTTTTTTTTTTTCTCTAAAAAATGGCCTGCCCCATGAGTTCCACATGGAAACCTTCATGTTTTCGCACCGGATTTGAGTGTATGAAATTTAAATTTCTTTCGGTTGGCCACAATGGAAAACTTGTGCTGAGTGCGTTGAAATCAAACGCAAAGTGCGCAGCATGCAGCAGGTGTCCGCTACTATCGGGACGCGTGCAGCTTTGTCGTTAAACAATGTTGAAACCTCCACACAGAAACGCGGCATTGTTGTCATTTATGTAGCAATTATGGCTGTCGTAATTCAATTACCACCCAAGTGCTGTGCAATCAGAACGCAAAAGCACAAAAAGCTAACCGGAACGCTGAAGATGTAAAAACGCCGCAAGTGGAATATCGTGTCTTTTGTTTATCAATGACTGCAGGAAATTTACACACAGAATTTTTAAAATAGTCCAAATTGATCGTTTGTGGCCACAAAGCTTCACAACAATTACGGTCATAAATAAAAACATACGAATACATACATATGTACATACATAATACGTAAATACTCGTGTGTATGACGATGCACACTCAAGCTGCTGAACGCCAGGTCGTATAAGTAACATTCTGTTCGTTCGGTTTGTGTTGTCTTCAAACAAATGACATGACTTCTACGCCCTGGTTCTAGAAACTTTTCAGAAAAGTGTCTTAAGCACATAAATTGCAGGAGAAACCTTTATCTCCTCAAAGTTAGGTTAGGATCGTTGAAGACAACCTGCATGGGATATCTCAAACATCGACTTGGATGCGATTATGTTGATTGTGAATGGTCAGGTAGCCTGGATGGGTTGCTGTTTTATGTAAATGGTAACTTAGTCCGTGTCAGCTCTTATGTCGGGTTATTATCTAGCAATTTCAAGAATTCTTTAGTTCAAATAGTATTTTTAGTTTTATTCGTTATTGTTTACAAAAATTAATTCAGTTTGAGACACCGTCCCTTAAAACACTTGAAGCATTTCGTTATGATGTACGTTAATTATATCTTTGTACGCTTATTAACCTAATTTTATATTTTATTCCCAACATACTAAATTACAAATAAAGTAAACAAATATCGCTGACAGCTTAATGATTAGGACAAGAAGAATGCTACATATTTAACACATTTCAACGTTTTCATGACTTTTGAATTAATTTAATTACAGACAATTGGGTTAACAAAGCAATGAGAAATAGCGACAAATACAACAAACACAACAAACTGGATATGCACGTGCATACCTACACACACACATACATATGTACTTGCTACAAGGCGGAAATGTCCAAACGTACAAAAATATGGTCGAGAGTTGAAGCGCATCTCGTGGGCACTGTATAGAATTGTGTGAGCGTATGCATGTATGTATGTATGGAGAAGTGTATGTTTGTATAATATATTACAGCTCACGGCTGGTTTTGCACTTTCTTTTTGGAAAAGTTCGCTGTTTCAGTGGTACAATTCGAACTTACACTATTCAAATTAGCTTTCGTACCCAATAAACATTTTTGGTCATTCTCAATTTAAGAACTATCTTCAATTGTGTTAACAGCAGAAAAAGATATATAAAATAAAATAAGTGAAATAATAGTCGACTACGTAAACCACTAGTAGATTAGTGATTATTTTTTAAAACGATTACTTCAAGTTTATTAATCTAGTAATCGATTAGATCAAAAGATGTAATAATTACGGAGAAAAAAAAGAGGAAAATATATTAAAAGTTAATACAAAAAAAGTTGCGAGATTCGTTATAGAATTAGTGAAAGACATTAAATAACCGAGATATTCTGAATTCAGTACGCACTTTGTTGAGATATGAATACGATACTTGTCTTAGAAGAGATTTAGTCTTACTGCAACAAACATTGTTCTTTAACTGAATTCAAGTAATTTAATACTAAATTTTTTTTTCAGGATTCTTTGGAATCATACACTTGGTGTAAACAAAACAATTGTTAGAACTTTGTGGTTTTCTTCTTCTGGTGTTTTTTGGGTAGCTACATTCGTGTGAAACAATGCATGTTTTAGTATTCATAACATCATATTTAGCGCGTATTACATTCCTCATGAAAACCACTATACATATGTATGTATATAAATATGTATATACATACATATGTATGTACAATGCATGTGGGAATATTCATTTGCCGAATAGACGCAACAGCAGGAAGATACGGACACTCCTAAACACATCTCCACCCACACACACACAAACATGACCAACAAAAGTTGGTCAATGTGAAGACGTTAAGTCAACAAATTAGACGACCGGACAATCTGATAAATGGACAATTGGGTAAACTAACAACCAGTGTGTGTAATAGCCGTTTCTAGTTTATAGCAATAAGATGTGCGTATGTACATATGTACATATATTCGTCCGTGTATGTGTGTACGTACATGTGCGATTGAGTTGATCAAAGAGAAACGACAACTGTGGGAAAAAGGTTTGTTTATTCTAAACAACGTCGATAGCTTGCTTTTGGGCCATTTTTTTTTTTTTGGAGAAATTTTGCAAAACTAGCATTATGTGGCCAGCACACTGAAAGTCGAAACATGAAACTGTCACGACGTCACACACTGACAGAATGGTGTCAAATAGTTGGTGGACGCGTGCAATTTGAACTTTGAGTAGACCTTTATTATTTCCTTTGTAATTTTTTTGTGTGGTTTTTAACTTAACAAAGTTAACCACAAAAGGTAGTGACATTTGACATACATACATATGTACAAACATGGGTATTTAAAAGTAAATTGTTTCTCTATTAATTTCCCAAGTTTAGTTACCGGTGCGTAGCAGGCAGCAGATGCTGGCAAGATTTTGGTATTTGTATAGGCGTTTTTAACGTTTTCCTCATTCAACCAATCCAAAGGACTAATATTCGTACACATCCATATATCACGCTCGACTTGCTTTGGTAATGCCGATGCATTGAAATTGTAATTAATTGCCCATCAGAAGTTATCCTTGGGAGTGTTTTCATGTGTAGATATGTCACTTAAGGATCGGCATGAAACTATAAATTTTAGTTTACATTTCGATTGCAATTTGAACCAATAAATAAAAAATATTTAATTTCCATGTTTTACAAAGCCAAGTCAAGCGCACGGAGGCTGTAGAGAAAAGGAAATAAGACTCTTTCAAATATAAACTCAGTTTACTCCACACCCAATGTTGTAATGAAAAAACAAAAAATATTTATCACAATGTGATCTGCATCGATGCAATGCGTTTCGTCCAATGTTTCTTTCACTTGCTATGTGGCCGATGGACCGATTCAGCTCTCTTGTAAACGCTGCTACAATAACGATCCCTGTCACAGGTCAAAGACCTTCTCTATGGAGTCTGAAATACACCTACCACATTAACATTTCTCTATGATTTCACATATTTGACTAGCGATGTTGTGGTTCTTATGCAAGGATGCTATTGGGATGGTCCAAAAGATTCGACGATCATATCGAGGAACTAGTACCCGGCGAAATACTGTCAAACAGTCAACACTACCGAAAACCTTTTCCCAATAAACATAAACTGCAAAATGCTCGGGCATGCCAGATTCGTTCTGCTCCTGTCGATTTATCGTTCAAGTTTCAGAGTTAAAATTAGTTGAATCTCCAGTCTGGTGATTTAATCAAAATTTTCCTTCCGCTCTTCGTGGAGGTGAATTAATTAGAAGAATGGAGAATTATAGCTACATAACTGTCGGTTCACTTCACTAAGCTTTTAATTTACCTCTTCGTATTTTACTAAAACTTCGCTTCTTGATTTTACGCCAAAATGGTAAATGAAGTGTTAAGTCATTCACGCCCAAATCATTGATTACAATTTCTATAGCCCATTGGTGATATGTAAAGCTTTGAAGCAATTATAAGCTCTGCGTGCTACTTTCTACCTACCCAACAAATAAAGTCCAACATCTAAACAGCTGTCTTTAACCAATGGAAGGAAGGATGCTTTCGCTATTAAATGTTTTGTAAATGTAATAAATTCTTATAGCTCATAGATTTTGGCGACGTTAAGTCAATACAATAAAATCACTTAATTCCGATTTGCAAAACTCAATTCAGTTGCACAGTTGCCTTGCTGTCAAACCAACTCTTTGTAAACTACATCGCAACTAGTATGAATCACAAGCTAACTGACTTTCTCCACACAAGCTACTTTAATTTTTAAAGACGTTCATGTCCTGAAAGATATCACTTGTCAAACTTCGAACAAAAATATACCAGTATCATGCTAAATAGTTAAAAAAAATAATTTTCAACCATCGAGGCACATTTTTAGAGTCGAGCAGCAAAACTGGCATAATTCCAAAACTGGATACTCGCAAGCTTGAAATTTTTATTGGTTCAAGATTCGTGTTTCACTGTAAGATATGGACATATATATGTATACCTTTATATAAAAACACTACACAGTACCTCATAAGTCTAACGGTAAAAGGCTGCTAAAAGCAATGAACTGTTAAATTTCTAAATTAGTTAATTGTGTGGGTCGAAGATACACAGTAATATGACGAACGCTGTGTCACTATTCTACAAGTAGACAAATGTCTTCTTTTAATAGCTGTTTCTCAACACCGTACTGTGGCACTGTAACAACAAATCTAACACTTGTTTGATAACTTAAATGAAATTGAAGAAAAAGAGTTGGGTTCGTGTAAAGACATGTGTTTTTATGACTAAAACTATTGTGTGTATAAACTAATTGAACGAAAAAATATGGCGAAACGTACATTTTCCATGTATTTTGTTTTTATAACTCATAGGCTTAATGTCAAAATCACACTGAGAAATGAGGGGTTAATTACCCCTACTTTACTTGGGAAAACGACTTGATAAAAAATATTTCTCTAAATCAAGAAAACTTTCAAAAATTGTGTAAAATTTAAAGAAGGTGAATTTCGGCAAGTAGCGAATGCCGGACAGAAAAATTAGGATTGACAATGTTTGATAAAATACCTGATTAAAATTTTATTTTTATTATTTACCCGCTTTTCTCATCGACTAACTCAAAAAATCACCAATAAAGAATCACAGTGCATGCAATTCGGAGCACCAACGGCAGATAGCATAGTGCGAAAAAAAAAACCGAAACAGGTGATGAATCAATCTTCTTTTGGAATAATGTTTCCTTCCTTATACTTTAAAACTTTTTTAGGTGATGATCATATTCGGGTATGACGAAGATTGTTTAGTACAGAACTAGGCTGCGACGCCAACGGTGTCGGTCCGGAATCTACAATTATAAATGTTCCAAAAACCAAGAATTATTTTTTTTTTGTGGTTTCTCAAAGGACTGTCGACAACACTCCAAAAAAACCTTTTTGTTGCTAAAAGCAACAAGAAAGCCTTTGACCGACCGACATACATGTTTGATGAAATATAAATATTTTTGGGGACGCGAACATTAAAATTAAAAATGACACTAATTCTTGAACCGCCCATAAATTTGTATGTACATACATACGTTAGCATAGCTATCTCAACTCAATTATTTAATTTTTATCACAAATTTCGAAAATCAAATATTTCTATACAAAACTTGAATTATTGATAACAAAATAATCCAACGATGAAACATAAAAAATCCATTGATAATAATAATTATACAACCTCATCAATATTCCGCACACAACAACACGTACATACATACATAGATTTGTGGCCGCCCACTTAAAAGGCATCATTGTAATTTTGTTAGGCAACGATAATCGGTTCCCCTAAATAATAAATACTTATTGGATGCATTTATGATCATATGTTCATACATACATGAGTATAGCAAAAAAGGTAAATGTAATCAGATGGTGGAAAATCCATAGTCCTTCTTGCACGTACGACAACGAAAATCGGCACAAAACACAATGATCCCGGTTAAAAAGCATAAATTAGGTAGCGTATCATCGCCATAAATACTTGTATCGTGATTTTTATTTATTTGCTTAGATTAGATATAATTTTTAGGGACAAACGTTTTCACTTTTTATTTAATTGTGCTGTCGGCTCTAACCTTTTTTTTTGGATAGAAATCCGCTTATCGTTAACAAATTCCTAAATTAATTTTTTGGGTGTGCGGCTCCCAAGCTCATTGCAATAACCTGATAAATATGTACATATTTCATTTTTATGTTTCTCGGTATTGCTCGTAATCAAATGCGGATTTCGTATACAGAATCTATGTATTAACTATCTAATGATGTGAGAGTTAGCTTTTATCGAACCACAACACTCTGTTCCCAAGATATATAGCGCAGCATTTTCTTAATCTCGTGAGGGACCTTTGCACCTTTTTCAAGCCTTAATGCACATCTGTGAGCTCGCTCAATTTTTGTAATTGTAATCAATTCGTGGAGAATGAAAATCTTTGAAAACCTGTGTGGCTTGATGTTAAAACAAATAACAAGCAAACAGACATAAAAAGTTGGTGGTGAATAACTTTTAAGAAAAGTAGCTGCTAAGCAATCACTCACACAAACATTCATACATCTGTAGTTGGAGCATCTTAATACCTGCTGATGAAAGCGAATTTTTAAGCGTGACGGATGAACGAATGGTAAGCGGAGGAAGTTAATAATTATACAAAATTGTTAAAAAAAAAGTTGCGGTGTAATTTAATTGAAACTGTTGTAGGTGACTAACATAAAGAAAAATAGTAACAAAAGCATCAAGATGCTATGTCAGTAATGAGGTTTATCCTTTAATTTGTTTTAAATAAATTGACGCATAAATAAAACTGAACCACACGGCTTAATTGGTTCTATGGTCATAAATGGATTAATATATGATATTATGATGATAGCCAGCAATGACTATTCGATAGGGTAACTCCTATTAAATATAAACAATATATTAACTGAGCATCGAACACACAAGAAAGAAGAAACACTTTAATGAGCACTGTAAACGACAATCCATATTAGGAAAGTCGATTAGGCTGATGACAGTGGGAACGCCAGAAGGGCGCTATCAACCTTATTTATTAAAGGGAGCACAGTTTCCAGCTTGTTAGATCCATGAAAACAAGCATCGCTTCACTCCACATTTCCGCAATCACATTTTAAAATATTAAAATTGTTAATGACCTCATTTACAGCGTAAAATAATATATTTGTATATGTGTATGTACATATGGAAATATGTGCGTATGTATAAAAATATGAAATGCTTTCCATTGGGCATGAAAGCTCATGTCAAACACACCCAAGTGCACTCAAAAACGCAGAAGCTCCCACAATGTCAAAAATAAGATTTTCAAGTGGAAAAAAATGCACAACTCACCAAATGCAGAAGTTGAAATTGTGACCACAAAACTTGCACATATTTACGGTCCTCTTCATAAAAAATGTTGCACATCATTAATTTTTGTGTCAATTACTTCGCAATATTAGATGTGGATTTTCTTTGCCAAAAAGTGAAAATAAATTTAAATGTTTCGATTGACACTAAGGTTAGATTGTTGCACTCATCGGGGTGATTCGTGGAATATTCTATATATTCATACTTATCTATACAGCCTCCATGAAAAGTTGCACTTCTGGTGATATTTGCTCTCGATTCTTATTCTTCTGCCCTCCATATCTCCAGTCTCGTTCTCGGACTCTCTTCTTTTCTTTCCTCTTGAATTTGTATCCCTAAACTTATTTCTATTTCTATTTTTATATTTTAACACTAGATGACAAAGTCCTTGACAAAGAGGCACTATGGGAAAGGGAGATTAATACGAATAGCAGTATTCCTCCTTGTGGAGTAAACTAAGATAGCACTGGGCGCCATTCTATGCAAAACTCCTAGGCTATACCTTTTTTAACCGGAAATCTTTGCCGTCGGTAATGCAGTCCTTTCCACCGCGACATATAGAAACAATACCAAAAACCCACAAAGCGCAATGGAGGAAAAAATAAAAACTTGAACAAAACTTCGTGTAAAAAAGTATCAACGAAATTGCTTAATAATTCTTGTTTCTGTCCACCAAAAATATTAACAAAACACGTGAAATGTGGATACCACTCTACCACCCGATTGTTATTATCAGCTAAATTTGCGTCAAAATAAATTATCAGGTTCTTGTGATCATGCGATGCCATTTCTTATAGTTTCTTTTTGAAAACAGATCACTACTCTGAAAACTAGTTTATCATTGCTATCCTTCTTTTAAAATCTCATAGAATTTTTATGTTTAACTAAGTTTATTGGCGTTTATTTATTTTCAATTAATGACATTAAGGTGTACGTTCAGAGGTTTTATGTATATGTAGGTATGTAGGTGTGCATCCATTCCATTAAATCTTGAGCATTTAATTAAATTACAATTTATAGTACTGAGTTGGCTGGAACTCATAGAAGAAAGATTTACATCACGTCCTTTTATGCAGAAATCAAAAGGAAACAGAGGAGCACGTTACAAATGGTCCAGCGTTTTATGACTTTGGTTAGAGTGTAGTACGAGCATAGTACCCACGTGCATATTTCCTTTGTAGTACAGATACGTTTTACATATACACAAACCCTTCCAACACATATGTACATACATACATACATGCTATTGTATACAATAAATAATCAACTTATCGGCGTCCATTCTTGCATGTGTGTATTTCCTGTTTGGCTTAACTCTTTTTATTTGTACGGGATGATAATTTCGGCGCGGTCTGTACCGTGTTATTCGCAGAGCTATTCAGCTACATATTTAGCTGAAGTGTCTTTTCAAAGGGTCCAAAATTCCTAGTTTTACCATAAAGACAGCGAATAGGTTAAAATAACTTAAGCGGACTTTACTATCAGACGACAATTCATGGAAACGACGTTGAGAAGTTTTTTATGACAAAAACATATTTGACAGGATGCCCACCACTGCATTCTGTTTCTCAACAATCACTTTAACTTGGGACTCTCGCTATTTAATAGGTTCCGCCAGAGCTTACACTTTCATAGTTGTTTGTTTGGTTTTTGTTTAATTTTTTTAGCACAATCAACATTTGAAATAATTTTTTTGTTCAACTATTCAGAGTATGCTCAAGAGGTACATTTTCAATAAATAAAGTTTTCAATGTGGCAACCATATTTACAAAAATTAATATGTATTTGCACTTTTTTGTCATAACGATACATTGGAAGTAAAATTAAACTGGAAATAGTCCTTGGTCATAGAGATATGGTCTATTATATTCGTCCCTTTTTAAGTATGAGAGATCCTAAGCAGAGCTCCCATATCGCATACATCTGTCTTACATATCTTATGTTGAATTGTACCGAATTTTTTTTTTTAATTCAAAAATGCGATTTTAAAATTTGTCAACTCAACACTGGGCTTCTCCCCCCACATAGCATTTTATTTGGGCACATGCAGCACATAATTTCGAAACTTTAAAGCTTGATAACACAATAACCCGACTAGCCTTAAGAAAAAATAAAGCATTCTTACACCTACAGTAAAATTTTATTCTGCCTAGAGCTTTGGTCCTTGAAACTCCTTAAATCAATTTTATTTCCAAGAACAAAAAACAAAAAACTCACACAAGCAAATTTATTGGATTAAACCCAAAAAAAAATTAAAACTAAGCATGAAAGTGTTGTAATATTACTTTCTTAAACTCACTTTTGTTTCTTCTCGAATATTTAACTTTCAGTTACCTTTTTTATAAGTATTAATTTTCACAATTTATTGTTTTTAAAAAATGTATGAAATAATTTTACTTTAATTCTTTTTGTCCGCGGCTTTGGCGCTACTAATTACTTAAATCGTTATTACCCGCCGCTGAATAAGAACAATTGGCTTGAATAAAAACGAACACCTGTCGGATTGTTGATTCCTTTGTACTGCGCGATTGCACTACTCTAAACGAAATGAATGAATGTTGGTTGTCAAGGTTTGCTTTTATATATTGGCAAGGTGTGAATCGTAATGCCGACAGCAAAGCAACAATAACAAAAACAATAAGAATGTAAAGTCCGAAGTAGCACAACTTTGACAGCAAACATAAAGCAACAGTTGCCAATACAGCATAATAGAACAACAAGAACAAAAACATTGCTTACAAAAGGAACAGTCGCCATTGGCGCAGGATCTAAACGTTGGCATCGAGTTGCGTAGCCGACGAGTCACGGAATGTTAACGAACGAAGGTATTCGTACGCTCGCCAACAGTCACACACACAAACATATTATGTATATATATATACATGTACGTATACAAATGCAATTAAGTATTCGTGCTCGATTCATTGCGAATATATTTTTCGTATAAATTGTACAAACATGCATAAAAACATACGAATGGACAAAAATAGATAATGAAGGCGTTGTGATGATAGTTTTTGGTGTTTCCTTGCTGATGCCAGCACACACCTGAGTGAATGTCAATGGTTTGCTTACCTGCATTGGTATGCTTTAGGCCCCAGTATCAAAACGTATTACGAGTATGTAGTAAATGAGTTGGAAATAGCCAAAGTCAGGGTCTTTCTTCTAAAATTATTGCTGAATTTTAACACAGCGTTGTCCTACGAAATTCATGAATAAACAAATCACTTACTCAGTTATATTAACCGACAACTGATATGATTTTGATAACTTTCATTTTGTTTATGTTGTGGCTAAGAAATGTATTAATGTACATGAATGGAACAGTTCTTACCCCGCATTCTATTAGCAATTCGCTTACTTTTTTCAATTATAGATCCCTTTGCTACTGGGATGTGAATTTACATACACACATATGAAAGTTTTATATGCAAACGAAAGTTGTTGGCTAGCTGTTGATGATGAATTGATACGTACATATGTATGTCTTGCTGGCCGGCGTTCATACCTAGCGCTGCTGTTTTAACGGTAATGACGATGAGGATGTCCAAGATATGCATAGTAAGAATAAAAATGTGCGTAAATTTGTATGGAGTATGTATATCTACATATATGTGTGTGTGTCACTGAGATGTAAAATTTGATTTATTGATCTGGAAATTGATTTTAGACTCCGATATTTCTTCCAACGCTTTCACTAGGGATTAGCCATTGTTCGTACTGCAAATACTAAAATTTCAAGTGTGTTGCTGGTTGGTCATATATACATACATGCATAGCTGTGCATATACATACATATGTACATACATATACATACGTATCTTATATGTACATATGTCAAACATACCAAAAAAATACCATGGGAAATTTAATGTGTTTTATGTACCTAGGTATATTGGATTTTTACAGACCATCACCAAAATATTTATAAGGAATATTAATGTTTAAGTGAGTTACATTTTGTTGAAAATGCCGCCAAAATCCTAGCTTGGACTTTAAAAGCGAGATTTAGTTTGAACCGGGTAGACCTGTAATGTGTTATAAGAAAATAATTTTCTAGCCGTTTTCATGACGGACCCGTTTGGGCAAATATTGCCATACCCCTCAACAAAAGGAGACGACTTTTGACTTTCTACTACATACATCTCAATAAACCAATTTAAGCATTTGTGTATGGTATTGTATAGCAATAAATTTAATCGGGTGCAATCAACAACAAAAGCAAAAACATATAAAAATAAAAAGTAAATAGATTACACCTTCACATCCGTACACAATTGTGTGAGTTATAATATTTTGATTTATCTAATCTTAAACAATTATTCATTCAAAAATTACCATTCCAAAAATATGCAGCGTAATGAAGTGGCATTTGTTAATGGCCATAGCGCTTACCCTCTGCAAAAATAAAAAGAGTCAAGTGCCAATTAACGAATAACATTAAATATGAATTTTCTATGTAAAAAATGCACAATGCGTCTAATCTCTACATATCGTCGATGACACGGCGAAACCGCGTAACCGTAAATGATATCTCAGTTTGGCTGTTTTGCCACTACAAATTCAAATTTTTTTGAACGAATATCGACTTTATGGAACAAGTTCCCATCAAGATCGATTGTTTTGATTATTTTCCAAGCCAACTTTGTTTTCTTGAGAATAAATGAATAGATTTTGATCAAAAGTTTTTGACACAAAGGTCTTTTAAACGGTTTTGCATTTGTGCGTTACGTGGTTTTGCAGTGTTACCAGCTTTTGGTGTTTTGGGGTTTTGTGGAAGTAATCAATATGAAAAGTGCATTTAGTTGCAGAGAATAAAATGCCAGTAAATGTGTTCAGTAGATAATGGGGCGTTGAGCTTATAAGTTGTTATCACATTCTTTCAAATTAACCTTTACCAAACAAAACGGTTACTTTTAAACTGTTTTATAAGCTTATGAAGAAATAAGGCTGTCTAGACTCTAAAATATTCCCAAAGGAAAACAAACATACTTCAAGTAAATTTACTGGTCGATCTAGTAGTTTGATAAGAAAACATTTTGCCATGGCGTATAGGTAACTTATGCACATTTGGTATGCAAAAAATCGTTCACACTTTTCGAAAGCACTGTACTAATTGTAATGAATTAAGTGTAAATGCTCCCACACAAATTTTTTTGACGATGTTAGTGAGGAATATCTTTTAGTACAATCGTCATGGGAGCTGTAATCACATAAGCAATGTGTATTCCTTTAGTTTTTTATATCCAACTGTGCCTAAAACACAATGTATTATAGTTTTCGTGTAGTTAACTGTACGTGTATGTATGTATGTCTGGCATCAACGGGTTGACAGAGGTAAAGGCTTGTTATATCTGGCAAAAGAAATGTTTACGCATTGACATTATTTCCATTATGAGAAATATGAAATGTGAAATAAAGCCAAGAAATTTGAGACATAAAGCCATATAATAACATCGCCCACTGAATTAGAAACTGTCACATATCAAAATTCTAAACTTTTCCCTCTTTGATGGAAATTTATTTACAAAAAAGCGAAAGAATTTCAAATAAGCGAAAAATAAAATTTTAGCTCTTTGATAATTTTTCACAGTAGGGTAATAAGAGGTTCTCTATATTCATATGTACGCCTCAGGCAAATGCTGTTTCGTTCATTCGATTTCATTGACGCACTAAATATCTACATATGTATATAGATACACTTCGCACAAGAAATAATAAATTTAAAATTAATAGGACTAAATATTTTGAATATGTATCACAATAAAAATTAAAATTTCGAGTTAAAAATCGTCGCCCAGAGCATTCATTATAAGAATTTAAAATATTTAGTTGTACGTACTTTTAATTAAAAATTATTATCACATACATATGTTTTGTATGTATGTACATACATACATACATATGTATGTATACATATGTTTAGCATATGTGCATATCAATGCGATGCACGTATCCCGACCTAATTAAATGTGGCTAATTGTCCACAACGCGGCCCTTACCAGCTCATAAATCTATTTAAGACGACCTACATATGTACATACATACATACATGCATAGATAGTTGCATAGATGCATGTGTCTTCTTTGATTTATAAAACTTAATAACCTGCGCTGCATTGAAAGCAAACAACAAAGTTTGTCAAACAATTAAAAAGTCATAAAGAACTTTGCTTTTCTTGTTGCACAATAAGAAGAAACACTTAACTGGCAAAATGTAAGACACATGTGCACACACATACATACATACATACATCTGTTCAAATGAGTAAAAGAATGTATGTAAATATTGGCTCTAAGTAATATATGTATGTACATATTCTAGGCGAGGACAATTGACGATGATGAAAACTAATAAACGTCTTATTATTGACGTCAAGAATTTTCTATTTAAACTTTTTTTAATTACTCGGTCACATTACTTTTTAATTTATATATAAACAGGCATTTAGTACATATGCCGAATCTTTAAAACGTTAAATTCTATTGGAAATAAATACTTTAATGAGCGGAAACAGTAACGAAACACAATTTTGTTTCTGATAAATGAAGAAATTAATATAACACTTATTCA
Source organism: Sphenella marginata (assembly GCA_951509765.1). Taxonomy (NCBI): domain Eukaryota; kingdom Metazoa; phylum Arthropoda; class Insecta; order Diptera; family Tephritidae; genus Sphenella; species Sphenella marginata. Next base: position 854,351 of record OX608083.1, read on the forward strand.
GTTGTCGTCAGTCTTTGAAATTATGTATCTCAATTATATAAAAATGTTCAACCTTGATTTTTTTTAGATTCATATTATCCCCTATCAATTGACCAAAACGTAAATGAAACGATATAGCAAATCATATTCATATTAACTGAAATGGTTGGAAAGCAAATTTGACCTAATTATTTCTTTAACTCCAATTAAATGAAATGTTTTTTTTTTAATGTTATATGTACATACATACATACATCGTCTAGTTTACTTCTAGTGTGTGAATACCGCTGTTAGTTAAAAATTAAAACGGCTCATTTCACAACCAGAGGTCGCGATTGTCCATGTGTCAAAGCAGCTCCGCCAACCCGTATAGATGCCAAATTCTTTTGTCACAAATTTTATAAACGTCCTGATAGGGTGGAATTTTTAAAAGGTAAATAATCGTGAAAAACCTAGTGCATCCGTATAGATAGTTAATATATAATAAGGAAATATGAGTGCCCAATTATAAATCTATTCATTACTTCAACGTTTCGTTACAAAACCTTAACCTATTGGCATGTACAGCCCTGGGAAATCAACGAAAAAACTGAATATGTAGCCGTATTTCTTGCTTTTTGTAAAAATAGATCTTTCATATGCATGCACCCATAGACTTTTGCCTTCAACTTTTTTATTTCTAGTGTCCTGATACAAATATCTGCAATGACCGCTGAAGTCACTGAAATCAAAGCCGATGCTGCTGCTGCTGCTATTGGCGAAGCGAAACCTGCTGATGTGCGCATTGAAGATGATGCTAGTGATTGTGGATCGGAGGACAGCATTCCTGAGTTGGAGGATGCTGCTGGAGGCACCACTCAGTTGGGTGGTGGTGCTACCGGACTTCCTGTTGATTTAGTTTCAAAGGCCAAACAATCACGAGGTGAAAAAAAGGCAAGAAAAATTATGCTTAAATTAGGACTAAAGCAGATTCAAGGGGTCAATCGCGTAACTATACGCAAATCTAAGAACATCCTATTCGTAATTAACAATCCCGACGTTTACAAGAACCCACATAGTGATACATATATTGTTTTTGGCGAGGCAAAGATTGAAGATTTGTCTCAACAAGCTCAAGTTGCTGCTGCCGAGAAGTTTAAGGCTCCTGAAGCAGCCAGCATTGCTGAGACATTGGGTACAACTACATCAGTAGCACCCATTGCAGAAGAGGACGAGGAAGAAGTAGATGAAACCGGGGTTGATGACAAGGATATTGAGTTGGTGATTACACAGGCAAATACAACGCGTGCGAAGGCTATACGTGCGCTTAAAAAACACAACAACGATATTGTCAATGCCATTATGGAGCTGACGATGATCTAAGCGCACTTTGACATGGAAATAAGACAAGTCTACCCGCCTTCCGATTGAATTGAGATGAGTAAATAACAACATACAGCAAAAATTGCAGAAGAACAATGAGCATCAGAAAACCCGAAGATATTTGAAAGTTGAATAAAAAAGCAAAATTTGTAATTTCAAATTATTAAGCTTACATTTGCGTTGTATTTTTATAAGCTTACACATTACCATAATTTATCAATTATAGGTAACAACTCGCATTTTAGCTTTCAAATAATTAAAACCCAAAATTAGATGTGTTCGTTTTTATTAATGGTATAGCGGTCCCCTAAAATTATCTAGATATAGATAGCGTAACCAATATTGCCAGGATCTGAGGAGGTGTTAAGATATGTACAGCAGCTAAGAATATCGCGAAGCCATTGTGATAAAGTTGGAGTTTTCAACCCTCTAAATAAAATAGCCATTTGTATTCTTGATGTATATATTTCTGTGAAATTCCGTGAAAATTCAACAATATTTATTATTAATAACATGTAAATGGGAGTATTAAGTAATTATGTATATTAAGTACAGCAACAAGCCCCTTACAGTATACTTTATATAGGGATTCGATAACAACACCAATTAGGACTTACAGACACTTTAGAAAAATGTATTCCTATACATACTAGATACAATTTTGGTGGTAAATATGCAATTTATAAATTTAGTTCTGGAAAAATTGGTGGTTCCGATATTTCAATTCTTATGTTTAACACGATAAATACACCAAAGTACAAACTATTTTTGGCATCTTAAGTGAAGACTTTGAAATGCGTTTGAACTAGCTTTCTAGTTTCAACATGCGCGCTTGACTACGCGCCTGCAGTCTTATATCTGCCGGTGATTGCATCCACGGCTCACCATCCGATTGCATAGGACAATTAGCTTTTATGACAATCTAAATTTAATGAATAACAACCCGATATAAAAACTTTAGGAATATTACGATTTTAAAAAATGTATCTATTTACCCGTATTTGTTTGGCCTGCCCTATGCGGACCGGTTTGCTAATGCCACACTGTAATTGTGCCATATGAAACGAAGATACAAGACCAAAAACCTCCATAACTCCATCTGAAATCGAATTTTCAATCTTTGTTTTTGCATCTAAGTTGCTGATTTCTGTAACAAAGTAAAACTTAATGAAGAAACAGATTTGATTTTGTTAGTTTACTGTACCACATAGTTTACAGCCGGCGCCCCATGAATCAATATTAAGGAAAATAATGGATTGCAATTCAGTTAGCTCTACAAGATGTCCATCCAAATATAAATCTAATTTTTGCTCTATACGCTCGCAATCACGTTGAACAATTTGCTGAGTACCAAACCCAAAGTATATTAACTAAAAAGAAGGTATGTTGTTACTACAATAATTTAACTGAAGATAATATTAATTTTACCTTATTAAAAATGCGACTACTCAACAAGTAAAATCTAGATTCGCGAGTTTTATGAAAGTTGTAAGTGACTAATGCATCCACCCCAATGCTAAAATAGTTGTATACGTGGATTGTTTTAATTGGATGTCTTTGAATAGGCAGACGATAATGTAATTTCTCAACTTGCAAATCAAATCGATCTAAATTCACTGAACGGGCTCTTTTTATCTAAATGGAATAATTTTTTTTTCTTGGTTATTTAGAAATATATACATTAATAATTTGAAGTGTACATACATTTCTGAGTATTGCAACCGGATCCAAAACTGAAGGTGGCTCTGGGCCCCAGCCCATTACACGCGAAAGGTCGTTGCCGGTACCCAAAGGCATTAAGGCAACAGACGGTATAGGCTATCAAGGAAATTTATGTTGAAATTAACAAAAATCGATTTAATGAATCCTATTAAGGGAAAAATATGCACATACCTTAATATTCAAGGTATAGATTGTATTTAACACCCAACCTACGGTTCCATCACCTCCGGCGACTAGTATACGGCAAGGCCGTGGGCTAGCCTTAGCAGCCCATTGCATGGCATCTTGTGGTCCGCGAGTACCTAATTCCATCACCTGCAGTGGATGAAGGTAACCGCGTAGTAAGGAAACAACATCAGCGCCAGTACTACTACCAGATTTCGTATTAGCAATAACTATAAGCGGTTCCCAGTTTTCAATATTCGGTGCTTTAATCCCAGCTAAATGCAATCGAACCGATTCACGAGTTCGCGCTGCAACAATACAATACGGTGGAAAAATCATGTCTCGAAATTCACCCAAATCACATTCTCCGCGTGCATCTATATGTTTATAACAATTGTTGTGATAACAACGATGACACCATGCACAGCGCCAACCAAATAAGCCGGCTGTCGCATGATAATCGATTTCTTCATCACATGCAGCACATATCACGCCTACGGGTAAATTTCCCCGTACCCAAAGATGACGCATTGACTTCTCATTTCGTAGCCATTTATCCTTGCAACGATTACTGTCTAGCTTCTTGGTGCATGCGTTAATCGAATGAGTACAAATGCCGCAACAGTCACAAAAAACACCTGCTGAGGGAGTTAGCAGTATTTCACATGCGTTGCAATAACATGCCTAGTCATTAAAAAATATATATAATTAGATATGTTTTTTGTTACCTATAGGCTCTTACCTTTTCTAGTATTTTTATGGACTTCCAACTATGTTTTGTTTTGCCCGGTATGCAAATAACATCTTCCACCAATAAACTTCGACAAAATGCAAATAATGCACATAATGCTAATAACGATCCAATTAGTGCTTCGGAGCTTAATTCAAAACTGGTAAGTTCTATACTCATTTTTGTGCTTTATTTGTTGATTTTCTCCGCAAAAAGCGCTGAAAACCGTTACAACACCATATCAATTTTCTTTCGCGTAAATTTGCATCAAAAATAGATTTGATTGATTTATACAATGCAGGCATCAATAAAATCAATAAAAGTGAAAATATAATCATGAAAATTTGCTTAGTAAACGCATTTTGACGATGAAAGGAATAGATGATGAAAACAAAAACAGTCTTCTTTTTGTACTTATTTGATCATCTGTTGAACTAGAGTAGCCAGCACTTTGTGAAATTCTACCAAAATAATGTCAGATTTTAATTCGTTGGTGCTTTATCGGGTAATACTTTACGGCTTACGTCAAGTGTTAATACACGTCCAAAAATCTTGAGAGAGGTATCAAAAGACGCGTCTTGACCTCCGTAACAATAATCCGAAGGGGGAAAAGCAATATTTTGTTTCTGTGAAAAGTTATTATTAAACCGAAAATTGACCCGGGTTAGCTCCCAAATTCGGGGCCCGATCCACGTTTTTTATGTGCAGAACACCTTTCCGCGTAGGCGGCCTTCGGCCGCGCTCCAAAAAATAGCCCTGGGCTACGCCATTCCAACTCCGGGTGTGTGCCATAGCCGTGGCTACCGCCACGGTGATGTCCTTCCGCGTGCCACTTTTTTCTCACAGGGTAATGTGATTACAACAACCACATGAAAATGACAGAAAAATTGTGAACTTTAACTGCAAATATCTCGCAAAATTCTAAAAATATCGGATTTCCCCCTTCGGATTATTGTTACGGAGGTCAAGACGCGTCTTTTGATACCTCTCTCAAGATTTTTGGACGTGTATTAACACTTGACGTAAGCCGTAAAGTATTACCCTTTATCGGTAACCTTATAAAACAGCTGTTTCGACCAACCTTATGAGAAACGTTGCAATCGATTATTGCTGCTACTATCTGTAATGGCTTAAGCAGAATCAGTACGGCGATACGTTGAAAAAACTGACAGCTGAGTAGACGAGAAGTGTTTGTGTGCGTAGCGACAGATACGACGCATACGGCAAAATAGAATTTGCTCTAAAATCGACGTACGTGACGTAACTGATGTATTGCCGGACTTATTCTGTTTGAGCTATAACGTAGCCTTACCCACCAATTGCGTGTTGGTTTTTTTCTTACGACTAACGCAGAAATGCCCTTAGCTTAAGCTTTATCCTATGATAACTCAATCATGGCTTGGTTTAGAATGATATACTTACTTACATCAAAATCTGTTTCATGATAAGCTCTACGGGATAGCTGTTTGATCAGTGAAAACTCAGCTGATGGATTGAGGCATCGGAGTTGTGATAAGATTTCTATGACGCTTAAGCACCTGTCACCACCTCGTTTGTAGACAACCAAGCTGAGAATAGCACCACAAGAGACAAACGTACTGTAGTATGGAATTATCAGCATTGACGAATAAATTATCATCGCTGCCAACAAACAGTAAGAGTGGTTAGTAAAAAAAAAAGTATTTCTTGAAGGGTCATATATGTTTATATATGGCAGGAACCGTCAAAGTTTTTTCTTATAACTACTCTCACGGCTCCACGTGTTGTTCTTTTGGTATTCGAATTTTCATTTATTTTCTGTAAAAAGGATTTGTTTTTAACAATGGGTCGTAAAGCAGGTTTCAGTGATAAGCCCAAAAAAGGTCCAGGACGTAAATCACGGAAACAAGGCCAACCCACATTTCCCAAGAAGTCATTTGGTAAAAACTTTTTCAAATACAATATATTCGACTAGATCCTCTATTATTTGCTTTTACAGCTCCAATTGATGATAAAGATGACAAAAAATTATCCCATCGACAAAAGCAGCGTTTGGCTAAACGTGTACAGAAGAAAGATTTACAAAAAGCTAAACAACTTAACCAGAAAACAATTGGCAATGGTAGTGTTAAACGGGGGAAACCATATCAAAGTGAAAGTGAGGACGACGAGCAAAACATGGTTGAAGAAAAATTGGAAGGCTTGAAGAGCGTTCCGGAAGATAAAACGTCACAGAAGACAGTGCAGGTGGAGGCTAAAGTTAAACAAGGGTTTACTGATGACAATCAGAAATGGCTGAAACCAAAGCAAGCGCAGCCAAATAAAAAAGATTTAGTCGAAGACTGTGAGAGCCCGAGCGAAGACGGGGAAGATGCGATTACTGATGAAGAAGCTGCGTCCGCTGATGATGACTCAGATGAGGAAAGTGAACCCATGGAAGAGAATGAAGATAATGGTGAACTTAAAGTTGGTAAATTAGACGATATATCAGCTGATGATGATGAGTCCAACTCAGATGACGATTTTGATGTATCAGATAAGGAAGACCTGGACGATTCTGAATCAAATAGTGATGGTGGCGAAGATGAAGAAGAAGATGAGAATGAAAATGATGATCTTTTGCCTATTGAAAGGCAAAACAAAAAGCTAAAAAGGCGAGAGGCCAAGGAAGCTAAAATGGCTGCCAAAGAAATGCAAATGTCTATTGACCATCAGGAGGTGTTTAAATTTCCAGAGGAAAACGACGATGTACAAAAAGAGATAACGCTACAAGAAATACAACAACGCATTAAAGATATTACACTTGTGTTATCCGACTTCAAGAAATATCGGCAAGCAGGTCGATCTCGTACAGAATATCTGGACCTACTTAAGCATGATCTTTGTATCTACTACAGCTACAACGACTTTCTTATGGGGAAATTAGTTGATATGTTTCCAATGTCTGATTTAATGGAATATCTGGAAGCGTCTGAGGTAAGTAAACGTGTAATTTATTTCAAATATTCTCTAATTTACATGTTAATTAAAAAAAAACACAGGTTCCTCGTCCGCTCACAATACGCACGAACTCATTAAAAACTCGCCGGCGTGACCTTGCTGCAGCATTAATAAATCGTGGGGTTAACTTAGACCCCTTGGGAAAATGGACTAAAGTTGGTTTGGTGGTTTACAGTTCGCAAGTGCCACTCGGTGCCACCCCTGAATATTTGGCTGGTCATTATATGATCCAGGGCGCTTCATCAATGCTGCCAGTAATGGCATTGGCACCACAAGAGAATGAACGTATTCTAGATATGTGCTCAGCACCCGGTGGAAAGGGCTCACATATTGCTGCTATAATGAAAAATACAGGCGTTCTTTTCGCTAATGATGCAAATCGTGAACGCATTAAAGCCGTAGTTGCCAATTTTCACAGATTAGGTGTAATAAATGCTGTTGTCAGCTGCGAAGATGGGTGTAAATTCCGTAGTGTTATGACTGGATTTGATCGCATTTTATTAGACGCCCCTTGTACGGGGACTGGTGTTGTTTCCAAAGATCCAAGTGTAAAATCAACAAAGAACGAGTCTGATGTACAGCGTTGCTATAATCTACAACGCAAATTACTTCTTACTGCCATAGATTGCGTAGATGCTAAATCGGCAACTGGTGGATATGTTGTATATTCCACATGTTCAGTGCTTCCTGAAGAAAATGAATGGGTGATTGATTATGCGCTTAAAAAACGAAATGTCAAACTTGTACCGACTGGTCTAGATTTTGGAGTTGAGGGTTTTACTAAGTATCGACAATATCGTTTTCATCCCAGTCTCAACTTAACTAGACGTTATTATCCCCATACACATAACATGGATGGTTTTTATGTAGCAAAACTTAAAAAATTTTCCAATACAGTACCAGCGACAAAGGAGCAGCAAGAGCAGGATGAAAGGGAATTGGATGAAGCGATTGCAAATGCAAGTGCGAAAGAGAGCGAGAACTCTGCAAATCAAGAAAGTGTAGTGGAAAATGGCGAGAAAATGCCGAGAAAATTGCTCGGAAAGCGGGCAGGCAAACCAAGTCTTTCCGAAATTGAACTAGATTTAAAAAAGAAAAAAATTCAACAAAGTAAAACTAAATATATTGCGAATGTTTTTGAAAAGCCAGTAAAGGTCGCTAAAAAACAACAAAACGAAGAGAACCCGTCCCAGAAAGTAAAAAATAGCGAAACTTATGTCGATTCCAAACAAAATTCCACCAAAACAGCAAAGAAGGTAACAAATAAAAATAAAACCGCTGAATTAAACCACGAAAAATCAGACATAACACCCAAGAAACACACAAATCTTATTGAAATGACAACAAAAGTTCTTAAGAATAAAGAAATAGCTGAGAACTCAAAACATAAAGTCAATAAAATCCCGGTACAACAAGAAAACAGCAACGATAAGGGCAATAGTAATCAATTACAACAGTTCAGCAAATCAGTAAAGAAACAAAAAACACAGTCCACTGAATTAAATGGCAACAAAGCTGGAATGCCTCCTACGAACCATACAACACCGAAGAAACCTGAAAAAAACACCTTTAAAACGCCAAAAGGGTTGCAAGGAAAGCCTAAAGTAGCTATGGAGGATTTGCCCGGACTTCTTGAAGGGAAGCCAATTAAAAAACAATTTTTAAAACATAAGTCCAAACAAATCGGTCAGTTAAAGAAGAATGAACATAATAAAAACCAGCAACAACACAGGCCAGGAAAATTTGCTCATAAGCAAAAACACTGAATGGTAGCTTAATTGAAAGCTAAATGTTAAAACATTATGATAATCATACTTAGATCTGTATATTACTTTGAAATAAATGTAACTTTAATGTTTTTTATTAGTTTTACAACTACCAGCATAATATTTTCCCTTGACAGGTTAAACCATATACAGTGGGCAATTTATTGGTTTATGTTTTTATTTAAATGGTAGTGATTTCTTACACAATTATAGTTTTCACTATAATGATCAAAATTTTCAAACTTCGTAAGCACCAAGAAAAATCAAAAATATTTCTGATTGCCGCTGTTACACGGATGCTTTCCTTTTAGGTACCAATTAAGAATCAAGTCAACCTGTAGAAGAGCAACCTGTGCTGAGTTCAGAAAATTAACTCTAACATAAATTTGGTGTTATCGTCACAATTTCAAAAAATACACACCCAAGTTTTTTTTTTTAATTGAAACATCCCCCATACAGCTGACTGAGTATAGGGAATTAGGCTGTAGGGATTGATTTAAAGAAATATACTCCATTTTGTTGAACATACTTTGATGTCCAGTTAATTTCCAAGACATTCTGTTCTGTTCACTTGAAACACCTAAATCTGAATTAAATATGGTAATTCTTTCCCGCGAACGTCAACTGCTAAAACAAGACGCATTTTGACCTCGGTAACAATAATCCGAAATCGAAAATGCGAAAGTTACAAGGCCTATCCATAAGTAACCGAAATGTGTGCTGGGTAATATTCCAAAGTCGTAAACATACAGATTACAGTCTTTGTTGATCTATCTAATTTTTTGTTGTTGATTCTTCGAAGTAGACAACACGATCTAGCAGTAGATCCAGACTATTGTTAGCGATCCCACCCATAAAACAGTGATAAAATACTACCAAATACTACTGCTGCGCATATATATGCAGTAAAGAATGTACATACAAACATACAAACATTGACACTACAAAAGAGAAAATATAGAAATGATACGCCTATATTCGGCTTCGAGTGCGAGCGTTTTCATTTCGCTGATCATTATAATCGCAAACATGTCAGAAGGTAAAATGAGTGTGGAAAGCGACAACGGGAAATGTATTGCTCCCGGAGTGGAACATTGTGCATCTTCAACTCAATGTGGTGTTGATCATTTTGCGGAATCGCATGAGGATGTCGCTCGTTATGATCATTATCGTGTTTACAAGGTTGAAATAGATACAGATCAGCACGTCGATATATTCCAAAAACTGGAAGAGCAAAGTGATAGCTTGACTTTTATAGGACATGCTCGGGAAGTGGGCCAGAAGTTGACGGTTCTGGTTGCTGCACACAAAGTAGCAGATTTTGCAGATTTATTGCAAACGTATCATGTGAAGCACACCGTCTTGGTGAGTTAAAACCCTATTCGCTTACTTATATATGTGTATGTACTGGTTAAATATTTTATTTATGTGTTAAATTATATTATGACCTACATATGAACATACTACCTATAGTGAATTTAAAATTTAATAATTTGTTTCTTTTCAGACGTACAACTTCCAAGAGAAAATCGATCGTAATATGAAGGAAGTTTTGCCTGCTGACACCGCCGGTTCAGCATTCGATTGGAAGCACTTTTTCCATTTGAAAACTATCTACGCATGGTTGGAATATATGGTGGCTCAGCATCCCAAAGATCTCTCACTTGTTGACATGGGTAATAGTACGCAAGGTGTCCCCATTAAAGGGTTGAAGCTGTCCCGCAATGATTCAAATAAGGCAATCTTCATTGAAAGTGGTATTCATGCGCGGGAATGGATCGCACCAGCCGCGGCCACATATATCATCAATGAACTTCTAACTTCCAAAGAAAGTAACGTGATAAAATTGGCAAATCACTACAATTGGATTGTATTCCCTTGCATAAATCCGGATGGCTATAAATACACTTTTGAGCATGATCGCATGTGGCGAAAAAATCGGCAATTATTTGGGACATGTCGAGGTGTTGACTTAAATCGAAACTATCCAGATCATTGGAATACCACTGGCGCTAGTGGTGATCCTTGTCGCTACGATTACTCTGGCCCTAGTGCTGGAAGTGAAATTGAAACAAAGCGCCTAACATACTTTGTAAAAGAAAATTGTGAAAAAGAGAAAATCAGAGCATACATAGCATTACATTCCTATTCGCAAATGCTTATGTTCCCATATGGTTATACAAAAGAGCATGTCACAAACTATGATGATTTACAAGAGTTTGGACGCAATGCTGCTGGGCGTATACGTGAACTGACTGGTAGTAATTATACCAGTGGTAGTTTGATTGAGACAATTTATCCCTCCAGTGGTGGCAGCATGGATTGGGCCTACAGCCAGATGAAAATACCAATTGCTTATACTTTTGAATTGCGTGGACCACCCGATAGTTCAGATATGTTTATATTACCAGCTAATGAGATAGAGGGCACTGCGAAAGAAACATTCGTGGCCATTAGAACAATTATAGAAGGTGCCACCGAGAAAGGATATTTTAAATAATTTTTCGACAAGAACTGAAATTACATATGAGTTTACACATGCATATATATGTACTAACTTAAAGTAGTACATTTTCAGGTATTTACATGTACATATACATATCGCAACTTATTCAAAAACAGTTACAATTCAAAAACTCGGCTATTTACAATAATCTTTTTAATCGCAAATAGTACTGTTATGCCGAGTTTTGTAAAATATTAAGTTAATTTTCAAGCTAAACTTGGTATGACTTTGAGTTCAGGCCGGTTTTCGACCCAGGATGTCATATTTTTGTACATTCATATACATACATATATAGCGCTGTGACTGTTTACTCTGGGTTATAGTTTAATATCCATTTATACTATAAAAAATACAATTATATAAAATACATTGTCAGACATACATACATACATGATTATCTAGATAGATAAAGATAACATTTACTTTTCATTTGATCACCAAGTTTAAATGTGAGGCAAAATTAAATTAAATTGAGCATATACTGATTTAGTGTTATAGCTTGTTTCTGGCAAAAGAACAAATAAGCAAATGCGAACTTAACTACAAGCAACCTAGGACAGCGACGGCACGGGGTTTGAACCTATTATGGACTGTTATTTAGTCCTCAGTATAAGCCAGTTTATGAACTAATGAACGTTCCTACTAAGCAAATGAATCAATCGTATAAGCCGTTAATATGATTGCCAATACTGCCAGTTGAATCAGTTTCATATTAAAGTTCTCTTTTGTGTTTTGAGCAGAGCAGGTTTCGAGCTGGGATAACTAACCTACACAAAGGTGTAAAATTCAATCTAAATGCACAATAGCATATGTTTTCGCTTACATGTAACGGGTATGTTTTTGACTTCACAGGTGCGAATTCGATGTAATAAAAATGATATACATTCATATGTATAGTTAAAGTGCACATTTAATTATAATATCATTGAATAACCTAATATCATTTGGGTTTGAATGCACACGTTATGTGATTGCGAGGCGAAATGCGTGGATCAAAAACTGCGCTAATTTTTGCTTGACAATCTGGAATCACATATGGATATTAAATAAATATTGTGTAGAATTTTTTGTGCAACTTACGATTCTCTTGAAGAAATAGAGCACGATCATATAGTATAATGCTTTCAATTAATGGTGCAAACATTAGTCTTAGTGTATAAAAAATAACAATGCGTCGCCAGTAACGCAAATCATTTTGAGTAGATATAGTTTGCAAATCAGACCGTTGTAAATGGCTGGCTTCTAGTCCTTGCACTGCTTTATAAAAGTAACTATAGTGTAGTCAAATATAAGGTTGAAATTATTAAGTATGTATTTACATAGAAGGAAACTTTTATTACGAATACGTACTCTTCGAATTGCATGCCAGGCACATGTTTTACACTACGCAGTCCACAATGTTTAAAATCAGGCCAATGTTTAATGAGAATGCGTTCAGCAGCTGCACGGAATGAGTGTACTTTCAAGTGTTCATAATCCCCTTGAGCCAACCGATCGGAATACGTTTCAATAGCATGACAAGATATTTCACGGGCTTCATAACTCAAATGCGCAAGCTTCGGTCGTTGCAATAAGTGGTTACTAAGTGGGTATCCACGTAATGCAGCATTGGGTTGGTTTTCAATAGTACTTAATTTCATGTAACAACAGCTAGCGAAATTAAGGAAGCGAGCTTGTGGAATATTTATAAACATTCGCATCAGAGACACCGCCAAATCGCCGCATGGATGCAAGCCAACAATTCCGAATTGAAAGTCTGAGCTGTTTAACGATTTGGCAATGAGGCTTAGAAACGTGTTTGGTTTCATATCTGCCATCAAGTGTAACGTAATATGCTCGGGTCGACGAAAATTTGAACGTTTTGTTGGTGATATATGTTTTTCAGCAAATAATTCAAACTGTGTGTCTATACAACTTGCTTGGTCATTTAGCACTGATTGCATTTCTAAACAGCATACTTGAATACCACGACCATATCCAAGCACTCGAGCTAGGTGACCCAAACCGGCACCGAAATCGACAACATAATCAACGGTTGACTGTTGACAGCTTAATTCGCAAATTGATCCCATTAACTCAATTTCGTGGCGCTTCTTAGGCTTAACGCACTTATTGAAAACATGTTTTAGCTTGGTGTGGTAAAGTATGGTATTGGGTGAGGTAGTCTAAAAATAAATTACCTATTAGTATAAAAATATAAGAGAATGTTGATGGTATTTCAATTTTTACCACACTCGAAACACTGCTTTCTTGAACTCTGGGTAAGCACAATTGTTGTAACAGACAATGCAAAGATAATAGCGTTAATGGCCAAACATCTGATTGATGTCGCTGCGGAGGTTCACTGAAATTTAATAGAGCACTTAGCTTCTCTGGTTTTATATTTTCCAAATGCAGCTGCCAACTTTTTGGAAGTTTTTCCCAGTGCTTGTCTACATAAAAATCCTTAGCGTAAATTTCGGAATTAAAATTTTTATCACAGCTAAATTCACTTTATCTTACCAAAATGTATGAATTTATTAGCCAGTCATAGAGCCGTACAATTGTTAAGGATTTGGTTAATTTAATACGCAAACACTTCTGAGATGTTTCCATTCCATGATTGTTTTCCATTTTTTAAATATTTTTGTTCAATTTTCCCTTGTTCTCAAATTCTAAACGTACCATCCACGACGCTACGTCAAAAAGTTGCTGTCATCGGCAACTTTGTTTTGATCACAACATTTTAAAAAAAATTGTTAATTCTGTTAAATTCCCTATGCCCGCCGCACAAGAATGCTGAATGCTGTTAAATTCCCTATGCCCAAAGAACATAAATATAAAATAAGTATATTTATGTTCTTTGCTATGCCCGCACAAGAATGCTGTTAAATCAAAATAAAATGTTGTGTTTTACTCATCAATTGTGAATGGTTGGCAATTGTTGCTCTGTTGACAGCAAATGTCAATGTTTTGCGAATTCCTATGAACTGCCATTCAAACAAAGTGTGAATAAAAAATATTGAGATGAGTTTATTTGTTTTTAATTTAATGTAACTTTTTATGAAACCAGTTTTTAATTGATTTTTAATAGTATATGTATTATTGCAAAAGTTAATAAAGAACAATAAACTCATACAATGGGACATGAGCCAGAGCGAAAAATACGTTAGACGTGTTCCGTAGGAAATATTGGCTGATAAGATCAACTAAATTCGACAAGTTCAATATTCTCTAATCATCAATAATCTAAGTGCTGTAAGCAAGCCATAGCAGTATAAAGTTCAATAATATTATTTTGATAATACCAGCAAACATACACAACGATAATCCCAAGATTACGATTGGTAAGCTCAAATTAAATTGCACCTACAGATACAAATAGTAAGTCCATTTAAACTAAAACTATTAGTACATATTGATATTTCCATTACAGCAATCAGCGAAAGCAATCTACATAGTTTCCCTGAAGTGTTCAGTACTCTCATCGCCACCAACTTGAACAGTTTAGCTGTTAGGGAATATAAAAGCTCGACTTGAGTTATATAATAGAAACAAAATCCAGTAGTCACTTGGCAAAAAAAAGTTAAAAATGCCAAATCAATCCGTGAATCCAGATTTACAAAATGAAAGAAGCAAAGCTTCATTTAATACAACAGAATTCACTTACTGGTGGATCGGTAGCAAGGAAAAGTATGAAGCGAAAAAGAAATTGGGTAAGTGCAGGTTGATCAATTTAAACTAATTTCTTTTATTAATCTGGAGATTAGGTTGATCTTTCTCAAAACCATAACTTATTGCGCAAATATTTATACACATTCAGACTGCATATCTACATCCATATCTACATATCCATATGGATATTACTTTCACATACATATATACATATTTGTGCATATACCGACCAGCTTAATGACCTACAGCGCGCAACAAGAGCAAGTTTTGAGTGTTTAAAGTTGTTGCAATAAGCAGTGACGAGTATTCGTTAAAAGTTGTGTACAACTAGGTAAAATGTAAATATATATACATGTGTACGAAAGTTGCAATTCCATATCTTTTTATTTTTTTTTTAATTTTTGTCTAAATAACTGCTTTAGTCAGTTCAGCACACAAACCTGGTAGATTGAAATACCGCAACGTAATGAACTTTGTACCAATACTAGGCATTTATCTGCATATTAAATATGTATGGGAGATATGCTGACTAATGACCGACTTAATAAGAGAAGTATAATTAATAAACCTATTACCGCATGATTTTCCTTCGGGGATATTAAGGCCGAGTTTTTTTGTCAGTTTTAGATAGAAGTTAGTTAAAAAGATCATAAACATATTGGTGGCATTAGCGCTGGAATAGAACTTGGGTGGGTACTCTGGTTCAACTTTGATCTGCAGATTGTAATAGGTTAAATTCTTACTTAAACCCCAAATCTAAAATGTAGACTTTATTTAGTATATCCCCTCAATGGTTGAATAGAACGTGCTAGTTTTCTCGGACTTCCTTTAATAATTCGGCCGATTTTTAGAATGATCGCTCGCATTAGTCTTAGCGAGATAGGACTCAGCCCAAAGTATCATTTGACATTTGACTCCCCTGTTAAGCCGGACATTTTTGTACTGTAATCTAAACAAACACTTCCTTAAAAATTATATTTTTTTCTTTCAGAGAAAATGTTTTTGGAGGATCCCGAGTTAGATGATGATCTCCCTATTTCTTATATGTCTCCCAAAGAACTGTATGAACATAGTGTACGCAAATCAGTAATTATTGCCCAAAAGCTGCGCGAATTACGATCTGAAGGAGAGGACAATGTCGATACATACACGTAAATTTTGTAGTCACTCTTTGTAAAAACATTAATTAAGAAAAATTTAAACCACAATAATTTAGTGCTCTTTTTGGGGGTGCACTCGGCTCGGCGCTCATCAAAGAAGGTAATCCAATGATGCTACATTTTGTGATGTTTGTTCCAACAATAATGGGTCAAGGTACAATTGAGCAACAAATCGAATGGCTAACCAAAGCTTGGGATTGTAATATACTTGGTACTTACGCACAAACTGAATTAGGTCATGGCACATTTCTGCGTGGCTTAGAAACTCGTGCCGATTATGATCCCATGACACAAGAGTTTGTTTTGAACACGCCCACGATCACCGCTTACAAATGGTGGCCAGGTGGTAGTAAGTATGCCTGAAATAATGTATTCCTAAGTTGGTCAAAGTAAAAAAATCCATTTAAATAATGTATATTTGTATCTCTTCTTTTTTAAGTGGGCCATACGGCAAATCATGCCATTGTTGTTGCACAACTATACACCAAAGGTGAATTCCGTGGTCTGGCTCCCTTCATTGTACAATTGCGTGATTTAGAAACACATATGCCACTTTCCGGTATTGATGTTGGAGATATAGGCAATAAAATCGGTATGAAATCAGTTAACAACGGATATCTGGGCCTAAAGAATGTAAGAATACCATTGAACAATATGTTAATGAAGAATCAAAAAGTGTTGCCTGACGGTACCTATGTAGCACCGAAAAATAGCGTACTTACTTACGGCACTATGATGTTTGTACGATGTGCTCTTATTCGTGATTTGTCACAAACGTTGGCGAAGGCATCAACGATTGCTATGCGATACTCGGCGGTTCGTCGCCAAAGTCCCATCGATCCTAAGTGAGTTATATACATACAAATTATTTGGTACTCATATCAGACTCGAACTTTCTTTTATTTGTTTTAGTGCACCTGAACCACAAATCATAGATCATACCACTCAACAATTGAAGGTTTTTCCGCAGATTGCTAAAGCAATAGTGTTTAAAACAACAGGGGAGCATATTTGGAACATGTACAATAATGTGACTGGCGAAATGGAGCAGGGAAACATGGAACGATTACCAGAAATGCATGCACTGTCTTGTTGCTTAAAGGCAATTACAAGTGCAGATTCGGCGGCTGCAGTAGAAGTGTGTCGTCTATCGTGTGGTGGTCACGGCTACATGGACTGCTCTAATTTTCCTACAATATATGGCATGACAACAGCTATTTGCACATACGAAGGTGAAAATACGGTTATGTTACTACAGACGGCTCGCTATTTGGTTAAAGTATATGCGCAGGCATTGAATGGAGAATCTTTGGTACCGACAGTAGCATATATAGGAAAGTCAATCAAAACCAAAGAATTTGGAAATTTCGATGGCTCGTTGGAGACAATAGTGCGGGCTTTTGAATTTGTGGCAGCAAAGTAATTTAATTCTTTATAAATTAAATACTTATGCAAATTTAATAGAATTCTCTTTTTCAATTAAATGTTGCAGCAAAGTACGTATCGCCTACGAACGCATGGAAAAATGTCGTAAAGATGGCCATGAACCAGAGACGGCGGCAAATCGGGTTGGAATAGAATTAACCCAAGCAGCAGATGTAAGTACATCAATAAATAAAGTGAACGTATACAAAGTAGTTATCAAAAACAAATCTATAACTAATATGTTTTTTTCTTTTCATGCAGTTGCACGGACGCGCATTTATTGCACAATCGGCGTATATAGAACTAAATAAGCTCATAAGACAGGTCTCAACGGAATTGGGTGCTATATTAAAAATTATATTAGAATTATATCTGATAGAGTCATGCTTGACTCGGGTTGGTGATTTCTTGAGGGTAAATTTTTTTCTATTTTTTTTTTTTAATGTTTATTTTGCAAAATTGCACGTATTTACAGTTTATCCATCTCACTGATGACGATGTCAGCAATTTGGAATTGCGCTTACAAGATTGCCTTAAGCATCTACGCCCGAATGCTGTTGCACTAGTAGATAGTTTTGACGTTCACGATCGTGTGTTGGATTCTGCATTAGGTGCAGCAGATGGTCGCGTTTATGAACGCATTTTTGAATCAGCAAAGAAAAATCCTTTGAATCGTGAGCCAGTGAACAAAACCTTCCATCAGTATTTAAAGCCATTCATGAAGGCGAATTTGTAGTAATACAGTTTTCTTAAAACGTCTATGTGTGTTATATGTGTAATGTAATTTATATATAGTATTTTTTAACGCGTTATTGGGGACAAATGTAATTATTTACATAAAGATAAAGATGTGCGTGGACGATGGTATTAAAGTTTGCAGCAAATTGGTCGGTTAAATACTAAGATCTCGGTATATATGTATGCACATATGCCTTCGTCTACCACGTCTTCATATGAATTTATCGACGCTTGCAAAAAAAATTTTGTTTTAAGTGCCTTACAAATTATGTATAAAAAACCACTTTGGTAATAAAATGCATAAAATTCATACCTTAATTAGCGCTGAACGCTTCTGTTAAAACTGTACTTCCTTGGACTTCCATTAGAAAGACTATCAATATATATAAAATAACGTTGTTTGGTTCGTCACGTGCCATTCCATTTTTGGCTGCGCCGATTAAGCAGGACCAATAACATACTTCAATTCAAGTTTTCGCTCCATGTTCTATTATGAGACATTCGTATTTTAAAGCGAGAAAAGTAATTTCTACATTTTATTATACGGAAAGCAAAAAACGATGATTTGTTACTCCTTTTTGTTCTTATTACGGAGAGCCTCCACTAGGTGTGTGACTCGCCGGTTGAAAACCACATCGGATAAAAGTACAATTTTGTTGGTTGGTAATTTATTGTATAATAATTTTGGAACCATTTAGTTTAGTACCTTTTTTGTACAATAGTTTTAAAATTTGGCCAAATTATTTGTTAAAACAAGTCTTTCATATCATATTTGAGGCGGAATATTCATATGTACATGTAAGTCGATTTTGTAAGCTTCAATTCTTCTTTTCCTAATTTGAAAATCAAATTTGAACTTGACGCTGGCAGATAGTAAGCGCAATTGCATATGGGCCCTTATATTTGTTTTGTTGCTTGCAGTTCAAAATATTGTTAAGGCCAAGTGGCAGTCTTGCATTCATAGCCTATCAATAAATCCGCACCGGTACTCGTCGCATCCAGCCAGTAGAGGCATGTAAAAATCATTCTCTGGAATACACGCCTCTTCTAATATTGCCCAAATCTATGAAACATTAAAGCAGATAATAAGGTTCTCGCGAAGAAGATGCCTACAACTATAAGAAAGCTAAATTAATTTTATGTCAAATGTTCTAAATATATCACAATGTTCGAAAAAAACTGAAAAGTATTTCTTATAAAGCATCACTTTTTTTCCAAAATTAGATTATTCCATCATCGACTTAAGCAAAAGGAACATTCACAGGTATGTTTGCAACCGCTTCGTTCTCCTCATCACTTGCATTCTGATCGAGTTTCTCAAAACCGCCACGTTTACCGCGATCCAGCAATAAACCTCCTAACTTAAAACCATCCGGCTTAGCAGGAAAATCCCAGGCGTGTCGACGGTTTTTCACGCCAAACGGTAAACAACCTAAAACAATGCAAAGAGCAATAATAAACTATGAACTATTTAATGTAATATATAATAATATGGGTTACGCCCCTCGATTGTGTGATGAATCAAAACTAAAAAACAAACACATATTAGCACATACAATGAACAAAAGTGAAATACGAGATAAAAATGGCGTAATAAAAATTATTGAAAAATTTTTTTAAAACTTTATTATTTTGTATAGAAAAAATGTAGAAAAATACAAGATCATGGGACTTAATAAATATCAAAACAGATAAGTAAAATATGAGTGTATGTACATTTAAGCAAAACTTTACGATATGAAAGTAAAAGTGTTTTTATGTTGTAAATTTTTTTCAACCTTAAATATTAAGAAAGCTTTTCATTAAACTGTTTTATAACTTTCAAGAACTGAACAAAAATGCAGATATACACACATGAAAAGTAATTGAATAAAATAATTAATTTTAGCGGTATTACTAATACAAAGCAAACAAAAAAAATTCACAATATACACTAGTTTATGCACCTTTGTATATTATATGTAGACCTAGTATATATAAATCAGAAATGCAATAAATACAACGTAAAAGATGCAAACCAAAAATGTACTTCTAACTTTATTTTAAGGGCATTCTTCACAAATATTTTGACTGGAAGCCACCAATTTCCGGTACACCAGTTCACTAGGTGGCCCTACGCTTACTGATTCATTACCTCGTTTACGACGACGTGCAATTATAAATGCCAAGGAAAACATTAGCAAAGCAAAGAATATCATTAACGAAGCCACATATATAGCCTTGCTTCCAGGATGATGTGTTTTTGTTGATTCGTTGACTTCAGATATGGATGAAGCACTCAGTTCAGAGTAGGTGGTATTCTTTAGAGTTTTTGTTAAAGCTGCATCCACTTGATATTCTGGTCCAGTTCGGGCCAAAGTGTTACTCGTTTTTGCTGCTGATAACGGCATCGATTTGGCGACAGTCTTGTGCAAAAATTTATGAATTCGCATTGGATTCAATTCAGCGACATAAATTTCATTTCCATCACTGGTTATCGCCACATCGTGTGGATTTGAAAACTGCATATCATTGGGTCCGAATTTCGAAACTACTTGCTTAGTTCTTATATTCATTATGTAGCCACGTACTTCATTATAATGTTCCGGTTTGATTCCCAATTCAGCGGTGGGACCATTAACAATTACAAGTTGCCCCCCTGAAATGTTTACAACAATTAATGCATATAAATTATTTTTAACACAAAGACTACTAATAAATATTATTTTAGTTGCTTCTGCCTGGCTAGTAAGTATTTGTTATGCAGTTTAAAGTTAGGGTCACTACATCCATAAATAATATCCAAACACTTTATAATTCCTTATGAGGCACAAGTAATCTTTGGCCTCAGTGTAATACACTAAAATATGTCTAACTATCTAGAATTACCTTCAGCTGGTGTATAGTCCATGCTAAACAAACGATCTCCTACAATCTGACTATGATATTGCGAATGGAATGTGCCATTAGTCCAAAAGAAACACTGTACGCGACCGTTTTCGCGATCAGCTGCGCAAATCAATCGTTGTTCTGGTACTAACGTGAGGGCATGGGGAATAGCGAAGAAGTTCTTTGGGGCCACCTCGAACGAAACACCTTTTAAAATTATTACAATTTTGTGTTAGAGAATAAATGAATTAATTAAGTTACACATAGGGCAAAGGGCTTATTTTTACCAGCAAAAGAGTTTTGTCCCCATGAAAGAATTTTCTTTCCCGTTTTATCATATTTCAAAATTCTTGCATTGCAGTAACCATCAGCCACAAAAAAGTCTCCATTTTCAAGCACTGCAACTGATGTAGGTTTGCAAAATTTTGAATCGCCTACGCCGGGGGTAAATGCGGTACCCAAAGTCATCAAAGGATGATCTCCTGAACCATGTGGTCCAAATTTGATTACTTGGTGAAGTGCTACATCAGTAACCCATGCATTATCTTCATGATCGATTGTCAGGCCGTGCGGCATGTAAAACCTGAAATTAGTACAGTCGAAATCTATGTTTATGTACGTACTAGTAAGTCATGCAACTTACAAGTTTTTTCCCCAGCCATACATGATGATACCAGAATTACGATCAAATGCCAGCACGGTATTTTCACGAATCGGTCCTTTCTTTCGTTGCTGGAAGACATTTCCATTGCTGAATGTAAATTCATCCCAAAGTCGATCGACACGATGAAATATAACCACGTTTCCCGCTTTGTCAAAACAAACTGCAGTCACTGACCCCAACTTAGTAGCATCACTGGGCCAAGTACTTTGATAGACATAAGCTGTAAGTAAATTATTATAACATATTTTTTAATAACATATGTATGTATATTATATTTCTCACTTGAATTTAGTTTTTCTATTTCCGCCTTGACGTTGATTTTTTCCGTTTTTAATTTGGGCGGTTGGGGCCAGCTTATGTCAGCTGATCCTCCACCTTGCATAATCTGCTGAAAGCGTTTACTTGTGCTCAACGGCGTCTCGTCTGACGTTAAATAGCGCTGAATGGAGGGATTCTGCAAACATTTGATAATTTTATTAAACCTCTTTGGTTTTAGTAGCATACATATGTTATACTCAAAACAATTAAATTACTATCAGTCGGTTCTCTGTACTGTACAGTATAACCCTGTTCAATCCGTAGGCTGAGTGAACGTGCCGACTGATCAGGGTGTAGAACTATTATACTAGAATGTTAATATGTATGCACGTATTGAGTACTCTCCGAAATCAAAGTCAACATATGCCAACTCAACAAGTTCAAAGTTATTTCAAGGTTTATTATGGTTCTTGAAATAGGAATCAACTGTTATATACTCTTATGCTTACCTCATCACTGGCCGAATCCGATATACAAATCGCTAGAAGCACCAAAGATGCATAAATGGCAGACTTCAGGTCAGAGCTCATTTTGGCCACTCTGCACTATTTGGCAGTCAGACTACTTCTACTGTTTTTACTACTCCGAAAGGTTATATTCATATATTATATATTTGATGGACAAACTACATAAGAATGTTCTTGCGTTTTAGTCTAAATACTTCACAATATTATTTATAACAAAAATTAAATTAATTCGTCGAAACAGAAAGCCAAAGATGGCCAGAAAGCCATTCAAGAATTTTCATCTTGTAGGAAACAGTGTTGCCTGACTACAAAATTGGTGCGCTTTTCGTATCGGGTAAGTACATGCTGATTGAGCTGTTAAAACTAACTTAGTAGACCGTTCATTGCACAATAGTAATGAAATGCAAGTTGATAGTCTAAGCATGTGATGTCTCTCACCTCTCGTTTCCTATCTTCTCCTTACTTACGGAAGAAGGTTGCTCTGGTCATACCAAATCGCCAGCGTGTGTTTGTCGCTAAAACAACTACCTCAGTTGTCCCTGACAACCGTCTACCCGAACCTTTCCAAACAGGTTAAGGTAATACTTTACGGTTTACGTCAAGTGTTAATACACGTCCAAAAATATAGGTAGAGGTATCAATAGACGCGTCTTCACCTCCGTAACAATAATCTGGAGGGGGAAATCCGATATTTTTAGAATTTTGCGAGATATTTGCAGTTAAAGTTCACAATTTTTCTGTCATTTTCATGTGGTTGTTGTAATCACATTACCCTGTGAGAAAAAAATGACCCATAGAGTCGGAACGGTGGCATGTTGCCACCGTTCAGGGCAACCACCTGGAGTTGGAATGGCGTAGCCCAGGGTTATTTTTTGAAGCGCGGCCGAAGGCCGCCTACGCGGAAAGGTGTTCTGCACATAAAAAACGTGGATCGGGCCCCGAATTTGGGATCTAACCCGGGTCAATTTTCGGTTTTTCACTAATAACTTTTCACAGAAACAAAATATTGCTTTTCCCCCTTCGGGTTATTGTTACGGAGGTCAAGACGCGTCTTTTGATACCTCTCTCAAGATTTTTGGACGTGTATTAACACTTGACGTAAACCGTAAAGTATTACCCAGGTTAACACGGCTTGTAACATAGAACTCAAAGAATAGTGACAAAGATGGGACCATCAACTAAACACAACCCATAGTAAGAGGATATGGTAATTCTTTACGACCGTACGTAACTGATAATACACCTCCAAAAATATCGAGAGAGGTATCAAAATACGCGTTTTGACCTCTGTAACAAGAATCCGAATCCAGAAAACCAATATTTTCAGTAGTTTGCGAGATATTTGCAATCAGAATTCAGAATTTTCTCATTTTCATGTGGTTGTTGTAATCACATTACCCTGTGGGAAAAGAGTGGCACGCGGAAGGACATCACCGTGGCGGTAGCCACGGCTATGGCAACCACCCGGAGTTGGAATGGCGTAGCCCAGGGTTATTTTTTGAAGCGCGGCCGATGGCCCCCAATGCGGAAAGGTGTTCTGCACATAAAAAACATGGATCGGACCTCTATATCAGGATTTGACCTGTCATTTTTTGGTTTTTTGTGAATAACTTTTCACTGAACTAAAATATTTATTTTCTGGTTTCGGATTCTTGTTACAGAGGTCAAAAGGCGTCTTTTGGTACCTCTCTCGATATTTTTGGAGGTGTATTAGCAGTTACGTACGGTCGTAAAGAATTACCGAGGATATAGATCACGGGCAAGTTCGCCAAGCCGTACCAAATTCGATTTGGTAAGAATTATATGGGGCTCAACCTTTTCAACTCCAGCGACATCTATCGCCTTAAGTTCTCCAACCTTTTCACATTGTTTCTTTTATCGCTATTGAAACAAACCCCCAATATATCCCTCGGTCATGCCATTCGTCTGATCTATAATGGGGTTTGTTACGAAACAAATGTCATATTGATGGGTATTTTTTAAGCCTGGCTTTCAATTATGCAACCATTGTTTATTACGTACTAATGAAGTACATTAGAAAACAGTTACAAAGTGAAGAGCGAATTCTTACATACTGATCTTAATATAATCTTATACAAAACCCTAATAACTTGGTTAATCAATTGAAATCGATGTATGAATATACATACATATATTTATTTTCGCGACAGAAACTTATCCTTCTCTTTTTCGGCCCACTTTCTAAATTCTTCTAGCGATTTTGTCAAGTTTTGTTCCATACGCGCTTTTAGTGAGACACTAAATATATTAATGAATTCATGAACCTAAAAGTAAATAAAGCAATCTTGATTACTAAATACGAGGTGCTATATGTAATATAGCATACTGTCAGTTCGGCTTCCTTTCGTCCGTATTTCACAAAATTGCACTGTGGCGCATGTTTAGCATGCTCTTTCCAAGGATCGTCTGTTGGTTCCCAACCATCTAGGGTTTTGTTGCAAACGTAACAAGTAACTGTATCTGGTTCGCGGTCATTGCCACTCCAATAAAATCCCGCCTCAGCCATCTTTGCACGTTAGTTTACATAGCATAAAAAATAATAAATTGGATTTGCTTATATTCAACATTCCGTGTACAAGATTTTACCTTTCTTATGCTGCAGGCACAGTTTTCATCAAAAGGCCAATTCTTAAAACTATTTACACGATTCTTCTCCATCATGTTTCCAAATTTTGTGTAATCCATATTTTCCATTTAATAATTTGCTATTATTTTTCTGTAAAAACTATGTAGATGCTATTTTTCCTTGCAGCTTTCAAACATTCAAACCGCTGAGGAGACTATGCCGCGATCAGTTTTTGACATTTTTCGTTCTCCCAAGATTCAGCTTTTGATCGATCGCAATTTGGTGGATTTTTTTGAAGGACCCACTAAAGTTGCAATAATTATTACGCAAGAGAACCGATTCACCAATTGTTGGAAGAAAACTGCTTGTTTCCTAGAACTTCAGTTAGATTAGATTGATGATAGTATCAGATAGAGCTTGGTAATGGTGCAGTTTAAAGGGGCCACCCAAAACTAGACCAAAAAAGTCGAGTGGGGTGTCAAAAGACGCGTATTCACGTCTAGATTTAGAATCTGAAATGAGATTTTTGTTTTTTTTTGAATGTTCGGTTTTTCGCAAATATTTTCCAAAATAATGAAAATTTTGGTTGAGCGGAGTTATATTCATGCTCCTGGGACGGAATCACGTCTTTTGATACCCCTCCCGACATTTTTGGACGCGTATTAGCGCTCGGTACCCCACGTAAACGATTACCAAAACTTTTTTTAAGTTCAACTGGACTATTTTGTATGATTAGTTGTAAAGTTAACCGCCGATTAGGATTAACTGGTTTTTCAAGTGGCCTGAGTGTGTAATGTTTCATTTCCGATATCTATCGATGACTAGGGGCCACTATCTCATCGCTATGCAGCCCCAATATATCATCTTTTATATATATTTTGGGTACCACCAATGACTCAATAATATAAGACATGGTACCACCGCTTAGATTTCATTGATTTGGGTAATAACAATGGACGCGAAAGAACAACTGCATCCTAACTGGCGTGCACTGGCTACAGTCAACTATCCAGTTAAGCGCTTTGTTCGTGGCTTAGAGCTTCAGGGTCGAGTGGAGGGACATAATGAAAAGGCATACCTCGCCCAAAGTGTCAATGAAGGCGTCAATGCGCAAAAGTTCTACGAAGACTTAACAAAAGAATCCAAAACTGAGCGTGGAACTATTATTTCGCCGACCTTCATACGCAAATCGCCATCAACTAAAGATACAACCTTGGTAAAGTTTGAACGCAATAAATTTTTTCGTTTTGCAACAACAAACAACACCAAAGATTTAGCAAGATTTCATTACTTGGAGAATGATATAAACGTCTGCGATGAGTTCGGTTGGACTGGTCTAATGATGGCTGCCTGTGCGGGTGCCATAGATGTTGTAAGAATGCTCGTACAATTAGGTGCTGATATAAAAATAAAGGATAAATCTGGACGCACAGCATTGGATTTAGCACGTATAAAGGGATACAACAACATTCTTTGTATACTTCAAACAGAATCTAAAGATGGAAAGACATCCACTGACACTTCAGTTTTTACTCCAAATGAACCATTTTATTGCAACATATGCAACCACCTTTTTTCCGATACCACTAGTCTTCAGCATCTAACCTCTACGGTGCACCAATTCAATAAAAAATCAAATAACACAAAAAATAAGTTAAATAAGTTTAATATTACGCCTAGAAACCGTGGTCTACAGCTAATGGTTAAACAAGGTTGGGATAGAGAAAGCGGTTTGGGACCAACGTCATCTGGTCGATTGTATCCTATTAAAACAGTGATAAGAAAAAATCGTACTGGGCTAGGAACAGACCAAGAACCCGCGCGTGTTACTCATTTTGGTCCTTTTGATACACGAGCTACAGAAAGTAGTAAATTAAACACTTCACTAAGGCATCAAACTCGGACACGTAATGACATACGGCGGGAAAAGTTGCTGGAATGGAAGCGCGAAAAACGGCTTCGAAACGAGCTAAGCTGAGCTAGATCTGCACCCAGTCAGAGATGCAGTTGTTTGCTTAATTTTGTACACACATTAGCATAATAAAGTCATTTATATTCGTAGACGGTAATATACGAAATCAATCACTAAAAATGCATAAAACCGATGAGCAAAAAGTGGTTGAAATAATCAAATCGACAGAAGAAGTGGCGGATAAAATATTAGCAAATAAACAAGAGTTGGTAGAGCTAGATAAGCGCAGACAGCAAACCCGTGAAGCGATCCGCGAACTTGAAACAAAATCAGCAAATGAAAAGAAAGTTTGGATTACTGTAGGCAGCATGCTTGTAAAATTGGAAAGAGAGGCCGCATTAAAGCTATTGAGAAATGGTGTGTTTTCCAAGCTTAATACATGATACAATGATGTTAGATATGTGTATTTTTAATATTTTATAGATCAAGTGGAAATCGAGCGTGCTATGAACATAATAAATTCGGAGCAAAAGATACTGGTTAACAAACATCGCGATTTGGAGCATTTTTCACCATATTCAGGGACGCAATTAAAAGCGCTCGATCCAAAAGAGTTTGCAGCTCTGAAAGCTAATATGCCGATTTTGTAGAAGAACCAAATGAGATAAAACAAGTTGTTATTTGATAAAATTTATACACATGTCTAATTTAAAATAAATATCCTAATTAATACAAAATTTTCAACAATCTATAATTCTGCTTCAGAGTAGGACTTACTAGTTTAGAATAATTACACACTTATCCGAATGACGCGGTCCTTGTAGTTGGGTCTTGATTTGAATGCTAGCGTTTGAAAAAATTCAAATTAATTTTAAATAAAGATATACACATTATTTGAAACGAACCATTTTAATGTTTAATAATTCCAACTTTTCTTTTCCGTATTTGGCGATTTCAGCCAGAGCATCAGATGGCTCTACTTCCACAATTGAATTAGCCTTATGAAGCTCAACTTTTGTTGTTTCATTGGTAATTTTGCCGCTTATTACAATTATAATGGGATAACCCATCCTATGCAAAAATACAACATAAATGAATATGTAGTTAATTTGAAAATATGTATGTGCAACTAACCTCTTTGCATCCATTAGGCGTTTACCTATAGTTAAATAGCTACGATCATCAACTACCACTTCTTCAATTCCATAAACTTTACCAATCGAATTACAAAAATCATTTTTTATTTTACGGGACAGCTCTTCTTCCTTACTACCTTGCTTCGCATCTATAATACATATATCATAAGGAGCTAATAGCTTTGGCCACCGCAGTTCTCTTTCAGTAGAAAGCACTTCAACAGCAGCTGCGACTAGTCGGCTTACTCCAATACCATAACAACCCATTAGAAGGTATTCAGGTTTACCATTTTCTTGTAGGAATGTTGCTTTCAGGGGTCGAGAATATTTGTCATTCAAAACAAATGTGTGCCCGACTTCAATACCCCGCACGCGTTGGAGGCTAGAACCATTACAATTGGGACAATTTTTTTGATTTGTTGTTTCAACATTGGCTGCATAACCACAAGAATCACATAATATTAGTTGATCTTCGCCTGTAGGCGCTACGTAATGATATTCATGGGACATGCTGCCCCCCATCATACCGGTAGATGCTTCAACTGTACATGGCAAATTTAAGTTCATATTCAGTAATTTTACTACAAAAAAATACCTTTCACAAACGGCACCTCCAGCTGACGAAACAGTGCATCGTAAGCGGCATTTACTTCATTGTAAGTAAGCAAAGCTGATTTACTATCCCTATCAAACGTGTATAGGTCTTTCATAATGAATTCTTTTGAACGTATAAGACCAAACCGTGATTTCAATTCATCACGAAATTTGGGACCTATTTGAAATAATCGCAAAGGTAATTGCCGATATGTTATTGGTGAGACGGATGCTATTAACGCAGTTACTGCCTCTTCATGGGTCTGTGAAGTAAATGTATATAGTTGAGTACATAATAATATCTAAAATGAAAATACCGGGCTCATTATAAATTGTTTGCCATGCCTATCACGCAACAAGTAGAATTCAGTTATATCACCATCTAATCTCCCAGATTTCTTCCAAAGCTCTGATGGTGTTAAAACAGGCATTAAAATTTGTTGCCCACCTACAGCGCGCATACGTCCACTCACCAATTTTGAGCACTTTTCCAAAACCCTCTGCGCAAGTGGCATCAGCTGGAAAGTTCCATTTTGAGCCGGCTTAACCAAACCCATTTCTGTTAAAAGCTTGTAAAGTAAATAATTGTAATCTTTTGGTTCAATTGTGGTTAGGTGTGAGTTACCTTTTGACTGCGAGATAATCCTTCTACATTTTTGATAATAGTGTTTTTGGGGGTAACAATTACAGGCCAAAACAATCTCGATAAGCGCTCCATGGTTCTGGTTAGGATGGGAGTTCGTCTTTTAGCTTCCTCGAAAAGCGGAATAGTTTTTCTATAAATTTTGATGAGCGTCAAAATAACAGAAATGTCAGAATTGTTGTTTTGTGTACAAATTACCCTGCAAGAAGGCTAGCAGGTATATAGCATGTGATATAGCTGCCAGGCCTACCCCAGCTCTCAATGAAAGTTTCTACCAGTTTCTTAAAGGCGAATGGACAATCCTACCCCAAAACCATGTGTACATGTGAACTTTGGTCTCTCTTTTACTCATAGATCATCTTTGCTTTTACTTCGTGCATGGGGTAGACAGGTTTTGCTGGGTACAAATATTTGATTAAATTGTCATCGTTTTGAATTATGGTGAGAGAAAAAGAACGACGAAATGCCGTAATGTATTATGCTTGCCGCTATATTACGTTACGTTTGGCAACGTTCTGCACCGCAATATTACGAGCGCTAAATGGCGGCGCCGCAAGCAGGAATATCTTCAAATCATTATATTGTCTATACACAATGCGTCTGAGTCAAGAGTCAATTTAGGTGTATTAGTGAAAATGTGTATGTAGTAGCTACACCGACATGACTCTGGCATGACTCAAGAAAATCAAAATGAGTTTGATATTTTGCTGTGACTCGCCCGTCAAAATTTGAAAGTCAATTGACAAACCGTTTAAAAAATAAATAACGAGAGGGAAAAATGTATTTTAATTTCAAAAATGTCTGCCAATAAGTTCTATATGAAGGAAAATAAAAAGTTTTTACTTGAATTCATGGAAGTATATACATACATGATATATTCATTTTGAACCTTATGTAATGAAAACTATTCACAAATGAATGACGCAAGGGAACCCAGAATGACGGCGAGTCAGCATGTACACAGATGACTCTCTCTTGAGTCTCAAGAGTCAATTTAGGTGTATTACTGAAAATGTGTATGTAGTAGCTACACCGACATGACTCTGGCATGACTCAAAAAAATCAAAATTAGTCGTTTTGTCATCAGTTCCTCCTCTTTGGTGTTATTCGCTCATCACTCATCACTAGTTCTTCTTACACATCTCTATGAGCTTAGGCTGCCAGATCTTACAAATGAATCTTTTTCGGAACCTTTCTATTTAAAAAGGTGTTTACATTAAGCAATTTGGCAGTCAACTTCTTGTTGATTTCTGCGACTTATGTGCCATTCATGCTGAAGTTAAAAAGCAGCATTTTACATTTTCGGACATTGGTTTCGAAAAAGCGTTCATGCTGGCGCATTTATCAAATGCACATTTAGCAAGTTCGAACATTTTTTTGAGGTTATGCCACGTGTGAAAAAATGTACAGATTTTTATTAAATCTTTTATTTAAATCCCTTCACAAACATCAGATTAATTTGTAGATTGATTTATTTTAGCAATAGCACACAGCACGCGCTCTAAATTACAAATTTAAAATCCGAGCAAATTTGCAGAATGTTTACGAAAGACAGAGAATGAGAGAACGCCATGTAAAAACAACCAATATTGCCACTCTTTTGAATTCGAATCGCGTTTTTCTTCGAATATTACAGGGTTGATTTCCGCATTTATAATGCTAATGCAAAACAAAAGTTGCTTTTAGTTGCATTTAGGTGTCAAATTTTGTATGGAAAATGTGAAAATAAAAGCTGCTTTTCGGGCTAAATGCTAAAATGCGAGGTAAATGCAAAATGCAGCCTCAGCATGAACAGCCTATTACATAGTGTAAATGAATAGTGCAAAATTGAACGTAACAGCTGATTATATGTTGCTTCATCGGTATGCTTGCATTTCATCATTTGCTGTTATGTTTTGACGTTTTAGAAAAGCTATTTACAAAATGGCTGCCGTGCTCTTACCTCCTTTACTATGCTATAAAAATCGTTACTACAAGGGGAAAGGGAGAAAACCGTTACGGGCATAATTTTGAAATAATTTTGTGATAAGCAAGATATTAAGATGGTTTTGTAGACTCAGGTGGTGAAATTATTTTCAACCATCACGCCTATGAAAACGGCCCTTAGTTTCTGAACTTGGTTATGAAGACAAATAGCATTTACTTGCACTTTGTCATATGAGGAATGCAACGAAACAAGAAAATGTTTTTATTATTACAAGCGACATGAGAGCTAAAAGATTATCCCTTCTTTTCTGGAGACCCTGTATATATATATATATATATATATTTATGTCTTTATGTATAATAAATAGTTGTTGTACAAATACATATATTCGCATTTGGGAGAGCTAGACTGTTGGGTGCGATACACAACCAAACAACTCAATTTAATTGACATTCACACACTACGTAGATACTTTTAACCATATGTACATATGTATGTACATTTCATAGCCCCACCATCTTGGCAACGATCAACGATGTTCTTCGGATCTGTTTTGCTATTTGCAAATATTTCCTCTTTCCTATAAATGAGGGAGAAGGTGGGGAATTGCGGTATGTCTTGTGGGAAGTCATGAAGGTGGGAAGTGGTGTTGGTTTGATGTGGCCTCAACTTGATTCACTCGCTTTGCTCATTGTATCAAGCCGAGAAGGCGAGGTGAATTAGTTTTTTCAGTTACAAACGAACTGAGCGCGTTCGCAGTTGTAATCACAGCGGTTTGGCTATTGCCGTCGTCATCATTTGGGCTATCGTTGTGCACTTGGAACTTTTCCCCAAACACATATCGTGCCCTTAGTATTCGTTTTGTGTGCAATATTCTTTAAAACTTTTTGAATTTATTTATTCGGTAATACTACATAAATGTTGAATCAATTGATTATTCAGACGCAGCATTGAAAAAAGTGGACACGGTACAATTTTATATCAAGACGCATTGCTGTATTACCATCGAATGAAAGACGGTAAATAATCCTAAAAAAGTGTTTAAAAAAACAAAAAAACGTGCAACATTGTCCTGCAAAAGTTGTATACCATTTGTGTGAATGTTAAAAACAGTCATTTATGTACATATGTATGTACATATAAAAAAAAGCGCCAAGGTATGCGTGTGCTAGGTGGTGTGAAAGGCGAAAAGTAGGTGGGGGAGCCAACAATACAAGTTTGTATCACCAAATGTGGTGGAAGAAGAAGAAGGCGAATACTCTCCAATAATTTTTGAATGTGCTTTCCAAACGTATCTCATTTTTTCTGGGGAGTGTTTGGTGAGTTTGATGGCCATTGAGAGCGTAAGCTAAAAAACACAAAAAAAATCGAGAAACAAATAAGCATCAGCTGAACAAGAAAACAACAATTATCACGCTAATACATATGTAGAAACAGAAGCTACGGTAGGAGATGGAAAAATAAAAAAAAGCGCGAGTATCTTATCACACGACTGTTGCTGTTCTCTGTGTACTTGCCTTTTGTGTACCGGCCAGTGGTTTTTGCTGCGTATTTTTCCTTCTTTCTTTGCGTGCGCGTGTGCGAACTAGGAAATTTTTGCAAGTGTCAAGATAGTTTTTTAGCGATATCATTCGATTTTAAAAACGTGAAAAATCACTTAAATATTAGAATATTTATGAAAATATTACTGATTTACTGAAGACGCACAAGTGTTAATTGAGCTAAAATATAATAAAAAGTGTTTTTGGCACCCAAGTTACAAGATTAAATTGCTGGAATTAAAAAAAAGAAGCTTGTTAGAATTTACCGTTGCCGCGATACATAGCCGTATCGCATTAATGAAGTTAAGCAAATTATTGAAATCTTCGACGAACTGGATGAAAAGAGCGGAATTTTACTGTACCAATATCTAAGGTAAAATCTTTAATGTTTCAATAAAACTATAAAAAAACAATTAAGACAAGATTCTTCGGCTGTACCGAAAGCTTTATACCTTTCATGAATACGCATCACTGTTTTAGGTGTACAATCCTGAGTTATGTACGTTATGTATGTATAAGTTTCACCCGAAATTTGATGTTCTTACCCTGTTAATTAAAAGATACATAGCCCAAACCACGTTTATCGAAAAAATAATTGTATGGATGCTATGCGTTATATTGGTCCGATCTCGTGGGTTCCCACAAATGATTATTATAATACAAAATGGCGGCCGCATAACAAATTTCAGACAGTCTCTCAAAAACTGAAGGACTAGCTCCTTAGACAGACGGACGGACATGGCTAAATCGAGTCAGCTCATCGCCTTGATCATTTCGTTATACTGATTGGTAGGTCTATCTCTTCTTTATCTCATATCTAGTTACAGAAACCATTTCATGTTTATGAATAGTCAGGCAAGGATCAAGAGGATAGAAGCCAAATAAACAGTTTTTAAAATTTTTGTCTATCTGTATTGTTGAGCTCTCATCACACAGAAACTGCTGAGTGGAATTGAATGGAACTGTTATTTTTAACTTTAAATCTAAGATATCATTTGTTCTAAAAAGCCCCATTAAGTATCTAGGAGTTAAGTTACCTAACAAAACATCGTCAGCCACCCGAAGAAAATACTAGTGTTGCTTAATATTCGTCGGCAGGATCGTCGTTCTTTGTTATGCGGCCAAATAATTATTCGGTGGATCTCTAGTACTTTTGTTTATGCATCTCTAAATGAATTCACCTGTTACACCTGCCTAGATGCACACAAGTGATTTTGAAGCTTATTTAAACTTGCATAAAATCGTTAAAACAGCACCGAAACTTACATACCCAGCAAATAATGATGTAAGCGATAAAGAAATAAGAAGTAAGGAAAATGATAGGAAATATATATGGACAATGGTTTAACGAGTTACAACACAGCGTTCTAGTTGTTTAAGCCATGTTGCGCGAATGGATTAAGGGGCTCCACCTCAGAAGGTATTCTTATGTTACCCTAATGGTCTCCTAATGTTGTGCGGCGGACTTGCATTTTACCCAATCTTCTAATGTATGTACATATGTACATACACAAGATGCCTACATAGAGTTAGTATTAAGATGTGGGGCAAGGAGCAGAAGCCGCTTCAAGTAATAAATATGACTCCAGATCCAATCCAGAATAGCTAATACTTAATCTTAGAGGCCCATGTGCATTTGTCAATTCTTACTTTTTGATATTTAGTTCGCTTAAATGAGCGAGTTTCTTGCCTTTTGCCGTTTATCAAGGCCGGTGCTCACAGGTACTCACCAGATAGTATTCCGACTGCCATCAAATTAGCTTAAACCAGTGCAAATCGGTTTTCGAATGCGTTGCTGAGAGTACAAACAATTGAATGCGACAATAATTTAAATGTTTGAGTTTCTTTATTGGATTCATGATGAGCGAAGCAAATAGCAAGTGCATCCGCACAAATTGTATTGGTTGTTGTTGTTGCAGATTAGGCGTTAATTTTTCTGATCTGGTTATGTTTTGACCTCAAGCGATGCAGTACTCACAGGTTAGCAGCAGTAACAACTGCTCTAAGATAGTCAGCTAAATGCAATTTAACATTTAATAACTGCAAAAAATTCTTGGAATTGTATGACGTTTGATGAAAAGCACATGTACACACACACATTCATGTGTATCAACACATCATAACAATTTTTCTGTGCCCTACTCGAGAACTTTTTAAGTTAAAGACTTATTGAATTAAGAAAACACACATTCCACAGCAAACTCGTCAAGATCCGTTGCATTAAGATGTTTCGGGACATTTTCTGGGCCAATTCGGTACTCTTTCGGAAATATTTCGGCATTCGGGAGCACTATAAATTTAATTATAATTAATCCAAAAAAGCTTTGGAGTACTAGCGCGATTTCTAATTTTCGTTTTTGTCGGTTGGTTTTCTCAAATAAATTAGTTCTAAATGCTAATAAAAGTGTGTTTACATTTTAAAAACTGCCTTACTTTGTTTGAAAAAATAAAGGATATTTTAAATTGCAAAATCAATTGCGCTATTGATAAATAACACGACCTAACAATTTTGTTGTAAATATGCGAAAATGTGTATAAAACAATTGAGAAAAGTTGAAAAAAACTGCAGAAACAACAAAAAGTTAAAGATCCATAGCAGTAAAAACGTAAATGAAAGCGTTCTAGACAATTCAGATATGCGTCACGCAAGACAAAAACAACAATTTTACCAACAATGTAGGATTTACGCAGCCGAGTGTTAGCTGCCCGATACGCGCTCTTCTTTGATGACGTTACGAATAGTCAGCTATTGGAGGGGGGGGGGGCAAAAAATCCAACTCAGAAGAGACGCAAGCCTCATGTGCTGAGAGCTTTTAAAAATGAGCACGGAATTAAGATTTCACCAAAAATTCCAAACAAAATTGTTGAGCATAGTGAAGAAGAGTGTGTAGAACGAATAGCAAAAAAGATGGGGGGACAAGTTGGAGCTGAGAAGCGCATGCACACGATTCTCACTAATTTAATGAACCAATTCACCATACTGCACGAGCCACTTGTTGATTATTTAGCAGGGGCCATAGTTAACATAGAAATGTTCGAGAGTGTTCAAATAAATTGAGAAAGTAAACACTGCTTACTGATAATAAATTAATTTTATTTTTTTATGAGCTCATATGTATGTATGTATGTATGTATGTGATATATAAAGTATGTACATATGTGGAGAATATATGTACAAACATATGTACATATGTAGGTATGTGTGTAGATATCTATTATCTTTGGTTAGGGTTGCCAGATGTAATATATACAAATCTGGATGCAGGTCCCCTCTATTTTCCAAATGAAATAAAGAGCAATTTTCCATTTTTAATTTATACAATTTGAGCTCCTTCCTGTTTTTGTTGTAAACTTGTGCTTTGCACTACTTAGAAAGGTACGTCCACTCACTGATGTATCACGACAATCCGAATTGGGCAACTTTTCTGATAAAAAGGCCTCTTAGTAATAACGTCGACGATAACGCGCCAATAACTTGGCTTTTAAACTGACTTTGGTGTTTTTTTTGATTGAAAAGCTTCGGATGTAGCCAATAAATTAAATTATTGGCTCCAATTACAATGTTGGTGTTGGTGGTTTTAATTTTCTGGTTCTGGTTCTGATAAATCAAATTTGATAAATGTTTTCGGTTCCCATATACATACATATGTACTCCCTCCCATAATATTCCTACGGCAAAATTTTGTAAATTGATATTTCCAATGGTTTTTTTCGGGTGTGTGTTTATAAAATACGCCGTGGCCTCTTCTCCATGCGTTTTAATGAGAAAAATAGCTTTAGAGAGTATTAGGGGAAATTAAACATTTTCATGAGGCTTCAACCTAGTACAACATTAGTACCACGTATTTGAGTTTGCTTTTCACTTTTCGGTATGGCTCTCAACACAAATACACACTCCTATTGAGTCCTATAGTTGCTGTCATGGTTACTATCCACTTTTACGTTGTTGTTGTTGTCGTCGTAGTTGTGTTATTGTCAATGCCAACGGCAACAACGCAGTCGTTTGTCGCGTTTAGACGACCATTGCGGATTGCTTTCCACCAACACCAACATTGTCAAGCGCGTTGTTGCCTGCTGCTTGCTGCCTTTGCCTTACTCGTGCTTATCAAGGTCGTCGGTAGATGTCATTAGTGTCGCATCGCCTCCATAAGCACAGATGTTCATGTGTGTGTGAGGTACACGAATGCATTTTTGCCATTTTACTATGCATTTAGTTACGTTATTGTTGTTGTTGTTACCAATACTCGTTGTACATAATAATGTATACATAATACATACATACATAGAGTATATAGCACTGCCTGTTCACCATCCTTCTTCAAACCTTGCTTCATCCCGCTTTCACGCTTCCCCCCACTTCGCAGGGCTGCTGACACTTGCCGTTTTCTTCACTTTGTCTATGTATTTCCATGTTTGTTGTTGTTGTATTTATTTATAGACAGGTCCACTATTTTTAGCTCCTCATGATTTTGATGTTTAAGCGCTCTTTGTATACCTAGTAGCGCTACGCCCGTAACAAGATTTCACCGCGCCTAACGGTAATGAATTATGTACATATGTCAAAATGTTCCGGGGGAATAAATCCATTACTTGATCATAATTTTGAGCTATTTTACTGAAATAAACACTTTTATCCAAAATGCGCAGCTGCGAACATAATCGGACCTGAAATTCAGACGAGACTGCGTAAAGTGGAATGCCATAAAAGATCGCTACAGGGTATATAATTTTCGGTTTCCGCGAACTTGTGTAGACTGCCTCAGGTTTGGTTAATACTGTCTTACTTCTTTTGTTTAAGTTTAACTCGAGTTAGTTGCTTGACCAGTCTTTTGGCCACTTCTTCGTGGCTTGGCCGTTTGGTGGCGTGCCTCTTGTGTGCCTGCCCGTTTAACATCTTTTCCACTTTTTATTTTTTCCCTGCTTTCCGCTCTAGTTCGAATTTTTGTACTCATAATAGTTTTGCAAAGCTATTTCGCGAGCTCTGCCAGTCATTTTGTATGTGTGTGTGTGCGTGCGTCAAGCGTCAGAAAGTCGTTTAACTTTTCTCTTCAACTTCATTTTCTGATGATTTTTATCCATTTCATTTCACAACCACTGTACTACCCATATAGTTCAAGGTGAAAGCTTAACCTTTAGGGCGTCAAGTAATTACAAACTGCGTGAAAATTTACCGTTATTAATTTTTTAAAAAAGATGATTTGGTATGTTTTAGCTAAATAAAAAGCTCTATCCATTGTTGCCACTTATACAAGTGTCTTCATAGCGAACTACATAGCCGACTCCACATCTGCCATTGAGACGGAATCCCTTCTAATATCGTGTGAATAAACTCTAAAGAGAAAGTTCTACGATTAGACCCTTCTGTCTACAGTGGGCTATAATTCAAACCAACCAATCAAAATGAGTACAGCTGCACCTATCCAAAGAGTATAGAACTGAAAGAAGTTGCAATGGGATATTTTCCAGATATTCAGACAGTGGATGGGGGTTTCAATTAGATTTTATTTCGTCAATAGATCGCATACCAAGTTTAATTTGAAGAAAGGGTTTGTTTACCACCTTACCAAGATGCAAACTTAAAATGTCAACATCATGCTTGGATATCATTTCAGTTGCATGGGATTTGCCCAGTAGCACGCGTAGATTCCGATTGTTGGCTTACTGCCACCTTACATTTCCGAAGATAGTGAATTAACTCAGCGCCACCATAAATACATACATATTAACCAGTTTATGAATTCACATTAATGCGTTGCTCCATGTCACCGAGAATGCGGTTGGTCAGGCTGTTGCTTGGTCAGCCGGTCTGTTGGCCATTGCAATCACACTATTGCAGTCTAAAAATAGCTCAGCTCTTTATTAGACTTTTCTAAAAATAGAGCTCATAATAAAAAATTAAGTTCAAGTGTTCGCATTGCTCGCAACAACAACCACAACAACAAGATAATCATATCGCCAACAATGGGACAATGACCAGTAACAAACAATACTTTTGTACATACCTACATATGTATGTATGTATGTATGTATATGGAATGGGCTAGAATGCTCTGCTAGTGTGCAAGTGTACCTGTCAAATTTGAGATTTTCTAGATTAGCTCGAAACCAAATGGATATTCGGAGCATTGCACTTCGACCTGATACCATAAGATCCCCGCCAATGCATTTAGAAAAATAATTCAAACTCTCTTTCACTTTTATGTTAAATTAAGGTCGGAAACATCAACGCCATTGTCTTTATAGATTTCATTTTGGTAATCGTTTACGTGGGGTACCGAGGGCTAATACGCGTCCAAAAATGTCGGGAGAGGTATCAAAAGACGCGTTTCCGTCCCAGGAGCATGAATATAACTCCGCTCAACCAATAATTTCTTTATTGTGGAAAATATTTGCGAAAAACCGAAAATTTACCCAGGTTTAGGGGCCCGATCCATGTTTTTTATGTGCAGAATACATTTCCGCGTAGGCGGCCTTCGGCCTCGCTTCAAAAAATAACCCTGGACTACGCCATTCCAACTCCGGGTGGTTGCCATAGCCGTGGCTACCGCCACGGTGATGTCCTTCCGCGTGCCACTCTTTTCCCACAGGGTAATGTGATTACAACAACCACATGAAAATGACAGAAAATTCTGAACTTTAACTGCAAATACATACATATCTCGTAAACTACTAAAAATATTGGTTCAGCGGAGTTATATTCATGCTCCTGGGACCAAAGCGCGTCTCCTGATACATATCTCAACATTTTTGGTTGTATATTAGCGCTCGGTACCCCACGTAAACGATTACCTTTATTTTTATTGATAAAGTCATGGTTTGGCTACTAAGAATCACATATTATCTCTTGCTTATCCAACCCTAAGAGAATGAATTTTCTTCCTAATAATGGGTAAGTTCTTCCTCATAGTGTTAAAACACCCATGTCAAAATTTCCTTCTGCATATATGTATGTATGTAGCTTCTCGACATTTCTTGCTAACATAAAATAAAGCGTCTTAGAGCAAATATACATACAGGGTGGCGCAAAAGTAATCTTCCGATGTTTTTTGGCTGTAATTCAAAAACAAAATGAAAAACTTTGATTCTTCTTGTGGATTATTTTTATTTGGTCTTTTAATTTTTTTTACATCAAGTCGAGAATATGATGTCATGTAAATGGCCCCGCCACAGTTGATTGTCATTTGAGCCCTTTTTATGGCATTTTCCATCACTTTGGGCAAAACTTCCGGCGATAGGTCCTCAAATTCTTGACGGATATTGTCTTTAAGAGTTGCAAGAGTCTGAGGCTTGTTGACATAAACCCGCGACTACAAAAAGCCCCACAAAAAGAAGTCTGGAGCTGTCAAATCAGGCGATCTTGTTGGCCAGTGCAAATCGCCAAAACGGGAGATTAGGCGCCCGGGAAATGCATCCTTCAGCATATCGGTTGTGGCACGTGCAGTGTGTGCTGTTGCACCGTCTTGTTGGAACCACATGTTTTCCAATCCCAATTCATCAAGTTGCTGCAAAAAGAACTCGTTGACCAGTAGGCGTTGGACGGGCAGGAAATCTGCGACGAAATTCATGTTGTGCCAAAGTCACCGACCGATTATCGGTCAAATAAATAGTCAGCAATATTCCACGTTCTGGAGCAGTGTAGCGGAACATTGTTTATTAACGTGTATTTTGCATGTGTTTACTACACAAATGTCAAAACAGAATTGATTTTAGGGCCCAATCGCAAAATTTATAGCATTTTCTGATAGGAAGATTACTTTTGCGCCACCTTGTATGTATGTATGTAGGGACATTAATATGAAAACGATTTGGTCTTTCTTCTCTCTTGATAAAGTTAACCAATGGCTATTTGAAAATATTGCTTTACTAAATATTTGTTTATTTCGATGCAAGAGTTGCCAAAGAAAAAAGAGAATTGTCAACTTCACTAATACTTTATTTAATATATACGGTACTTCGAGCGAAGAATCACTAGTAGCCTTAAGAGAAACGAACTCCGTAGAACGAAAGAAAAATTTCCAATTATTTGACAATGCTATCAAAATTCCAAGTTAACTGTCCAAGAAGTACATCAATAGTACAAGATTAGATACTTAATACAAATTACTTAATAAATTATAAATGATTGAACGAAAAGCGAAAAGAGCAAGGCAAAATAGATTTTGAAAAATGAAAGCGAAAACCAAAGCAAATTAAACGAAACAAAACAAAAGTCCTCAATGCACTAAAAATATGTTTTATGTTTTCTAGGGATGTTATGAAGCATCGATTGCGGTTTCCGAAGGTTGACAGAACGTGCCAAAATTTCTCTCTCTAGATGTCCACTCTCCATGCAATTGAAAACTTTTAACAGTATTTTCTAGAATGTCAACTTTGTTCGCTTGATCTAACCAACCAATTCAGCTTTTTATACCTTGCTTACTTTTCAGTTGAAATTTTGATTTGAAACAAGCTAATTTCATGAAATGGAATTCAGCTTAGGGCTCAGTGATTTAATCAACTAACGACACTTTTGGCACATCACTGATTATTCATTTTAAAGAGAATTCGTGATATTTGTTGTGACTCGCAAAGTGGGGCTGACTAAATTATCCAATCACGAAAAATTTAAGAAAACCAATGTCGGTGACTTTTCTAATATTTGACAACAGACATTCAAGTGAAAGTAATTAAGCTTGATCTTTTATCGGAACTCCATTGCACGAGTACAGCTCTGTGGGTGGGCGCAATCACACAATACTCGTAAGCAACTCGGACCGTGTGTAATCTTTGCTCGTCAACAACTCGAATTAAATTCTCCTTTCGATTGTGACACGTGCAGGTGGCAGCGGTCAAATGCGGTCATTTCGTACTGGTTTCAGCCAAATTAATTGGAATTATTTTTGTCGTTTTTTGGCCAAGCCCGGATATACAAAGCATCTGCTCAGGTGGCGTGAACTTTCGATTGTTGATCTGGTTTGTGTGGTGGTCTGTAGTGGTCACACGTCAGAGCTGACAATAACAAAAACATTCAAATATATTTACATAGCATAAAGTAAACAAAGTAGAGCATGTTTAAAGGTGACTGTATAAATGCTTTGGTTCAACGAATAAATATTGGAAATAATATCAGAAAATATTTTTAATACTACAGCGGTCAGTGGTTATCAAGCAAAAGTCGTAAAATAGTCCAAAAGCCAATTATTCCAACTGAATGTCACTGGATTAACTCATCATAACCAAGATATTGCCATTTAAGTCTTTTATGACCTTCGTACCTACTTTTACGTGAAATGTTTGCTTCACCTGAGCTGTCAACTTCTCCAGGAGATGCAAACTTTTCTGTTAGTTCTTAGATACAAAACTATTCCATATCTTTGTTTTGTAACGAAAGAAGTTTTAATCATACCAACTTCATGAACGACCACGGCAACCTACAGTGAAACGTTCCTTCCTTCATTAATTGGCAGCCAAAGTTTTAGTTACGGAGTATTGACAGCTTTTCTTTGACTATCTACAAGTTTTTCTCACATTCGCAATACCCACACATATAAATATTAAGGGTTCATTGGAGTCAAAGCTTTTTGAAGTTTATCTGTCAGATGTTTGTATGTTTCTTTGAACTCGCAGCACTCCAAGAATGATTCATAGAATTGAATGAAATTTTCAATGATCCATTGCTGAATGTTTAATATAAAATGTAATGATGACACTGCCTTCCTATCATTTAACAAATTAAAACGTAGCTACAATAAAATGTCGCAAATCACCATCGTTGATGAATTCTCTATGATTCTTCGGCTTGCCCTTGTTGCAATGCCGAACACCGTTCCCGAGGAATCCCACTACGCATATGAGGATTGCAATTTAAATAAAGTTGTCTTTGATAATATCCCAGGAGTGCAACATTACTTTTTCCAAAGGACATGCTCAAACAAAAGGGAGGAGTACAACTCATAAAAGAGATGAAAATCGGCATCAGTTGCATAGTCTTCTTCTACCGATAACTTTGCCAGACTTATAATTAGTTAGTAGGAAAATACGTTAAATTTATTAAAACAAAATTAATTTCAAAACTGCCGACTAGCGAATCAACAAGCTCAATGTCGACATAATTTATTTACTTAATCTCTTCTTCTTCCTTCGTACTGATCCATTTTGATTTGAATTGTATGTACATAGATAATAAAAAAATATGTTTTGGATTTTCGTTTTTGTAAAAGCTCATGCATAAATATTATTCTTTGCTTTTATTTATTCATTGTTTAGCTATTTTGACAGTTCAGGGCTACCTACGTAAGTTTTGAAGTGCACAGGTCTACCCATTTACATACATATTCATACAAACATATGTGCATACATATGTACATATGTATATCTTAGGAGAGAGCCCATTTACTCATTACCCTTGACCATGGCACAAACGCGCAAGCAAGTCATTCCCCCCGCTTACATTTGAGCGAAGCGTACAAGAAAGAAGGTGGCATGTAATAATCGATGGCGTGTAAGCGTGCCCATTACGTTTATACGGGTATTAGCATTAGGGTGTGCGTCAGATGGCGCTGTTTTGGTGATGGGTGATGGAAAATGGATCTATTTCTCTACATGATTGTGGAAAAAGCGATAAAAAAGAAAAACGAAGCGTGTTAAGTCCAAAAAATGTAACAAAATCTGCCAACTCATGCATTTGAATAAAAATTTTGAAAAATGAGTGCAGATTTAAGTCGATTTGGTTTTTTTGTTCTACTGGAAAAGTTTGCTGGATTTTTTTTTTGCGTCTGACGATGTGGGAAAAAATTGAGTATTCAGTATTCAGAATTCTTAGAAAGAATAACAAATTTTGTAAAGTAAAATAAACAAGACATAATAACTTTTTGAAGAGGTGAAAAAGGAACCACGAAATAATTTTTAGCAAGAGAAAATTACCTTAAGTCAGCCCTATTAAGTTTGATTAGTAGATAATTAGTAATCCGTTAATTAGACAGATTTTTTTAATTGGTAATGATTATTTTGATTGTTTTGAAGAAAAGGCAAATAGTATAATTAATTCTGATTAAAAGAATATAAAAAAATTATAATTTTATTTAAATTTTTTTTTGGAATATTCATGATTTAAAGTAATGGTAATCAATCATAAATGGATTCTCAGGAAAATAATCAAACAAACCGGTAATAATTTTTACGATTAGTAATCATTATTTACCAGGTCT
The DNA here is from genome assembly GCA_951509765.1 of Sphenella marginata. Lineage (NCBI taxonomy): Eukaryota > Metazoa > Arthropoda > Insecta > Diptera > Tephritidae > Sphenella > Sphenella marginata. Next base: position 898,380 of record OX608083.1, read on the forward strand.
GCCTCATAATTCGAAATTGTTTTTCCGTTAAAAAATATAGATTTAATATTTTCGGGATCTTCAGTTGTTTGCACTTTATTGCAAAAAAGAATAACCGTTTGGAGTCCAACAAAGAGTAGAAATTTTAAAATTGTTATAATCTTTCTATGTATATAATTTTCAGAGCAGCAAAAAAGAGAGTGTTATTTGAGCTTGGGTTCACGGCTGACGTCTTCGTGGAAACCACCTTATGTATGTATGTGCCTACTAATAGTCCAACAATGTATTTAAGTGTCAAAGCTTTTACTGTTGTGTAACAGAGAACTGCAGAGCCAAAGTGCAAAAAAGTGGAAAAAACTAAATTGAAAATTACATAAACCGTTGGCAAAACAGCACGCCCAGCGAAACGTAAGCGATTAGCAATTGTTGAATATTTTAATAGGCTTATTGGTAATAATATAAAAACAACAAACGAAAACGCAAAACAAAACCTACCTTGCTTTATTTATTTTTCGCTGCCAACACCGTTTGTGGATTAATTTTTGAAAAGATTTTTTTTTTTGGGGTTTAAGTTATTCTCGAGAAAAGAATTTTGATTTGACCTGTTCCCATACTTGAAAAAGAGAGCTTTTGACCTTACCATTCGAACCGGATAAAATTCATTGTTTGAAGCAGATTTCAACCGCTGGGAAAGAGTGCGTTGCGTCTGTAAATGTGAGGTTAGATTTTTGCGTTTGATATTTGTGAATGCAAATTTGCTTGGAAATAAACAAAAAGCGATATCGATCTGCTTGCGTTTCTTTCAGAGCTACATATGTACATAATATAGGGTACCCAGCAAAAAATTCTGTTGGTAATAGTTGTTGCTGGGTTAGCGGTAGTTTCACTGCAGCACGTTCCTTACCTGGACAGCGACACTGGGGCCAATAATGCCCTCACTTGGCCTATTGGCAAAAAATGTACCCTGCCAAACACTAAGGAGTACACATCTGGGTAAAGTGGTTAAAACAGTGGGTAATTGTGTCCTCATCTTGAGGAGTAAATTTTTTGGTGTCTTGTAATAAAGCGATCGGCAAAGTGAATGTTGCTATTGTTTCTAATACCTAATATTCAACGGCTTTGTGCCAAAATGTGTGAGATACTTTTACTTTTGGGAATGGTTTGACGCTTTTTATGGCAGCCAAACCTGGTACGTTTTACCGGCGATGCTGAACATGCAGGCTCACACAAATCCATTTTTCTTAATCCAACATTTCTAAATCTTTTTGTTGTAAAAAATGTAGATCAACTACCATTATAACTATTTTCATAAATATCGCTGCTACAAATTTAAATAACCGAATTAATCGTATCGCTTATGTAAATATGTAGGTAAGTACTGGAGAACCTGCTTCAAAGTCATGCAGCTGATTATGAAACCCATTGACAGATCGTTGCCATTGTACGTAGCATTCGTGTCTTGCCAATTAATTTGTTTTTGTTGAGAGTGTGAGATAAGCTGAGACTAAGAACGGCTGACAGCTAAAGCGCGAGTGGTAATGTTCGCTGATGTCATCCACAACTGATTTACATACATATGTATGTACATACCTAGCTAGTCAAAACAAAATAGAAGTAAACGCGAAGCAAACAACAAAACAAATATGTTAAACAAATGTAAAACAAAAATTAAAAAAAAGAACAAACAATCGATCGAAAATCGTGACGTGTTACGGTTGAGCATGCTCGGTATGCCTCTCCACCGCTATGTAGATCTACAATAGAGTGTTTAGTGCGAAACTAAATTTCGGATGTTTGAAGCTCAATTTGAGCCAAAATATTAAATTTGATGATGAGTTCAGAGCCTAGAATTATAATTTCTTCTTTATAACTACATACATATTATTTTTTAAATTTAAATTTTTAAAAGCTTATACATACATTGCTCTTAAATCAACAAATGATTAACTTTTTTCGTTAAAATTAAGAATGTAAGTTAGTTTCCGGTTCACCTAAATTTTCGTATTAATTTCGACTGAAAAAGTGCAATTTCGTTGTTGTGCACCCTACAGTCCATTTGTACCTAAGACCACACATATGTAGCTGTTTTTAATTGTTTTGTATCGTAATACCTAGTAACCTTTTGCAAATATTTCATAAATTTATCAGTCAGTTTCAGCGTTGCCATAAGTGAAGATTTATCTTCAAAATGAAGATTTCCTTGGATCTTTTTTGTTATAAATCTTCGAATGAAGATTTTTCAGAAATCCAAAAATTGCACTGAAAAAATCTTCAAAATGAAGATTTTTATATTGGCAAAAAGATTTTTCTTTTATGTCGACTACATACTACGTTTTCGAAAAAGTACTATACAACTCTAAAATTTTTGTCAGTGTACTCTAAGTGAAGTGTACGGCTACCGTCGAGAGAATATTTTCCCAAGTCAATTTAAACAAAACATCGATTAGAAACAAACTAGATGTGGGAACATTAAACGGAATTTTATATACAAAAGATTATTTAAAAAGAAACTAGATCAATTGCCACAATATGCCATTTGATATTAATTTGCTTTCATATATTAAAAACGACATATACTCTAATTGATAGATTAAGTCATTTTCTGCGTGAATATGTATACATAAATCGGTCGTTTTCTTTTTTTTTAATATATTGTTTATTTTTACAGTATGGAAACTAATTTAAACACGTAACAATCTAGCTAGTTTAGCTCTTTTATTTTTATATATGCATACATTAGTACTTATGAAATCCATACATACGTTTATACATTTGTATCTGATAAGTATACGATTTAAATTATAAAAACTTGAAAATATACCAATATCATTTCATTTTCATGGGTTCATGGGAAGTGAAGATTATTGGCTGTGAAGAAGATTTTGTTTTCATTAAAATCTTCAAATGAAGATTTTTTTTGACAAAAATGAAGATTTTTCGACCACTTCCTCTGGCAACACTGGTCAGTTTACGGGTGAGTTTTCGTATTTCTCCCATGAAGTGTGGTGAATTTGAATATTTTCTCTCTGCGCTCAAAGAGTGATGTCACTTGTTGCATGTCTGAAATTACGACATAACCGAGCTGGTTCTTTGTTGTTGTTTTTTACTGATATTTTCACATTGTCTGGCATTTGTTAAGTTGTAATTATTCTGCTTCATGTATACATTTAGTATTTTTTTCCCAGCAGTCATGACTAACATTGGCGCTTGAAAATTATCGTGATCGAACCGCTCAAGTGAGAATGCACATTCACAGATAGAGAGAAGGAGAGAGCACTTGGATGCGCTCATTTTCTTAGCTTAGTAAATTAATTAACCAAAGGGAGAGAAAGAGAGAGAGAGAGAGAGCAGCAATGCGTTCATATGTGTCCAGGCAGATTTCTATGTTTTTATAAATTTTTGTAGTGAATTGAAAGCTCTTTCTGATTTGTTTTTGAACCCAGTCCTCCTCTGTGCCACCGTCTTTTTTTACTGATTGCATGTTCGATGACGTAACAGCGTTTCAAGTCGCCATTAATTCTATGCCGAGACAATGCTGATGCTGTTTTACGATCACGCTGCTGCTTCTTTACTTTGTGTAAATCTGAAAACTTCCGCTTGATATCCCTTCTTGTGGCTGTCATTCTTTATTTGGCACGTGGCGAATGTTTCGAGTTTTTACTGTACGCCGCTTCCCACATTGGCTTTAATTTGATAAAAGTAACTCATACGCAACGGCCGACGACGAAGGATGCTGAGCATAAGGCCCATGCGGTTCAATCGATATGATGCTTGGATGTAAATAAATCCAATGTTTCTTAACTAACCTAACTTAACAAGCTCCTAACGTGTCTGTTTTGCTAGTTTTCCTCATAATTGTTTTCACTTATTTCTCTCTCTAAGTCAGCTGTTTGTGCAAAAGCGATTGACAAATACCGGTTGAATACGTCCTTCATCGGCCCCAGTTGAGTAACAATAAATAGAAATAATACAAGTTGCAACAATAACAAAACAAACTAAAGATTTAATGGAAGCAACGTAAGTGAGCTTGTGTGGAGACGTTAGTAAGAACAATTCATTGATAATCGACATTGGTTTGCTTTTGTCATTTAAATATTCTGAATGGGCCAAGGAAATATAAATATGAAAAGATAGAGACAATGCAGAAAAGTAGGAATAACACGACCAAACACAACAAAAGACAACAAATTGCGAAATTTAATTAGAAAATATCCATAAAGCTGAGCCCCACTGCAGATCAGCTCAGATTGCTTGTTGCCACCAAAGTCTAACCAAACGATGTGCTGGGTTGGGAAAAATATTACTATCGACACTCACATGGACAAGGAAGGCGAGGGCAAGAGGCAGATGGAATTAAATAACTTGTGGCTTTGCAATTTAAATGCTTTAGTGAGTGAGGGCAGGCGCGTATTCAGGGGGGGGTTTCGGGGGTTCAAACCCCCCCCGAAATTTCCGAAAATTAAAAATTAAATATCTGTACTAGAATAATTACTCTATTCACTTTTAAAACTTCTGTTAAGAAAATAGCATTGATAGAAATAATGAAAATACGAAACAATAAAATTACATAAATAATATTTCACACTGAGAGAAGTTATTGGTAGTCCCTAATCAATTATCAGAGCGAGTCTGAGAGGTCACAACTAAACTCCTGCAACGGTTCACTCATTTGGCGCTTTAAGAAATTCGCGCAAAACTATCAGACTTGCTCTGCATAAGATCAACTTAGCACCTCAACTACATAGCATGTTAACAATAGCAAGAGTGATTCGAACTCAAGTCTGTTGAAATTCAAATTAACTGCTTTTCGAGTTATGAATACAGCGGGCAAAAATCGTAAAAATGAGTGGCTCTCGTTATTGTAGTCACGGTTGCCATAAGTTTAACCAAAAAAATTCGTGGTCATTTAAAACAAAAATACCAAAAATTACCAAGCAGTACACAACGCAGTCGTATTGAATTATCAGAGAAAAAAACAATTACAGGAGATAAAAGTTTAAAAGTAAAAGTCTAGTATGCTGTTAAAAAGAATATGCTGAAGAAATATTGTCAATTATTTCTTGACCATGAAATTGTCATGAATAGCCAAGAAATTTTGACGTTCCGTTCTCCATGTTGAATAATTGCAACATTATATGAATTTCAATGTTATTTTATTATATTCTTTGTCTTTTTTTCCGAAACTTCAATTTTTCTCCATGAAGTAAAGCGACAACTATTTATTTCTTGCCAGATTTGCGCAGGTCGCTTTTTTGTAAAAATTTTCCAGAAATTAGCAGTAGAAAAGTAGAAGAGATTCTGACACAAGAAATTTTTCTTAAGCTTTTCATGTGTAATTTTATATAGAGTTTTTGGATTTCTTTTGAACAGAGTAAAGCCCTAAAAAAGAAAAATATTTTCCAATCCCAAAGGAGGAACGACCAAGCACCTTCATTGATGCATTAAACAATTGTTCCGTGTCTTTTTTCCCTATGGTACATCGATATATAAAAAATGCTGCAAATCTTCCAGTTTCCGTTGCTCCTTCCGTACAGTCTTTCTCTTCCCTTCGAAGGTTAAAAACTTATCTAAGAAGTACAATGGGGCAGGAGAGGCTGGCTCTACTCAACATCCACTATACTTTTGAAGTAACTTCTGAACAAATTCTAAACAAAATTTCAAATCAAACAAGAAAAATAAATATTGTTTTGTACACGGCTAAAAGTTTTAGCCTAGATTTAAAAGTTTTTGGGGCTACATATACATTTCTTGAATTTTCAACAAAGCTCTTAACTTTGAGTTGCAGTATTTTTATAGTGAATTTACACATACTTTCATTCAAAAATAATGAAATTAGTCTAAAGAAGTTAATTTTACTGGAAATTCCAAAAACACCCTTTGAACGCAGATATACTGGCCTAGGTGTATGACCAAACCAAATTTGGTTTAGAATTAAATTTACGCCGGTTGTCATAGAAATGCGCGTAATAAAAATTATTTAAATTTTAAACCGAAAAAGTTGTTAACAATTTTTTATTTTTTTTTTAATGTTTGGACTCGAACCGACGTGCCCCAAATCAGTGCGCAATGCTCTACCTACTGAGCTACGGCGCACTCATGAATTTTGTGCGAAAAGTACACATATTCGCTGTGTATACGACTTTTGTTGTATTTTTGTTTATCCCAGTTAAGTTTTAAATCTAAACCGCAAAAAATTGAGAATTTTTGTGGATAATTGAAAGGTTTGGAATTTATTACCAAAAAGTTTTAAAAATTGTGTAAACCAATGAATGCTTTAAAATTTAGGCTCAAATTTTTAGCCGTGTAGAAAGAGAAAATTTTCAAATAAATAAAAGTATAAATATGTAATATGTAAAAATATAAATATGTGTGTATTTACAGGTAATTCTTATTTACTGACACTTTGGCCAAAACCCCCCCCCCCCGAAAATTTTTTCTGGCTACGCGCCTGAGTGAGGGAAATATAAAATTACTAAAAATATATTAACCAATAGTTGCTTTATTCTTGGTTCTGTGACCAGTGAAATAGCCCACTTTCAGCTCATTACAAAAATATAACCAACAACCGCTATACCGACCCATCTTCTCTTTCCTTTCGGAAGAAGGGATGACATGACCTAGAAGGTTCCACTGGTCATACCAAATCGCTACCACGACAGTCAGGCAGTACCTCAAGGGAGTACCGAAGCGTACCGGATTCATATATGGCAAAGGACTCTCAAACCTTCGGGAGTGATTTTGTTGCTAAAACAACAACAACATACCGACGCAGCTGCGCCTTGGCAGTCGAGTCATAGTTTTCTTAACGAGTTCGGCAAAAGGAGAGACCCAAACAAATGAAAATTACGGTATTCTCAGAAAGAAATCACCGGATCTACGGAACTTAAAGGTACGAAATTTGGGGATTGAAGTACCTTTTTTGTGCGTATCGCAAAACATTGTTAATCACGTCGTTTATTGCGGTCTCATTTTTCTTTGGATTCTATAGGCGAAATAATGATCCCTCCCATAAATTTTTCTGGAATATCTCTGGTGTATATTTCAAAAGCGAATTTTACTACTTTAGCTTTAGTTTGCAACCAGTTCGGTTGACTTTTGGGTTGAGCTTTGTGGGTTTCTATTAATTGCACACATTCAAATGTAAATACGTAACAAGCGATGGAGAAAGGTGTTTTGTTTTTGTTGTTGCAAAAGTTGACTTAAGTGTTGTATAAGTGGCTGCGGTCACGCAGAACAGTCGATCAGCGGACGGCGACGTCAGCTTACCTCTCGCCTTTTTCTACTTTTCTCGTTTTCTATTTTCGCTGACGCCACTGCAGTTTTGTATTTCATTATAAAGAGATTGCGTTCATACCACAGTAATGGGAACTCGTGCGAAATAAGCGAATTCGAGCGCTATGCGGCCATGTCTGAACACTCTGAAGGCCAAGTCTATGAAAGCACTTTTTGTTTGAGCAGAAACAAAATTCCAAGAAAAGGCCAAACTGTCTCTTTCGATTATCGCAACAAATGATGGCAGACGGAAATGACTAAGCTCATAGTCCTGATCATTTCGGTATACTTATTGATGGAACGATCTCTTTTTCTTCTCATACTTGAAGACATTGGATTTCATGACTTTAGTTTGAGCTAACACACTTTTACTCTGGTCGGCAGCCCTCACAATATTAATTCCACATTTGGGTAATTTTTCGATGAAATAGATGCCTCAATTGAGAGTTGTACCTAGAAATAGTGCATACTTTAAGGCGTGAGTGTAATTATAAAATAAAACAATTGTGCGCTCACAATACTAACATTTACATATCTACATTTGTAGTAAAAGTATTTTTAGTTTTTGTTTAAAATAGTGGATTAGTGTTGAATCGTCAAGATTTCATATCGGAATACGCAAATGATGGTTGGTATAACAAATACAAAAACAAAACAAAAAACGTCAGTATATTTAAAATACAAAACAACAACAACAACAACAACAAGAAAAGACATTAAAAAAGTGACGCGTACACGTGAATATGTAAATGAGACACGGAAATGCTTTCGGCTTTCACAGCTTTTCATATTCATTCGCGTGCAAGTGACTTTTAACATTTCATATTGGCATCCGTTACATACCTACAGGCGCTCGAACCGTTATTTCCGTGCACTCATGTCGTCATCATTCGCACATTATTAGCTACACAAACTGATGTGTATGTATATTTAGGAACATATGACTGGCAGTAAAATTAAACGACATTTAGCATTCGTGCTTCCCCCCCCGCAGTGCTCTCATTGCTCAACAAGCTTTCGCTATTTTTGCGTTTCTAATATTATTAGCTTTCAAATGAGTTTAGCTGCAGCTGACCAAAATTATTAACAGAAATTGAGTTCTCCAGTGGATTGAAGTAGCGAGCAGTTGGTTTAAATAGACCCCCTCAGACCTTCAAAGTGACATTCATAAATTTAAGTGCCGCATTTAGTGACGTGGCTCTCCACAGAAAGTTTTTGTCGTTGTGGAAAATGTTGCCCTCAAGTGGAATTTGTTGTAGTTTTTGTTTTGTGAATTATAACTATTCGTTGCATATTTATGGGCGCACAACGCGTGTCGCTCTGCGGCGATATTGTTTGAGCGTTTATTTTCAGTTTTACAACGGTAATAATGCCATTTCGCTAATAACGGGTCGATTCTATAGTGGTAACAACATTCGATTTACCCGGCAAACAAATATCTTGGAAACTTTTACACCCGTTTGGTATTCTGCCGGCTCAAGTTGCAGTTCAATTTCGTAACCACCTAAAGAGGTGGTAACGCCAAGTAACCGCGACAAATTGCACGTGTTTTGTAAATATTTTTTTGGACAGAAAATAGCACAAATTTTATACACATACTAGATCAGAAGAATTAATAAACAATATAACCACTTTTTTACGTGAAGTTTCGTGCGCGTTTGCCTTTTATTCTCTTTTGCGCATTGTTTGTTTTTGACATCGTTACCATGCGCGCTAGAATCGCGGGTACATGCACCGGTTACGATTTTTGGTTAGATAATCTTCTGGGTACAAAGTTTCCGGTTACGCTCAGAATCGACACGTTAAAATACATTTCCACTGCAATCGCAAATATAACAAAGTCATGCGAAATGGATATGGTCGCTAACATATGTATGTACATTGTACAACCATACATATGTACATATGTATGCACATACATATATGTATTTTCATTTATATATTTGGCGAAATTCAACCACACAACTATTTACATATATATTTTATTTTATTTTATTTTTATTTATTTTATTTTATTTGTTTTTATTTTATTTTATTTTATTTTATTTTATTTTATTTTATTTTATTTTATTTTATTTTATTTTATTTTATTTTATTTTATTTTATTTTATTTTATTTTATTTTATTTTATTTTATTTTATTTTATTTTATTTTATTTTATTTTATTTTATTTTATTTTATTTTATGTTAGTTTTTTTTTTTATTTTATTTTATTTTATTTTATTTTATTTTATTTTATTTTATTTTTATTTATACATACATATCGACAGCCACACTGCAAAACCCTGTATGTTCAAAACCAAAAAGTTTTCAGGAGAGGGAAAAAACTGTAATAATTATAACGTATCTATTTATATGAGCGACGGTTATTTCATTTCACCACTGGAAAGAAACGGGAAGTTGTAACCCGATTTTGACTGAATTTAAATGTGCGAAATATCACGATATACATACCTATGGGTAAGTCTCAGAACCTTATTTTTGGAAAAATAGTGACTTACGGGGTTTTGCAGTGTGGGTGTCGATATGATATGCCGTATTGTACAGGGCAAGACACAGACCAGAGAAAAATGCTTAAGTTTTGCTCAAAGAACATCCCGTCATGTTTGTTTTTGTACTTTTTCGGAAGGCGATAAGTTTTTCTGGTTGGTATGTTTAAAACATTTTAGCGGTAATAAATCTTAATGGCTTACAAAATGTTCGTTTTAGCTCAAGGCCGCTTCGTCGACATTTATGACCGATGTTAAACCATTCGAACATTCCTTTAGGTGTTTTTCCAGCCACGTAATCATATCCCAACGCAACACCATCAGCGTCGTCTTCGACAACTTCGCCAGCAAACCCATCCCCTCTAGCCACATGGACAAGATGGTGGTGGCTAAATGCCACAATGTGACATTTTCCTTGATAATTCATGCAAATTGCATCCTTAAACTTGATTGGCATTCCACCAAAGCCACGGCTACTCACACACGCAATGACTGCTGCTCAAACACATGCATGCACCCAGTCAACATTTTGAAGTTTTTCAGATTGCCTCTTTTTTTTTTAGTTCCCATATTGTGTGACATAAAAATCGAAATCGAAGCTCTCGGCACTAGAATTGAAGACCCGTTTTCTGTTCGTTTGCATTTCAAAAAGTTAGCTGGGTTCGTTTGCCTTTTTAGTTGTGCTGCTTCGGTAGTTGTTTTGCGGTTTACGACTTGCTATCGTCACTGCGCTATTGTTGTGACTATCGTGCTGCATTTGTTGTTATTGTTAATGTTTTTTGTTTTTCTTTTTTGTTTTTGCTTAACTTGTCAGTGACACTGTGGTCAGGCGCAACCAACAGGGCCAATCCAGTGACGCATCGTCGTCAATACGACTTTGACATTCTCAAGTGACATGTCTCTAAAATGCTTTCGTTGTTTGTCTCTATTTTGTTGTTGCTTTGAATTGTCAACGTTTTTATTGTCGTGAGAACTGAACAAAAGCGAAAGAATCAAACAAAGCAACTGCACTAACGTCTACAAACATATAAATATACATACATATGTACATACATACAGACATAAAACTGTTAATATACATATGTATATTCCATGAAGCACTCGCAGATAGATTATCGCAAGGTTTCAAAGGAAAGCAAAAGTTGTAATTTTTGTTCGGTTTTTACATTTGCGCAAGTTCTTATCTTGTTTTTGGTTTTACTTTTTGTCTCGGTCCATGCGATACCAATGGAAAACGTGCCACAAATCATTAACGCTTTAGCAAACTGTTCGTGGCTTGCGAATGAACCTGAACTTCAGACTCAACACGAACTTGGTTGGGTGCGCAATTTTACTTTGAGCTGACCAAATGCCATGAAAAATGAATTTGACTTTGGATTCAAAAAGTACTGAGCTGAAGTGTAAGTAGGTATTTTACCTAGTGAAATCTCAAGTGGTAAGAGGGCTTAAGAATGGCTTAGAACCACAATCCGGACCACTGGGGCGTGGCATACCTCCGGAAGTATTCATAGTAGAGATAGAAGAGTCTTTAAGTGAATTGTTTTGTTGGGGTTTCATTAAACCATTTGAAAGTTCGGTTTCATGCTTTGCAAACCATAACTAGCCGAGTATTGGCTTCGCGCACAATCGTGTAAATTGATCATTTGGACCATTGGTAGATACAACAATAATGCGCTTATGCTCAGCTGCAATTGCACAAGCGATCATGATTGGTAGCCACAAGCAGCATAAGTTCGCTTTGGCGCTTCGTGCCGTTTCTACCAACAATTCAAGGACATCCGTTTCAAATGCGACAAGTGCCAGTAGCTTAAGCGGTGAGTTGCCAAAGGCGCGGCTTTTTGCCACCAGAAGCACTTGGAATATTAACGAATTTATGTATGGTTGAGTGTTTGTATGTTTGTATGTTTATGTGCAATTTGTCATTTGAGGCATGCTGGTAAGGAGGGAGCATGTAAGGGCGGGCCTGAGGTATATACATATGTATCCAACGTTCAACACCACTGATCGGACAGCTGAAGAACGTGCGATGCAATGTGAGAATGTCCCACGAACCTGTTGGGCCGCATTGCCTGGATAACGAGTGCTAGAAGAGACAACGAAGCAAAGCTGGTCTGGAAGGGGAGGCGGTTGGTGGCGGAAAAGTATTTGTGATATGGAGTTGCGCGTTTGCAGGAAGTTGACACGATTTGCATGCGAGATTTGTGAGGGGCTACAATTGCATTTGTGTACATTCTGATTTGCTGTTTAAATGTTTGCAACTGCTCCAAGCGGCGGTAAGTGGCGAACGGAAATCTAGCCACTGCTGCCTTGAGTCTACTTTGTATGTTTGTAATTGCTAGTATTTATGGGTGTTTCTGCATTTTTTATGCAAATCGTAATCGAATGAAAATAATTCCGCTGTAAATACTCAAGCGACACTGGCTGAATTTTAAAAAAGGCTTGACTACACTATTTCATTACATACATATGTGAGGATGTAAGTACATATGTACAGCTAGCACCAAAAACTATTTTAGAATTGAACAATCAATTCACTGAAATCCCTTTTACTGCCAATCATTTCAGCTCACTCCAATTTTGTATATCCAAGCTTTGATGCTTGAAAATTTACAAAAATATTCGTTTAGTTCTAAGAATTATAAAATAGCACAGTACTATCTTGTGAGTATGGGATTGCTCCTTATGACTCCCTATACTTCTGCCTATTACCGTATAATAGAAAGAATCCCTGGATTTCCGAAAAAATCACACTTCATAACATAAACTAAATGAAGAGGAACAAAATCTCGATTAAGATTGGAATAGATTTTTTTAGTGGTTACAATTCAAAAAAAGGATCTCTTAGATTAGGAAAGTAAATGCATAACAACTTTAAAATTTGTACGGATTAAGTTTAAGTTGATTTTGTGTGGAAATTTAATTTCATTAGGCGCTAAAACTTATGGTAAAAATTCTCCCGAAAACAATCCCGAAACCAAAGAATGTTTCCTTAAACAGTAGATAAAGATCACTGATAAATCAGGAAAAGTTCCGAAAATAATTCCGAAGGGTTCCCAAATAATTCCCGAAATGGTCTCCAAAAATCCCGAAATGATCGAGACCTTGTCTAAGTCGGCTACAAATTTGTATTGCTGGTACACGAATAAGATGTTTCGGTTTTCTCCAAATCAACTTCAACTTTCACTATCGATCAAAATTTTGCAACGCCAAAAATTAACCCTTCAAAATGTCTGAAGGGCTTAAAAAAAATTTAAATTATTTCTAATTCTCCTTAATACTTCCAGCCAAGCGCCGATGTGCTATATCTTGCCATGGCCCACACTCACTCATTCGCCTTACAACGAATTCCCCCTTAAATATTTTATCAATATTTCCAAGTGGCAGCAGCGCCTCCCTGATGTGCGCACTTTTTCCTCCCAAGAACCCATATCAATATCATTTCGTAATGCTTTTTAAAACTAATAAAAAGGGTAAAATATCTACGTATCAATAATTGCATGTTGAAAGTTCTTTATGACGCCATGTAACATTTGATTTTCGATACTCATTGGGTATGTACTCGTAAACGCCTCAGCACTTTCACGCAACCCCAAATTGCATATCCAACAAAATAAATATGACTGCGGGTATTGTTTGGCAAATCGCCTCTAGCCACCTGGCAAATCAAACGAAGAGAAATGCAGAATTTTGAAAATGGAATATGAAAATCAAATAAAATGGCAAATATATTGTTGTTGATTGGATGGTGCCTGGCACCGGAAACCGAGTGTTGAGCGCGTTGGTTTCAATAACCCAATAATGGCTGTGATAGCGCAATAAACACATTTTTAGATTTATTTGATGCGAAATCCAAAAGTAGGTCTATACCGGTGTCTTATCAGCAATATGCTTTGAGTTCGTAGAAAAAAAAAAATTGTAAAATTATTTCCTTTATTGCCACCCACTTTTTTGACTTAAATTATTGTTGGGCTTGCGGCCTAAGTCATCCTCATTTTTGTATTTATTTTTGTTGTTGTCCGCGCATTTATGATTTTAATAAAAAAAATGTTTTCCTTTTTTCTTTTTAGGTGCAAGGAATGCCGTGATGTAATTGATTGTAAGTAGAAGTTGTTGATAAAACTATAAATGACCACTAGGCCACTACACTCATCTTATAAATAACATAGGAAATACTGGTAGATACTCTCCATGGGCGATTCCGTTGTTCTAAAAGCGGAGATGAAATATGCTCCTTAAAACCAATCCGTGAATAGTCCCAAAGAGTGCCGAAAGAATCCCCAAAACTATTCCAAAAATAATTCCAAATGAACGACAACGAGGGCCAATGAGAAGGAGCGCAAAATCCTCACGAAAAAGACTCGAAAATAATGTTGATTGATTGAATTGATTGATTGAAATTTTTCTGAAAAGATCCATGAAATAAATATCGAAAAACTATGCCACAGGTCGCCTGTAATCATCCCGAAATTATACCGAAAAAGTCTCGAAATGATTCTTCAATGATACCGAAAAAGTCCCGACATGATTTCGAAAAGGTCCCCAAATTATCCCAACAATTCCGAAATATCCTTGAAAAAGTTCTAAGTCTATTTTTTGAGGGAAAAAATCCTATTGTAGAAGATCCTATGGTAATTCAAATCCGCCTTCTTGTTTCTGTTTTCTCCTTACTATTTTTAGAAAATGATAGTTGTACGTGTAATCCTCGCTGCAAGTTTTTTATAGTTATTATTTTTATTTTTTTATGTATTCAATATTTCCAGTTCGCCATACCATTTGAAGCTCGTCTTTTCAACTTTTCAATAAACATTACAATAAAACGACTATCAAGTTGTTGAACAAAGACCCATATTTTCAAATCAAGTAATTCTAGTCAAACTATTTTGTTTCATTAAATATTTAGTCGCCTGCCTTCCAGCTCCTTGTGGCCTCATAAAATGCTTACTCACTGAAAGGTGCGCCTCATTGGCTTTATTGATTTGTAGGCGTCCACAAATTTTGTGCTTCAATAAACGGAAGAGTTATGCGTTAACAATCTAGCAGGATATCATAGTTATTTTACATACATAAATAGGTGCTTGATACATACATACACAGTACATAGTAGATATGTATGTGTGTATGCACGTATATGTAGTTGTTTGTCCTTTTATGTTGCTGAGCCAACAAATATCCAAATGTGCAATTATTAAAATATTTAGATTAGAGAACGAAGTTGCAGAATTTATTTTATTTCGAAAAAATTTAAGATCTACACGAGCTGGACCAATTAAATAGCCAAAGGCATAAAGTCATGAGATTTTAAATTTGAAAATATTTGATAGATGGCGTTATCAAGCCGCTGTCCTCAATATGGTCACCCCCTTTGTTGTTAGATTTGGCTCGGCACCCAAGAAAAGATGGCACCAGTGCACCAGTTAAGTGAAATGCGGTCCAGTTAATAAAGCCACATTATGTTGAAAAGTGACAATAAAAGCGTATTTTATTAAATAAACAGCAACAAGTGGGAGTAAGCTCATTACCCAAGAACGAATGAATGTGGCACCACTCTGTGTTAACGGTAATTCGCACTGATTCCAGTTCAGTAGTGCGAAATGAAATTGAAAGTGAAGTGTTGAAGCTCGGATACTCAACAGGACCACCGCAACGTGCGCCATACACAAATACAAAGGCACAACTAGTAACGGCACATAGCGGCATACATACATATGTACATACATACGAAACATTTTCCAGCTCATTAAGTTTATCAACTCCAATAAATTTTACGCTTCCCTAAAGCGAAACAAAACACAAAAGCTGCCCGCCCGCCCGCACAAATGCTCAAGTTTTACCCACGTGAATGGCCCTGAAGGAGTGGAAACAGTATGAGACAGGTGTATGCTGCTGTCTCCTTTACACTCATGCTCGGAGTTGTGGCACACACACATACACACACACATTTTGTCAGTGCCGGGATTTTATGCTCAACTCCTACTCAAAAGAAGAATTTCCTCTACTTACTAACATATTTTATGTTTTTAATTAGATGTTGTTTTCCTGTTTTTGTTGTTGTTGTTATTGTCATCACGCGAGTTACGAGAATTGTTATAGCAACTCACCTGGTGATGTGCAGACATTTTGTCGTGTTTTGTGTTTATTTTCTCTTAATGTAGCGCGGCGCTGTGAGTTTGTGCTAGTCGCAAATTCAATTAGTCTGTTGTTCGAAAATCAATTTATCGGCACAAATTGAACGCTGACGAGTGGCTGCTTGGCCTAGGAATTGTCAACGGTGAAATGCACCGATGTGCGACCACACAACTCATCTCGTTCAGCCTTCGCACTGGATTTGAGCGCTTAGCTTTTCCAGTTCCATTGAGTTGGCTGGCCCTAATTCTTTCATAATTCACTGAATTTGAGCAATTAATTAATTACGCTTTTTATTAAGGACACATTCTGACTGATGTATCTGTGCGTCTATGTATGTATGTATGTATGTATGTACACTGAAAAAAAAATCTACAGTAAACGGCCGTCAAATTGATAGTAAACCCTGTCATTTTTCGTCCAACAGTGGGTAATATAAATTTTGAAAGTGAGCCCCTATCATTCTTCGAATATACTATCATATTGACATGAATTACTGTAAATTTTAAAGTGGACTCATATCATTATGCAAAAATCACATGTTTTTACTGCCAATTTTACAGTAAATACTGTAATATTTACAGTGTTACCATCAATCGCTTGAAAGTGGTTTTGATATGTTACTTTCAATGTGCACTTTCAACTTTTTTATTTCAGTGTATGTACCTGAAGTTAGCTGACTTTGCCATGAGAGCCCAAAGTGTCTTTAAACATTTTCTGGTTTACTTAAAATTTATTTTTTAAGAACAAGCATCCCATAAATGTTGGGTGACAAGCTTTCCATGCCAGATATACATTGGGATTGTTGACCTATTGGAAGATTTATAAATCTGTGAGCTCTTTTTATTGTTTTGCTTGCCGAGTTCATAGTTCAATTGTATATTCCAAATGGTGCATGTGCTTCAAATAATTACGAAACCAGTGCCGCACACCTCAACCTCCACGACGGGCATCTCCATAATTTTCACCACCAAACCATTGCTCGCACATTTTTATTTATTCGAATATGAAATTTAATTTTAGCACAGTGGAAACATTAATATGAGACGTTATATTGCTTTATTTCTACTTAAAATGCTTCTTCTTCATGCATGTACATATGGAATTCACTTAGGAGTTATTTATAAATTTGCTCAAAATCTGTTTATTATCAAGTCCTGACACTGCGGTTGTGTGCTCCCAGCAAATTTTGTACGCAGCGCGATCGTGCAAGGGGAAGAAAGAGGGAAAGTTTTCAAAGTCTAGGTAGATATTATATATAAGGTCTGGACCTTGTCTAAATAGTTCCAGATGCTCCTTCCGGATAAAGCATGTACAGTCATTTGACCTTGCCGATCCCACTTGTAGCAGTCACACATTGGAGAAACTTGGTATAAAACTCATTGAAAGTTGAATTCGACACTGATTTCCTTTCCCACAAAAATTTAAATTTTTTAGTTGGATCTACATATTTTTTTTATAAATTTAGTCATTCTCATTTTTATGTTTCCCTAAAATGTATTTAAATGAAGCAATCTCAATAAAATATTTGTTGTTGTGCAAATATTCTGAAACGGTACTCATAATGAGCCAAAAATAAATCCTTTCCAGATGCCAACCGCTCGTGCCGAGGTGGGGTGGTGTTCGTGAATGTATTTACATAAGTATCTGCGTATGTATGTTTGTATGTATGTATGTATGAACTTAAATATGTATGTATATTCTCCCCGATCGCAAAGGGAAGCATATACAATTTTTTAGGGATACATATGTAAATCTGTTTGTGAAGCGCAGACGGCGTTGCCAGGATGTTAAGGGGGCGGTTTCTAACGCATGAAATGATTTACCGATTATTGCAATTGTTCAAAATAAAAAAGAAGTAAATCAGTTAGCCGTTCTTTGATAGATACATACATGCAAGTCGAAAAAACTAGTTGGAAACTACTTCCAAACTAGTACCAAGCCAAACTAGTCAGCCAACTGTCTCTTTTCCATACAAGCAGCTGTAGTCAAAAACGAGTTAAAAAATTAAGGCGGTGTTCCCAAACGGCAACTTGTATCTCGGCAGTTCTGTGAAAGAGAAATCGACGAGCTCCCGCAGAGAATCCGTTAGTATTTATGTATTTTCCAAGCAGCCGCATTTTCGAATCAACCGTTACAAACGAAACTTCAAAAGCACAAAGACGAAATTTAAATACACTGAGTGTTCATCTATTAAAAGATAGTTTTTAGAAACGTTTTGGTTGGTATTTATTTTGGGGTTGCCTCTAAAATTAAAATTGAAATGGCAGCCAAACGTTCATAACAATATGCTGTTGTTTCTGTTGTTCGATGGCAACAATAACACAATGCGGCAATAAATAGAATTCGAGAATCATGATGTATGTATGTACATATGTATAATGAGGAACAAGAGGAAGCATGAGCAGCACCAGCTGCAGGAAGAGTCCGCAGAGGATCAGCAACACCACAAGCCACCAACAGCAACCGCCATAGGCATCAGGCAACACTCTTTGCGGCAACAACAGCAGCAACATTGCCAACCGGTGGTGGCATGATCGGCGGTGGCGGCGGCGGCGGCGGCGGGCGGAACGCTAAGACTTTGGCGAATATCGTGAACACGAGTGAAATTTCTTTTTTTAAAATAGCTTATTCGAAAAAAAACGGTTTATTTATAATTTTTCACTTGATTTCCGACGATGTGCGATTTTCCCTGTTTAGCTGTACATCAGTATTCAGTGGAAAAATGTTTTCGAAACAATGATTTTTCAATATTACTGCGTGGTTTCTTAAAAATAACCGCTAAAATTAATTTTGCATCGCGCTATCGGTCCAACATTCGATTCCAGTTGTTTGATGCTGCATTCATTTGTCGATACTTGCGTGAGTGCTTGGTTGTCAAGATCGCGTCGTCGCTGGAAACGAAAAAAAAAAATCATAAAAGTATATTTCGGTGAATATATTATAAATAAAAATCGTTGTTGTAGCTATTTTTGTGGAAGCACCAGTGATCACAGTTTAAACGAAAAGAAAAAAAATAGAAAAAAAAATCAGCTAAAGTATTGTTTATTTATGTAAATTTTAAAAATACCAACGAAGGACATGTGTTTCCGTTGTCGTCCGGTTGAGTGCGAGAGCAAAGAGTGTGGCAAGAACGCAAAGAGTTGTCAGCTGACTTGCTAAAATGCAGCAGCACTGACATTTAGAGAAAGTTCGGTTTTAATTTGGCGAAAGTGCAACGATTTTGAAATGAAACGCGTGATTTTTGAATTAATCAATTTATCTTCTACGATAGTTAGAAATATCAACAAAGTGTACTGCGAAAAAATCATAACGCCGCCATAGTAAAACACGGCAAAAATACAAAAAAGAAAAGAAATAAAAATTTAAAAAAAGTAAATTCAGTGTACACATGTGCGTGCATTTATGTGTTTACTAGTGTGGGTGCGTCAAAAATAAATTTAAATTCGCGGGCTATTATTAAAGAGCGTGGTGTGAGAGCGAGAGAGTTCATGAAAATTCAAAAATAAAAGTTCCCAAAATAAACACAAATTTTTCCCATTCGTATCCAAAAACAAATAAAGGCGGATTTATTCAAAACTTCCCTTTATAAGCGACATCTGGTGGTAAAAGTTTGTGATTGCGAGATCGCTAAACGATTTTCGGGTGCAAGGCTGCCACGTTCCAGTGATTATGTGCGAGATGGCGCCCTCCTCAATTCGCTGGTTTGTTTTCGTGTTCTTTGGCTAGATGGCGCTGAAGAAAAAGAAGTCTGAAATGCCGTTGCAACAAATAAAAAGTTCGTGAATTATGGCAACAATAAGAAAGGAAATGCAAGTTGCAGAAATGTTTAAAAAAAATCTCAAAAAAGAAATGAGACAACGTGCTTGTGTGACTTTCAAGTAAGTGAATATTATTAACACATCGTTTGCCTGAGTTAGAGCTGGTTTAGTCGGCAGCGTGGTGATCTATCTGATTTGGAAGAAGGGGGTGAAGTAATCCTCAACTGAGCTAAATTTTTTCAAAGTTACCAGAAAAGGACACTCCGCTGTCCGAACTAATAAAATAGTTGTAGAAACAGGTTCGGTAGTTTGATAGTAAATAAACTCCTGGCACAACATAGACGACATCGTTGTTCAGAAATTAAGACCGTTTGTACAGGGGATGTCTGCAGAAGAAAGGCTTTAAATTTTGAGGATCTCGTGTACAGCAAACATAGAGACATAATTGATCGCTTTGTGAACTCACTAAATCTAAAGAGGCAGCAACTCTTAGCTGCTTCTTCATGGCCAAAGTAAGAAACCAATGAGTCATTATGTGTATTCAAACTTTGTTACCAACAAAAACAGTTGAAGCTTGGCCGAAGCATCTGATCTCATTCGCCTAAAATGGGCTACTTAGCAAAGCAAATCTGAGTATTTCTTTTGAAAAAAATTGCATAAGAAGTATCTCTAGAACAGTTTATAGCATCTATAGGAGCAACAGCTATGATGATGAGGGTTACCTTTGCTCAGCTCTTGTTGACCAGGTGCCAAAAGTTGACTTTGTTAAGGATCGAATAAGTCAAGCATGGACAGAATAAGTGTCCCACAACTCAATTAGATGCCGAGATGTGTTTAAAGACATAGGTGATTGCTGTCCATCTAAAACAAGTTGCTCAATATTTTGTAGAAGACATTTTAATAAGACAAGACTCTTGCACATTTACATAATGTAATACATACATACATGGGCATTGTAGGTGTAGGTACTTATCCTAAAATCAAAAAAGACGAAACTATGAGGGTCATGAGGAAATAGAGAGCGTTTCTACATCCTCGTACATACTTACTTATCTATTATACATACTATATACATACACATAGGAGACTGCACTTCCACATTTACTTCACTTCATTTTCAGTCATTACATATGTACGTTTAGGAGTCCGTGTATATATATACTTACGGCATCGTGCATGTTATTCATTTTCCACGCCAAAGATAAGCTGGCTCAAGTTGCCCCATCGTCAAAACAAATAGCCGAGCAAAAGTAAACATTGAAAATGAAAACAAAAGCAGCCAGCTAGAACTGTATTAAAGGATTTCCGGTACTTGGCTTATGACCTCCGATGGCACACACACCCATACTCAAAGACATTCACGCAACTCAAACGGTTGACTTAGTTTTATGTAACTTTGTGATTTGAGACGAGGGTGTTAACAAATGTTTCTTCCGTAGCTAAATGCAGCTGATGGCAACAACAAGAATTTGAGTCGATTACAAAGAGATTTTAAGCCGAGCTGAGGGCACCTACGCGGGGTGTCAAACAAATGGCGGCGAAGCAAAAATGTTCAAGTTCGCCTTAGAGGGACGTACATACATACATACATATATATTGGACCCCTTAATAACGCCATTCATATTCGCTCCAACACCCATCTGAATATGAATAAATATGTAAATAAAAATCTTTTAAAAAATTTCAACAAAATTTATATGAAAAATGTCGTTTGTAGGCCATCCGTGAAAATGTCAGCCAACAAAATGTGGCGGATAAGTCCCGCTAAGTCAGAAAATCGCATACGCGTCGCATCAAAACATGCCAAAATGGCGAAAAGCGGTGAACGAAATGGAAATATGTACGTGAAGTTGTGTGAGTGTGAGCGTCTCGAGCGTAGGGGATCTGGGACGCGCACATGAATGCTGTGGCTGTCTGGTCCACTGGGGAGCAAGATCTACACATCCCAATACTTTGAGTTTTGAGTTGGTGTTGTTGTTGTTTGGCTACACACAACCTGGCTGCTCGCATTCGTATTGCCTTTGTTGTTGTACAGCGCCTGGCTACGTTTTTTTATTGTTGTTTGTGGTGTGTTTTCACATTTTTCAGTTTTGTAATTTTTATTTTTTTTTGTTTTTATGTTTGTTTATTCCTTTCGACGGCGTTTTTGTATTCGCTACCATGACTGCAGCAACTGTTGCGCTGTGGTTGTTGTTGTTTTTCTGTTCGTTTTTCAGAATTTTCTGAATTTTCGAATATATCGCATTGGATTCTTGCCAGAGAGAAGTCTACTCGCGCTGAACACAAATTTCTTTTTTCGTTTTCACATTTTCTTTTTTTTTGTTGTTTAATTTTTATTGAACTGAAATACAGCACAACGTTAAGCGAATAAATAAATAAACGAAGAATAAAACACGAGCAACGAATGTGAAGATTGGTATGTATATGAATGTATGTATGTATGTGCAGGGATCGCATTAGGGGGGTGACTGGATCTGCGAATAATTTTATGAGATATTCCAAAAGAATCTTGGCTTACTCCGGCCTGACACAGCCGAGTGCTTGGCTTCCGCGATTTAACAATTTTCAAGCGGTTTTTTGAATTGGAGTTTCTTGAATTACTCCGAATAATCAAACACCCTAATCCTAACCAAATGAAAAAAAAATATTTTCATTCAACTAGCGTAGGGCTTTTGCGGATCATGCAAGCTCGTGCACACATTACAGTGGCTAGGGAAATATATAAACGCGGGCGGGTATATATTTTGAAAATTCATGTTGTTTTTGACTTCACGTAGGCGTACGGTGACAGTCAAATTTGTTGCAGCGCAGCCAAAGGCGCCGAGAGCCGAAACGAAGAAAAGTAAACGTACAGAAATATTAAAATCTTTTGCAAACAACGCCAAAGAACCCATAGCAAATGACAGGAATGACAAGAAATTAAGTGAAATTTATTGACGACAACTGTTGGCCGTAGACATCTCGTTTTCTAATACAGTTAGGCGCTGTTGAAGCGACACACACACCGTCACACATTCAGGCACATCAACGGAAACAGGGAAATTTCAAAATAAACAACAACAACAGTTCGGAGTTTTGCACTTATCGCTGCCTAAACACCTTCGCTTTTCAGCTCGAAAATATTTCACTGCCGGCAGAGCAACTTTCAAACTGGATTTTTGAATTGTCTCAGTCTGCTGGAGACTCATAGAACTCACGGGCTTCAAAGCCAACCCGAAACCGATCGACCTTAGAGTGGATTACCATGGGAAGTAATGCCACTCGAAATATCGCATATAAAAGTAACACATCGCAGACCACAATCTAACTTCCAATGAATCCACCTGTCAGGGTTTGGTGAAAGTATCGTCCTTTCAGGTTGCTTTGATTTACAAAAAAACAAAACGAAGAAATATTTGTAAAGTAGTGTTACCATGCCCTCCCAGACATACATACATATATGTATGTATTTACGCATCCCGCTTCCAAAGCCATAGCAACTCCAGGCACACTCCATTATCCACGCGCAACTTCAGCTTCGCACTCGTCTCCCACGCATCTGCGCTTGTCTTTGAACCTGCCATAAAATAATATGCTTTCAGTTTCAACCGTGACACTATGGCTCAGTGGCCGCGGGTCTGTCACTCTGTCAGTGTATGCGTGAAGCGTATAATTTGCCACCCACAACACTGTCAGTCAATGCTTTGGAGATGTAAAGGGAAGAGGAATAGTTGTTTCATGTTTTTATAGGTGAAATTGAGTTTGTTTTTGTTTTCCTGTTTGGGAGTTGTTGTTGTAGGTGGTGCGGTGTGTTAAAGCAACGCTGAGGAAAAAAGTACACACAGCACAGCCTCACTCTTCCCCATTGGCTTTCGAAGGGCAATCAACTTTTTTAATGATATACAAAACTCGTATGAAGCAATATTTTTGTTGGAGTTTTTTATGTGAAATAGGTTCATACAATAATGTAGAAATGCTCTTATACGTAGGTAGTTAATACTCCAAGTACAAATGTTTGGAATCGATCGGCCAGACTGTCGGGCATTTAACGAAATTTCTTTTGACGATTGTTTATAGAAATGTTACCGTTATGGGTAGCCATTTTCTATCAACATTGTATTTACCAAAGTGATCCATTTTCAAAGTTTTACCACATTTTTATCAAAAGTCTTTCTCTTCTTTTCATTTCAGTTGTCTCTTGGAGCACAAGTACCTCATGTGGAAAACGCGTCGTCGACGTCGAGTTCACTGAATGCCATATAAAGTGTTGCTGTAATTTTTAACATTTAGTCAATCGCTAGTTAAAAGCAATAAAGCTTATAAAAATTTAAAGAAGACAAGTTAATTTGTTGCCATAAATAAATAAGGAGCTCTGTAGCGCTGCGCTTAAGTCTTTTTGCCATAAACCAAAACGGAAAGGAAATTCGAATATTTCCACGGCTGTGTGCAGCATTTTGGATACCAAATTTTTCTTGCTGCTTCTTTTTGTGTGGGAGGAACGGTAAGTAAATAATTGAAGAAAATATAACCGAACATCAGAGGCAGCTCCTTATAACTTAAGCTTGTTGGCGAGCAAGATCTAGAGCCCAACGTTGTTCCATGGTTGGGTAAAACGGGAATTATATTTCTGATATTTAGTCGGTCACAATGAAACGGAATAGTGAATGTTCCTAAGAGTGTTTACCTACTTGGTAAATCTTCCCTTTGGGGTGCTTACACACATATCGCGAGATAGGCAGCAACTTACATCGGCATCCACAGCATCGTTGAATGACTAAAAAACACTAACCAGAGAAACCTCCATTTGTTAACACCCTCTGCGCCCCGTGCACCCCTCCTCGGCTATGCGCTCGATTGTTCATTCGTTGCAATTAAGCATAAATACCGAAATCGGCGACACTCGAGTGACAGGTGCTGCCAAACGGCGTTAAATCAACAGTCGCGACGCAGCAAATGGCAACTGCACAACATCATTAAATACCAATTGCAGCAACAACAACAACAAAATAAATAATAAAAATAAAGAAATGAAATGCGTACAGCTCACACATTTTGTTACTGTTGTTGTTGGCAAGACGAGACGACACGTTGTTTGGTTATTGTACTCGGCACTGCTCTGCTCGCGAATGCAACACACGCTTTATGGGAGTTAAGTTGTGGAGATCCCAACGGTCTGTAGCGGTGCAGACAGGGCGGAGCACACTTGTGGCAGGCTGTCGCCGAAACATTTGCGCGTGATTTTGTTCTTGCTACTGTTCAAAGGATTTTATTTTATTTTAATTTTTTCCCTGTTTCTTTTGTTGCGAATTCGTTTCTTTACTTTGTACGCACTTCAACTTGACAAAAAACTGCATCTCGAAATTGGTTGCCCGCGTATTTGAAGGGGCACCGAGTTGATGGGAAATGAGCGGAGTCGGTAAAAGAATGAAGAATGAATTCAAATTTTGGATGTAGAATTTTATCGAAATTAGGGATATCTTAACTCTTAAACTAGACATCTAGTAATACGAGTCCAAAACCGCCAGCCGTTTTGCAATTGGAACACCTTTTCACATTGTACATACATAGGTTCTAGCGAGTGATTTTCCCATTTTTTTCATTAAACGAAAATGTGATCTTTAGATGCCTTTCGTTTCACCCTTTGGTAGCTGAGGATGTTGACCAAAAATTAAATAAACAAACAACAACAGCATTAAATAACAATAAAAATAATCACATCGAGATATTGCCAAATGAGCTGTGATACAGAATGAAAGACCACATCGATCAGCGGGACGTTCGCTAAGTTTTTGGCCAGCAGCCAAAATAAAATGAAAAAAAAAAAAAAAAAAAAAAAAAAAAACAAGTTACACAGTGTAGAAAAATTTAAGAATTACGAGCTGTGGCTCACGTTCCACCTGACGACTGGCGTAATGAAACGGTTAAAACGTCTGCGAGCTCATCGTCTTGCCAACCGCCACTTACTCGTACGACATGCACTAATGGCAGCTGCTGATCAGGAGTCATCAAAAGGTGGACAGCATCAATGACAAAACAACAACAACAACATTTAGCTAGAAAGTCTTCAAAACGCTTAAGAAATTTCGAATATTTTCGTGAAACAGTCACAATAACTCAGAGACGGAATATCTAGGCATTTCTTTTGTTTTTGTGAACGTGAATTAGGATTAAGGTGGCCATAGTGAGAAGAGTTAAGAAAATCTAAGATCATCGCGGACAGCTAAATTTTCACACCTCTATTGCTATACAAAACATTAAACTCCAATTCGGCCAAATGCTAGTTACATACATCGTGAATGTGGCTTCCCGATTGCCCAATCGAGTTATGAGAAGAACGAAATTCAATTCCCGATCCATTGGCTGGCTGTGGGGCATTTGCAATTACGAGTTTTGCGCGTCACTGACAATCTCATTCCGTAAATGTACTTTCTGTTCGAGTTTTGTTTTTGTTTTTGTATTTTTGGCAGTCTTTTTTGGCTATTTTGTGATTGCTTTTGGGATGCATTTGGATTTCAGCGTAAATTTAGAGTGATTCTATGCTCATGCTTGGCTGCATAACTGCGCACACACCAAAGCAAATACAATTTTCGAACGCGTGCACACAATTCACACAAACACACACACATACACGGCATCCAAATCCATTTATACTCCCCCACCCTGCACTTTTCAAACCGATGCTTGGCTGCTGCCGTCAGCATTTAGGGGCACGTGCGTGTAGCTTGCTGTTGTGTAACTGACGTGCATTTCAATGAGGGGGAGAGAGATATGGCAGGAGCGATTAAGGCTTGAGCACACTACCGACAAATTACACATTGCGACCCACACAAGTTCGTACGAGGAGTATATCAGACTCAAATAATAGCCGACGACGAAGTTTGACAGACTATTTTGGATCTATTAAGTTGAGATTTAAAGTATTTTTTAGATGGTTTCCCTGTGTATCGGGAGATGAGATCACATAGCGAAATCCAACGTTAGTCGATATTGTGTGATCATAAGCCGGGATCTAGCCCTGATTCGCCTAAAAACCATGTTGATTTTGCGATTGCCATGAAACGAAGTTCCAGGGCCAGCTACGCTCCCTGTTAAATGAAGCAGTCTTCACCTATCAAGTTTCATAAGATTTGATTGGCAGATTTCAAACTACAAAAATTTCTTGGCGCCACGCGGGGTTGCTTACGGAAATGTGTAAACAAAATTTTCATTCCAGTTGGGTTCGCATATTTCAGACTTTTGGAGAATTCAATATGCATGCAACTTAAATATATTATTTCCAAAATCCCATTAAATAGTAAAAAAAAAACGAAATTCCGAAAGTGTGCAGTTTAATTCGTTTTATGGCTTTTCGGCCAATGAGAATTTTGGGAGCAGTGAATGCTGGAACATTTGTTTGCAAGCTATGGATACGCCTGGATAGACACATACAATGTAAATAATTGTACATACCTAGGTATATACATACTTATACATACATATGTATACCTATGGGTGTTGATATTTACACCTTTGATTTGTCTGATCTTTTCCATTTTTTTGCAAAATGGTGTCGAATGAGAAAACTCACTTCGGAAAGTTTTCTTACGCAACTTGAAATTTTGATGATTTTTGGTATGCAAGTGCTACTATTATCTGCTACATTGTCAGTAGGGATCGTTATTGAGCCAATCGAATTCAAAGCAACAATTTTTGGAATTTTTGTCTGTCTGTCTGTATGTTTGTACGGCCATCACTCAAAACCTGCTGAAGAGCATTGCATGCAACTTTCACCATTGAAACAATAAACAACTAGCTACATATAATTCAAGATAATTCGTACATCGCTAACTTAGCCGGTTGCAGAGTTATCGACCAATATGTGACCCAGGCTGGCCCAAAATATGTTAACGATCGGATGGATCTCACTGCTAATATCATTTGTAATATCATCAGCCTGGACTGGGAATTGCCTGCTCAACCAAAAACTCATTCCCAGTCCTAAAACAGCAACGAGCATCAAGAAATCGTTCTTTTGAAAGTAACTTTTATTTTAGAATAAGTTTGATCTCGAAAGGCTCTCAGTTGGACTTCTCAACCTTCAATAGTCATTAAACCCGAACTCAGACAAAGCGTAAATATGTGAGCTTCTAATCGTCTTTCGCCGCATTTCTACAAAATTATAATGAGAACAAAGAAATAAACGCAAATGTCACAAAAAACCCATCGCCAATCAAAAAATTTTTTGAAACATTTCACTTCAGTCCAGTTAAGGCGAACTCCGTTTTTTGATCGGAAAAGTTTATTGTTGTTTTTGTTTCAGGGAAAATGTAATTTAATCATCACCAATACAATGATTTGAGCAGGGATATGTATGCACTTATGTGAAGGTATATATGTATATATGTACATGAGAAGGCATGAGAATGTAGAAGTGACTCGGTGTTAAAGCATACATACACACACACACACACATTGCAAGGAAATAGAGGAAAATGGGCAAAAGTTATACAACAACGAACACGAAAAGAGCAAAAGCAAAAAGAGAGAAGACAACTTGGATGGAAAATGGCCAAAATGCTAATTAAACACACCCAAACACTCTCAAATGCAGACACACACACACAGAGGTGAGGTTCCCCTCAAAGATGCGCGCATTTGCAGATTTGTATTGTTTGCGCCAGTCGATCGCTGTTGGTACCTCAGTTGTGGGCCACATTGCAACCAAAACATAACGATCACATTTGAGTGTGTGTGTGCGTGTGGTTGTGATCGTTCGGAAAATCTAAAAATAGTCAGATTACACGAACATCACACATACAAGCGTGTCTATGCAGGTGTGTTGGTTAGGCAGTCGTGGCGGTGCAGAAACGCGCAGGCGTATTACAAAAACAGGCACACACATAGCGAACACACCGAAGCATATTTGGTACAACGAGGATCGCTCACATACACAGAGCACCGACACACATGGGGATGAAGCAGCAGCGTTTGGCATTTCGTTTGGTCCGAAAGGTGTGCGGCGTGGCATTTTACAACAATTCTTACTCGCTTAAGTATTGATTTTACATAAGCACATATGTATGCATACATATGTACATATGTACATACTTTGGTATATTCGGTGGGGGAATTTAGTGTCGAGGTGGTCGCGCGGGTTCGGGGAGGCCACTAATGGCCTGGTAGCTTGTCTCATGGGACGCGTGTGGCGTAAGAACAACCGATTGGCAGCCATTTTGATTGTTGTGCTGACGTGTCTGCATTATTTTGTTTTCGTGTTTTGATGCAACATTTCACATACATAATATAAATATATACATACATACATATGTATGTATATGTACATATGTATATACATTAAGATGTCTCAAAATTCGTTTTTGTTTTCTCGTTACGTCAAAAATTTTAAGTTTTATACCTGGCACCCGTCGAAATATGGAATTCATTCACATCGCTTATTGCAACATATTTTGTGTCACCCTGTCCAACATATTGGTGGTCAATTTCGCAACCAAGCGCGCTATGGAAATAACGGTTATCTTATATTTTAAGTTATACGCGAGCTATGCGAAAGCGAAAGTTCCATTCAGTTCTACTCGGAAGTTTTTGAGTGATTCGCGCACAAACACACAGACAGATCGATAAAAATTTTAAAACTGTTGCTTTGGCTCTATAATGAGGAGGGGTCATATTCATTTTATTAAGAAAAGTTCGTTTTTTTTTGGCACAGTCTAATGGACATACACGTTTCAGAGCTGTAATAATTAATTTTCTTCAGACCAGCCATACAATTTTTAATCCGTTATTTGGAATTTCGCAATATATATTTATTTTCTTGTTTTAAAACTCTGCACGAAATATCTGTAAGTATGTAAATAAACTTCAAAAATTTGAGGTTATGTATAGATTAGTTATTGTATATTCATAATTAGTATTATGTATTCGTAATTGCTATGGCTGGGGTTGGTAAAGCAGTGAAAGTTAACGACTGAAGGCAAAAAGGCGGCTGTCTCTTCGTATTCGTGATAATTAATTGATTTACTCCATTTTGGTTTTTTCCTTATTTCACTTTTCATTGAAAAACGCATACTTCCTTGCGTCCGCTCATTCCTTCGTCCTTTTGCACTTTTTAGTTCATTCTTCTTCTTCTTCTCTTTTTTGCACTATCTTCGCATTTTCCTTGTTCGCCTTTGCCTTTGCTGCATAAATAGTTTGTTTACTTCTATTTTAAATTATGTTTTCATAAACATTTTTATAAATACTCAACACATGGCAGACTCGACGCATGGCACACTCAACGGCATGCTGCCAGCAAATTTATAAATAAAAGGATAATTTTGGATTTTGAAGAAAAGCAATGCCTTAAGTTTAATTTTAAAAATATACTCGTAATAGCTTTCGAATTTGATTTTGAAATTTAAAATTAAACTTCTCAACCACCCGCTGCTATTCATTCGGGGATTTCCGCTTTGTTGCGTTATTGGCGTGGATGTGGATTTGGTGAGGGGGGCGGAAGTCTTTTGCAAACATTGCTCTGTCTGAGTTTTCTTTTAGAAATCAACTTTTTTTTATCCTCAAAGAATTTCTGTTTTCATTTGGCCTGTGCTAAATTTTATTGCATGCGTTTCTTAATACATATGTTTTGCACAAGTATTGTATACACAGATACATATATATGTACATATGTATAGAGCAAATTTTGTTTATTTATTCGCACTTTTAATTTGTTCGGCGTATCTGACGTGCGTGACGCATATGAATGTTCAGTGATTTCTGCATTCCATAAATTTTATAAACGAACGTGTTCGTATTTCTAGAACAGCCATATCTACAAGTGGGTATAGACGGTCTAGTTTTTCTTTTGTTTATAGAAAAGGGTGATTTATGTTGGAGTTTAGTTTTCAAGCGAATCAAATGAGACTCAAAAAAAAACGTCTTCAATGCAGTCCACAGAAACTGGCTTGGATTCTATAGGGCAGCTGTCATTAAAACCTTCGGCGATCGTCGCTAAAACAATAGCAACAACTACTCTAACATCTATACCAAAGAGTATTTAACGAAGCTCCTTCCCTTATGAGAGATAGAAAACCATTTTATTGCTTATCGAATGTCTCGCTGGCAACAGCCATTTTGAATTTTCGTATCACACGAGTCTTTGACATTGCGTCGCCATTAATTGTTAATAATTTTCTCAATTTTTCAATTTTAAGTAGTGCAACCATACTTTTCTTCAACATTAAATAACTCAACATAATTCCTCAAATCTCCATGAGCCCCTCGTTGCTTGTAGTCATTCGTGAGATTAAACGTAAATCACTCGTTTCTACCTACGAATATTGATCAAGCGAAGAAATCTCAAATTGAAAACAACAACAAAGAACCATACATTTTGGTGTTGTATCAGTTTTCAGTTTTCTAATTGCTTCCGCTGTGACGAAATATCCATTTGAACTAATGCCCAGTGTTGTTGTGTCGCAGAAGTCTATGGATGTGTACTTGTAAATGGCAGACAACACGAGGAGGAAGACACTTTTAATTACCATTGAGATCAGGCAACAGCATTCACGGTGAACACCTTTTTCTGTGGGGGAAGTTAAGCAACGCATTCAAAAAAACAAAAGAAAAAAAAAATTTTGCCAACTCAGCTCCAGAAAATGAGTTATGTGACTTTTGTAAAATTCGGTTTCGGCGTATTTTGTTAATATTTCCGATTGCTTTAGTTTATGTTTTTCCATTTTTTTTGCCACCTCATGTACAGAGAAGTGATTAACAGGCAGAACTAGGTTGCGAAAGTACTTCGAAATACGCTGCAGGGAAGATAGTCTTTTACTGCGCTGTAAAGTTGTTGAAAATGACATAATGGGTTTTGATACTGTATCGACGATGGTATACATATATTTATAGATACATATGTATGTACATTCGGGATTTGGTCTGCCTACGCGTCAGACACATAAAAACATAACCGTATATACTACTCCTAAGAAACCCATAAAAAAATCTCGCCAGCGATGGTAAGGCAATAAGGTTAGTTTTAAGGTTAGGATCGATACTTTTGAGTCCCCAGCAGAAATTCCATAATAAATATCTCGCAGGATACAAATAGAATAATGGTAATACTAACTAGTCTGGGAACTTTAATAAGAAGCCGGTATACATATATGAGGAACATATGTACAATGAGAAAAAAAAACTAAAGGGAAGAAACAGACAATAAGAAATGTGGCATACAACTGAGCTAGGTTTTTTGTGGGGTGCGTACCACTTAAGCACTGATGGGATGGAAAAACTTTCCTACACAAAATCAAAGGCTCTGTTAGAGCGGCGTAAATTCAATTTTCCGGAGTTTTTCCTTTCGCTGCCACTTTCATTCACTTTCACAAACAAAACAAAAAAAAAAAATGTAATTACAAATCATTAATTATGAAAAATAATTCAAAGTGGAAAAAGAGGGGGGTAGGGATTTTTAACAAAAAATCGACTACTTGTCTAACAAAAGCAAAAGTATGGTCACAATGCTGGAGTTCCGAAAGCCAAACTTTCATTTTATATATCGATATTTAGTTCATCTAAGGTCGTGCGATTAATTCAATAAATAAATATTTTATTAGCATGTAACACTGTAAAGCTATTGATTAATCATATTTTGATAAGTTAGATCCCAAGTTATTCTTGTTTACGCAAAAAAAAAAAAAAAGTGATTTATTTAAGTTGCGATTACCCTGTTTTCTGTATAATCAAATACAAATTGAAATTAACCCAAATCACCCTGGGGTTGCCATATGGCAACGCGCGATAGTCTTGCATTAACATGTCCACAAAATTCCAAAAAATGCATATACCGTTATCTGTTAGCGCGTGGCTGTTGCGTAATTGATCACGCTTTCGTCAGCATTCATTTGCTCGTCCGTTATATTTGGTTCGTGGTCCTGAGTGCATTGCAAAGTGCATGCAAAATGTGAAGAAGAAGAATCGCGCGGTTGGGCTATGATAGTTGTGTTTTTGTGTAGTGATAGGAATATAAAATAACTCTCAATTTTTTTTTTCTAAAAAAATTATATTTGAATGCGGTTTTTTTGCATTTTTCTGTGCATGTGTCCATATGGCAACGCCAGGCAGGTTAGGCCACTGGTATACGTTGAATTTGTTGGTTGTGTTTTATTATCTTACTAATGCTTTTTTTCTAATTTTAACTTTTTAAAGACCTCTTACGTTACAAGAAGCAATGCATTTTTTAGAGGAATTGCCGAAAATCCTCAAATAAACGAATCGAATCCGTAACAAATATACTGCTATGGCAGGACTTATCACCTTGTGGTTCCAATTGAAAATAAGAGACGATGTGCAGGTGATGTATGCAAGTCCATCTGGCGAACAGCCTGCAAAAAATGCGATGTTGGACTTTGTTTGCCTTGCTTCAAAGCATATCATACAAAAATCTGAAAAACCGGGCTTTTTCCATAAAATTTTTTTATTATCTCAATGATATTTAATAAAATGAAATCATTATTTTTGCTTTTTTAACAATATATGTATGTGTAACAAAATGAATTGAAATTTTTTGATTTGAATTTGGATTTTTGGTGGTTGCGGAATGCTTTTTTACATATATGTAAACCAGTGGCCTAGCTTACCTAGCGTTGCCATATGGCAACAGGACATTACAAGGACCCTGCGTCCAGGACATAAAATCAAATGTTACAGTTTTTTTAGTTTACCCAAAAGGATACCACAAAAAAAAAATCTTTTAAAAATTCCACAAAAAGTTTACGTAGGGTGATTCGGGTTAATTAAAATGTGATTAATTGGAAAATTAGTCGTTTTAATCAATGCATAGCGATTATTCTCCGATTAATTATCACGTTACAGAAAATAATAGGGACGCTCGCCCAAAGCCATTTTATAAAAGAGAAATAATGGCCATTGAAAAGGGAAATAGAGCCAATGGCCAATGGCACAAAACAAAGTTGGCAGCAGCATTTTAAAGAAAATACTTCGTTTCCAGAGTTATTCCAATATGTAAATATATATTTAAGGTACATAGGCAAATATATCTAATTACACTTGTAGCTTCAATCTTTCGACCAAAAATGATTTTCGGAATCTTCAAGCAAAATGAAATAATAATGCTACTAACGGTAGCCAACGTCTCTCTTCACGAGCATACAAAAAATGCTTAAGTGCAGGGAGCAAATTTATAGAAAAAACAATTGATTTCGGATGCTGAAGCAACTGGAGGCACTTGAAATCGGAAACTAATTGCTGCAATGGCGATGGCAACTTGAAGCGACCAAACGCGAGCAGATGCCTTTCTGGGTATCTATGTATTTTATTTATGTGCATACATACATACATACATATGTATATATCCATTTACATAAATTCAATGATGTTCGTTCATTCTGTCCAGACAACGATGACTGCGCCGATATTGCTTCAATTCATTTTTCTGTGTTTCCTTTTGGTCCTTTTTTATAGAAAATTTCATGGTTATAGTTTTTCAATTATTTATCAGTGGGGGGATACATGACTTTGAGCACTCACAGCTCCTGGAAAGTATGACTGTTTAGATTCCGAAGGGGTTGGACCCCAAAACCACCCCTGTGGATCAGCCCCTGGCTACCGGCATGCATCCCTCCTGCTCTGTTTTGGTCTTTCCTCCTGCCTTGAATGTCAAATAAAATTTAATGATTGACTTTCATTTGACAAAGCACAAAAATTCAAAACAGATGGAAGGCGTTAAAGCAATGAAGTCGGAGTGTTGGAAAATCGCGACAAGTTTCGTGGTTGCAAATCCATACATACATACGAGTAACGGCAACAACGTAAGAGTTTTGTTTTGTTTCACATTTGTTGTTGTACTCAAAACCCCAGCGTAGACGTTTCAGTTACTGTACGCCCTGAGGGGCACCGCACAAACAACTCTCTGCACTTTTGATGTTGTAAAGATTTATTGTATCCTTTCAACTTCAAATCCATTGTTGGTGTTAATTTGCGCGCTGCCATGACTGCTGGCTGCTGGCTGCTGGCTGCCAACGATTCGATGGATAAATGGTTTCATGTGTTGATGGTTCGATCGCGTTCTTTCACTCATTCCACTTGTTTTAGTTGTGTTGTTGTTTTAGTTACGGTGTTTTCAACATTTCAGTTTCAGTTTCAGCTACACTTACACCAACAACGCGCATACAAAATTTGCTTAATGTGGTCTCCCAAGTTGGACTCATACGAAGCTGAAATCCACTCATCCATGTATGTGGCTGGCTGTTGACTGGAATGTGTAGCTATGTAATCGGAGTTTTACCCATTCTTATTGAATTTAGGCGTTTCTGTGCCGTTGTGCGTTCTGTTTTGTTGTTTGTATCTCAATGAAATATGAGTTGACAGTGACACTGCAGGAGGTCAGCAGTGTTCGAGTTGTGAAGGAGGTCCTCATGTGCTCAAGATGGTTATAAGCTAACCGCAAAGCAAACACGTGTTTCTACCATGTGTGATTGAAACAAATATTTATGGTGAAATGAACTCGAATTGATATTACGCAATGTTTGTATCAACTCCCCCGCAACATTTTGCATACCGAAGGGACGCTTCAAGTTGATCATTCTGACATGCAAAATACTAAGTCACAGTCGCCAATAACAATGATTCTGAAACCGTGCAAATGTTTCAGCAAAGCGAACAACATCCTTGGGTTGTCATGGTGCACCAGCTTCACCTCCCACACTTCTTCACGCACATACACACATACATACATTCCTCTAAATATTTGAAGTATCAGTGGCCGATATATCAAACATTAATAATTCTATTATTCAAAAACATTTCGATCAAAGTGCGTAGTACATGGATGTGTATGTCGTTGCCATCCGCGCGTGCTCTCTGCCACCAACAGTGAGGTAATCAATTTTTTGTAGCTGCCAAAACATCGATTGAGTGCTATTCCCCCGACTACTACAATGCGTTGTTGATTGTTGGATGGCTTTTAGTTTTCTTGCGTGCAAAACTTTCACTTTAAATTTGTGTACCGAGTATGTCAAGCCACTTGTTAGCTCGGGTTTTTTTCTTACAGACATATCAATTTGTTTCTGGTTAGAGTTCACTTATCCGGAAGTGAGAAAGGTAGAAGAATCAAAAGAAATCGATTCACCAAAGATTTGTATTTGCTTGAGAGACTATCCTCACTTTTTTGCTTCCCTTTCCTTTCCTCTTTTTTAACAATTTTCTCTCATTCAATAATAAAGTTTCTAACTTTATTTTTTATTTATTTATTTTTAGTATTCTATTTTATTATTTCTTTTCCTTGTTCGTTTCACCTTCATTGTTGTGTTGTTTGCTATTTTCGTTTTTGACAGAGTTTCCAGGTTATGCGCAGAACTATCTGGCTAGTCGTATCTCAATATTCAAAAATTTAATTTTATTATTTAAAACTCTTTTTATTTTCTGTAAATTTTTGCTACTTCACTCTTTTATTTAGTTTTGGCACACATTCGTTCCTTCAGTCATTAACATTTTGATTTAGTTCAAAGTTCGATTGCTCGCGTCTCTTTAGGACGCCCTCTTTCCAGCTTTTCATGCCCTTCAAATATTAAAATTCAATTCAATTTGAAGGGATATGCATATAATATCCTGAGAACGCTCCTCTTTGCGCCGGCACAGATATCATTCTATATACATATGTGCATATGTATGTACTTTAGTTTTCCCGTAATTGCCCCTGACTGACATTTCACTTTCATTTTGGAAATCATTCAATGCTTTCCCAGAATTAAGTGGCAGACGAAAGCTCTCACTTTAGTAAGTTTCAAATTATTTTGCCATTAGCTGTAACTGATTTATAAATTTCCCATCAATCTGTATATTTGGGGGCGGCGAGCACGTTAATAAAACTTTCCAAATATCAACTGGTGACATTTTGCTCTCTACCTGCCAGTCAATGTTCCTTACACACTCGTAATGTATGAGACTAACCCTGTAGGAAATTGTATGTCCAGTTCCACGAAACAACTTAAGTGTAATAAAATTTTGTTTGCTGTCAAATTTAATATGAAATTCGTTAAAAAATATCATTCTGCATTTCAATTGCTTTTGTGGATGAAGTTTTCAGGGAAGTTTTGTTGTGAGTTATGAAGTGTACATTTCCTATAGGGTTCATATTCTGCTAGTGTGCTTTAATAAATAGAGCTTCATACTGGAATTGTAAATTTTTGTTTTGTATTTAGGTGCAGGCAGTAAAATCGGTAGAAGAGAAGTAAAACTTAGACGCAATGAAAATAGAACCCAGAACTTCTTTTATGGACGTCCGGAACTCGACGCACTGTAAAGAGCTTATCTCAGAACTTGGTTCCGCGCTGCTTGAATGCCTGTAGGCAGACTGTCTTGGTTGAAAGGCCAGAGTGAAAGACGATAAGTTGTGGGTGTTGTTGTTGTATTATCTATCACTTGCCAAAGTTCTGCAGCACTCAGTGGTCTGTGACTGTAAAAAGTTAAAATTGTCATGATAAAAAAAGTTGCTGTAGTTCGGTAGGTAACATTCAACCTCTCACACAGCCCCGGCCTGCCATTGGGTTTTTCTGTGCATTTGCCCTTTTCAATTTCAATCAAACGTAAAAATGTTTTTGCTGTAAGTTTCACCGCCCACACTCTTCATGTCACATCACTAATTTGGCAACGGAGGCCGACAAGCTTGTAGTTATGTGTACATCGGCTTGAATTTGTGCCTTCTTCTACTTCGAACAGTTACACGTATGCTTTTTTGTTGTTGTATGCAGAGTGAATTTCGCTTTAAAACAAGGATCAGCCTTGCTTGGAAATTTATCAGCAACAGCTCATCAGACTTAGCAGATACCGAAGTACCTAAATAAGGTTGAACTAAAACTTTCGGTTTTTGGGCTCTGCAGATTTCAAGCCTTCTCCCAAGACCCCGTGAATTTTCATAAAAAAACGGTACTCAGAAAAACCGAAAAACCGAAGCGCTCTGGATTTGGTTACCTGGTTCCTATGTTATTATGTGTGTATGTGTGCCCGAACCTCCTTTTTTTCCTCTAAATAAATTATTTTGTTTGTGTTGTTGTGTTTCGATGCGTAAGAAATAAAAAATGATTTGATTGCTCACCCACCTAGACACTTCATAGCAACCAAACGAATAACAAAATAAAAGAATGAAGAATTAAGGAGGAACATATTTGCTCTTGACGGGTCTCAGTGGCGAAGATGGTTTGAGGTGATTATGCTCGTAACCTTAGTTATTTACTTAAAGTATAATTATGATTATGGCAGCTTTAGTTTTAGATTTCGTTTTATAATACACACCCACCTTATGTGGGTTTGTGTGAAATATTTGGTTTTAATCAGCGAAGGTGAGATGAGCAACCAATCTTCCGGTAATTTGACAGCTTTTTTAGTTTGAAACTTTCAACCGAAAACAGTTCTCTTAGTTAATAAAGTTAAGGCTGGGTGCTCGGGTCACGCGATAGTGGTTCGGGTTGAGTGCTCTGACGCCAGAAAAATAAAAAACAAAATGGAACACTACCAATCATTTTTTCAGCTGCGGTCGCTATGTCTTCGGAACGTATCTGCTTAATTCAATTATGAACTATCCGAAAAAGAAGTTTCCCTAGAATGAGAGGGAGTTAATTCTGCTGTTAATTTTGCTTTCATCATCAGCTGAAATTTCTATGATCGCAGCTTAGTTCTAGTCTTTTTCAATATGGTCTGCATGAATTCTAGCCGCAAAGGCCATAGAACATTATTGAAATAATAATCAAAGTAGAAGTGCATTAACACACAAACACACATACATACATACATATGCACATCACAATTAATGATGCTGTTCTTATTAGGTCTTAGTGCAGATGTCGCCAGTCCTTTTTTTTGCGGATGCCTTTTGCAGTTAGCTCAATGCGCATTCATTCCTCAGCGCCGGACGCAGCACTTACTACGCACGCATGTGCAAATGTTGGGTACCTACAACAACTAAAAACAAAAAAAAAATACAAAAAGTCCATGTGGCTGCATATGTGTAATTGCAACAACAAAAACAAAAACTAAAAAAAAAGAAACTCTCAAGCCCATCAGCATAACCATTGAGACGTTGAAGGAAGGCGCAAATGTGTCCCACATGTGTGCAACGTGCGTTACATCTTACATGTGCGAGGGTCCGCATCGAGAGCCCAGGACATTATACACGGCTGCTTGTGTGTGTGTGTGTGTGTGTGGATGCAGCACATGTTGCACGCCTACTGCTTAAATAACCGTCTGATTTAGGTGCTGTTGTTATGGTAACTGCGTAAAGAAATCTGTTCACACAGCACGACTTACACTTTTTTGTTGTTGTTGTATGCATCTTTGTTACATCTGCACTGCAGAAAGTCTCATCGAAGTAATACATCCAATTTCCAGGAGTTTTGAAAAATAGCAAAAATTGTGTTGGGCGAAAAAACTCAAATAAAAAACTTACGCTCGAAAGAAAAGGAATTCGGAGGAATTTCAGGAAAATAGTAAGGCGAAACTTGGACACATACTTGTATACG
Organism: Sphenella marginata; assembly: GCA_951509765.1. Classification (NCBI taxonomy): domain Eukaryota; kingdom Metazoa; phylum Arthropoda; class Insecta; order Diptera; family Tephritidae; genus Sphenella; species Sphenella marginata. Next base: position 937,488 of record OX608083.1, read on the forward strand.
GTTAAAAATTTATGTATATGTGTATGTATGACCAAACCAAATTCAATCTGTTTTATCAGCCCGCAATAATAATCGAAATGTCAGCAGAGGAAATGAAAGTCGCTCTACTTCGTAATGGAATATACGCAATTGCCGATGGCCGTTTTTTTAATTGTCAACTCAGTTGTATATGCCTGTAAAAAAATTGTTATTGATTGATACTAAAAAATGTTATTGGTAGCTTTACAACGAACACTGCCAGGGGCGAACCAGTTTTGAAAAAATGTCCCAAAATTTTTGATCTTACCCTTCCTAGTACTTGAACCAGGCACCTTTGATATGCTGCGCCAGCACACTACCACACATACATACATACATCAATACATCCTACTTATCAAAAGCACTTTAGTAATGAGGGGTCAACAATTTGTGTATTGACCTCCGAGCCGTAACTTTTTATAGATTTCTAGGATTGAATTTGCCTGCACATAAAAATAATCATTGGTTACATAAAAAATAGAACGCATTAGTAGAAAATAAATCAAGAGAGTATCGCAATAACCAAGGAAATAAATCTGAAATTCAAACACAAAAATAGAACAAATTGGAGAAGCTACCAAACGACGAAGCGCAACGATTAGAAAAAGTCGATATTACGACGTGTGGAAAAGGCAGAGCCGGCTGATGTTTAAGAGGGTACTAACAGCAGGAGTGAAGCAACAACGCAAAGGAGAAGACAGACGGCAGCACGCACAATGACATTGAATTTCAAAAATGTGGAGGCAGCAAAAGGAAAAACTTGCTGGCAGGTTAATGTATTGGTGAAAAACAGCTGAGTGTGCAAGGACATGCACGAACAGCGAGTGCGACCCTAACGAACTTAAATTTTTCCAACGAATGAATCTAACGAGTTGAGAGACGAATAAACGAATAAACGAAGAACAGTGGGGCAGTGAGCCAGCGAGTTAAGAGACACGAAGTGTAGAAAACGTGGGCGCAGTGAAAAATTTATTTGTTGACGAAGAGAGGAAAGGTGCTTTTTGTTCAGGTGGGTGAGAGCAGCTCTGTTTTTTTGTTGGAAATTACAAATAAAAAGCTAAAGCCAAAACAAACAAGTGCGCTCAGCTGTTCCAAGCTTTCGATTTCGGTTGCACCCGAGCTCATTGCTGCGATTATTGCTTTGTACAGCGATAAGCAGCTTTGCGAAGCGATACAACAACAAATGCGGAAGAGATATAAACTTCAATACAGGCACGAAAATGAACTGAAGCAGTCGATTCCTAAGCTGCAGGCGATAGCTGAATGTAACTGTTGCTGGGCCTAACAAACCAAAACAAAAGCCACCGGCGCTCAGGAGCATTCATAACAAAATAATCAGTTTGGCCCGTCCGCGGCTCACACCGGCTTGCTGTCGACTCATTTTCGTATGTATTTGCGTCTGTATTAGTTAATGCACTGTTGCTCGTACGAATGCGACCCACTGTGTGGGTGATGCGCGGCGCACAAATGTCTTCCAGGCACAGTAAAAGTAGGATACCTGAATGCCCCTCTGTTGGCTGATTAATCGGCCATGCAATAAAGACCAACGCTAGTTTTTGGTCAATTAAGCGCCATAGCTGCAATCTCAGATAGTCCGAGTGCGTTGTGGCTGTGGAAAAGGTGCGTCTGCATATGCGTGTATGTATGTATTTGTTAGGGGGCAGTGTGTGTGTGTGTGGTACGTTCCACCTTCCCTGCGGCGCGACATAAAACATATGTTTTGCTGAGGTTTTACTTTTGCTTTCATTCTGAGTAGATTCGAGTTGAAATTGTAAGATGAATCGAACGAGCTCAAACTCGGCGGACGCATGCGTCACACACACGCGCGCATAGCAACACGTCTACACATACATATGTACATATGTATGTATGTATGTGTATATGCATATCCATGCGGCTTGCTTGCTGGTATTTGGTTAAGTTGAAAATGTGTGCTTTCGTTACTCACCCAGTCGAGAGCCACCCGCTCGGGCACAAAACATTAACGTCACACGGCACACACTCACACAAGCATAAGTCCCACAGACACACAAAAAAAAGATTCCCGCCAAAAAAAGATGAGCGATGTTATAAGCAAGATGGAATATCACAGCAAAAAAATAAAAAACTCTTGCTTTGGGTTCTATTAGCTCAGTAATGGACGCCACTCAAAATTTTTCTGAAATATCTGCGATGTACAGACAACGATCTGTTATGACTTTATTAGATAAATACAGACATGCCACCTTAATACGAAAAGGCGCTAAATGGGAAAAATGTCGCTGAAGATGGCACTGCTTCTGCACCGGTTTGTACTCAAACCAAATTCGAAAAGAGATAAAGTAAACTCGTTGCTGTCTCCGCCTTTTAATAAAGAGACTTTTGAGCAAATGAAATGGGTTGCAAATTTTTTTTTGGTTGTTTTACTTATACGTACAAACAGGCGGGCTGATAGGCACTTCCGTCATGTTGTAGGTTCGTCGATTGCTAATCGCCTACGTCCCACTCTCCCACTCACACGAACACCAAACACGAACACACCAAATTCTAACTGTATTATGTGTATTTGGATACGTTCCCGCATTTATGTATGTACACATATACATATATGTCTGCATATGCGTGGGCATGTGATGTGTGTTCTCTTTGCTGCTCTGCTTCTGCTTCTGCTCCGCTCAGTTGGCTCTTCGTTTGCTGCGCGGCATTTGGATCCATTCGTCTTTTTATTGTTTTTGCTTAGCGCGCTCGCCTTTTTCGTTCCGGCCGTCATGGCTTCTTGTTGGGTAAAGACAAACTTTGGCACTGTTGATATAACATTCGAAAAACGTTACGCACGGTGACCGTTAGACGCAGTGACTTGCAGCGGATCGACGAGTAGTAGCTCAGCTTAGCAGACCAGTGAAGCAGAGGTGCTGAGTTCAATGCAAACACTCAAATACACTTTGCAATAGAGACGGCGACGAAGCGCGCTCGCGAAAACTATCAATTCATTGAACAGAAAGTACAATAAATAAATAATTAAATTAAAAATAAATGTAATTTTAATTATAAAAAGCAAACAAAGGTGAAAAAGCGGTGCGACGGCACAAACGATGCGAAGGTGTGTAAAAGCTATAAAGAAATGTAATCAAAGAATAATTTGGTTGTTTTTTTTTTTGCTTTTCGTGTCTTAAATGCAAATATTTGCGCACTGATAAAACCGCGTTGCTTTTGTTGCACGCTAATTCCAATGTTGTTGTTGTTGGTACGACGTCAGCGCGGCAAGTGCCTAGGAAGCCAATAATACATGACGCTTTGAAGTTGCACCGGAAAGTTATTTTTGGAAATTTTATTTAAAAATAATTTTTTTTTGTTTCTCGGCGGCAAATTAATAATAGACTTTAGCGGCACGCGTTAACTTAATATTAGCGCGTTATTTATAAAACATTTTGTGAGTGAAAAGAGAAAGTTGTAAATAACAATTGTTGTTCTAATCGCGAAACTACAGAAATAAACGAAAACATTTGCTAACAAAATTAATTTCTGCAAACGAAAAAGATCACAAAAAATTATTGAAGCCGAACATGTTTAAACACCGAATAATAATTTTTTTTTTTTCTTATTTAAATTTACTACAAAATTAATAACAAAAATTCCCAATATACATATATTTTTTGGAGTGGTGAACAACAATGGAAAATCTGAAGAAAAAATAAAAATTTGTGTTTTAAAATATTAACAAATTGGTAAAAGACATCTAAAACAATTCTTCGTTTCGTGGTAATGAGCACCAACTCAAGCAGAGCAGTGGAGTTATCTGAACTAAACCACATAGCCCGCATAATCGTCGTTAACTTGTAGTTGAGCCCACTCAGTTTTTCTTAACTAATTTTAAAAACTTGAAATATACAAAAATTTCACTCGATATTTTAGATGGTTGAAATTTTTTTTTTTTATTTGATCGCAAAAACAATTTTTGCATGCAAGGCAAATTCTCAATCGATTTTCAGAGCAAATTTCAAACTTTTAGAAAAGAAATACTTTTGCCATTTTATTCATATGTAAGTCGCTTAGCGCTTACAAAAAACTGCTTGGATTGTCAGTTACACATTTTAGTTTTTTATATTTTAGAATTTCTTTTATAAAAAGTCATCAAAAATTATAACAATAAGTCGTTAAATAAATTGCAGAACTTAGACCTAAACCAAACCCTACAGCATTCAACCGAAATTTATTTATTTTAAAAAACGCCTAAAACTTGAATCAATCCAAACAAAACAATAAATGAAAACTCAAAAGATACGGAATTTTATTGGAGGATTTTGTGTTGATTCTATGTAAGTAAAATATGATCTCTTTTCAAAGTTTAAATTATGCGATTCCCATGTCTGCGTGGCCAATGAATCTGGCCATATTTGAACTCAAAAAAAAAAAAAAAAAAAAAAAAAAATGCAGTGAACGTTTGCCAATGTTGTTTTAGAAATTTACACAGATGTGGGAAAAAGTATTCAAAGCGTACACAAAAGCTCACAAATATTAACGCAACACAAAAAAAAAAAATATTTTTAAAAGTCTTGACACAAAGTCACATTCAGATTAACTCACCATTAGTCTTGCATTAAATCTAAACCGAGTTTGAACCTGAAACGCGGTAGAAATGGGAATCCTTTAATCTTGGTTCGGATACAGTAAGACGGGTTTACACATACCATAACCATCCACTATGGCCGGCATATGTTTGTTGTTTTGTAATATTTTCCTAAACATAAACAATTGAAAAATAATACACTTCGAAAAGGACTAAGAAACAAAAATAAATTTTTTTTATTTCAATATTCAATGCCTATCTCCATTTAAATCTTTTTCTTCAATAGTTTGATTGTTTTACACCCAAAATGTGCTAAACCCTAGATGAGCTAGCTAGATCGTCGATGAAGACCTTTAGAAATTATTATTAAGAACTGTAACTTTTTCAGAGTTTTTTTTCCACTCTCATCTCAAGAAAACTATTTTGTTTTTGTTCTTCCCTGTCTAATACATATATGCATATACACTTACATATATTTTAATTCGTCACTATCTTATCGACATACGCAGCCAAGAGCTCGAAATGAAAGTAAGAGCAAATATTGAAACAAAGAATGAAAAGTACAAAATGAGTTAAGATGAACAGGCGCTACATCCATAGCCCGAGGCAACAACTATCGCAGTTTGAATTAGAAGTCGCAAAGTCTACAAATAATAACAAACAATTCACAATGGACCATTTGTATGAGAAAGTGAAGAATTATTTTGCTAAAGGTCGCTTGAAACTTCAAATATAATTTAAAATTTATTTATTAAGTATTATTTCGAGACCATTTAGAGTGCGTGAATGGAATAAATAATAAAGTGGTATCCCTACAATTTGACTCCCAAAATAAAACTCCATGCATTTTTGCAGTGATAGCGAAAAATTGTTAGTTAAAATCAGTGGCGGATCCAGAATTTTAGAAAGGGGGAGTTATGAAATCTCGAGGTCATCTTTTATCCACAGTTCGTGAAAAGTATGACTTTTTGGATTTAAGAGAGAAGGCGAGCTCTGAACCGGAAAACCATCCCTGTGAATTCGCCCCTGTTTAAAATCATTAAAGTAAAACACATTACTGTCAAAGGTCCCTTTAGAGTTCGAACACAATTCCCTTCTATTGACAATCTCACTCCACTTATTTTGTTATCTCTTCCCGTTTTCGTACCATAAAATTTTGCCACTATAAAAGTGCGATTGTCACACTGCGATGTCGTTATCGTTTTGCACTTAAACTGTAGTTTACCAGTCACATCTGGGTATACAATAAAACAGAAAGAATATTGAATAACATACAAGCTGAGTGATAAGAACAAAAACAAAACAACTTATTTCATACAAAAATTTGAATGCCATGTGGTGTACCTACTATTATCACAGTTAAGGCAATGGCAATCTTTGTAGTGAGAGTTTCCTCTGCTTCTTGGCGCTGCGATTTCGTACTCTATGCAAATTGGCGTACAAATAAATACTCAAAAACAATATTTTAGGCGCGTGTTGCGATAAGTTATCCAATGACTAGCAGAAGAACGCGATTATAAAGGTTTTGAAAATTTTTGCAAAGCAATAAAAATGAGGCGAACTAATGGCACCACGCTTTGGATGATTTCAGTCTGCGCAAAAATCGCCAAAGTTCGTCACAAAGTTGTTAGCTTAACTGTTAATACAATCTGTGGCCTATATTTTCTTTAGCTAATTTTATCTCCAACAGTTGATGATCATGTTTCCTATCGGCTTTGGGGATTAAATGTGGTCATATGTTTGCTTAGTTTAGTGCAAGTTCAGAATTTATATTTGCTTTATATAGTTTCTTCATTTTAAAGCCAAGGTCTCAACAGTTTTTATTTGATTTCGTTTGTATTAAATATCTTGACAATGATAGCAAGACACCGAGAGTGGGTCTCCATTATATATTATTTTGTCGGTCTTAATCTTTTCTGCGCTATGTCGCCCAAAATTATTATAATTTTCATCAATCGAACTATCACGCCTACTTCATCTATGGCTCTGTAGATGTCTGTAGGTCTTTACTTCGTAGAAACTAAAAAAATATCAAATTATTCAGTTTTTAAATAGGAGGCAAACAAAAAATTAAGCAACACAATAAAAAAAAGCAAGCGTCTACATATTGGGTTGCTGGCGAAAGTAAGTTTCAAACTTGTAGAAAAATATATCAGCTTGTTATTTTATTCATAAGTCGTTAAGTGCTTTCGAATAAAAAAGGAGTAATGAAATAGAACAAATTAGCGAAGTATTAGGCGCTTCACTGTTTCACAATAAATAACAAACAAATTTGAAGCGTAGAAATATAAACGACAATCATTCGCGGAACATGAGCCAAGAGCACCATAGAATATGTTGTTACCACGATGCTTATACGAGTATTTCATACAAACATAACTACTAAAGATGTCGCTAGATGACCAGCTGATAAGTGTGGCTCATCTAATTGACTGCATTATTTTGTCTTTTCCAGATTTGTTATTCTTGTTAATTCCATTTTGTATGATTTCCCATCGTCAGAGCTCTCATTATCGAACGCAAAGAAATTTATTGTTTTCCTTTGGCCCATTTTCCCCCCTTCGCTAAGGACAAAATTTGAAAGGCTTCACACAAAGAGTTTCTTGTAATTATACAAAATTTGATTTGCGTTGATAAAAATCATGAAATTTGCTTATCGGAATGTCACAACTGTTACTCCATAGAACACCTTTTGGGGGCCCCTTTATTTTAATTCGCTCAATTTGAAAAAAACTCACGAGGGAAAGGGAGAAAGTGCTCAGCTGAAATTAAATGCCAAACAAACAAAACATTCCAATACTTTAATTCTTTTTATCGAAATTTTGTAAATGAAAGCTTCAAATAAAAAATGTTGAAATAAAACAAAAAAGGCCTGTCAATTGATATGTTCACCGTACACAGAACATCAAATTGTGACAGCTGCTTTGGTCTCACGTGAGACTTTTTAAGAGACGGACTAAGTAATTAGATTCCCGAGTTCTCTGATTCTCAGTGTTATTCCAACATAGTATACAAGCAAAGATTAAAGTTAGACTATAGAGTATTTTTTTGTTCTGGAACTTTTTTAAATTATTCGCTGTTTTATTTCCATGAATGTGTTGCTCTGATTGAAAAATGTGACGATTCTATGATAAATCTCTTAAATTCTTTAAAAGAATATAGAATTCTTAAAACAGCACCCTCGCCCCCTTCATGTTAACCGATTTGTGGTTTGCGCCACAAGCATCCATTACGTCGCATCGCATTAGCTTGAATTTATGCCATTTTCCATAAATTAAGAAGAAATTCTCGCTGAGTGGTCCCTGCGCACAAAGCGAAAATGTTGCATTTGCATTTTACAATAACAACAATTCATTGCAAATTAATGATTTTAAGAGCACTGCACGCACGCACGCACCACTCCGTCTGACGCAAAACAATCACAACAATAACAACAACTACAATGATCAACTTTGACTTTGACACTGACTAACCGGGTTCGGGTTCGGGTTTATTACTTTCTTGCAGGCCGTTATAATCAATTCGGTTGGTTTAACGAAAGGGAAGTGCAGTTGCTTCAATTATTTGTGAAACAATAAAAAACAAAAAACATTTGAATAAACGCAGTTTTTTGGGAGCAGTTCAATAATACCAATAACAACAACAGCAACTGCCCAGCTAATAATTATTATCATAACACTTTTAATGGTGGCCGGTTTGAGCAGTTTTTATGGCAGCTGCGTTCAATTTACGGCGACACAAAGTTCATTCCACTGACGAAATGAGGAAAAGATAAAAAGCAAACGAAGTGTTGATTTTAACTAATTGCAACAACACACACACATACATACATATGTACATAAGTACATATTAACACCCCAGTAGGCCACCGAAGGTGGAAATCATGAATACTTTCAGCCTTACTCTTCACCAGCGGAGCATAACAACTTCCATGACTTTTCCCCATGACTAACGCACGGCGATGGCCGCCTTCGCATGAATGACTTTGTATAGTACAAAAAGGAATGAAGAGTGATCGTTCGGAAATAATCGTGCGTACATGCTAACATAGCTGCCTTTTTCATTTGGTTGTTATGATACATACGTTAGGTGGAAGGAAGGTAAGATAGTGAGTATACGAACCAGCTCAGTATATAACTCCTTCATACCTGAAAATAGCAGCAGACCTCACTTCACAGCTGCCAGTTTCATGTACTCGTCAGTAGCTCTGACCACACGCGTAATTTTTTTTATAACATTAGCGCTTGCGACACTTTTTATCACTGAAATCAGGTTTAAAAAAATCATTTTTCGCAATCATATTTGTTACTGATTTTGTATCCGACATCTTCCTAAAGATGCTGAATTCGTAGCTGCTCACAGCCTTACTTTGTCATCTGACAACTTCGGCTTCTCCTACTTTAAGCTGCTATAGTAAGGTGGAAAATGAGATACTCAAAAATGTCATGACCAGCTAACACATTTTAGCAGCACCTGCGATGAACCTAACAAAATCATGCATGCTGGAATGAATAACTCAAGTAGGACCTAACGAAAATTCCTGGTGGGACCCTGGGACTCGCAAATAAATACTTAAAGGCTCTGTGATGCTAAATCCTTAACGAGTTTATTTGCTAATTTGTAAGCGTTGATTTGAGACAGTTTGCTTATGAATATATAAAGAGCAGTATGAAAATATGTACATTGTATGTATGTATGTATATAAAATATGAATTTTATTGAAATTTAAAAAATTTAAATTGCCAAAGTGCCATGACTAAGCAGCGCTTTTTTCATTTACTAATTCATCTTTTATTTTCACTTAAAATTTAATTCCTTATTTTAATTTCATTTGCAGGTGTTCCAACTAAAAATACCAACAGAATACTTCATACCCTCAAGTGAACAAACGTGCACACACACACAAACTGCACGGAGCAGCGCTCGACTGCTTTCAAGTTGGTTAAGAAACGCAGCAGGGCGAGTGGGGTCAGAGCGTTGACGCCAGACTTATTCTGCCAAAGAGTGGTAAGTAATTTTGGTGCAGTGAAATAACTCCCAAATGAAATAACTCCCATGAAATAACTCCCAATGAAATAAGTCCCAATAAAAATGAAATAATTCCCAACTTTAATAAATGAAATAACTCCCAAAGAAGGAAATGAAAAAACTCCCAATATTTGGCAGTTATTTCACAATGAAACCACAAGTCCCCAAAAAAATGAAATAACTCCCAAACGAAAAAAGTCCCAAAAAAATGAAATAACTCCCAAATCAAAATTTGAAATGGTATATTTTTACAATATAATCAGTTACAATGAAATTTGAAAAATACAGGACAGCTTTGGACATGCGAATTAATGTCATTGAGGCATTTGGGTTTGAGATTCGACGAAGTAGTGCCGCAGGCGAAAATTTGACTTAGGTCAGATCCCCAATTCGGGGCGTGATCCATGGTATTTATGTGCAAAACTCATTTCAGATTCTAAATCTAGACGTGGGTAATCGTTTACGTGGGGTACCGAGCGCTAATACACAACCAAAAATGTTGAGATATGTATCAGGAGACGCGCTTTGGTCCCAGGAGCATGAATATAACTCCGCTGAACCATTAGTTTTGGTAGTTTGCGAGATATTTGTAGTTAAAGTCATTTTCATGTGGTTGTTGTAATCATATTACCCTGTGAGAAAAGAGTGGGACGCGGAAGGACATCACCGTGGCGGTAGCCACGGCTATGGCAACCACCCGGAGTTGGAATGGCGTAGCCCAGGGTTATTTTTTGAAGCGCGGGCGAAGGCCGCCAACGCGGAAAGGTGTTCTGCACATAAATACCATTGATCACGCCCCGAATCGGGGATCTGACCTAAGCCAATCTCAGATTCATGATCATAAGTCGAAGGTGATAATGAAAAATGAAAATTTGGTATATAAAAAAAATGTACTGACTTTAGTTCGCGTTCTTAATGCGAATTAATGTCAATGACGTTAGTTCGTTAAAAATATGCATAACAAAAATGAAATAACTCCCATTAAAAATTAAATAACTCCCAATGCCTGGATTACAAGCAATGAAGTTAGTCCCAAAAAATGAAATAACTCCCAATTTCCAAAAATTATGAAATAACTCCCAAAGATATTTTATTGGGGATTATTTCATTTGGGAGTTATTTCATTATGAAATAATTCCCAGTTAAAATTATGAAATAAGTCCCAATGAATTGGGAGCTATTTCATAATGAAATAAGTCCCAACTTGCATGGAAAATATTTGGGAGTTATTTCATTTTTTTGTTGGGAGTTATTTCATTTGGGAGTTATTTCACTGCACCAGTAATTTTGCCCACGGCCATAGACTTCCTTAAGTTATGAAAAAAAAAAATCGCAATTGGAAAATTGGGAAAAATTGGGGAAAATCGGCAAAGCGTTTAAGCGGCTTCGAGTACAAACTCTCACTTGCCATTCACTTGCAGGTAAGCCGCTTGGAAAATATTATTTAACTACGCAGCTCCCAGCTAACCAAAGGCACATTTCTCTCTTTTGGGAGCCCAAAATGAGCAACAAATCGTCTAAGCGGGCACACCAAAAGTAGTCATAAAATCGGAGTCTTTCTGGACTCATATTGGCACCTTTTATTGATGAGGTTTAAAACTTATTTTAAGTCTGTTTAGGCATTTTTTTTTACATTTTTATATACATTTTTAAGATTCAGATATGTATCTTTCTAATCGGAAGAAAGTACAAGTTTTAATGCCTTATGTATGTATATTATTTTTTATTTTCAGTAATTTATTGAAATCAAATTTTATGTAAAAATTTAGACTCCCTTTGGATGATTATTTCAGAGCGATCCGACTTTGGTTAGTTGGGTTGCTTTGATGATAATAAATATATATACATACATACATACATACACACATAAAGGCATATTTATATGTACATATGTATCATAAAATTGGAAGCGTTTCAAGCCTGATGGTCCACTGAACATTTAATTTTCAATTTTTTGGGCTTCACCTTAAACGATTCAAATTAGACGTCTTTGATTACGTCTTGACCCCAGCTTTTATTGATTTTACAAAAAAACAACTTAAAATTCGTGAAGCTCTTCGTTTATTCTTGGCCATTCTGAATTAATGTCAAACCTTTTTTTTCGCAAGTATGTACTGAGCGACTTGTGAATAAAATAGCAAAATATTTTTTTTTCACTATTTGTAATTTTTTTGAAAATCAAATAAAAACTTTTCGATTAGGAGTTAGCCACCAAATTTGTGGGGACTTTAATTTTTTTTGCTAGCTTACTTTACTTTCTAGATAAGCAGTTCTTGAATGACTCGGTTTTCTCCGCATTTCAGCGCCACCTACGTGCTTTCATATTTCGTTCATTAAGACACGCTATTCTGGGGACTTACTTGAATGACGATCACACAATTTATTTTTCATTTTCGAATTATTGTATTTCATGCCAAATTAAGGCTAATTAAATCTATTAAAATCGAAAATTCAAATTCAAAAGCTGATTTTGTAAAAAGAAAAAAACAAAAACTGATTTGGCATTAAGCCCAAATTGTGCTGAGTGAATTGGATTATGGTATATTGTTATTGTTGTTGCTGTGGTTGTTGTTATTATATACCATCATTGTGGCACTGAGCACTGCTTAACAATTTACCAATTAAAATTGTCTATTCATCAAGCAAGAATTGAACATGAGAACTCTCCAACACACACACACACACGAGCAATTCTTCTATTGAAACAACAAACAAAATGTTACTCATACGCCATGTGGGCCAACAATTGGTGCTCGTTTTTCGGGTTGTTAATGTTGGCGTTCAAGTGTTTTTGTGCTATGAGCACTCGGCCGCATTTTGTGTGACATCTACACACACACACATACAAAGTTGTACACGCACAACAAATGACAGCTGCTGCTTCACCTGAATTTTCAGCCGTTTTCTTCCGAAATATCTTCAAAGGTGAAGAAGCCCCCTGTTTGCATTTTCGTGTTACGACTTGTCTGTAAATGCCTAGGGTAGTTGTTTCTTGTATATATGTATGTGTTCGTGTGTGTGTATGACTTGATATAGCTGGGTTTTGCAATTGTTGTTTCATAATAATGTTTTTATTGTGTGTTCCGTTGACGTGACAGGAAATGTGCTCAAGTGGCCATTGGATGCGAGAGTAATTAGAAATCTTAAGAACACGTACATACGTGTTGCCGTTGGCACTATTTTGTGTCTTTCTTGAGTTCGTTTCTTAACCCATTCACACTTTAAGTTCAAATGACCGCAATTGCAATGCATTCCAACTGTTCTAGTGCAACTTTTGAATGGCTCGCAAAAACAAAAACAAAAAAAAAAGATAATAAAACTCTGAGTGCATTCGTGTTTGTTATGGAAAAACCTAATCACCGCATTGCAGAAACCAAGTCAAGTGTTGACCCCAGGTAAGAAGAACATGCACAATTTAACAAACCCAAATCTGCATTGCTTACTTGTCATTCGAGCTTCAGAACTCACGTACTACTCGAAATATGTATGGCGAGTTCATAAATTGGGTCATTAAAAATGATTGTTAAGAAGCGTCAATTTGGGTCAAGATTCCTAAACTCAATCAACGAGCTGATACGGAATTAATCTGATAACGAACGATCGATAATCTTCAAAAATAGTTAAGAAGATTGTGGGCGTAGATTAAATGCTTCGTTGATCTGAACTACAGAATCGATGTGGCCGTCAAGGCAGATCTGTTGGCTAGATAGCCCTCAACTCAAACTCCTCTCTACTTCTTTCTCATACGTTTGTGAATTACTCCCAATTTGGCTAATTATTGTTGAACGTTTTCGCGATCGCCATCTCCGCAGCCTAATTGCAGTTACATTTCCAACTGGCTGCCTAGTTTGGTGTTTGTTTTTGTTTCTCATTAACGTTTGCGTTTATTTTTGTTTGGCTAAACTATTTGTGTTGTATTATGTTAAAGCAAATAATAGAGATTGTCAATGAGCTTTATGCATGAACTAGCGAGCTATTGCTAATGCGATATCCATTACTCTAATTCGGTGTTGTGCCGTGCACGAGTGTGTGATATTGAAATAAAAAAAAATTCGGCGTGAATTCAACTATACCAAGTTCCCGGCCAAAGTGCTGCTTCAACTTGTGGCGTATTTATGGAATTCGGAAGTGTTTGCTGTTGGTAACGGACGCCACCGATCTAAAACGACTTCACCAACTTCTTTTTAGTTATTTCTCGTTCTCAGTGAAACTTTTATTTGACCATTCGGTATTTACATAGTATTATTAGACATGACAGTAAAGTTCTTCCACTCTTAAATTGCGTGATGTCCATTCACTCCCAAAAGGATAAAAATCTTCGTCATACATGCCATGCCCTTATTTTCCCATACATTTCAAATATTTACATTTCCAAGTGGCACGCACTTACACACACATACATATATTCGAAGAGTTATTTTAATGTAGGCAATCACTTTCGAATATTTAAAAATAATATCTGTAATTACTAAAAATACTTTTCCAGTGTTTCTTCAGATAATTCTCACCCTCCAGTCAAAGCAACACTACAAGCCAGCTGAGCATTTTCAAGTACTTACGACAAGCTTTATTGATTTAATTCTGCTCAGACCGTAGGCAAATGCGTTAAATATTTGAATTTTTAAAAATTGAGAAAAAAATCTCAAAAATATTGTCTTAAGGAATGCCATTCTCAGCCGAGTACACGGCTTATAAGTGCTCGGACCAATTGGCAGTGGACACTACTTGGGCTTTTCCAACTTTGGCTCTATATTTGATATCCGTTAGATGTCTTCGATGTCCGAATGTCGATATCAGTTACAAGATGCCCATTATAAATTAATATATTCGCCTCCTAGCTTATTTTTTTTTTTAAATTTCACCAGCCATTGAATTTACCAACAACACTTAAACGACCAATGTGTCTAGTGCACATTGAGTGAGTGAATTTGCATTCGTGATTATATATGTAGATATGTGGATCGATCTATTCGATTGTTTAAACTCTTGCAAGCACGCAAGTGAATTTTCATGAACGTATTAAGTTGAATATACTATACTCATTATGTAGGTATTTACAAATATACATATGTATATTTGAGACTTTTATTGACTCTTTTATGAAGCTTGTTTGGTGTTTAAAATATCTTTACACCTTTAATATTAACTATTAGTAATATTAAAATAGTAAAAACATAATTTTTCGCCTTCAATCCAAAACCACTCTTATTTCTGCAATTCTCTTCCGCATTATCCAAGCACTCTTTCACCCCACCTCAAACTTAGCTATTTGACAGTGAGCTACCAACGCGCATACATTCCTGCCTAATGCCCCATAACTACGTCCTTGTGTATTTACGGCAGTAAATGATTGTTTGGTTAGTCGTTAACCTCGAAAATGCCATTCGGCCATTCACTTGTGTATGTTGGTATGGCGCACTCAGAATTCCCTTAACCTAGGGTTTTTCCGTTTTTCCTGTCTTTGCGCATGCCGCCGCTTGTACGCCATTCGTCAGCCAGCAGGCACACGCAGTCAAAAATGTATA
The DNA here is from genome assembly GCA_951509765.1 of Sphenella marginata. NCBI lineage: Eukaryota > Metazoa > Arthropoda > Insecta > Diptera > Tephritidae > Sphenella > Sphenella marginata. The sequence goes on from OX608083.1 coordinate 952,605, forward strand.
AACGGACGGCACCTGGCGAAACGTGGAAAAGCAGCAAAATGGAAAAGCGCGCCCTCCTAACCTTAACCTTGAATTTTACATTTGCCTTGCAATAACACTAATTCGTTGTGGGCTTTCTCCCGCTCTATGCCATTTGCGATTTCTTTTTGTTTTCCTGCTTGGGAGACCTTCAACTTTGCTTGGTTGAACATAATTCGTTTTTCTTGTCCAAAGTTTGCGCCTTAGCACTTTTGTTCTTGTTTTCTTTTATGACTTCATTACATTTACATTTATTCGCGAAACACAAACAATTCTGTTGAGTTTATGTAGGTTTCGCAAAAAGTTTTAACTCGAAGCAGTGGCTACCCCCAAGACGTTCGCGATGCGCTGACTAAAGGCATGGAACCCTGGTAGGTTGGGCTAGGCGGTGAATCCTTCAAACAATGTAGCCTAGGCCGCATACAAACAAACATACATACAAATTGTTACCAAACGAAACGGAAAAACGAACGACTGCAACCGTGACAGTGGCAGTGATGACAAGCCAATAAAAACACATAGCTCAAGAAGCGTCGGTCTGTATGTAAGACAAAATAACAGAAATACAAGCTAATAACATACGAACTTAAAAACAGAATGCCACATTTTATTGTGCAAAGACGGTGGACGGTAGGTATTAGGGTCGCCCGTCTCAGCATTGTTTTCTTACAATCACGGGATTTCGGTATTGAAAATATTTCACTAAAAGCTGATATGTGTGATTTATCTTTGAAAGTAACTGCTTTTTTGGCTTCTATTTTTGACAATTTTTATTAGAAAGCATTAAGCGAGTTATAAATAAAATGACAACATCAAAATCTGAAATTTCTTAAGTTTTCGATGTTTCTGAAGTAAAAACTGCCGAGTCCACTTGCATTGCTTTTGAAACTTGCAAGCTAATCTAAAAACTCAGATTTCAGCTGCTCCAAAACTTGAAAAAGCTTACTTTGGCTGTTATTACTTGATTTCATTGATTGTGCATTCCCACCCTTCATTGTTCTTCTTGAAGCTTTTCATATTCTGTTTTACCTTCTTCTGCTTTGCTTGCTGCCTTCCATTGCGACAAGCCTCACAAATGCCCACTCTTTACCTTTTGTGTGTGCCCCCTCTACCTACGCCACTGTCACTGTGTCATTCATGTTTAAGAATTCCCTTGGGGCATACGTGGCGTATGGGCAACATTTAGCCGCTTATTGAGTGCGTCCTCAGGCAGCGGGCATTACTACTTTCTCTTCAACTTAATGCAAACATTTCCTTGAGGATTTCTAAATTCCTTTGTTTCATTTACATTTCATTTCCACACCTCCTCCTCAGACAGCCCCAAGGCTTTCAAAGCAACAGCCTACGCAATCTGCTGCTCCTTTTCGTTTTCGTATTTTTTTTTCCTCTTTTGCTTTCTGTTTGTTTGTATAACCCACAGCTTTTTATGAGGTGCTCCTCTGACGTATTTTCAGCCACTCGCCATCTTTTCGCTTTCTCTTGAGAATTTTTCTGATTGTGATTGACGCACAACTTACGGCGGGTGGTTACTTTGAGTTATTACGATATGTTTGTACATTCGAGTACATAGGGATTATTACAGGTGAGTGGTACATATGTGTGGTGAATACGTGAGCGAGTATGTGTGTACGTTTGTGTCTGTGAGCTTTTAAAGTAAAGACGTTATCTCCTTATGTTGGTTACTAAATTATTTTATACTTTTGCTGCTGGTTTTCGTAGTTTATTGTAGTTTGAAGTTTTTTATTGTTTACCAGCCAACTGAAGCAACAATAACACCATGGGTTGCTACCGACTTTTTGCCACCGCTTTTGTTATTGTTATTCTTGCTTTTTATAATGCGGCGGGCAAATATTTGAAGATTAGCAAATGCTAATATGAAATTCAAATATTTTGGTTTCCTTTTGTTGGCAATGCGAATTATGGTTCGCTACAACTAATGGCTGTTTGAACGATTTTTATTTTATATACATACATATTAGTTGGTAGTAAGTGGATACACGGTTCAAAAATTTAGATCGGGGCTGGTTTCAGGATAGTTACATAACTTTTTTCGGGATCACTTAAGGATCATTTTGGAATTGATTGCTTTACGTCTTTGCGACCATTTATGGGGATTTTTCGGAACAATTTTTAGTTCTCTTTCTAGACCATTTCGTCACTTTTTCGGGATAATTTCAGACTATTCTCCGGACTTATTCGGAGTTTTCTGGGTTAATTTCGGGAGTGTTTTCTTGACTTTTTGTGATTATTTTTTCAGGATTATTTAAAGATTCAGTATCATTCTGTACAATGTTGGAACATTCTGCTGGACTTTTTTGGGGCGATTTGTGGATTTTACCGGTGTTTTTTTGGAAAATGGGATCATTGCAAAATTTTTTGAAAACCATTTTTAGAAGTTTTTAGTCAGAAAACCTCATATATCTTTTATAAATACCAATTTGTTCTAAACACATTTATTCTTGTTCTCTTTGCAGGGTCTTTTATATAACTCCGCTACCTGTTTTTGAAAATCAATCGTACAATTGTGAAATCCATACTCAATTACAAAGTGAAGAAATCTATAATATTTACATATACATACATATAAATAAAAAATAAAAATAAAAAAACGAACAAAAATTGTACAGCCGTCCAAAAGCGAAAGCTAAATCTGCCTTTGAGTGGCGTATTTTGGTTTTCCTTTTAAAGTCATGAAGATTTTTAAAACTTTTTATAAATAAACTCAAGAAAAGCAGAAAAGTGTAAGGAAAAACACTACAAAACAGCCGGATTAAGTAAATCAACTTTGAAATACAAAACAAAAGTTAGAAATCGTTCATTCAAGTAACCAACAAAAATATTTTCAACTTGGATTTGTGAGTGAAATTGACAGATTTTAATAGAGAAGCAGCAATGGGTAGAAAAAAAATACAAATATCACGCATCACAGACGAGCGTAACCGGCAGGTGAGTGAACGCAAAATAACAAGAAATCAAAATAAGTGTTGACCCGAGTATTGGAGAAATATCTAAAAAAAAATGGTACAATGTAATATTTTTAAACCTTTTTCGTTATAATACAAACGATTTTTTATTTTTTATTCAAATTATAAAAATGATAAACACAAATTTTGTTTTCAAAATGCTAAGCGGAAAAAAAAAATCAGCCCACCCTACTGTACAAGGTTCAAGTTTCCCAAAAAATCGCTAGATTAAGCCCACTATTCAGTATCTACTCCTTTAACATCTTCTACCTAGCGCACTTTAATTGCAACAATTCTCCTGTCAGTACAGTTAGACGATAACAAAATGTAAACAACTTGGAAATGAGCTTTGAGTGCTAGTTCTCCTTGTTGTGCAGGAAAGAGTAGAAACTCAAACTAGCACTCAGCGCTGTTGTTGTTGTAGCGATGCTAAATGAAGTCGTTGCGGTCGATACACAAACGAAGTCGAAGTTGCTTAACTTCAGAGCTTAATTTTTCTCAAGTTTCCTTGTAATTCGTAATGTTCATTCCATTCCACTAGTTCCTTTATGCCTATCTAATATTTTAATTGAATATTCTCTTTAATAACAGCCGGCTAAATTGCTACCTTGCACTTTTGTGTCATATACATAAATTGAACCTCATAGAAACCCACTACTATGGATGTCATGAATTTAGATGTTTGTGATACTCAGCTTACCAACATAGCCGCACTGGCAGCGATACTCATATTAGTACCCAGTCAAACAAACAGTGGTAAATGAAGTCGAATTTACAAAACGCACGTTTCTCAGAACATTTACCTCAAAAATGAGCTCTTTTCGCAGCCTGAAATGAACAAAACATTATAAAAAAGAATCCTGTGTACAGTTTTCACTTATTCTTCCAAGGCTCCGCAAAATTGCTCAAATTACGGACTCCTTTTTGCAAATTTTTTTGAAGCGACCCTGTTTTGGCTAACTGGGTAGTGCCGCTCTGCATATTACGTAGAATACAAGGATGTGGGTGTGTATGCGTTTGGCATTGTCTTCATAAATGTCCATTGTGGCATGAACATTTGCATTGTCTGTCGGTACTTTGTATCCTGCCTTAGTAAGTGGTGTCTTGCAAAATCGATTAATTGGAAATCAAGGCTGAGCGGCAGAGTGACGAACACTAACTGCACTGCCTGCTGCTGAAACAATTGAAGACGCGCGTGGATGGACGTGTTATGTCGTACTTTTGCATTTTCGCTGTTTCAAGCTTGACTGGTTAGGTTTGAGCTTAAAATGGACGCTTAGCCAACAACAAATTTTTTCATTAAAAATAGAGAAAAAATTAATTTGTTTAAGTGGCCGGCCTAAAGCCCGTATGTATGACTTTGATCTAAATTTTCACGAAATTTTAATTTGCGACATACCGCCTTTTGTCGTGCGCGCTTTCCTTTAATGAAATGCGGTTAAGGCTTAAATTATGAAAGGTTTCTCCTTGTAAAAGCAGACCTAGTTCAGGGATGCGCTAATAGAAGTGTACATATATATCTATGTCGCCGAAAATATATATATAACCTCACATCTGAACAGTGAAACGAAAATGTGAATAGCAGTTAGCCAAAAATCTGCCAATAAAGAGAAAGATTAATGTGAAAATTTTATTTTATTATGTTATTCAAGTTTTAACTTTTTGTTGTTTCATTTTATTTTTGCCGCAGGTTACGTTCAACAAGCGCAAATTCGGCGTGATGAAGAAAGCTTACGAGTTATCGGTTTTGTGCGATTGTGAAATTGCGCTTATCATATTCTCATCAAGTAATAAATTATATCAATATGCCAGCACTGATATGGATAAGGTCCTGCTCAAATACACTGAATATAACGAGCCACACGAATCGCTCACGAATAAAAACATCATTGAGGTAAGTAGAAAGCACTTAATGTCAAATTATTGGTGCCGTTATCTGTCAGCTTATAAAACAGCTGATTCAAGCGACCTTACCAATCAATTAATCAGCGAATAATTTTTATCAAATAATAAAAATGATTAGTTTCTCGGCCAAGCATAATCTAATTTTTTTGGTTTGACTCTGCAGTAATTATATACAATCTGACTACTTAACAAATTTACAATTTTAATCTTATTCTGGATCAACAAACTCACCACTTTAACGTTTTATATGCATAGTTCACAAGTCGAAAGAAATTAAAGAAAGATTAGAGATGTGACGAATATTCGGCAACTATTTCGTGTTTGGTCTTTTCTGACAGTTTTTTCCATGTATTTTGTTTTTGTAATCAGTGTTGAAGAATTAGCAACTGTTTATATTCGCTTTGATTTGAATTTTTTTTAAATTTCCTAGAACTAATAATATTTTATTTATTCAAAACATTTTCTCTTCTCTTCATTTATAGAAGGAGAACAAAAATGGCGTCATGTCACCAGATTCACCTGAACAAGAAGCTGATTTCACGCTCACACCCCGCACAGAAGCCAAATACAATAAAATCGATGAAGACTTTCAGTTAATGATTCAACGCACTCAAATGGCTGGCGCGAGCGCATCCGGACGTAATATTGGTAATACGAATTATACATTGCCTGTGTCGGTGCCAGTGCCGGGTTCTTATGGTGATGCAATGCTGCAGGCGAGTCCACAAATGTCTCACACAAATATTAGCCCACGGCCGTCTAGTTCCGAGACCGACTCAGGTGGGATGTCCTTAATAAGTTAGTACAGAGTAGTGTCGCGCCGCACACATCTCATTTCTACTCAATTGTTGTTATGCGTTCGATTGTGTTTGTTATTTTTTTGTGTTGTGTTTTCGAAGTTTATTTTTTATTTTTTTTTTTTATTTATATACCAAATACAAGAATAGTATTTTCTTTTTATTTTTTTTAGTTTTTTGTGATCATTCATTTCAATGTTTGCTATTTGTTTTAATGGAATGTTTGTTTAATTGTTTTTTGTGTTTGTTCGAGAACGAATTTTGTTGTTTGCTTGCGTTGTCTGTTTGTTCATTTTAATGTTTATTTATGTCTACCATCTAGTTATTATTTTCTTTATTTCATTTTTATAATTTTTTAATCTCAGCTTAGGTTTATGCACAGATCTTGCTGATAGTTAAAGTTGAAAAAAAAAAACAAACAAATATTGCACCTCACCGGAGTTGGCTTAATCAGTCGCTTTTAACCCGTAAAACGCGCTTTGCTTCGTGTTTTTAGACATGTTAATGTTGTTGTTGTTGTTGTTGTTGTTGTTGTTTTAGCAACAAAATCACTCCCCGAAGGTTTTGGGGAGTGTTGTCGCATTAACAGTCCTTGGCCGGATATTAATCCGGTACGCTCCGGTACTCCCTTGAGGTACTGCCCGACTGACGTGGTAGCGATTTGTTATGACCAGTGTAACCTTCTAGGTCATGTCATCCCTCCTCCCGAAAGGAAAGAGAAGATGGGTAATGAGAGGTGAGAGGCATCATATCCGTAGATCAACCATCGAGTTGCACATCATTACCTTTGTGTATATTAGTCGCCTCTTACGACCGGTATGCCTACCACGGGCATATTCTAAGCCCCTACCCGCAGGGGCCTAGACATGTTAATCGCTTTACGCACATACATACATATATATAGTATAAATCAAAAAATCGAATCTACCATATCTCTAAGAGAGATAAAATAGTTGGATACGACTAATTTGGTAGAGGTCCATGTGTTTTCAAAACCCTCGGGGATATCTTAAATCGATCTACTTAAACGCTTTCCCCTTGCATTTTTTTCTTTTATAGCTATGTGAACTAAACACAAGCAATCCTGGAATCATAAGCATCAAACTCATAACTTCGTCCTGGAATTTGTCTTCCCCTGCATGTTTTTTTGGTTTATTAATTTAACCAAATTTCTTATTTATTCTTCTTCACATTTTATAATTTTGTATGTATGTATTTGTCTCGTTTGTGTTTCGTTTGTTTTTCAGTTTCTTTGTTGTTTTCATTTCGTTCATTTGATTGCACATATCGTTTCCATTTACATATACATATTTATTTATTTCATTCAATGGAGAACAGTAAATTGCAAATATTTTATTTATTTAATATAAGTTTTAATTTAAAGCATTGCAAAAACAAAATGTTTCTCTTTCTCTTTTTCTTTTCATTTGCCACAACCACAAATCATCAAAAAAAAAAACAATTCACCAACAAAAAAAAAATATTCACCAAATAAACTAAACATGAATTGTTCTCGATCGTTGCAAAATGCGTATTATACAACAACAAAACAGTTTATCCATCGGGTTCCATGTTGGAGATGTCAAACGGTTATCCGCATTCACATTCACCGCTTGGTGGATCGCCCAGTCCAGGGCCGAGTCCGGGCTTAGGTGGGCATCAATCAAAATAATAAAAAAAAAAACTAATTCATTTTTAATAAACTAACATTTTTTTTATTACAAACCACATTAAACAAAAGTTATCATCAAACATTAACTTTTTTATTGCACAATATTCTATTATTATTATATATACATATATGCTGATTGATTTTTCCGAAAATTTGGGATTTACCTGAAGTTGCTGTAAATTATTATTTTATTTCAAATCTGCTTGTTGAGCAGAAGAAAGCATGTCTTTAACCCCCTCACCACAGCCTTGTTTCTAATACATTTATGGCTCATACGTACATCCTGGTGTCATATCTGTTACACGATTTCATTTTTAATTATTTTTAACTCGACTTACGGTTTTTTCCATTTATCACAAATTTGATTTTCTAAATTTATTCGTTTGATACATTTTTTAACGTGAATAAAATGTGTTTTCCACTAACGAGTTTCTAAACTATTTAGTTATGAAAATATTACCAAAAAAAAAATGTATGGAAATTTATTAGTTTCGTCATATTTAATAAGGCTTCGCGTAAATCCCAGCTAACCAAATCAGTAGTGCTGCGAAGTAATTATCCAAAAGAAGTCCAATCGGTAAAAAATGACTCTGAATTTCAATTTCAAAGAGTCATAAAACATACCAAATTCATCGGATTCGGAGTCGTTTTTGATTCTTTTTTATGGCTCCTTTTTAATCGTTTAATGGGCCCACTTAAAACGACATTTTTGCTCACCTTGTGCTCCTAAACCATCTCAGTGCTGAGGGAAATGCTCTGAGAAATGTGCGTTTTAAAGCTGCGAATGAAGTCTTCTTCGCTCTGTTTGGTTAGCTGGCTTGTTTCCAATTGTAAAGTATTTCGCTAACGATTTAAGCTTTCGTTGATGCTCGTTTTGAAATAGCTCTTGTAACAACAACACGAATAACAAATTTCCAAACAAAGTTCAAGCAACCATTTCGTATCTTTGAGCCGCATTGTGTGCTAATTTGAGGTTTTCGATTTTCTTGCAGCACATCATTTATCACACAAACAACAATCGCCTGGCGGCCAAAATGGGCGCGCTTCCAATCTACGACTCGTCCTACCTACGCCACTTGCTCAAAACATGTCAGCTGCAGATGAGCTTACTTACGGGGATGTGAGTAATATGCATTTGGTATTGGAGACTTTTAATTATTTTTGTTTTTGTACAAATTTTCATTAACATTTGACTGTTTCTCAATTACGAATAGCAGCGACACAATCAGGCATCACTCAATACGCCAGTGGTGACGCTGCAAACGCCGATACCCACCATGACTGGATATACGTTTGGCCCGCAAGATTTCTCTATGAGTTCCTCCGATGTTATGGGCTTACAACCATGGACCACACATCAAGGACTTGTACAGCATTCGGGGTAAGTAATTAAGCACAAAAGCTCAAATAAATAAATGACTTACAAATGATCTCTCCTCACAGCCTACCACATTTGTCTGTACCGAATAGCACCCCACCGCCTGCCACATCGCCTCTATCAATCAAAGTCAAATCCGAGCCTCAATCACCGCCACGAGATCTCTCCGGTTGCCATCATCAACAAAACAGCAACGGCTCAGCGGGTAGCAGCGGAAGTGGTGGGGGTGGTGGTGGTGGCGGCGGAGGCGGCGGCGGTGGTGGATCAGCAAACAACGTTTCCACCGCCAACGCCCTCTCTCTTGCCAATATGAATGCCACAGCAGTGATAGCGGGCGGCAGTGGCAACGGCAATTCAGCGTCTGAACAAGCTGCCAATCTGAGTGTTCTAAGTCATCCGCAGCAGCATCTGGTGATGTCCGGTTCAAGGCCCTCTTCTACAGGCCATTTAACACCGACACAAGGAGGTAAGCAGCAACCACCAACTTTTTCCATCTTTATAACTGTTTTTTATAGTTTAAGCATTTATTTATTTATTAATATCTTGCTCCGTTTTTTAAATAAATTATTCCGTAGCGTAATGCAACCAAATACTTTTTATAACAAATAATAAAATTAATTTTTTTTTCCTTTTTTCTTTTTGCCAGTTATATAGAACTTTAATACTAAATATTGTAAAATTCAATTTTTTAAATTTTTATTTTTTTTTAAATGCTGTTGTGCGCCCAAATGCATTTGTTTGCCGAACAAAAAGTTAAACATTTTCTACCAAATATGGCTAGTTACAACAAAAATTAACCAACATTTTGCAATAACTCTTTCGATGGCATGTAAATTTTAGCTAATTTAGCTTTTTATGTTTCTTCAAGATTTTTTTCAAAATTCTTCATATTAACGTTTAAGCATTTGAAAATATAATTCAAAGTTTACAACAAACACGCTTTTAACCAGAAGAAGAAGATACAAGAAACTTTTACTCAGGGAAGAAAGAAAGTTCGTTTATTTTGAATATTTAATAGGCAGCAACTCTATAGCATCATTCCCAAGCGAGTTGACCCTACGGATTGTAGCACATATGATAGGCTTACATTAGGGTGCGAGTTATTTGCATTACTCCCGCAAGAAATTATATAAAAAATTAAAAATCACAATTTGAATTTGAATTTTTGAAACTATTCGCACTATTTGAAGAAATGCTTTATAGAATAAAGTGCCAACAAGCGTGCACCCTAATGTACATATGTATGTATGTACTTGTCCCTATCACATGTCTTTTGACTCAAAAACATACAAACCAGCAAACATACATATTTATGATTATAAGCATTTAATGTCCTTTTTATAAACGTTCTATACAGATTTTTGTTATTTCATTTGTTATTCTTTTCTCTTTCTCTTTACATTGGGCGTTTGTTGACAAAAAAAAATAATAATATTGTTTGAAAACAAAAAAATATTAAAAATCCTTTGCAGTCCTAGATAAATATGAAGGATACCAATATCGATCGCAACTGGGTACGAATTCTAGATTATGGAATTTCGCCGGTAATTTAGCCAAACAAAATAGTAACTTTTAATTACAAAAACGACAACAAATATAAATACATAAATCCATCTGCAACACATCGCCACTATACATACATACATACATAACAACCACATCCACACACACATCCATAAGTATTTTAGATCGAGCCATTAAGAATCATAACTGTTTCTGTTTTCAAATGAAATTTGCCACTGTCGCATTCTTCCTAGTTAGAAGGTGTTTGGTTTCTGTATTTATTTTTATAAAAACTTTATGTGTGACACTACTATCGCCCAGTGTTTGTTTGATCTACCCTCTTTGCAGCCTTTATAGAACTAGTGAGCTCAGACAAAATCAATTAATTCAATATTCCAGGCACTAAGATTTCGCGAGTACTCAAATCTTTCACAACCCACAGTAGATTAATGCTTACAATAACACCCTGCCATGAGACTCCATTTTGTTTGTAGTCATGAGTAGGGCTTCGAGCTACCGATTTCTTAAGCTAAATGAACTTTGACACGAACTTCAACATTTAACTAAAACATAACCTTTCTTTGAGCTGTGACTGTTTGTTGTTTATGGTGTTCTTACTAAACTAAAAATCAATAAAATATAATTTTAATTTTCTTTATCACCGGGTGATTTTCAATTTCTCATAGGCATCTGTTCCTTAGTTTTGTTGTTGTTGCAATGCAATGTCGGACTTTGTTATGAAACGTATTTTTTTCATGCTTATATTTATTAATTACTTTGTTGTTATTGTCTATACTCAAAAACTCTTTACTGGAGCACCTTTCAGACTCCACTGACTGGCTGGTTACTTCCTAATATTGAACTATCCGATGACACAATTGAATGACACTCACCTTTTGTGATTTTATTTTTTAACCAAACTTATAAAATTTTCTAACTTCAAACTGCCGGGATCCTTAAGCCGCTCGTTGAATAATATCGCTGCAGAAAATTCAAAAAACTGCAGGAATCTCTGAAAAAAAAAAATGTAAAAGAACTCACAAGCTTGGTTGGTAACTTGCAAGCGACAACTTCACATTTGATTAACAAAGGAAGTATAATTCAAAAAAGAAAAGCCCATTTTGTTATTTTATTCACAAGTCGCTAAAACCGCCCGGGCGCGCCCCTATTAGTTCCACGAACCACATCGTTTTTATGAGGCTAGTTTCAATAAACTTCCTTTTCACCCAATTTTATTTTTTCTCAATTTGTAAACTTATGTATGTATGTATTTATGTAAATAAAAGTGTTCGTAGTTCGGTGTTGGCCATAATTTGTAAATAGAAAATCATTGCATGCAACATTAATATCGGTTGAACTGAACGTTAAATCGGGTCATTGTCAATCAATAATCATGGATCACTAACAAATAACAACCAGCCGTCAGTGGCGGCTCTGTAGTTCGATATCCTCGGTTGACAAGCAACGTTGAAAGTGACTGGAATCGCATGTGTCTTGGCGCATTTCCCCGACTAATTTTTAGCCAATCCTAAGTTTGTATGTATGAAGTACGTAGAGCTTAACTAATCCGCAATCGCAATCAATCACTCACATGACTCGTTTCGCCTCGCCTCGACTCGCATAGCATCTCCTTGCCTTGTATTGTCTTGCCTTACCGCGCTCCACACATTTCACCTCACTGTTCAGCCCAAACTAATGAAATAACAGACTTTATAATTTTCAATACAGGTTCGGTTACACCCACCAATGTTCCATCGCCCGATCTACGCCTAACGGCGAATCAACAGGCACAACAACACCAACAACAAGCGCAACAACAGCATCAACAACAACAACAACAGCAACAACAACAACTAAATGATTATGATGGACCGAATCAGGCGCACAAGCGACCACGCATCTCTGGCGGCTGGCCAACATAGCCGGCGCGTGATTTGGGTATACAACAACAACAAAACTGCAACACCAACAACAACAACAACAGCAACAACAATAATAACAATAGCAGTAATAATACTAATACCGCTTCAAGCACATCACCAAACCCATTCAAAAACTATCAACAACAACAACAACAACAACAGTCACAACACCCAAGCAACAATACAAACCATCGTGGGGGTGGGGGTGGTGTTGGCGGTGATGGAAGCGTTGGTGGCAATCAACAAATGTTTTCACCCAACGCGCATACAACATTCTTAAGGAATACGAGTAGCAACAATAACAATAACAGCAACAACAATACCAACAACAGCAACAGTCCAGCGCTATTAAAGTCCTACAACAACAGCAATGCCAGCAGTTTGAGTGGTCGCCCTGGCAAATATGCCAGCTACTTGCTACAACAACAACAAGAACAAATCGAACTGAGAAATAACTATCTAAATGCTGTTGATTGTAGCTTCAGTTCGCAAACAAATGTATTCGGGAGCTCAGCAAATGGCAACGGAAATCCAGCATCCCAACACACCAATCACGCCTACACTCAAATAGCGGGGGGTGCCGGTGTTGGTGGTGGCTCAAATAATCATACGCTCACGCATCACAATATAGGTATGAGTGGAATGAGCCACGCCCACAATGCGGGCAATGCAATTATATCGAAATAAGGAACACCCAGTCTACAACAACCAATATAAAAACAACACATCACATATTAGAAAATATCAACAACAAATCACTATAAATACATACACCATCACAGACCCAGTTTAAGCTTAAGAGAATATGAATGAGTCCAGTTAAACGCCCAACCTTCGTAGTTAAGCCGGAAGGCCGCCTATCACCAGTTCCAAAACGCATAGCAGGCCGGGAAAAAAGTGGATTAATAATTCATTAATGTGTCATATCGTAAATGTAAGTCTACGTAGCGCCAAAAAGGAGAGCATAGAAACATGAAAAAAAATTAAAAAAAAAAAAAGAAAAAAAATATCAGCGTAGATCATAAGTGAAAACAGGGTGCAGTGGAATAAAACTTAATTTAAATTAATAATTAATTAAATATAATTTAGCATTAATTAAAGTACATATTGAATATGAGAATCGTAGGTAGTTAAGTTAGTGTAGCCTAATGTCAAAACCAACAAATAGCTAGCAGAGCAAGCTAACAATCAGCGCATCGTCGTATGTAGTCTTACATACATTTACTCATTAACAGATTAACTGAATGAATGTGTTAAAACAGAACTTTATTTCACTATTAAACCTTAGATAGGTAAAAAAAAAAAACAAAATTTATAAAACAAAGTGTGCAATGCAAGCAAACATTTATTTATTGTAGAAGAACCAACCCTGCACAGTGCGCCATGTTCAATAAATAAATGCGCCTAAAAGTATGCACAAATTTAGTTATAGTTTGCTAACTTTTTCAGCATTGCAAATGAAGCGTTTATATTCGTACAAGCATTGAAAAAATTCATTGAAATGCTGAGCTTTAACTAAAACCAGTTTTTTCTTTATATTTCAAGAATAAGACTCTTAGTGGTCATTTTGATTTTTGAAAGGCCAAAGTGAAACAGGCCAACTGCTGCAATACAAAATACTACCGAATAGCAAAAGAGCAGAAAAATTACTCAAACGCTACTCTACAACCGTACATTTTAAAATGTATGTAATTCAGAGATTTAAGTTAAACAAAAGCAAATAAAACTAAATACTTAATGTAATTAATAATTAAGAAAATGTACAAATCTAAATACGTAATTGCATGCAAGTCAATCACAACACCCGTTTATATTTATTTCATATAAACTTTTACTTTTTAGTTCTAATAAATCTTAATTAAAGTTCAGTTCTAGTTAAATTATATTTTGATAGCAGAAAGAGTAAAAAATTCTACCTTTAGCGACTAACGTTCTGTTCTCGAAAACATTTGAATTTTTTTTTATTTGTTCACAATTTTGAAGCGTCTTAAATCTTTATAACTTTCGAAAATCAGAATCTCCAAATGATATATATTTTTTTTTAATTAAAAAATTGTATGTAACCAGTGCAAAAATTAAATTTTTCAATATCCCGTCACCATCCCATCAATTAGTCTTGTCATTAGGAAATAACGTGTCATATCAAGATCAGCTTCAAACTTTTGAATTTTTCCAACCTCAACAAATTGTTCAAAATGTTTACCAATGGTTAGAGCAGTGATCGGGAATACTTTTCTGGGAATCAAGATTATTGCGCTCTCTCTTTTTACCGATGACTCATAGAGCTAACCTTGGGATGAATTTTACTAAACTCTATTCTCAATTCTCAGTATAAATCTATTTTCTATTTCGATGCACGAAATCACTTTGAAGCATGAAGAACTAGTGAACGCACCTAAACGCATTGTCTGGTGCTAAGTAAATTTGAGATTCTACATTTTAATTCTAAAGTTATAAGAAAGTAAGCACACCTTTTTGCATTAGAGTAATTCAATGGAACTCTGAAATGTTTCTAAACTTGCATGGAAAATTATTTTCATGTTTAGAAAAGAAATCGCTTAGAATGAATTACGCTCATTAATTTATACCGAATTATAAAAAAAACGAGAACATTAACTAAAGCATATTGTGGCATAGAATGAAGTCTACATTAAGTTTATCAGTCATAATGTTAAAAAATTTTAGTTATTTAAATGGTTTTAAAACTTAAGAAATAAACAAACTCAAATTAAATTTAGTAAACAACATACATACAGACATAAAACATGCATTCGTATATAATATTATATTATTTAATATTTATTGCTCTGCTCTAAAAATTTAGTGTTTCGTTAGTGTTAGTGAGTTTTCTACCCTTATTGTTTTTACTCTTAATTAATTATATTATGATACAATAAAATGGAAACGTTTTTAAAATTTTTGTTTTGATTTTTTATTCATTTATATTTGGTTTCTAATGACCTTCAAAACGCAAAGTGAGAAGTGGCTGATTTATTTATTTTCTTGTTTTATACTTAGTTGCAATAAAATTTGATTATCGCCTCGTTCATCCCTAATGCAACCAACATATCTAATTATGAAAAATATCTTTACCAATTCTCAAGTCTTTCAACTTCGTCATTTAATGCTTCTTAAACCGAGAAAGTAAGAGTGTGTTGAGCTTAGATAAATAAAACCACCAATGACTTCATCATTATAGGAGGAATTGGACTAGTCGCTTCTGTAATGTATTAAAATATCAATTAACTTCCTTAAATTGTGTTTGAGTAGAAACTTACTCGAATCGATAAAGAGATCGATCCTTCAATCTATCGAAAAAAATATCGAGTATCGAGTACAAAAGTGTCGTTATGATATCGTTTCGAAACCAAGCTCTTCTCCCTATATTTAATTCTAAGTTTTGCACACTGTCACACTGAATAAATTTTAAGTCTCAATTAAATTTTGGCCACCGTTGCGTGTTTTATATTTAATGGCTTAAAGGTGAGAGTTTAATTTTTTTTTAACTTAATTTTTATAATTTCTTACTGGATTTCGTTTTAATTTTGATAATCTAGTCTAGGGTGATCCATAACGCAAGTAAAAATTTTTACATAAAATTAAGTGAAATTGTTGTTTTAACTGTCAATTCCTCCCCTTGAGGCAACCTAACTTTAAAAAATGGCAATAATATTGTAAATATGACAGTAAGTAAGCAAAAAAACTGCTGCTGTGCACTTTGAAATGTTCATTAAAACTGAGATAAACAAAAATTTAATTGGTTTCGCACATTTAAAATGAAAAAAAAGGTATTGAATTCTGTTCACGTGACTAATTGTATAATGTAGATAAATGTTTATAATGAAACTGAAGCTGTTACGCAGACGCATAAATAAATTGAGTGTAAGAAAATGGTATAAAAAAGTAAAATATTTATGCCACAAGTACGTAGCTATTACAATAAGATACAATGGTGCAGTAGTTAGTAAATTTTGTGTGAAAGAAGAAAGATTTATAAATCAGATTATTTGTTGTAAATATATGGAAGATGTAATATTGGAGAAAATACATATAAATAACAACTCAAGAAGTGAAGCTGGACATTTATAGGGCGCCCCTTTATTTTCTCAAAATGTAGTGTATAACTGTTTATACAGTCAGCCAGCTGTTTACGACACAGCAATAATCGATAACAATATATCGTTTATGGTTCCGATAAGGATATGACTATAGCGGTCCCCCAACGGAACCAATGTTTTTTTATGCAATGCATGCAAGTTTGATTGGAGAGTGTCTCGATTAAACCATATTTTGGTTAGAGCCTATGCATATTATCTACGAAACTAATTTGGCCAAGTTGGGCTGCGTCCATCAACCGATTAAGTTTGTGTAGTGCCTATGTTCCCATAAATTTCCTTGCAAATCAAGTCATTATCAAGACTGAATGGTCTGCCGATAAAGTTTGTCGTGTGCAAAGTCTCTTAATAATCCCTTTAACTATTCGATTTATGTTATTATAGAACGATGAGGAGGATGGGGCCAAAATGGAATTTTAAAAAAGGTGATTAGAGCAAACGTCTGTACAATTGTGCGATAGTGCTATGGTACACGAAGCCCTTGACGGTTGGCCCAGTCACTGCCAGCCTCAATTTGGTCCCTTATATCTAGTGTTATTGGTTTTGTTAT
Source organism: Sphenella marginata (assembly GCA_951509765.1). Lineage (NCBI taxonomy): Eukaryota > Metazoa > Arthropoda > Insecta > Diptera > Tephritidae > Sphenella > Sphenella marginata. Next base: position 969,428 of record OX608083.1, read on the forward strand.
TTATTAGGCTAATAAGTGTGTATGTACGTATGTATGTATATGTATGTGTAAATTGCCCAAGTGTTGTACCATAACGCAGATGATTTTTCGTATTATTTGCAACGAAGTTTCCCATTTCCCAGTTTCCTAATTTATTGTGTTTGTAGCGAGAATTCGATGCGAGTAGCCAGATTTTAAGAAATACGCATATATTCACCCAGCAGCACCCATAAAACTGATATCTGAAATTATTTTGAATTGAGATCAAGTTTTCTGAAATCTCGTACAGCCAATTTCACGAAGCAACTCAACTCAATCATATTTTTTAACATTCATATAAATAATAAAAAAAAAATCGGCCAGCACTTTAACGCAATTTCTTTATGGTAAACGCTAGCAAAAATGAAGGTGATAGAGTTGGGCGGACTTTGATTTGACTGCAGGGACATTTTTGTGGGTGCTGCATCGAAATCTCGCAATGGTAGACATTTGTATGGAACAGTTCGTTTTTCACTTTATAATTTCAAAACTCCACTTTGTCGTTGCCTTAAAAACAGTGCCTCGTTTTTACAAAAAAAATATATATATATATATTTATGTAAATATGTATATCATACATATAAATATATAAAGGTTATGTCTGTATTTGAAACAAATAACGAAAAAACGCTGAAAACCTTATAATGTTGATACATACATACATATATAATGATAAATAAACACATCACAAACTCATCAAAACAAAGAAAACAATAAAAAGGAATAAACTTACTTAATTATAGTAAACTATTGAAGATTTACAAAATGGGATATCCAGGAACTGCTAGGAGTAGAATGTGAACGGAATCTATTGCAGGTGGTTATTGTGCTACTTATAAATATATAGAAAATAAATAGTGAAATGAAGGCTTTAAAACTAACAAACAGAGGACAAAAAAGGTAAAAAAGAACAAAAACGTAAAATTGTTATAACCCCAAAATATAAGGAAACAAGACATTTCAAGCAAATTAAGCATGCAAATGGCAGAAAATATGTCACCGGTGTAGCTGTTCAACTCCTGATATTACCATTAGAAATAAAATATATAAACAACAAAACACCGGTCTGCATTCAAAACAATGTCAAATATGTATGTACATTAAAAAAAAAAAACAAATTCTTACCAAACACTTAATTACCTTAACAGAGCAACGTCCGTTACAAACAAATAAATCACAAACAATGCTCAGCTCAAAAATATTTGCATAAAAATTAAAATTAATTGACACTAAATAAATAAACTTTTGTATCATACACAAACAAATACAAAGGCATAAATGCAATGTGCAAATTATAATTAAATAAAAGAAAGAAATTGTTAATTGTTGAATGTGCCCCACTTTACCTTATAATTGAAGTTAAAATGCCTAAATAGGAGAGAAAAAACATAAAGATAAACAAAATATTTATACGATGTTTTATGTAAAGCGCACTGCGCAAAAAGTAACAAAATGTGAAAATTAATTTTAATTATAAAATAAATAAATAAAAAAATAAAATTGCACAAAAAATAGTTCAAATGCATGTCACGTGAAACCTCCACTTGGCTGTTGAAAATCTAAATGAAATATTTAAGTCGTTAAAAACAAAAATTAAAAAATTGGAAAGCAAAAAAACAAGCCAAAATATTTTTGAAATTCAAAAAGTAGAAGGAATACATACAAAATTATACTTATATTTACAAATTTCGAGCTGCTTTATTGAAAAATGTTTCGCTTCTCTTAATTGCTTGAAAACCCATAAAAAGTTCTGAAATGTTACAAAAAGTTTAATTTGTAATATCACTCCCCATTGTACACTTGGATTTCGTGCTCCTGTTTCTGTTCCTTCCATTTGATATCACTTTTTATGGGCCAATTCTTAGTGAAGGGAGGTTTGAATAATGTCCTACTTTACAATGTACCGTTCTTCTGATAGTGCTGGGAGATAGGTTATTGAAAACTTATGTAGGAGTGCTGCCGTTTCTCCCATCTTCTCCTTCTCTTAGCTGGTTAGAGCCGTCAAGACAACGCCTCCCTTTTGTAGTAGACTTCTTCTAAAAATATCCTGTTACTTTCAAACAATTTGTTCCCACTTCTAAAATCCTTTTGCGTTAGTAAAAATGATAAAATACGAAAACAATAAAACCAAATAAAATAAAAAAAAAATTATAAACATTAAAAACAAACAAACCACTGCTCATTTGAGTAAGCGTAAACAATGAATAGATAGCTCTACACACAACCACATACATACATATATAAGTATACTTTTGATGATTTAATATACACACTTGTATATAAATAAATACATTTTAGGTGAATATTTTAAGAGAATGTGAGAACTGTGCAATTTTATGGTTATATTTAAACAAATGAATAGCACTTGTATGTTTTTTAATTGAAATAAAGCTGTCTATAGCTATAAACAAATAAAATATATTAAAAGTGTATACCAATATATAAACAAATTATACATAATAAAGAAAATATTTAGTAAATTTTAATGTTAATTTTAAATGTGGATGATTTGTAAAATGTTATTACAGCTTAATACTTGTTAAGTGTAAAATAAAAGATTTGTTGCGAAGCAAAACAAAAGCACATAGAAAACGTGAAAAATTAAATGCAAATGCAAATTAGTTTTTAAGGCAAATCATTGTATACAAAATAAATTAAATGAATGTTTTGAACAAAAGGGAATTAACAAAACACTGGATACAAATAAAATGATCACATTTTAAAACAAAAATAAAGTTTTCGTATTTCTTTATATAACTAGAAACAACCATATATGTACATATGTACTTGCAACAACAGAACGAAGACTATTGGACTTAAGAGCATATAAAAATATTTTATTTTCAAATATTAAAATTTTTAAGTTTGCTACGATTTCAGTTCTCGGCCTACCTATATAAAACTAAAACAACAAATCTCCAAAACGTTCATTATTAACAAGATATGTTATTGCATTTAAACACTATACTTATGTAGTCGGAGTCGTTATTTGTATTTCTACTTTATCTTTTGTAAAATCGACAACAAAGGAAGAAATATGAAACATGCAAAACTCAATGGTTTACATGCCATTGTATGCTGGACCACCGCCGCCTTCTGGCACTACCCAGTTAATATTTTGCTTAGGATCTTTAATATCACAGGTTTTACAATGAATACAGTTTTGTGCATTTATCTGTAGCTTCATGTTGCCACCCTCTTCGTTGGGCACATATTCGTATACACCAGCAGGACAGAAACGTTGTTCGGGTCCCTCGTAGATCGCCAAGTTGTGATTGACTGGGATACAATCATTTTTGAGTGTTAAATGCGCTGGCTGATCGCCTTCGTGGTTCGTGCCTGTGAGCGCGACTGATGACAGTAGATCGAATGAAATTTTTCCATCTGGTTTAGGGTAAACGATTTGTTGACATTGACTGGCAGGTTTAAGCGACTCATTATCAGGCGCACCATGTTTCAGTGTCCAAGGTTCGCGACCGCCCATAAAAATGGAGAAACCGCTCAAAACAACACCACCATAAATTCCAAGTGGGTTGTGGAAGCTCGGGCGCACATTGCGTACTTGTTGTAAATCCCTCCAAATAAATGAGTTTTGTATCCTAGCAGAAGTAAAAAAAATTGGTGAGTTTAAAAAATATAATCATCGATAAATATAAATTCGCACGCACTTGTCCGGATATGATTTTGGTTCAAGTCCGGCTGTTGCCTGTGATTCGTCCGATATCGCCTCAAGCGCACTTTCTGCCGCCAACATGCCTGCAAAAACAAATATTAACTTTACGAGTGAGCACGTAAATATCATCTCAAAAACATAACAGCTTACCGCTCTTCATGGCATAATGCGAACCCTTGATTCGTGGCACATTTAAGAAGCCCGCGCTGCAGCCAACTAAACATCCACCCGGAAAGGTCAATTTACTCGGTAAGCTCTGTATGCCACCCTCGTTAATGGCACGCGCACCATAGGCAATGCGCGTGGCGCCCTCGAAGATGGACCGCACTTTAGGATGAGTCTTAAAGCGTTGAAATTCTTGAAATGGGCTAATCCACGGGTTCTTATAATCCAAGCCGATTACAAAACCAACGGCTATGGTGGGTGTGGGCTCATTTAAGTGATATAGGAACGAACCGCCATATGTTTCGAAATCTAAAGGCCAGCCAATTGTGTGCTCAACTAAACCAGGCCTGTAAAGAAAAGTATATTTCTTCAATGTAAACTTTATAAATTAGAATAAATGATTTTTAATTACACATGCTTCTCTGGCGATATTTCCCATACTTCCTTGAGACCAATTCCATATGTTTGCGGTTGACTACCTTCATTCAAGTTGAATTGCTGCATTATTTGTTTACTTAAATGACCCCGACAGCCTTCAGCGAATATCGTTGTTTTAGCATGCAGTTCCATACCACGTGCAAATGTGTCTTTGGGAGAGCCATCCTTGGCAATGCCTACGTCATTGGTTGCAATACCTTTAACGCTACCATCGGGATGGAAGAGAACTTCTGAGGCTGCACAGCCAGGATAAATTTCAACACCCAGTGCTTCAGCCTGCTCGCCCAACCATTTCACTAAATGCCCAAGGCGTACTACATAGTTGCCGTGGTTATCCATGGGCCAACCCTTGAATATGGGTAAAGGGATGCGACCAGATGAGGTAAGATATGCAAAACGATCGGTAGCGACAGGAGTGTTCAACGGTGCGCCTAACTCTTTCCAATCAGGAAAGAGCTCATTCAACGAAATTGGATCTATGACCGCACCCGAGAGAATATGACCACCGACTTCAGCGGATTTCTCAACAACACAAACGCGCAATTCCTTTTGCTGTCCGGCAGCCAACTGTTTAGCCCGTATAGCTGCTGACATGCCAGCGGGGCCTCCACCCACTATAACTATGTCCACTTCATCTACATAGCGCTCCATATCAACATCTAAAAAAGAAATTAAAGTAGTTTGGTAGGTAAATTTAGTCAAATTAGTAGTATGATTTACCTTTCCAACGTTCATCTTTATCACGCGGGTGTATTGTGTAATGAGTAGTGATCTTTGGATGTTTAGCTGCATCGGAAGCGCTCCGGACAAACGATGGACGGAATATTCTGTTGGCTGAACGAGAAAGTGAAGAGATTTCAATAACTTATATATGAATATATGTAATATATCATGAAAGTGGGAGGTGTCACCCCCCACTGAGTTCAATATACATATATGTATATTTTCGTTTAGATATACCAAGAAGTTATATAATTATAATTTATAATTTGCATACGGGTATACATTAGGGTGCACCTCATTTTACAAGAGTGTTCTACAAAGCAACGATTTCCTAAAAAATTATATTTGTTTCTATTCACTGGATAGTAGAGGAAAACATTCTCTGGTAGCACATGCCCTTCGCAGTTGACAGCAAGCGTGTAGGTCCTCTAAAATGTAGGAAATCGTTCTTCATAAAACACAAATATGGAGCACCCTAATGAGCATACACATGCCCATACATTCATATTATTCTACCACATTTGTTTTGAAATTATTTACCTTTTGCCAGTTTCAGAAGTGTAGCCATTTTTTTTTTAATTGAAATAATTTATTTCGAAAATCTCCCTGACTTGAACAAGTAGGTTCCCAATAAATTTGTTGTTGATGCAGCTGATTTATAAATTACACAAACAAACAACGTAATAAAAACAATATGCGGTGGCGATTGGACTTTTGGACCCACAGAACCAAAATACAATAACAAAACACCACAATTTCCTATTTCTTTAGATTTCGCACCGATTTTTTTATTTTACTTGAAATTAAGAAACCATTGAAGCTGTGAGCAATATTTTAAAAGTTAGAATAAATGATTGAACTCAATTACAAATTTAATATAAATGAAAACACTTTAATTTCACACAACAATCTAATCACCAACTTAGTGGACCATTAAATAAAGTAAAAATGAGAGAAGATAAGGTTCTCTTCTAAAAAAAATGTGTATGCCACGCTGCCAGACTGCTTTAGTTCGATGCGCTGCCAACCACTTTCGGTGTTTGTGATAAGAAATGTCAAATTATATGGTTCAAGTCTTTGATGTGATTGTTGCTGTGTGCGATTAATTATTGGAAACATGCTGCAGACTCTAATCATTCGCAGCTCTCAACATAGAATATTCATGCAATGCAGTAGATGGGCCTAACATTTTAACAAAAAAGGTGGTTAAGGAAGAAGAGAGAGTTATATTCTTACGAGCGGGAGAACCTTCTTTCGAATACTTCAAGGGTCGATCTCATATGGTTTTTATAGAGTTCATGATTCAGTGACATATATCCGGACGGGAGTAATAGATTTAAAGAGCATGCTTTTTCTTCGTCGATGAAATACCTAGTTGTCAACAAGAATAGATTTCTCGGCTCAAATAGAAGAAGTCCCTCACAGTTTTGTACTTATCTGTTGTTGTGGATTATCGCAGGTTCGCTTCGGTTAAATTCTCCACTAATTTCTCTATAAGTATATAGCAACAACAAAGCATTTTATATTTAATGCTTTATTGGCGCACACCCACATATGTATGTACATATGCATTCGTTCTTACAAGCAACCAGAAAGAGCCAGTAAATTCTTTAAACTCTTCAAGGAAACTTTTCTGCAGTCTCTATAATTTTAGAACGAACTTTAAACTCTTTTGTTGCCTTCATTTATAATATAACGGTAAGACCAATAGAAATAACGGTAGTTGCACTTAATCAAACTAAGAAGTAAATGAAATTATGCAGTGAACAAATTTGAGATGTTTTAACGCCTTCACTAACTTTTGCTGGCTCAATTAACAACAACAACATCTGCAGTAATTGTGTGGCAAGAACATTGCACATCTCACATCCATTACAATGTTTTCACTAAAAAGTTTCAAAAAAAAAAATAAGGAAAATGGTTATGACTGCCCGACAACCCAAAGCACGGGTGCGTATGTTTGCGTGTTTCGCCCCCGTGAAGCTGGAGGTGTGAAAGAAACAGTTAAGACGGCATAATCGCCATTAACTTATAAAATGTAAAGATAAATATGGGCAATATGCTAATTTGCTTCACCACAATATGTGCGTACATACAAACATATTAATGTGTGGCCACCCAGTAGGGAAAATAAGTTAGAAGCAATAGACTATGTTAATTATGTTATGTAAAATAATCATTTGCATTTTTTTTTATATGACTATCATAATGTGCATAAGTCGCTTGGAAAATGGCGCACTATTTTTTAATTTAATTAAGCAGGAAAAGTTTGTATTTGTCCTCCAAATGACGAATAAGACACGGGCAATATCCAAAATATGGGACACCTATGTACATACATATATACTGAATTTCCAACTGGGTATGAAAACAAATGTTGTTGAAGGTATGTGTGCTGCCTCCGCCAAAGATTATAGTTATAACTTGCCACGCTAATTAACCATAAAAATATATGTACGAATATTAATGTCCTAATTTGTTACGAAGAAGCTTCCAATGGAGCGCACACGCACACATACACAATAATGCGACTTTATTTAATACCAAATGAAGCGAAAGGATCAAAAGCCAGGCACAAGGAGTCCCCTTAAAATCTTAGCCAAGATCGTAGCGTAGTATAATTGGCACATGAATGGTTGTAAGCAGAAACTACAAGAACGTTTGAGTGAGGCTGAAATGCAAATAGTGCTTCACAACGCCATCAAAAGCAGTCCTTAACATTTGTTTACATTGTAGTTAGCTAATGAATATTTTTAAAATTTGGTCACATATTTCCTGGCCAAAGCTTAGACCCAACATAAATTTCAGTCATTCTAGAAAAATAAAAAAAAATAAAAAAGAATTTGAACTTTGGTTGAAATGAATGGTTTTACCAGATTTCTTTTCTTGGGATCCTAAGCACTCAACAGAATTTTATTTCTTCAGCCGGTATCAAAAGATATTTTAAGACAAAAATGGATTAAGCAGAAGGTGGCTACAATATTTTTATGTATTAGTATATATGTACATATGTAAGTTAATATGGAATAACCAAATTCTTTCCGTACAGAAATCAATTGAAGTCATTAATCGGGGAGTGAAAACGCGTGAAAACAATATTAATATTTCTAAGTAATAATCGCCTACATACTCACATGTGTATGTATGTATGTATTAGCATATGTATTCTTTGTAAACTGATTATCCTGACAAATTTGGAAACATGCGGGGCGACAAAGGTGTCGATTTCAGTTGTTTACTTTGAAGTTAGAAATTGGCACACTTTGGCGTGTTATTTGGTTTTGCATTTTAAATGTATTTGTGTAGCTATATATAGGTATGCATATAATGACTTCCTAAAAACCCAATTTTGTAGAAAACGAAAATCGAAGAAACTCACAATTTGTCACAAGTGTAAATTGCAGCATTGAAAAATGTAAGTGTTTTGAAAATTATCGTGGGTTTCTAGTAACAGCATGAGTATACTTCATTTTACCAGAAAATTATGCTCGCCCTACTCTTAATCCCTCGCTTTCTCTTAATATCTCACTTCATCTTCTTATTTTTGTTGCTCCCCCACCAAATAGAGTAAACCGTGGACCAACAAGTCGTGTCACTAGACCAGCTGATTTCCACTTTTTTTTAATCTAATTTTGAAATATTCAAATTTAGTTTTTGGCCCACTCCATATCCTCGGCATATAAAATATTGATTTTTGTTGCTTTGAAGTTCTTCAATTAATTTTTATTCTGCGTAGTATTTAGTTCATTAAAATGTTGTATAATTTCTTCATAAGTACATTGTATGTATAGCAAAACATTTTTAAATATATATATTTATTATTATCTACATTGACCGATTTACCTTATATATATATATATGTATATATGTATAGTATTAACAATTAATAAATAAACACAAATATCATTTCCATATCAGTATATAATGCATGCATGTACGTATATAGAGGTGTTAGGAGATACTTTCTTGAAGTGAACCTTTAATCCAGCCCTGGTAAAAATTCACTTCAAACGCATAAATTCATTTAAATATTTTTTAAAAAACTTTATTTGTTTTATTTATGTATAATTTATTTTATTTCTACGCCCTTATTCATCAGTGTCTCTGTGTGTGTGTGTTTTCATTTTGTCGTTGCCATATCGTTAATAATAATGTGAGCTATTTACATATGGTCACCATAATTGCACTATTTGAGTTAATTTAAAAGTTTTCAGTTCATTGCGCCTCATTGAGTTCATAATCGCCACGTTCAGCCTCATCATTGGGAGTCTCGTCATTATTCGATAAGTTTTTGTCATCTTGAGGCGTTGTTTCGCGTTGATCCTGTTTTCCAAATAACACTTTAAAAGCTCTGTCCATTGGATTACTTTCTCCCTCGCCACCAAATTGCTCGGCATGATGTAAAATTTTCGCAGCTTCCTTAATTACCGCTTTGGGTAATGGCGGCTTCGTACTATTCTCTCTCAATGGATGGTCCATACTCTTACCAAACCGCATGAAATTTTGATCTAATTTGCCGAAACGTATAAAATTCGATGACACAGTAGGTCGTGGGGATGCTCTCCCGAAACGCATGAAGTTATCGGGCCTTCCGAAGCGCATAAAATCTCTATTAATGTCGCGTACTTCTTTGGACATTCGCCCAAAACGCATAAAATCTAGGTTAGGATTACGTCCGAAACGCATAAAATCATTAGAATCTCCACGTCCGAAACGCATAAAATCCGCTGAACTTCCCGATTGACGTCCGAAGCGTAAGAAATCATTAGCGCTACGTCCAAAGCGCATAAAATCCTCTGAAGGTCGTCCAAAACGCATGAAATTGTCACCACGCGAATCGCGTATTGACTCCTGGCTACGCTCAAAACGACGGCCTGTATCGGCATCTTTCTCATACATGTACGGATAATCCAGGCTATTCATTTTTGGTACTTGCTCAAGTGCGCGCTTACCAAACCGCATAAAGTCCGCCGAGTTACGCCCGAAACGCATAAAATCCGTAGGATCACGACCCAAGCGCATGAAGTCTGTATTAGCGCGACCGAAACGCATGAAATTATCGTCGAATGCTTTGCGACGACGCGCCTCTTCTTCATCAGTTTTGGGCTTTCGAAATTTCAGCACAATCAAATTTTTCGAATAATCAACATTCAACGAAACAATTGGGTAACGGAATTCTACTTCCGTTTGGTCGCGTCCCGTTTTCACAAAGGGCATATCAGGCGGATGCATGGTAGCAGTGGTGGTCGTGGCATGATGGTCATCAGACGCACTGCCATTAAAATCATCATCGTCAGTTTCGGATATAGCATTCAGATTGCCATCCGTGTTTTCGATAATTTCACTTCGGATTGACGCTTGCAACTGTAGAATGTAGAGGAGGAAAATGATTAGGGGCCCCATCTTGGTGAAGCTTTCGTGGCACACTGGAATTACAAACAGAATTAAAACATTAGAAATTATTCCAACTTTTTGCAATTTGATTTTGCAATTTTATTCAGATTGAAATCTTCCATGAAACGATTTTTCTTAACCAAAAATCGATGTCAGATCGATCGGTATTATTCATGGTAACACAGCTATAAAACAAGTTGAAACTTGAAGAGCACCCTAATATCGGCACTGGCTTTTCAAAATCTAGCTGAAAATGAAAATATTCAATCAAAAGTGTCTATTTTATACCTTTTACCCCCCATCTATCGTTCACACAAGTGAGCACTAAGCCTAACGGTGACTTTTAACGGTCATAAAAGTTATGTAAACGCCATTGCTTGAGGGTTAAGTGCAGCAAACAACATTAAATCAACACACTCTCGATGCATTTCCGATTATTATGGTACCAATTAGCTTTATGTTTGCGATATGCAGTGAGAGGCCGCCATTTATGTCTTAATAAAGTCTGTGGTCACAGCTGAGTTAGGAATGCTGAGCTTTAACAATTTATGTGAGAGCCCATCAACCTTACATTACACATTTTATAAGCTATTCAAATCGAAACGATTTTACTCCCCCCCGCGGGTTGGGGTTTAGAATATGCCCGCGGTAGGCATACCCGTCGTAAGAGGCGACTAATATGCACAAAGGTAATGATGTGCAACTCGATGGTTGATCTACGGACATGATGCCTCTCACCTCTCATTCCCATCTTCTCTTTCCTTTCGGAAGGAGGGATGACATCACCTAGAAGGTTGCACTGGTCATAACAAATCGCTACCACGACAGTCGGGCAGTACCTCAAGGGAGTACCGGAGCGTACCAGATTAATATCCGGCCAAGGACTGATAATTCGATAACACTCCCCAATACCTTCGGGGAGTGATTTTGTTGCTACAACAACAGCAACAACAAGCGATTTTACTGTTTTGCTAATAAAAATTAGTCGCAAATGCATCTCCTAAGTCGACTTAAGTGCTTATTTCGTGTGGCCACAGATTTTTGCCATAACAAACTGCATTTTAACTAAAAAAACTGCCGCTTTTAACATACGAAAATATGGCGTGGGCAAACATTTGTATTTACATATTTCTGCTTGGTGGCGCATTCATGAATCCATTGCATCAAAATTATTGTCTCGTTAATAAACATTTCACGGCGTTGACAGCAATGCAGACACAACAAAGTGGTGCCAAATTTAGTGGACAAATTAGACTTTTGGTAGTCGCTACTCTAAAAGAAACGACTAAAGCATGTTCGAATGCATTTTGCTTCGGCCGATAATATTGAAAAAAAAAAGTCATCCTCACTGCTGTCAAAAAATCAAATTGTTCAGCGCTTATTGGGTATTATTCATACAATTTTTGGCAACTATTTTTTAGTTCAATAGTTTTAATGAAACAAAAATGAGATCATATGCAGACAAACAATGGGAGACCTCATAAATTAAAATAAAAAATAACTTACACATTTATCAATATAGTTTTAATTTAATATTTTACAATAAATAAATATCTTTAAAAAACGATAAAAGTGAATGATGTTTTTCCAATTGATTGCCTACACGGCAGAAATTTCAGCCTTACTTTTAAACCATTTCTTGGTTTACGCAATGTTTAAAACTTTTCTGTAATAAATTCCAAACTTTTCAATTACCTACAAAAATTCTCAATAAAAAATAAATTTTTATTAAAAACATGTTCGGTATACAATTTAAATATATTATAAATTTCTTTGAAAGGAGGCGTAAATTTAATTCTAAACCAAATTTGGTTTGGTCATATATGTAGCACAAACAAATTTAAAATTTAGGCTAAAATTTTTAGCCGTGTATAATATAGACAAACTAAAATAAATAAAAAGTAAACAAAACAGAAAAAGTAATGATTAGTTCAGAATCAGAGCTTTTTCCTACAGGGTATGCATAACACACTTACACTTGTCATCAAATGCCAACAGAAAAATGATCAACTGCCTTTGTCACGACCGCAGAATGCCAGTCATATGGATGTGTGTGTTTGTTCACTTTTACATTCGCAGACCAAGTAAAATGCAAGACAAACATGAAATAATAATTCTTCATTTCAAATATCAAATATGCCACCAAACTGCCACAATAAATAAGCAACAATAATATATACAAATTGTTCTCGACAAAATGCTAGATTGATGATATGAAAACTATGCGAAGCGGAATCACGAAAGTACACATACGACACCCCCCCCATATCACCGCCACATACATACGCATAAGAACACGCTGCATGTGCATAGAATAAGTGACAATGCGATAAGCGCTGGTGGCATCGGAAAAGCCAGCTTGATAAAGTTTCAAAATACCTGAGCAGATTCATTTGCTGCCCGCACACAAAAATCTATGGCATTGTTTGTCTGACGACCACGCCACATTTCACCGGCGTTTTGTGCTCATAAATCATAACCGAATGAATGTTACAAATGAAAAGCTACAAATGACATCTTGGAGCTACTACAAGTCTACAAACAAGTAAGTACAGGCGGCATGTGTCATGTAGCTGTTGTCGTAGATTTCACATTCGGAGAAATTTTGCATGTAAATATATAAATATTAAGGCTTATAATGTTTTGTCCATCAGCGTCCTAATCTACATTGCTGTAACAGCTGTATGGATGAGCAACAAGTGTGGCGCCGGAAGTTATGTTTGTACATACATCAATTTTTCTTAGTCTCTCTTACACGAAAATGGCGAACTTACAACTTGGACATGTATGTATGTATGTATCGGTGGCCAGTAGCTATTAGAATGTTTCTTAATTAAATATTTATTTGCACACCTATTATACAAGTTACATGGGAAATTCAGCAAAAATCCGTAAGTTCAAAGATAACTGAAAATTGAAAATTTATTTTGCGTGATCGACGTTTCTTTATTTTTAATGAAATTAATTATTTTAAGTAAACTAATTTCTTTAAAATGAGTAAGAGTGAATTCTTTTTAAATTTAAACATCTATGAACACACAAAAATTTTGAAATGAACTCACGGACGGACTTTAAACTTAGTAAATTTCTGAAAAACAAGTAAGGAAGTCCAAGTTCGGGTGAACCGAACATTAAATACCCAGCGTTAGTTTTCAGAACGAGATACAAATACCATGACTTGGCAATGATATAGGCCCTAGAATCTTATTTGAAATTTTCTATAACGAAAAAGGGGGCGTGGTTATCATCCGATTTCGCCCATTTTCAATAGCAACCTACCTTGGCCAGAAAGTAAACTGTATGCAAAATTTCATACAAATATCTCAATTTTTACTCAAGTTATCGTGTACACGGACGGACAGACGGACAGACGGACGGACAGACGGACAGACGGACGGACATGCCTTAATCAATTCCTCTTTTCAACCTAAGAACTTTCATATATGGAACTCTATATCTAACTCGATTATTTTGCGCCGTTACATAGTACCGTTATGTGGACAAAATTATAATACCCTTGTACTAGTCCTAGTAAGCTGGGTATAAAAAGGCTCACTGTGATCTTATAGCTCTAACCGATCTCTTCTTGTCTAGTTGTATATCTACGCTATCTTGGAAACGGCTTAATCGATTTTAATGAAATTTGGTAGGTGGTTTTAAAAATGGTGCTGCGTATGTACATAGGTATACTTTTAGGGTGTTAACACTTCAGTGATCATTTTTCGAGAAAGTTTCGCTAGAAAACCCGGCTATGCTTTTTTGCTTCTGAGAAATTAAAATAGACTAAGGTTATTTTAATAATAATTATTATTATAAATTATTATTAGCACTTGTGGATATATATATTGTACTAACATATTTTGGGCCACCCTGGTTCACCTTTAACCGATTATTCTAAAATCGGTCTAGTTATCGAAATAAGATATACATATGCCAATAATGATCCCCGCTACAATTTTGTCATGTGTAGAGATATTACCGATGAACATAGCATTGCGCCGTGATGATGCTTCCATCAAATTTACCTTACCACATAATTTGTTAGAAACCAGTATTCTTTGGCCTGAACTGGTGTAGAGATTTAGCTTTTGAAACAAATTCATTGATTGCTTTTTACGATTGTCAATGGGTGAGGCTTTTTTATGGGCGTGAAATTAAAACAAACAAAAATGTGATGAGCTTAAAGTTGCCGTTAAAATCGTGTTAATATTTTATGTAATTATTGAAGACCAGTTTGGCTTTTTTTCTCTTTTCTCGCAACTTTGATAATTTTCCCATTTGACACTATCCCGCTCATTGTTAGGGCCAATCTTCAAATGAAAAGCAAACTGCACTGCGTACATACATAAATATTTGTTTAAAACATGGCCTATTTTGAGGCTTTTGTTGTTGACTTATTTACATACATACAAACATACACACAACTTATGCAATTAAATTCATTCAAATGGCGGCAAATCTCTTCAAAAAAACTTTTGACGCTTAACGAGCTTGCTTTACATTTAAATTTTTGAATTTTTGTTGTGACATTAGTCTTCTCAAGCAGCGCTTTCATTACTTGGCATAATCACTGTCTAAAATTGTTTTGTTCACATTACATTACATTGCTTAAATATACGATACTGTTGAAGACACCAGATCTAATCCGAATACTAGTTGGATTGCATCCTAAAATGTTCAGTCTATTAGTAGGTTGGAATCAGACACTGTTTTGTACTATTGTACTGGTCGAAGAGGGATGCCTTTCTAAAGGAAGAAGCTAAGGAATGCGCCCACACGAATTCAGTACCCTGGGGAAGGGGTTAATATGATTATTCCCCTACACAAATCAAAAAAGTTGGGTTCTTCTTTCTCTTCTTCGAAACCATGGCTAGGAGTTTTCAGGTTTCACGTCGATAAAATCTTAGTAACAATAATCCTCAACAAATGAACAAATACGCCATTTTTAATTTAAATTCACCTTTCTAATTCTGGAGCAAACAAAAATATTGAATTTCCGCAAAGTTGTCCAATCCACACGACAGAACGGCAGACGTATTGAGCCCAAGTTGGATGTGAACTTACGCACCACACACAAAACTCATTTTTTGCACTTTAAATTTAGTTTTTACTTTCAATTTTGTTTTTGTTTCACGGTAACTTTGTCTAAGTGTTTAGCCGCCTGTGTCGTTTCACTGCATCCGTTTCCGTTTTCTTACGAATTAAATTGATGCCTTCCGTCTGGCAATCGATTATGATTGATAGCACACAAATACGAATGACATGAAAAATGTTTAGTTTGAAATATGTATGTATATTTCGATTTATCGGCTTCTAGGCGCAATTCCGCGTTTCTTGGCGCTTGTTGCCCGTGAAATATGTTCGAGACGTCTGTGGCTTGTGTTAGCCGTGCATCCTGTTTTATATGTGTGGCACCGTGGCGAGATATCTTAAGCACACACTCACAAATATATTTGGCTAAGATTTCACGCACACACACACACACACACACAGCAATGCCGCCACCAATACACAATCGTAACACCAGCAACACATCTGCCATATCCTTTTTATCGAGCAGCCAAACATTGTAACGGCAATACAAACAATTTGTGAAACACACACACACACACATCAATACATGTTTATCAGCAATGGGTGTTGCGCACAACAAAAGCAACCATTTGCCATGCAACAAGTTTTCCCTTGTCTTCCTGAAGTCTGCATGGCAATGAGTGTGTGGGCGTTTGTGTGTGTGTGTTGTTAGCAAATGCGCAGCATCACTCGAAACTCGTACGTTCGTATTGGTTGGTTGCCTGTTGCATAGGCGCGCACCGGAAACGACGTGCGAAAATGTTGCAGCAACATTCAATGTTGCCTGAACTTTCAAAGCCTTACCAATACATTTAAAAAATTGTGGTCAGTTATTTTTGCATGACGTCATTAAAGGTTCGCATGTTAGGTTCACTAAGTGGGTGGGTGCTTCTAAATTAGAGACTGACCTCTAGTAAGGATGAAACGTTGATAAAATAATCAAAAATATGAAGGCAATACCTCGATGCACTCATCTAAATTGCATTCTATCCTCGCTTTGTATGTTTTAGGCAATTCTTTTTTCAACTCCCCTCAAAAATGGACGCCTCTTACGATATTGTAGCACAAGCATTTCGAACTTAAGCTCAAGTTTTTAAAAGTGTGCAGTTGGCCAAGCATTCAAGTTACTGGTGGATGTGGTTCCGAAAATTTTAGAAAATTAAAGAAGGCTAAATACAAACTTATCAATTAAATACAATAAAAAAAATTTTCTGAAATTCAGTCCAGATACATCGAAGAAAAATTAAAAAAAGTAGTGTTCTCAACTAGTTGACCTCTCTCCGCATGTGTGTTCGGGTTAACTCTGAACCGAGTTGCTTAGATAGTTAGGAAATTTAGTTTTCCATCAGGCTCACTGCAAAAGTATCGATTGCGTTATTTAATAAATTTTTGATATAATATTGTCATCATATGTACATTTAGCACACACATATGTACATACATACGTACTAATAATTACACCCTTTGGCGCCGTAATGGGAGACCATTTAAATTTGATTAAGAATTAAAACTCCCACAAAAATTTAGAAACTAATAATGTATGAAGATGCTACCACCAATTAACTAAATATAGACAAACGAGCAATAGTAACATATGTAAATACTCAAAATGCTCTACATACAGTGGCGGGTAGAAAAATAGCACCAAAACTTAAAATCACATTGTTTACCATATATAATTATTTGTTTTCTTTGATTAGGTGGTCGATGTCTTCGAAAGGAAAATGAAATCGTTTGAAATATATCGGAAGTAGGACGCTGAGTGCAAGATAGCCCTATATTAGAGGCTTGTCTCAGAATTTGTTGCAGAAATTTTCTATCACTGGATTTAGTGAAAAGATCTGCATACTTTTTATCCATAGTTCTTAATAACCGACCTGTTACAATTTTACGATTAATTACGAATTGCAGCAGAGATGTCCTGGGATTTTTGGTACCTAAAAAGTATGGGATCTAGTTTGACTTCGCCAGTTTAATCGGCTCACTGGATTCACCGTTGAATTTTCTACATTAAACCACACTATTTTACAATCCATGTATGTTTGATTTTTTTTAAAAACAACAAACTTGATTTCAGTCATTTAATTTAATCACATTCGCGCTTCTGGCAACAAGACGACAAATCTGGACGTCACACATGTTTGGAAAAAATGTCGTTGTTGGCTCCTGAACGTCACTTTCAAATACAACAAACAACTTTTCTGTTTTGCTTTGCATCCTTCAAGCACAAGAAAAGTCCTTGCTTCGTTGCCATGTAACCGAACACCTTGTGTCGCCTTTTATGCTGCCGCGTCTTTGGCGTTTTGGTCTTTGTGGTGTAATTTGTCAGCTCAGCCGACATAAAGTCGTCAACATTTGATGCTTTGTTGTTGTTTTTTCCATTTAAAAACATTTATTTATACATGCAAATTCAAGCACGGCCAAACTTAGCCGCACACTTGAAGAAGCTTTTTGAGGAAATGTTGTAGCTTCCCAAACTGATGGCTTAAAATTGCAGCCCATTCAAAATTGAAATAAAAATTATTTTTGGCTAAGAAAAAAAAACGCATTTGTGGAATCGAATACAAGTGATAGCCACAACCTGTCCAATATCTCTACAAACATAAAATGTGTGCCTCTCTCTAGTGCAGTCAAAAGTGATAGACCCGAAGTTGGTATTAAACGAAGCTTGTTTTTTGTCATGGCTGGTCTAGAGCTTTTAGAGTGCAAAGAAGCGCTTTGTTGCTCTAAAATAAGTTGGACCCTCAAGTCATCATTACCAAGTCATTTCTAGCAAAAATTCGTTATGAACCTGTCAACTCATCAGCATGAATGAAACAATTCCAGCGGATTGAAACAATGAAGAAATTGTGCAAGTCATCGGTTAAGATATCTACTATATTTCAAAGAAGTTTCAGACTCGCTTAATTCATGTTCTGATTTACATTTCTGAATGAGAAACCGGCTTTATGGGACTGCCGCAAATGCTATGAACGAAACTTTAGTTGCCTTTTTCGCCAAGCATACCCACCTAGGGAATATTCTAACCCCTTAACCAGTAGCCGAGTCATTGTTGGCACGTACAAATTTGGTGTTTGCCTATTGGGAAAACCCCGGTTACAACGAAATTAACTTCAGCCTGCTTGTAGAATACCTTGCATATATTTAATTAATGTAAATTAATTTTTTTTTAAAACTTAGCTTTAGACACATGTACACACACACACATCACTCAAAAGTTCATAATGATACACATTAAATTACTCAAAAGGTCGTTCATAGCACAAAAAAATAAATCACAAAACGAAATAAAAAAAAACAGATACGGCCACCATAGCCATAGAAGCAATTTAGAGATAAAGATTTGCCAAGGGAAGAGGGGGCTTTCATACAAACACGAGTCTGCATACCTTTTTGACATTGAATGTTGTTGCTGATGAAACTCTCAGTGACTTTTAATATTATAATTTGCTTATCAATATTCATTTTATATTTTAAGAGTTTTTGTAGGCCTGTTGAAAACGTGCCAAGTTACTAGGGAGCCCATACGTCTGATGTGGCTTCATTGTGAAATATTATTTTAATTGACATTGAACATTATAGATTTGTATGTATTTTAAAGTGACGTCACCTGTCCGATAAAATATCATTTGTAGCCAATTAGTTATCGAGAAATGGTCCTAAACTTTTTATCTGTATATTTCCATCATTTATGCCTACATATGTATGTATGTATGTATGTATGTATGTATACGAAATTTAAATCCCAATTATAATCATGCACTCGTCGTTCGTCGTTTTACTGAGAATAAGCGGAGATAACGCAAGTCAATAAATCTTAACAATACATACATACATAACAACAAAAAATGTAAACAAGAATTTTATTTGCGAAAACTTTAATTCGAACAAATCCAATTAAATAAAATGAATAAATAAATACTTAAATGCAGTATGGTGCATGTGAGTTTGTTGTTGTTTGTTACTAAACCTTTCCACGATGACGTCAAACGTATGTAACCCAAGGGGAGCGCCAGAGGTAGACCGAGAGAGAGTGATTGAGTGGAGTTTGAAAGAGTCTGGTGCTCATGCATTCTTACGGAATTTAGGTGGAAGTGACCTTCTGAGCAGCAGCCGCAAGTAATCGAACCGACAGATCGGTTTTCCCAAACAACAACTTGCCACCGACAAAGTTTAAGCCGGCACAAAGGCCCGCAAAGCTTACATGATACATATATCTAAGTGTGTGTGTGTGTGCTTATTTGCTCGCGATCGTCTTCACAAGTTTTTTGTTTCAATTTGAAGTTGTACCTGAACAAGCCACCTTCAATTTACATATTTACACACATTCAGACACATACATACGAGTGTGTCGATATCAAAACTATTGTGCACGCACGCTAACAAAGCCTCATACTTACATACATACCTGTGTTTATGTTTGTTGTTGCTTTTGAATTTGTATTGAGCTTGAAATATTTTGTTCGCTTAGCGGTGCGACTTCTAAAGTGATTTTTCTTAAATTTATCGTTCAGTTCGAGTTAAGCTTGCGACGCGTGCGGAATACTTTTGTAAGAAAAACATTTTAAAGAATAATATTTAAAACTTTCGATTAAATAACAAAAAACAAAAAAACAGTAAACAGTTCTTCATAAACATAGTTGGAATCGTTTTTTGAAACGGAAAAATAAAAAAAATATTAATATTTACAATCAATTCCTGTTAAAGAATTTTAAAAGTAAGTAGTTATTTATGTTTTA
The DNA here is from genome assembly GCA_951509765.1 of Sphenella marginata. NCBI lineage: Eukaryota > Metazoa > Arthropoda > Insecta > Diptera > Tephritidae > Sphenella > Sphenella marginata. The sequence continues at coordinate 989,651 of OX608083.1, forward strand.
CAATTAGTGCCTATGGAGTGGTGGGTGAAGGATTCTAATTTATTGGCTGCCCCTTCTTCTCCCCAACGGAGCTCAGTAAGACAAATTTAAAAATTAAGTTGCAATATTTTTTTTTAGATATTATTTTTAAACTATTTAAAAAGTTTTGTCTAGTGAAATATTTTAAGATAAAGTTTTAAGAAATTTTTTTTTTGTACAAAGTTCAAAGAATGCGAAAAAAAAAAAAAATTTTCAAAACAAAAAAAAATTACTACAGTTCAATTTTTACAAAAGTTGCAGTACCTTAAGATGCTAGTTCATCAGAAATCTCGTTGCATTTTATTGATTTTAGAAAACGTGCTTAAGGTATTGACAGTAAAAGAGAAATTCCACCAAACCATTCGTAAGAGAATAAAATAAAATTTGGCAAGTAAGAAAAGTCCTTATACCTTTCATGAATACGCATAACTTTTTTCAGTATCCGATCTTTACTTACAATTGGTACACACTCTTACGGACATGGCTAAATCGACTCAGCTCAGCGCCCTGATAATTTCGGTATACTTATTGGTGGGTCTATGTATCTCTTCTTCTTCTCATACTGACAAACATGGGACCAAAGTTATATGTAATAGCATTTCATGTTTATGAAAGGTAAAAAATCAACGAGAATTTTAAATAAAAAAAAAATTATGGACTCTTAAACTATACGAGTGTACTAAAATTTGTATAAAAGTAAACCGAAGAAATTTTTTTCCCTTTTTTTATTATTATTTTTTTAAACTAGTTTTTGTTAACTGTTGCAGGAAAATCGATATTCCAAAAATTTTATCAATTCGCTGAAATTTTCACACAAAAATTTAATTCCTTGAACAAAATTTTTTTTTCCAAAACCGTTTAAAAATTATGACCTGCCAGAAATATTGAAACTAAATTTTAATATTTTTTTCACTCACATACATATGTACATCTGGACCATTTGGCACCATTGCATCACCATTTTTTAATTTGTTAGCTTCTATGTATATTCCCACGGCAGAGGTGTGCATACCGCCGAAGGAGCCTGGCCTCTGACCCACTAAGGTCTGGCATGCTTCCTTTTTTGGGGTATGCTGCACGTATGTATATACATTTGTTGTTATGCAAGGCACAACAACAACAAGACGCGTTTATTTGACACATTCAATTTTATTTATTTACTTATACACACACACATATGCACATATGTAGCATATGTATGCAATGCGCAGTAATTTGACTTTTGAATTTCGTGCATTGCGTTATTTTACCTGTTTTGGCATTTGATCTTCTGTGGCCATTGCAGTTTCTATCATTCTTCTAATCTGCAATTTTCGGCGGTTTTGTATGCCAACATTTCAAAGTCGCAGGCGTTGTTACTTACTTACAAGTCGCAAAACAAGTATTTACATATTTAGATATTAATTGAATAAATTGTTATTCTGTGTGCAGAATTCGTGTCTAACTTCACATGTCGCCAGCCACACTGCAAAACCCTGTATGTTCAAAACCAAAAAGTTTTCAGTAGAGGGAAAAAACTGTGATATTTATAACGTATGTATATGAGCGACGGTTATTACATTTCACCACTGGAAAGAAACGGGAAGTTGTAACCGGATTTTGACTGCAGTTCAATGCGCGTAATATCAAGATCTATTGAAAAGGCTCAGAACCTTATTTTTGGAAAAATAGTGACTTACGGGGTTTTGCAGTGTGGCTGTCGATATAAAAATTGTGATTACATTTTTAATACAAAAAAATAAATGAGCCCAGTTGTAGCAATTTTGATAAAAAAAGGAAATACGAAGCAGCTGGGCTTTAATTCGTTGGACCATGTCGGTGTCGAACCGATAAATCTAGAGGGTTCAATAAAGTGGAAAATTTCCTCATCAGACATCATTATTCTGAGGTAGCGATGAACACATGAGTATTCACCGGTTTTGAGATACTTAAAAGTGTGTCCTAAATAAAAAAAAAACATTTCTTGCCCACAATCAGAACATTTCCTATCAATTAATTGTCGCAGTATGAATTAGCAAAGTTATCATTTCCGAAGCGTGTATCTAATTAACACAGACCCATGCACACACCCGTATTTATTTACATTGTAATGGAAATATATATTCCATCTGTCTGCCGTTATGGAATTTCTCGTTAAAACATTTGAAAAACACACAAAACATATAATTTCGTTTTTAAGTTCCAAGTAAAAGCAAAGTTCGCGTTGCTTAGTCAGCCGATTTTATTACCTCATATGCATATTGTTATTGTTATTGTTAAGTTCTACTTAAATAATTATAAAAGTTACTCACATACATATGTACATACGATCAGACTCAGCTGCCGTGGAAAGTTGAAAGAACTGTCACACATTTAATAGCAACAATTAGCAAGTACTCGTACCTGAACGTTTGATTTAAAGCCGCAAATTATCACATATAACAGTACTTAGATACATATGTATGTATTTACATATATGTATGTAAACATGCGCCGGCGGAGGATTTTAGAGAGACTAACGCTATTGTCTCTGGAGATAACGTTTTCCTGAAGTATTTTTAATGGTTTTTAAAGTGGCTATAGAAGTGCGGAGTTATTTTACCGCAAATTGCCTGCAATATATTCTTCCATCAGAACTTACTCACTTCTTTGGAAAACACAATTATTAATCATTTCTGGCGTTGTGTTTCAGGAAGTCGAAAATTTTTCTAAAACTTTTGTACTGAATAAATAGTAAAACGTAAACAAGGTTGAATTCAACAAAAATTAATTTACCCATTGGCTTTGACTTTTAATCCCTTGCAATATTTGCTACACAAATCGCTTTAACAATCTACATACAACATGTTTGCTGCTTGCATCATTCCATAACTGCTTCAGGGTTATTTGCACCGAAGATATTATTTAGAAACATACGCTGCATGCCTGTACCTTAGTATTAGAGCAGAGATTGGATAAGTACCTTGATTCGCATAAAAAGTGCCAGAGGAGAGTGTTTCCAATCAACCGATCAATTATGATAAGCGATTTACATACTCTCCCTCCAGTGGCTGTTTTTCAAGAGATCCTAAAATTACTTCATATATAATACATCTACATATGTAGATATGCCTTTACTCCGTTGAATGTATAAACTCCATTACACCCATGTGCCCTGCAGTGGAACACGCGACTAGTCATAAAAATCTTTAGTTTAGTATGTACTTAAATTTCGAAACTGAATGCAATTAGTCCCTAAAAGCCTAAATCTGAATTCATTCCCGATTCCTTTTACCCGGAGATATTTAAATTTTTTTTCACTAAGGACTGATGGCTAAATTATTTCTAAATTCCACCAAATGTTCTGTTATGAACTAATATATTTTTGGACAAGTTAGTGTTATAGACAATTGGCTGACTGGTTCCAACTAGTTGACCTTGGTTTTCGTACTACTTTTGAAGTAGTTTACAACTAGTTGCCTTGACTGCGCGTTATATACATATGTACATATGTATGTAAATACATGTAGAAATGTATTACAAATTAACAAGCATAAGGTAATGGGATTGATCTTGGCCACTGGAGCCATTAGAGCACAACACTGCAAAGTATAGCCATACAATGTAAATATACTTATTAAATGAAAACAGCAATAAAACTCAAAATTATAACAATTAAGTTGGTTGGTATATTAAGTTCAAGACAAACAAAGGTAGTTCAAGCCAGATAATGTTTTATTTTCCGTTTATTACTCAGATTTACTTTGTGTTAAACTAATTAATTTACCCTAAAAACATACAAAATAGTAACACTAACTATATAAACAAGACAAAATTGTCCTGACTTCTTGAGTTTTTGGTTTCTGATGTTGCATGCCCCAAACAAAACTGGAACAATGGTGATAAAAGAAAAACAGTTTCTCTGGCAAGTTACAAAATTACCTCAAAGCAAAAAAATAATTATTGCACAAATTCAAACGAATGAGTGGTTAAAAATGAACTTAAAACATTCTCCGAAAATTTTGAGAACATTGAACAATACTCATCCTTGAACTCTGATCAATTTTGTTGTTTTGTTTCATTGAAGTTTTCGTGAAGCATCTGCACGTTTTACTGTCCATACGCACTGCTATACAATTTTATGTAACATAATGTGCAAATGTACATACATATGTATTATTCTAACCCAGTACACATTTTCATCGTATCTAGCCACCCAACCAAATTGAGGCAAAAAAAAACAAATACATTCGGAGCTCTAAACCTCATAAATAAAGAATTAAATAAACTTCGGAGTATTTTTGGGCTCATATTGCAGCCTTTTATTAATGCTTCACTGAAGCTTTTTGGAGTCTTCTTTGAATCTTTCAGCGTTTTTCACGCCTTTGAAAATTTTTTGGTGTGGTTTGTTGGGAGCTGCTATTTCCTTCAACCTGGGTACTTACATACATGCCTACATAGACATAAATTCGAATGGTGTTCGTTTCTTGGGTTTTTTTTTTGTTTTGTTAATTAACAACTTTTATGCTACATTTTTTCAAGTTTCAACTTAAAATGACCAGTGTGACGGCTAAAGATCAATTCCAATTCGGCAACGCAAAACTCCAGCCATATAAACAATTCGGCAGAGTGTCTAGGCCATGCGACTAAACAACCGTGGCGACCACGAATAGTCGACCAAATCACTGACTAAAGTAAAACTAAAAACAAATTTTATTTTGATGTAATAAAAATAATTATAAACATACAGACAGACAAACATACGTACACATCGCGCACTTAGTTCAGATACAGAGATAGCTCCAAATTTAATTTAAAGGTAGTTGAAAGAGGTTGAGCTGACGCTGAGCACATGCAATCCATTAGCCGGTGCTTTTGGTATAACACAAAATCTCAAAACAGAAAATTTGGAGTTACGACTGTATGTGTTGAAGTACACTAGTCATATGTACATACATGTATACTTTCCATTTTTGTTGTTGTTATAATGTTGATGTTGCAATCGGCAGTGACTAGAAGCTTGAATTTGGCCGTCTGATCTTAAGCGCCAACATACACTTCACACACACACACATGCATATACATATATGTAGTGCAGAATAAGTGAACAACACGTGGGCCCGGCCCGGCCGGCATTGAGAATGAAGTTGGTGATAATTTGCACAGCTCCGTACGACTCGTCCAACTGGAACTCCTCCAAAACGTGTAGCACTTTTTATTTGTTAATCGCGTTGTTGTTGTTGCTGGCTATGTTTGTATTTATTTTTTGTTGCTGTTTTTTTATTGTTAATTGTTGGATTGACTTGCACTTTTGACGGCTAAACATTGCATAACGGTTTTTGTGGTTGTTGTTATTTTAAGTTTAATTTTTTTTATTGGTTTTTTGTTTTTGTGGCGCATGATTTTTTTTTTTAATTTAACCTAGTTCCATGATAGTGAGCTTGTATGTGAAGTCAAGTGTAAATATGTACCGTTACTTGCAATTAAATCCCCCAAAATGCAAAAACAAGAACCAAACTCAACAGCCAAATTAGTAATTTTCAAGTTGGTGGCTGCATGAGTTTCTAGTTTTCGAAACACCTAAATGATTGATTTCGCTTTGAAAAATTGCCATGTGTACAATTTAATCGCAGTTTGTGGTAATTGATTGTGGCTTTGAAATTTCTTGGGCTACGCTGCGACCTCGTACCTAAATGGAAATTTTGAGAATATTCTTAAGCTATTGAAAACCGTTAGCATTTCTGCAATTCACTATTTTTAATGTCGTAATTTTCCACTGTGCTACCCTGCCACATCGAAGGCTCCGGCTTAAAGTAGCGTGCAGGTAGCTTCCAGTACTTCAGACACAATTTTGGTCCGTGGTGATACCGTCGAATAACCTTTGATTTCATAAACCGCACTGTATTGTTCATTGGTAGGAATCAAATCTTTAGTTTTAGTAATTGAGTGGTTTGTGGGCATATGTATGTATGTACATATGTAGACTATACGAGTATTATTCTCAAATCCCTTTTATATTTCAGTCAGAAATATTGCACAACGGTCGTAGCAAAATGACAGCTAAACCAAAATTCTGCTTTGAGACCGAACCACAGGTGACCATAGATGACGTGGACGATGCCGAAGAGGATCGCATTGCCACAAGCCTTGCAGGACGAACGCTCTTCATTACAGGCGGCACTGGTTTTTTGGGAAAAGTTTTAGTGGAGAAATTGCTCAGGTAAAATCATAAAGACAAAATCTAGAATCATCAAACAGACTAGTCAATGCGTTATGTGTATGTGAGCATTATTGAAAACGATGCTTTCACGAATGAGCCGATGGATAGACTCGCATCAATTAGCAACAATAACACTCACCTGTGCATAAATATTCGAATATCGAACATATTTTCATATATAATTGTTATAATTTAGATCCTGTGGTGAATTGAAGAAAATCTACTTGTTAGTACGACCAAAAAAGGGCAAAAACCCCCAGGAGCGCATAAAGGACATGTTCAGCAATGTGGTGAGTAAATACTGCTACAGACTTAAATGTCCCAACAACAAAAATAATTCTCGCTTTACTCCATTTCTTAGCTTTTTGATAAAGTAAAAAAACAACGAGGCGAATCCCAGATTCTAAGTCAAGTTGAAGCGATTGAGGGCGACGTAATGTTGACTGGTTTGGGTATTTCAGAGGAGGATTTGAAAAAAATACGAGAAGAAGTGTCCATTGTTTATCACTGTGCAGCTACAATACGGTAAGATCTCTTTAAAAATATGCCTAGTGGTCTTTGGTCTTGAAGGGCTATTCTACGCTTGAATACACTATGTTGACATGAGATGAGTCTGAGGAACTTTTCATTAATCAATTTTTTATTTGTGTCCTCCAATCTACAAACCAGATTTGACGAACCTCTACGCAAGGCAGTCTTCATGAACACACGCGGCACACTTTACATGCTGGAACTTGCGGCCACTATCAAGCACTTGGACCTCTTTGCTTATGTTTCCACGGCCTATTGCCATCTACATATCAAGACACTTTATGAGAAACCCTACGATCCACCAGCAAATCCACACAAAGTTATGCAAGCATGCGAATGGCTCGATGATGATGAGGTCTCACTCATAGAGAAGAAAATCTTAGGTGACATACCAAACACATACGCCTACACAAAAGCACTCGCCGAGGCACTGGTTGTCGAAAAATTTAATGAGCTACCAGCGGTTATATTGCGTCCTTCCATTGTCATACCCGTCTGGAAGGAACCCCTGCCCGGTTGGACAGATAATATAAATGGACCCACAGGTTTATTAATCGGCGCTGGTAAAGGTGTCATACGTACGATGTATTGCAATTCATCAGGATATGGCGATTTCTTGCCGGTGGATATTGCGGTGAATGGCATGTTGGTAGCAAGTTGGCGACATCTAACGGCAAGCGATCGCAGTCAAGTTAATCGTATAGCCCATCTCACAAGCTCAAGCGATATTAAAGTGTCATGGAACGAAATTATCGAATGCGGACGTTGGGTTATTGAAAATAAGATACCATTGAATGGCGTCGCTTGGTACCCCGGTGGCTCAATGAAGTCCAACTATTATATACATTTCGTGTATATGGTCCTACTTCATTGGTTGCCTGCATTATTTGTGGACGCGCTGTTAATACTTTTGAGATATCCGCCAGTGTAAGTATCACAAAAAAGCTCTTTGGGCCTTAAGAAGTATAAACCGATTTCGAAAATTCCAGTTTGTGTCGTGTACAGAAACGTATCAATAACGGGTTTCAGGTATTTGAATACTACGCGAATAATGTGTGGGATTTCGACACATCGGAGGCAGTGAAATTGCGTACTTTGATGAACAAAAAGGAGCGACTCACCTACCTGATAGAGAAGATCGACGTGGATCTGGTTGATTATTTCACGCATTGCGTGCTCTGCGCGCGACGTTTAATACTGAAAGAAAGCGATGAAACAATTCCCGCTGCCAGAAGGCATATGAAGATGTGAGTTGAGATCGAAACGAGCTTAAATGGATAATGAAGTTTCCGTTTTTTGTTTTTTTACAGCATGTGGTGCGTGGACAAGGTTGTTAAGGGGCTGTGGATCACATTTTTTGGCTATGTAGTGTACCGTTGTTTTTTCTCCAGCTATTTCAGAACACCAACGACTCTGGCCCAACCGCTTCAAGCCTTTTAGTTGGGACTGATTTGTTCAACAAAATATTTAGTTTTAGTTGTGTATACTTTAAGTAAATGAAGTTTAGTTAAAATCTTCACCAAATGCTTGTACAGCTAAGTATTTTCAAATAAATATCGTTTATACAATAAATGGGACTGCCGTGGTTATATAAGCAACGGTCAAAAACGCCTAGGCGGATGAGCTCAATGACATTTTGAGAAAGCTACCATTTTTCCAGCTGTCGCTTTCAACTTTTATTTCTTAATCTTTCAGAGACCTCTAAACCACATCCAAAAAAAGTCGGGAGAGGTATATCAATAATCCGAAAGCGGATTTTAAAATTTGATCTAAGGTATTTATGTGCACAACACCTTTTAGGGAACACGGTCTTTGGCCGAGCTTCAAAAAAATAAGTAAATATTTCTGCAAGAAAATCACTTCTATGCATTTCGGAACACCCAACTTGTGTGATTACAACAACCAAAAAAAAATGTCCTCACAGATATATATATGGAAAAGTTTTAACAGTTGTCTCCTAAAGGAAACAAATACCTTATTTGTTCGATGTGTCAAACGGCTCTTCACGTTACGTTGCGTTACGTTAATTTTATTTATTTATTTCTTCTGAATGAGTTGGCAACACTTTCGCTGAAGCGATCATATGTTTTCCGGACAGCTCGTTGGAGCATTATTGAGTCAGAATTTGTGTAAAAGTTTTTCTGTTCGTAATAGTTTTTAATTTTTAACAAAGATACGGAATTAGCTAAAATATTTTGCAAAATATTAGTAATCCAATAAAATATAAGTTCAGTGTAAACGCACAAATAAAAGCGAATACAAAAACCGCGTCAATTGAAGGTCATGTGCGACGTAAACTGTCATCTGTGCAACGAATCATGCCAAGCATTGAAAGCCGTGACCAGCTGGAAAGAGGAGAAGTAGTGAGCAATAATCAGCTATAAAGGCAATGCAGCAGTGGCAGAGACAATCGAACAACATCCACAGCATTTAATTTATAAATTTCCAACTTGGACATCAATAATCCGCGGCGAGTGCAACAGTGCCCTTCCTTGGGTCATTTTTAAGATTGTGCACATTTTTCGTTTACAAGACAAGTGGTGTCACTGTCGGCATATGTGCTGAGTTGTTACTGACATATTTCGAAAACGCGTGACGGTTTACCCATTAAATAACAAAATTCAGTTTAGTGACTATAGCGAAGTGATAAACCATGACTACGACCCTCGAAGGAACACTTAGCAAATGGACAAATGTCATGAAAGGCTGGCAATATCGTTTCTTTGTGCTGGACGAAAATGCTGGCTTATTGTCCTACTATACGGTGAGTTGTGTGGCCTTGAATGAAAGCCAAAAAATTACGCATAATATTAAATCATACAAAAGCAAGGGTGCGGCTTTTGTTAATTACGCTTTATAAAAGCTAAATCTAATTTTCGTTATAATTATGTATGTGTTTAGGCTCATTGATAGGCAAGTGTAGACTACCCATTTCATTCTTTTTGTTACAGAATTTTCATTAACGAATGAGATATGTCAGGAACTGTAATGCCTATATCAAACAATGTGAATTGATAATATATCTGTAGTCACAAACGAATAACCGCCTAGATCCTATGCTTGTACTTGTGACTTGGGTGGTTATCAATTGTTTACACAAATTCATATGTATGTCCACAGTGGATCACAAAAGTATTTGCATAATACCTTTGCCTAATTATATACATAGTACATATATATTTTTTTTTCATAATATATTTTCTAATCAAATACAACAGAAAAAAAAAAATTCTTGGCGGAACTATCGGTATTTACTCCTGCAGCCTAGGGGTGTAGTATATGCGCGATTGTATTTTACAAACAACAACAAAATTTTATACCAAAAAATTTATTAGGGCAGACCAGCCTACATTTACTTATGATCAAAATGTTGAAAGCTAGCCAGCTGGCTCATACCAAATACATATGTAGGTATGGTGCGTTATTAGAAGAAATTTTCAACAAACTGTTTTCATTTGAATAATTTGATTATCTCCGTTGTCTTATTTATTATTAAGGTTCTTTGTATGCAAGCATTATTACATTGATAGATAGACATAAAGGGACATAAATATTAGGGTGCGTAAGTTTCTGTATAGGATCATTAAAGTTGTACCATTCAGATTGCTAGTGAAGTAAGGCCTTGTTTTTTTTTAAACGGGGGATGAAACTTCTCCCCTTCACTTGAAAAAATTAGTCATAACTTGATAGTTGTCCTATAGCCATTTAAAATATATTTTTTTAAAAATTTCGGAATCATATTTGGCCAAAATTTGTATACTATATTGCCCAACTCTTGGTGTAGTAGTCCTTCTTCTTTAGGGTTTGAGTAAAATGATGAGGTCGAAAGTCGGATTTTATTTAAATAATTACAGACCAGCTCAGCCTTGATCTCCTCAGAGGTATATCACGCCAAACTATTATTATTATATAAATCTGTATATAACAGCAATACAATAAATGATTAACTACTTTTATTACTAACTGTGTATGACTTCCTGTAGAAATCATAAAAGCCATAGAATATAACTATAATCACAAATGCATAATAACCTACAACCATTGGTGCTATTGAACAGCGACAATAAAAGACACCAGCTTGCACTAGAATTAGGACGAATTGTATCATTTGAATTGTAGTAATCGATTTCTTTATCGGCGTCAAACGTTTCAATGTCTCAGTATCACACACAGCTGCAGCCAAGTAGTATGCATACATAATCACATGCACAGTGCAATTGAGCAACAAAGGATATAATGCTGAACCACCTGTAAACGAATATAGCAAATATGATGAAATAACTGCAAAGTTAATGTGCAAGTTTATTTTCAATTACCTCTACAATTAACGAGTAAGATATAGACCAATGTAATAGTTGAGCAATGATGGAATACATGCAGAACGGATACTTGATTCTGTTTCTTGCGCAATACGAATACGATAGTTTCTGATAGTTCGCTTATCTTGAGCCAAAATGTGAAATATGTAATGCGATTATATAAATATTCAGCATGAGTATTCGAATCGAACATTGAACACTCCCAGAATTGAAATATCTTTGTTGACGCTATGCGAAGAATCTTAAAAATAGTATTAATTGTTAATTGAACTGAATTCAGTCTGTTATTTCAAATGCATTTACTTCGCTAATAATGTAGACGCAGGAGAGCATTTGAGCTGCATTGTAAACCACGATATATGTCTTTAGTTGATAGGGCGGCCGATCTTTCATATAACTGGAAATAAATAAAATGCGTTAATTGATTTATTACCCGTTATGCATACTGTTATTGCAATCAAAGTGCAACTATACAAAATTTGCAGAAGGAGTGCATTGTGTGACGCACTAAAATAAACATAAGCAAAAGTTGAAATACTGTCAAAAAAAGGCAAGCAAAGCTCTCTACCAAACTATAACTTGAATGGGCCTCAAAGAAACTTCTTTGCTAAGCTAATTATATTAAAATATATTTGTATAAATCACTCATTTATATTGCCTTCATATTTTTGCATAATTTATTAGTGTTGAGTTTGAAAAGTGTTGCCTGCAGTAACTAAGTAACTAAATACCAAAAAAAAATTACTTACTATAATTTTATTTAAAACGTGACATATTTGTTGAAGAAACTATGCGTCGATCAAAGGGCAAAGCAGCGTATTAAGTTTTTGTAATATCGAACTTTGTGGCATAGAGACTCAAAATTATTTAATTTTTAGCTGCACTACAAGTCAGAGGTGATATATGTAGCTGAAGAGCTCAATGAAAGTTTATTTGAATTTATTAAAGACTGAAAATCCTAACGAAAATCCTGTAGACACAAAAACAACATAACACACAATTTGTCAAATTTTTCAATCGCAGCAAACTATTTTGTGTGACATTGAGCTTGGTCCCTACAAACCATAAATGTCCCATTTTTTATAAGTGGGTATTAGATATCAAGTTAACTTCTTAACCTCAAAATATTTTTTTTTTGCACCGTAAATTACTCGTTTAAATGCACACACTCATGTTGTTTTCGTAAGCATTGGGCGATTTGTGAATAAAACAACACAAATTTAATTTTTTGTTACAATTTTGAATTTTGTGCGAAAATGAAATGTGTACTTGTCGCTTGAAACATATCCCAAATATGTGAGCGCTATAATTAAGGCACCTAACCTAGGATTATGTTTGCTGGTCAGAAAAATCAGATTGTCATTTTATTTGTATGTTGTTAAGTGCTTACGAACACAAAATCGTCTGTGTGATACAAAGTACTTAAAATGTAGTCTCTGAGATTTTACTGAAATACAAGCTTGGAAGTAAATCTAGGCAATTGTTTGGAGTCAGCCTGTAGGACATTAGATTGCAAATTTGAGATCAACAAGTACGATATTTGCTGAGCCCATTTTCATGTTTGACTTTTTTTTTATATCAGTTTTGATTACTTTGGTAATTACACTTACTTTGGTACGATTTTGTATATAAGCAGCAAATATGCGGGTATCACAGTAAACATGAAGTTTGCCGAACGCAAACCAAACCACTCGTTGAGCTCATGAGCTGCACCAGAATTATCGAAAAGAGAAGACAACACGAAAAGATCATTAAATTTACATAAAAAGAAACACAATTTTGTTTATTAGATAATTGAGTTCATTTAAAGAGCACTTCTTGTTAATAAAATATGAGTGCACTGTTAAAAATTGTAGCCTGATCTTGAAACATTTCGGGACTACACGTACGACCAGCCCTAATTTGTAAACAAAAATGTTCCAAATGAAAAACAAATGCGTTAGTAACTAGACAGGATTTGAATCGATGAGCTCCGCTTTAGAGTTGTTGGAGTCGAGTGCTTTACTCCCTCAGCAACGACGAACACAAAACTGTTTTTAGAAAAATATTTATAAATGTATCCTTTAACGCTGGGCTTAATTTTTACTTTCATTTATAGCTTTTGTTTATTCTGAAAACAATTTTTAATGAAACTAGGCACAAATTAGACCAAATTAAAACCACTGATCATCGTTATTCCCGAAAAATATTTCCGTTAATCAAATTTGGGCTGATCAATGTATTATAAAAAATGAATTTGATAACTAACAAGTATAGCTATAATCCTTTTCATTTATGTTTTGAATAGTCTCCATTTTTATTTTATTTTTTATAAACTTTGTGCGTTGCAACACAGAAAAATACTGTTGAGAAAATGATTGTATTTTTCACTAAAGGATTGATCCTTCGTCTTCTTAGAAAGTAGATAACTTTGCAATTGATTGCTTATTGGAGAAGTTCACGAGACGAGACGCGTCAAAGCTTAAAATTAAATGACTGAAGCAAAAGCTTTGATTTTAGGAATGAAACCTGTAATTTATTTTGCAATCAAATGGAAACGAAAAGACAGAACTATATAATTCAAAATATCCCACAGGTGCCAGACTGCCCGACTAAGAAAATGGAAAGTAAATGCATACATATTCATAAAGTTTTGTGCCTACGTAGGTTTTTATTTGCATACGAATGTGCACCTTATTTAAGGCTTATTTCATTTTAGTTACATAAAACTTTAAGGCATGGACTATCAGACTAATAATATAAGGCTTACATAATGTTTGGATACAAGCACTGAATTCTATTATTATCACCTTATATATTGAGGCTTATTTTTATATAGATCAAGGCAGGTAAAATATATTTTAAAAACGTCATCTCGAATTTTATTATAATGTAATGTTAATTAAGAAATAATTTATTGATTTTTGGACGTGTAGATAGGTCATCATTGTGATACAAAGTTCTTAGCTCATTATAAAGCTCGTCTGTCATCGGAACAAACAGCGCTTTGCTCGTTTTCCTTATCACTAACAGCCAGCCTATATATTTTTTTGCTGTGCCTGCCGAAGAATATGCGCATATTAATATCACGAGCTATTCGATAGCCTCCTTTTACTACAACAGCAAAAACTAAGTCAATACTTGCTGTATCCGTGGGGTGTTGAACCTGTCAGTATTGCATTTCTAATTATTGCATTTTGAGTGGTTTACCTGTACCTGTACATATGTACAAACATATCTACATATGCATACAGTGTCTACAAAATAATAGCAGTGAAGATTTTCAAAGACTGATTTCCGTAATTCTGTAACAGAATAATCTGATTATTTATGTTCAACCCAGTTAAAAAGTTGGAGTTTTCACCATGTACGAAGTAGTTTTACAACTTTAACCTAACACCTCCATTGGCTAATTGTATCCTGCCAGCGGTATAAAGGGAATCCGTCCTATGCCCTTTTTATAACTTTCCACAGATCACTTGATGGTTTCTGTTCACCAATTCTTTTTTGATATCTGCTCATAGGTTTATTATTTGTTACTCAAAATTTTTGAATCATTATCCTCTAGATAATAACATTTCAAGAGAACATTCCATGCGCAGCGTTATACAATTTTCATATTTGCCCTGGCGGTTTTTGTGACCAACTGTAAGCGTTTGTGAATAGAAACGATCAAGATGTAAATTATTATCAACATAAATTTTTCGGCAACCCAAACGTTCCTTTCAGTAGAGCATTCTTGGGAAATAACTTTTGAATAGCCGAATGCACGAGCACGAGCCTTTCACTCGTGTATGAGCGTGTTCGACCATTGGAAGTTCTATGATTGGGCACAGTGGTAACGAATGGATTGTGTTTGGTTGATTGTGTTAGTCAGCTTTTTAAATTAACCAAGAAAATTTATTTGACCAAATTTCCAAATTAACCAGGGTTTTTTTTTTTTTTTTTTAGAGGAGGAAGCATCGAAAGCCTTATAGTCAGTGTATGACTTTAACACACTAAACCTCCTTCCGTCATGTACCGATCCCCCCGGTACTACCGTTAAGTATTCCGTCGGGAGGTGGTTTGAGCACAAGTCTCAACGTCAGTTGGTCAGCGTTACTGTACTATTTCAGTTCTTAGCTGGGGATCTTTTGTTAGATTTTTCATTCATCTAGTCTGGAGTATTGATCATATTGATCAAAGAAAGTCGTTCTTGTCCTACTACCAAAGATATGTATATATGTAGATATAGCTATATAGGCATGTACTTACACTACATCTACTCGCTTATTCTGTCTCACTAGCTCTTCTGCGTCTAGACGGTTGGAGTGGCCGTGTTTCCGGCCCGCATCTATAATAATTCAGTACGTTTATAAGTAATCAATAATACTCACAACATATTAGTTACAAGGTAATGCAGTGGGGAGGCCGCGTCCCCAATCTGCTCCTTCTGGTTTGTGTCACGTGGACCAGGCGTTGAAAGGCCGTGTTTCCACCCGCATCTGAGATACTTACGTACGCTTAAAATTGTGTTTGCAGGTCAATGCAGTGGAGAGGCTGAATCTCCAATCTGCAATCTGCACCTCTGATATAGGTTTGTTAAACTGGGCGGTTGGAAACCCGCCTCTTGTTTTTCGTGTTTGTTTGCTTTTATTCAGTCTTCCCTGCTGCGGCGCAGCCGTTCCAAACTTCTAAGCCACTTCATGGCTTCTGCGATTACCTCGCACGCTTCCATCCATTTTTGTTTACTTCGTAGCATGTGACCAACCATCGACTCGGGAGTGTAGTCCTCATCGGCTATGCTGCGTAGTTTACTTCTAAAGCTGTACGATCTGGGGCATTCGAAGAACACGTGGTAGACGTCTTCCACTGCCTCGCCTCCAGGGTGTAGTCTACTGTCTGCAGTTTTTGATTATTTGGAAAATGTGCACATTTGGGATATTATTTGTTACCATTTAATGAGAAACTAATTTGGTTTTCTCTTCATTTCCAGTCAAAGGAAAAAATGATGAAAGGTGTGCGGCGTGGCTGCGTACGGCTCAAAGATGCCGTTATTGGTATAGATGACCAAGAGGACAACACATTCACAATTACCGTGGATCACAAGACATTCCATTTTCAGGTTGGTATATAAAAGAAATTAAATTAATTTGTGCTTCACTAGTCAAGGCGCAGACATTTTTAATTCCAAAAAAATTAAATTAAATTTAAAAATTAATTTTCAATTCCAAAAGAAAACTGACTGAAAAATCTAGCTGATTCAAAACTTCGTACAAATCATACAAATTTCCAAAATATTTGATGCATTGATCGAATCCCCCCAACTACTATGAGTTGCTATTGTATTGCGCAGCACTGTAGTATAACTTCAAAACGATAAAACCTTTGGGCACTAATAATTTCGGGCATATTAAACAGATGCACGAAAATCCTTTCCGATATAAAAGCAGAAATCGAGTTTCATCTTCAACTCAGCGTTTTTAATTAATTATTTGAATTAGGCAAAACCTGAAAAACATAAGCATCAAACAATTTAAATTAATGTCCCATAACGCACATGTAGAAAACATGTACTCTTTACTCTCTCACTCTCTCCCTCTCTCTCGCTCAATGTTTAAAATGAATACTCCACGAAATTACTCAACGATTTTGCCACAGGCACAACATACCGAAGAACGCGAAAAATGGGTTAGACGACTTGAGGACACCATACGACGACATGCGAACCGCACGCGACTGTGGGATAATCAAAGCAATTTTTACCTTGGCGGCTATCAAAAGGATGTGGTAGGCAACAAACGTGCAAACCATTTGGAGTTACTCGGTCGACGTGTTTCGGAAGCGGATGCATATTTACAACTGATAATCGAACAAACCAATGTTAGTAGAATAATACTGCAAAATATATATATTATAAGGGAATCAAAATTAATAAGTTTATTTTTTTGATTCATAGAAAATCGACAAACGCATTGAAGAAGCAACGGATGCTGACGAAAAGGCCAAGTGCAAAGTGCTGCAGGACAACGCCAGTGTGAGTTGATAAGTACCCCTTTGTGGTTGTGTGTGTTGTATAGACATGAAATTGCACAAACCCAGCCGTTCTTATGACTGGGGGGTGTTTTTTGTTTGTGCTCATTGAATTTGTGTGCGCATTTGCACTTTTAGTTTATTTTCTCTTTAAACTAGGTATTGTAAAGCTAAATAAGTTCGCCCTGTGCGTGTCCCATTAATTCAAAGTCAATATGTAAATGAGTTTGAGAAAGAACTTTGGCTAACATGTTTGAATATTTCTCTGCGCCAAAGTCAATATAATTTGCTTTTATAAAGTGAAATCTTTTGGTATGAAGTTGGGCTTCCCCAAAAATTAGTTTCCTATAAAAGCAAGGCTTCAAATTAATTTTAAATTTATTTCATACCTTATGTGCATTTAATGGCACCACCCTCCCGTAAGAGTTTGTCTAATTTTATTGTATTTGTTTTATACATGTACTAATAAGTAATTTCTTCTGTCGCACCAGGCCATGTTGGACCATATCAAGCATTCTATTGTAAGCCTACAAATCGCCAAAAATATGGCACATCCAATCAACGGCATTTACAATGGCCCAACTACGACGACCGGCAGCAACAGTGTCACCGCCAGCCCAACAAGCGCATCAACAGCTGGTAGTAAGGGTGGCAAAACACCACTGACTGGCGCCATAGATCCGCTCACGGGGGCAAAACTGGATGTGAGTGGTGGTGAAGAGGATTACGACTCTATGACAGAGAATGGTATGTTTATATTTTTGTTTTAGAATTTTTTAATGCTTTGCTTTCGCTTTGTCACCTTCGAATGTCATTCGCTTATTATTTTTGTTTGCTACTTTATTATGTTTCTTACACTTTAGTTGCACATAAAAATTCCTTGGAATATTTCCAACTAACTGTCACATTAACAATTTTTTTAAACAATTTTATCAATGTCTTCATATCCTTCCTTTTCAAATGTCACAAAGCAACTCGACCACTTACCTACATATTTTTTTGATTTTCTTTTGCACTTGTTTATTTTGTGCTATTTGACAATTCTCTTTTT
Organism: Sphenella marginata; assembly: GCA_951509765.1. Classification (NCBI taxonomy): domain Eukaryota; kingdom Metazoa; phylum Arthropoda; class Insecta; order Diptera; family Tephritidae; genus Sphenella; species Sphenella marginata. The sequence goes on from OX608083.1 coordinate 1,007,739, forward strand.
TCTGCAGAAGTCTATTGACTAACTTCCAACTCAGTTTATTTAGTTTAAGCTGTGCCTTTCCCTCGTTTAGTATATCCTTGCTCTGGTGGTATTTATGTACTGTAAGTGTGTGCTCATAAATTCTTTTGTTAGTTATATAAAGTGTCGCTTCTTAATTTGATTGCGGGAAAGCTCGGAAAAATACTAGTATATACTCTTTTGTGACTAGTAAATGTTTAAAGCGTTAGATTTTAAAGTTTATTTTAACTTTGTATCTAATAGTTCAAAAATAAGATGTGGAGATAAATTCGAATATTATTGTCAGTGAGCTCAGAATTATTCCATGGCATTGTAGTGCCGCGATATTTCTAAATGAAATATCCTGTAAGCCATACAAAGCACCAGCCGACTTTCCATACCGATAGGGAACACAGCAAATAGTGAAGTATCACCAGAAACAAAACAGCAGATATCCATTAGCTAAACAAAAAAAGTATCGTTATTTAATATATCAATGGCAATAGGTCACACCCAAAGTTAGGGACTAATAATAATATGTCTGACCAAATAGATTCCAAACTGAGTTATCCCTAAAAATTAGTCACAAAATGTATAATAATAATACGAGTATTGTGTGCGCCTAATAGTATGCAATGCTTAGTTACCTATCTTACAAGTACAAAATCCAGCGGTAATGAAAGCAATGTAGCATACGTTTGTATGTAGAACTAACCGTTCCATGTCCAACGAATTTTAGCGATCGCTAAACTGAACTCAATTGTCAAATACAACTAAGCGATGATGCCTTTCTTTCTCTATTAAAAAATCCAAAATTAATGTTTTATATTTGTGGCACTTTTTCTTGTTATTATTCCTGCTGCTTGATTTGCCAATTTGTTATTGTATGTATGTATGTATGTATGTTTGTAAGTGTAGATACATATATGTGTATATGCAAGTAGACAACTTGTAAAATTTAAAGAGTAAACAATTTTGGTTGTTGCGTATTTGTATTTAATGAATTGAAATCGCGTTAAATTAGGCCTATTGCCACGCGCTACCAATAATGTACTGCAGCAACAACAAAGGCTCGACTTCGAAAGACAACAAAAACAACACTACCATTATCCACATCAATATCCACTCATCGGCATGCATAGTCCCACCGCCACCAGCATTGATATTGTTGACATAATCACCGATGGCATTGAGTACGGCACTGCGGCCGAATTTGCTATTGGTGCAGTTGGTGGTAAGTTTCAGCTGTAAAATTCACCACAGTCCAAAGCAAAATGTGTTTAAATGTGCTGGTACATGTTTGTATGTATTTATATATGTGAATGTGATCTTTTTATTTTTAACAAAATTATAATTTGCAATATTTAAGCACGACTCCTAACTTGATACCTACTTATACTATATAGACAATCGCTTACCTTGACTTGTAATTTTGAAATGCCTTATTTTATTTGATTAACATTTTGACCGAGTAGCACTTTAAGTACTTTTTATTATTACTAATTATTTGTTTTGTTCTCGATATTCACTTTATTGTAAGAAGTCCATGTTCATCCGCTTACTTTTGTTGTACCATTCTCTAATTTACTTAACGCAGCTCTGAAAAGTTTTTTGAAAAAGTAGATAAAATTGACCATACTTCCAGAACGCATCCTATATATATATATTTTTTTTAGAGGAAGCTTTAATAATTTCTTCCAAAAAATATAATGGATGAGACCCGACTACGTCCAGCAAGCTAGCTTGTTTTTTGTTCAATCTAAAAGCTATCTTATTTGGAATAAACATAGTTGCTTTGTTATCTTTTTATTTTGTATAACCATCAGTCTTGTCGCCTCATGGACTTAAGTTTCGAGTTCAACCACTAAAAAAATTGATTTTCTCTTTACATAGTAACAACCGCTCCATTGACTGTAGATGTGCCTGAGACCTCGTATTCCAGCAGTGAAGATGAAGAGGATTTCTATGATGCAAATGATGACCCATTCACAAGTGTGGGAAACACGCCTAGCTAGTAAGTACATTATTATTTTTAATTCTTAAATAATCGAAACCGGCCAATTCTTATGAAATTTAAAGTCTGCGCTGTTGGCGGATCCATTCGTAAATACCCAACAAGCAATGTAAGGGAAATTTTGTAAAACGCTGTCTGGCCCATATAAGTAACTAGAAGGACCCGGCAGACGTTGTTCTGCCCAAATTTAGGGAGAAAATCGCACGATAAATAAAAACGTTTGGAATATTTCGGTCCCTGGTCCACTTCCCCGAAAAAAGTTAACCTCAAATTTTAACAAAAGTAAGAGTCTACCTTTGTACCAAATTTGAAGAAAATCGCACCATAAATAAAAATTTTTGGAATATTTCGGTCCCTGGTCCACTTCCCGGAAAAAGAGTTAGCGCAAATTGTAACAAAAGTAAAAGACTACCTTTGTACCAAATTTGAAGAAAATCGTAGTATAAATAAAAAAGTTTGGAATATTTCGGTCCCTGGTCCCCTTCCCGGAATAAAACTTCACATAAACACTCTCCGGACTCCTACTGAGCTATCCTGTAAATATGAACAAAATCGGCTCTGTAGTTCCGGAGTCTATAACATACATACATACATACATACGTACATACATCCTATTTTATATATATAGATGTCGCTAGTAGAAACCTTTAAGTTTTTTATTATTTCAAATCATACATTATTTTGAGAAAGTGTAGTCAGAAGATAATTTTACATGCAGGGAAAGCTTATTTTATGATGTAATATGAAGCACGTGTTTAACTCAGGGAGATCAAAATCTGCTCCTCGATTGTGGCAGGGGTTTCAGTAAATCTCAGCAACCAAACTTGTTTAAAGAAAAGCATTTTTCCCGAAAAGTATGCAATATAAAGTTACGGTATGGCTCACACGATATGGCACTTAATTTTGCTTAATACCTACTATTTTAGATATATTTTCCAGACGAGCTTTGGCAACAAGGCTTTCTGCTCTTATTGAATGAAATGGACATCACTTAAAAAGTCCTGCCTAATATATTTGGTACAGTGGTACTAACCCGAAAAAAGTAAGGAAATTGCCTTTATTATTTACTTATTCATTGTTTATATAACGGCTTTACATCTTTCATGTCCTTCTCTAAGGGCAGTCCAACGGAAATCAATACATTCATTATCGAAATTCCAAATCAAATCATACATTCTGATGACACTTTCTGCTTCTCCCTCATCATCTAACGCTGCATCTCTCGAAAAGTACTTCTAGTATCATTCATATTTTTGATATTTTGTCTGTTGCTTCAGTGCAAGAGTCTATAATTAACCGCATTTTGAGTGGATTGACTTACGGCTGCTCATAAATGATATCTACATACATAAATACCTACGTATGTACTAACATGCGAGTATGTCCGTTTGTACTCTCGCCATGCAAAAAGGAGATGAATAATTTTATTGCAGCGCAGTTTCTTTTAAGCATTGCTGTGAATAGTTGTACATGGTTCGTTCTCATGCCCAAACGTTAATTGCTATTTAAGCATCAATTTATTACTTTATTAATCCTTTTTCGCATGAGTTTACGTAATGTTCCAAGCAAATGTGCTTCTGCAGTAAGGGAAAAATTCGTGTAAGTTTCATTTGGATATAAGAAACGCTGCAGAAGTCAAATGCAGGCATACTAGTGCAGATGTTTGTATGTATGTGTGTATACTATATACTACTTAAATGCATATTAACACGCACCAGTGTCGGTGGTTCTGAGTTTTGTGGATTAATTAAAAGAGTTAAAGAAGCTCATGCTAATGCTGTGGGTGCTCATTCGTTAGCTTCGGCATCGAAAGAATGCAAGTTCAAGGTTGCGCTCAACCAACTACACCAATTGGTATGTAAAAACTCTAACAAAACCGCACAATTACTCGAAGCTAGAAAAATGGTTCATTTTTGGAATTGCAAGTGATTTGAAAAGTTTTAATTAGTTAACACGTCAGAGATGAATGAGTCGAATTGGCATTTAGAGGCATTACGAGGCGTAAAATAAACAAATACCATCACTTAAAGTGGGAGCAGCTGTTACTTCGGTCTCTGATTTTTTAACGGTGCTGTTGATGCCGGTGGTTATACTGCAAAGTCGAAAGCGTCTGCAAATGCTAAATTATGTAAATACATATGTATGTATGTATTTAAGTGTGTGCATCTGTATGTGAGTATGCATTTTAATATACACAGCACAACAAAAAAAAAGAAAGAAAAACAAATATCCGATGAATTTTCGCTCATGACTTTATATTCCCCTTGTTTCTTCCTTCCGTGAAATTAAGTTTTGAGTCCGCCTCTCCCCAGTACATATGTATAAAAGATTTTGCAGACATTTCCAGTGCTCCAAGTGAGTCAAAGAGTTCCTAAAAATTGCAATATTTTGTCCTTTTGAAGCAAGCAATTACACACTTCCTTTGATTAGAAAAGTTGATTGAATAAGTTTTGAAATGAGGCATGAATTGGCCTGCTACAGCTTGACGGGGGCCCACTTAAAAGTACTACAATATGACCTTAAGGTATATATGTATGTATGTTATAGTAACAAGTTTTGCATGCTTCTGCCTGCAAATGTATGTATGTAAAGTAAATCTTGGCAATTCTCTGGCTCAGTGTTGGTGAGTAAATCCTTTATTTGACATGCGCCTTTGAGCGTTTCATCATAAATTGTTTTCTCTTACCTAACAATTGGTTATGGTATGGATTATGCCTTCTCCATATAAAAACACAACTACGCTAACTCTTTGCGTCCTGCTTAATGTCATGCACTTTCCAGTTGAGCAATTGAAGCTTTGGATATCTTTCTATGTCCACCGTGTAGTAATTAGAGATGCATCTTCGGTCGAATCTCTTTGCATAGTGTTTTGAAATGTAATGCTATTTTGCTTCAAAGGCTTCAAATAATATTCCATTCCTGCGACGTAAAACCCAAGTGTGGTTTTCAATTAAGGTCTGTAGGTATCCATTAAAAACCTTCAAAAATTCAGTTATACCTAGTCTGCAAAACCAAAAAAAAAGAAGAAAATTTAATCAAACAAGGCAAGCAGTAGCTTCTTCTTATACACTATTATTGCAAACCTTGCTGAGACTAAGGAGATTCGCCCAAAGCACGAGCTACAAAAATTAAAAAAAAAGTATTATTCTTTTTTGTTTCCATAGCGAACTTCAGTCACTTGTTAAGTTTTGGAATTTATATAGGTATACGAACTTATTTCTCTGACTGTAACTTTTGTTTGGATTTATTGGCATATTGCTGTTAAATGATTTGACATAATTTCTCTTCGCTTCTCATAATGTCCTTTTCTCTTTTTGCGTAGCTCTCTTTGTCGCCAATTCCTTCACGTTTAACCATGTTACAGCTCCTGAAATTATACTTCTATTTTGTTTACTATAATAACTTACACATCGGGTGGAAAGCCGTGGCAATCGTTCGGTGGTCTATTTATTTTTTCAACGACTTTCAGTATTGCTTCGGCTGTGCTCAAGTGCTGACTATTTACTTTAGAAACATTTAAATAAAGCAACGAATTCACAAACTAGAGATAATTTTTTATTGCTTTTAAAATAATCGACTCTAATTTTAGGCGTAATTGATTTTTGATTCTTTTCCAAACGCGGGTCAAAGTCAATGCGGTAATTTTTTTTTGGCAGAAATCAGCAAATTCAATTCCAAACTAAACTGCTCGTTTGTGTATTCGAAAGCGAAATGCAAAATTTGATTAGCAAGCGGCATACATACATATGTGCTCGTATATATTATATCGGCGAATTTTTTTTGGCATATTCCCATCAAAGCGTGACGCATCAGTTGTATATGACGTTGTTGTTGCTCAAAATACGCCATTGAATGTTTGTTTTGGTGCATTGAGTTGAATATTTTTTAATTGTACCGAGTATAAATTTAGACTCAAATGCGAAATAAAATTGAGCTTTAAATTCGATGCGCCTAAAATTATGCAAGCAGACATTTAAAGTATTGAACAAAGCGATTCCTTAACTATTATACTAATCGGTCTGAACAAAGGAACTTTGTATACGATTTTTAAAACGAATATAATATAACATAGTATATAACAGTTTAACTTGAGATTTAATTGCAACATTACTACGTCACTCCTTTACGCACGTCTTCGCAACCAGTTTAACAGCGCAACAACCATGTAAAGAACTTGGCACACGTGACTCAAATACAAACGCATAAGCAGCATTACGTTAAACAGCTTGTGAACCTGTGTGTCTTTGTTTAGCGCCTTACGAGCTCGGCCGCCATTAAAGCAAAGCTTGTTGATTTAGCATTTCTCTCAAATATTTACACGCAGAGATAAGTCTAGCGTGTAACTTGTAAATCTAAAAGCGGCTGTGGACATGTTTAAGAAATGGGTTCGACGTGTCAGTTTCAGGTACGTGCAGAGATTTAAATCTAAAGCAAGGACGTGGAATCAATGTCAGACATATATTCACCCGAATAATATGATGTTCCACCAGCAAATGAGAGCAAACTTATTAGTGTAGGTTCGAAAATAGTACCACATGATTCTAGCGAAACTTCATTGAAACTATGTATTTCGATCCCTGCCTATAGTACTAAACAGTTCTGTTTGGATATATTAATCAGCTATTTCTACCTTCTTGCTTACAGTACAACTCGTGGCTTTTCAGTGGAATCATCATCTCCAACAAATGAAAATGCAACAGACACGAATGCGCCAAAAGATGGCCCCTCAGTGGACGCAAGTACCAAGTCATCCATTGGTGATCGTATGGATGACTACCAAACAGCGCTCAGTAGTGTTGCGGAAGTTCTGCCAACTGGTTCACCCACAAGCGTTGCAGGGTCTGTACAAGGAATAAGTGGCGATAAAACATTCCAAAATTGTGGTGAAGAAGACTTCATCGATTATGACGCGCTATACGAAGAGGAGGAAGACTCAACCATTAGCATGGAAGCGCACGGTTCTATGATATCTCACCTCATATCGCAAGTGAAGATAGGCATGGACTTGACCAAAGTTGTGCTGCCAACATTTATATTAGAGCGGCGTTCATTACTGGAGATGTATGCAGATTACTTTGCCCATCCGGATCTTTTTCTACGGTATGACAATATCCTTTATTAATATGAGTGTAAATGATGTAATGTACTGATGTATATTTTCAGAATTGCAGAGATGGACACACCCCGAGATCGTATTGTTGAGACTTGTCGCTGGTATATGAGTGCCTATCATGCTGGGCGTAAGAGCGCTGTAGCCAAAAAACCATACAACCCCATATTGGGCGAAGTATTTCAATGTCATTGGGATGTACCAGGTAAGATCAAGTGTTGACCAAAATTTACGAAATTTAAATACATTCTGTACCACAATAAATTACCACAGTATAAATAAAAGTTATAGTTAAGGTAAATATATACATTTCGTTAGAGTTTCCTTATTGTGAGACTGAATATAAATTTTCTATGAACCATCGATGCAAATTGCAATAAATTCTCATGTTTCAGGCGAAGAACCTGACGAAAACGCTGTAAGCGATGGTCCAGTGCCTTGGTGTCATCGCAATCAACTGACATTCCTGGCCGAACAGGTTTCACATCATCCGCCAAGTGAGCAAAATATTTAACTGCAATTACGACAACTTTATGACATAATTTTATTTGAAATTTACAGTTTCCGCCTTCTACGCTGAACATGTTAACAAAAAAATTACATTCTCTGCACATGTATGGACCAAATCGAAATTTCTTGGTCTTTCAATTGGTGTGCATAACATCGGTGAAGGTATTGTAACATTGGTGGATCACAGTGAAGAGTATATTGTAACTTTTCCTAACGGTTATGGCAGGTAGAACCATTTTATACGCTTACTGAGAGTTTCAAAAACTTATACGTAACTATTTAACTATTCCATAGATCTATATTAACCGTCCCGTGGATCGAATTAGGTGGCACAGTACAAATACGTTCTCCACAAACAGGTTATCATGCCACTATAGAGTTTTTAACAAAGCCGTTTTATGGTGGGAAGCGCAACAAAGTGACTGCTGAGGTTCGCTATCACTTTTAAATATTTGTTTTACATGATTTTACATTTATTTTTATTATTTTATTTTTCAATAGATTTACGCCCCCAATGAAAAGAAGCCATTTGTCTCGATAGCTGGAGAATGGAGCGGTCTTATGGAAGCTAAATGGCATGATAAAAATGTAATATTTATTCTTTTACTACATTTTACAACCGCCTTCTTATGGTTTTATGATATTCCAGTATGCTTGTGTATATTTTTTAGAATGAAAATTGTATTACTATCCGTTACAAAACTACACCTTGTTTCTAACATATGTTTATAAATAATGTCCATAAATTTTTGCTAGCAGTTTCCTTCAATCTTTAATTCAACCAACTACTCCGTCCACCCCCAAAACAAAACAAGACTACACCAAAACGATTATTGTACTTCTCTCTTAAATATGTTGAGCCAGTTACTATTCCAGTTTACTTTGTTTATCTAGAAAATTGATTTTCCTATATTTTCATTTTCACTTTGTATTGTATCAATGTTATTTTTGAATTTGTGCATTCCATTTGATACTAACAATTATTTTGTAATTAATTCCAAATGAAAATACATATGTATGTATGTATTGCATTCATTGTATGCATCAGTGTATAATATCTAAACCCAATTCCAATTCAGCGAAAGTCTTTAAAATTCCAAATTGTGTAATTTTTGATTTTCTAGAAAACTGAAGTATTCGTAGACGTAAATCGTATACCAATATTTAAGAAACAAGTTCGACCAATCGTTGAACAAGAAGAATATGAATCGAGGCGTGTGTGGAAGGAAGTGACAGCGGGACTCAAGTAACAATACAAATTTTATAAAATTTTACATAATTTTGTTTATATTGTACTGTTACTAAAGCATTCTCTTACTTCATTCTATATAGATTCAATGACATCGAAAAGGCCACAAATGCCAAGTGTGCAGTGGAACAAATACAACGCGATGAGGCAAAAAATAGGAAAGATACAGATACACAGTGGGAGCAAAAGGTAACACCAATAGGGGATTTATTTAAGTTGCGGATATATTGATTGTACAGAGATTTCACTTGAGAATATCCGGGGTAGAACTATCCCACAATCCTTAATATATTTTTTTGTTTTTATTAAATGATTGCGGTTGTGCCACAATATGGCCTGTTCGCCAACTAATGTTGGACAACATCACTTTTATTTTGTAAGAAATCATTTATTTCTGCTTCTCTCCGACTAAGATTTCGGGTTTATTTTAAAAACCTCAAGTTTCCTGTTGTCCTATGAGTATTTCCATATAAAAAACAAATTTTTTCAAATAGTGTAATTTACGTTATTTCTCGCAAATTTCAAAAACTCTGAATTAATTTATTTTCTTTTCTCCAATGAATAGTATTTCCGACCTGTTGGTGAGAACTGGATATACACAAGCCCACTTAGTCAACGGGTATATCAGCAAGAAAAAGAAGGCAAAAGCTAATAAAGAAATTTCGGCAATCACAGAGCTAGTTCATCTTATATAGATCCAAAAAAAGTCAAAGAATGGAAATGAATTGAGTGGGAGAAAAAAATATAACAACACAAACGTACATTCATATCAATGGAAGTCGAAAACTATGCTCTATATTACTTGTGAAGAGCCTTAAAGAAAATCAGGCATTGGCTTTGACTTACAAATAATGTAAGGAACACCCGAGTATGCTTACCATATTAAGTAAATTTAATGAATATACCGGCTCATAAATATAACTTACTAAAATAGTGGGATATACAAAACGAAATGGAAACGCATTGGACAACGAATAAAAGGATAACTATTAAAATAAAGTATTTAAAAAAATACATGAAACGAACAAAGCCGCTCAGAGTACAATTTCCACTACTCTACCTGTACCTTCGAGCAGTATTATTTCATATGAAATTTCGACTTCCAAACACGATTTCGAACACTTGCAGTTTAATTTACAGTTACAATTAAACTGCAAGTGTTCGAAATCATGAACTAATAACATTATCGTCGTTGTCTTGTACAATACGAAAAGAAGGAGGGATCGGTGCTTTTGCCACTGATCAATAGGCGGTCATCCATAAGCATCGATGATATCGTATATTTGAACATTTGCAACATAGCAGTGAAAGGATAATCGTGCTAAGGAGTATAAATATGTACATACATAAGTAGATGCTAAGCCAATTTTGTCGGACCATATGAAGAATCTTACTATATAAGAAACCCAAATATATGTTAAAATTACTTGATTGAAGAAACCAACAAATGAAATGTAAAGATACAACTCAAAACACTAAAAGAAAAGTGAAATTGTAAAAAGGCAAATATGCACAATGCAAAAAAGTATAAATACATATACCCTTACATAGATATATTAATTAAAAATGTGAAGTTAAGCAACTGAAAAGAATAGAAAGTACCAAGTATTTGTTAGAAGCAATCTAGGCAAGCATGACTTGTTCTGGTTCATATCGGCTAATAAAAAAATCTAAAAGTCTATTAAAATAAAACTAAACGTTATATTATGAAAAAATATTAAACGCAGTATAGTTACTAGACTAGTGCTGGTCTACAAAATATACAATAATTATATTTTTCATACACGAGACTATGAGAAAGCAATCGAAAGAAGCGGGTTTTTTTTTAATTTTATTTTCACATACGTAATTCTAGAGTAGACTACAAGATTTATTCAAAAAATAATTAAAATTTAGCAATAACATACGAAGTCTAAATAATTTAAATATATCTAATTGCTTCTTTAACTTTATGGTAGGTATATTTTGAATGTTTAATTAAAAGAAATTTTAATTTATTCAGACATATTTGGATTCAGTTCACATGTGTGGAATGTAACACAGAGAAACAACCCTTCATTAAAATTCAGAACTAGTCTATAAAAAACAGTCTTAGAGAAGTGATAGTTCAAAGACAGTTTGAAACATCGGATATCAATAATCCCTTATCCACAACCAGAGAACTGTCAGAATGATAACCATTTAAGAAAGAGTGGCTTTGTTGTTTGTTCGAGAAATTCTAAAATCTACCATAGCCAATCGGTTTAAAATCGATTGCTAAAGCTGTATTTTGAATTTTTTGTACTGCTAACTAGTCAAAAATTAAACATATGCTGTTTTATAGGTGCCTCCAATTACTAAGCCTATTGTCTTTAGTTTATATAATTATTTGACAAAGTACTTTCTTTGGTAAAGTTGGCTTTTCTGTTTATTCCGCAACATGCACTTCATCGGTGCCTTTGCAAATCCGTCTATAAAAACACATATTTTATTTTCACTAAAGTCAAGACTTTCGTTTAGTTCTGATGAATGCTTCCAAATTTCCACTTAGTCGCTTCTTTCTCAACATACATATGTAAAAAGTGACTTAATTCATTTTATTAATTTAATTTTCAAATAATTCAAATTATCATCTTTGAAGCTCAGGTCAACCCCTGTTTTCATTATTTACAAGTAGGCGGTTTTGCAAAAGCATCGACGATTTGTATTTATAAGGCAATCATTACTTATAAATAACATTGAAATTATGTAAAAACTATAAAAATGAAATCAAAAATTTTCATATAAATAATATGTATTCTAAGAATATTCACAAAGTTAACAAATATATGAACATTGATCAAACTGAAAACAGATAAAGTTTGAGCAATGTTTAAAACACCATTAAAAAAAATTGCTAAAGCAAACGATTTTCTGGAAAACATTTAAAAAATTGCCATTGCAATCATTAGTAATGTTTGCACTTATGAGAATGTCTTGCACGCAATAAAAATATATAAAAAAAATTATACCAAATTTGTCCCCACTCATTTGAGCAACATACAAAAGTCCATGAACCATTATGCTCTAAATACTATGGAACTAAAAATATAATTTTTGGAAAATCAACACAATCAGCATTTTTTTTATACGAGAAACAATTCAACTTTTTTTATAAAGCAAATATTTTCTTGTCTTGATTAACCGTTAGTTATGACACAAAATCTTTAATTCTGTGGTCATAAGCGATAACAACCTAACTCGACTTAAGAAATTAGACCAATTGGAATTTCTTCTGGCGATTTTTTGTAACAAAACTGCTTTATAACTTAGGCAAACATATTGGATTTAATTGTTTATAAACAAAATAATAAAAGACCAATCAAAGTATTGAAAAATGTCTCGATGTTCCTATTCAAAATCGGCAGTAAAAATTTTAACTGGTCTAATTTCTTAAGTCAACTTAGGCTGTTATTGCTTATGACCACAGAATTATCTTTACCTCTGAATATATGTATGTATATGTATTGCAAATGTGAAAACCGAAAGAGTAGAATTGAATTGTTCCAAATATGTGCAGGAAATTTATTCTTTAAAATATTATTAAAAATGAAATTTATCTAACATACTGAAATTATTTCATACCAATGTAAGCATACATATGTACTTGGATTAGGAATTTAATAAAATGTTTATGAATCAAAATAATAATGCAATACTACCCTATAATATAAATATAAAGACACTTTTATTTCCCATTAACTATAAATATTATTAATTATTAAAACAAAAAACACGAATAAAATTGTTTGAAAGAATGCACGTGCATTATATTTAAAATGGAAAATGGACCAAATGGGGTTTTGTTTTAGTAGCTAGTAGCTAGTAGGGAAGATGGACAATGATGAAAGAGACGTAGATAAACGCCCGGTATTTCTTACCCGACCAATTTGATGTAATCCTGTCTTAACTTGCTATGTGGATAGCAAACATTGAAGGCCAGTTTGTAACCAATGAACGATTTAAAAATTTGATTTTCTAAATCTCCCTTTGGTTTCGATAACCTCGGATCGCTCCTTTCCGGGTCCGAAGGGGCTGATGCTGCGAAAAGTGTTCTGCACATAAAAAACATGGATCGGGCCCCTAAACCTGGGTCATTTTTCGGTTTTTCGCAAATATTTTCCAAAATATTGGTTGAGCGGAGTTATATTCATGCTCCTGGGACCGAAACGCGTCTATTTGCACATGACGGTATACGGATCCGTATTTTATACGGGTTCCGTACAAAATGAACGGATCCGTATAAAAAGTACGGAAGTGACCGTATTTTATACGGTCATGTGCAAATAGCCACAGCCTTTCCATTACTCACGTTAAATTTGCCTTTCAACACTGCGGTCGGTGACAACAATTTTTGCAAGTTTTGTACACTAACAAAGCTTGATTCGGGTATTCAACTCTATTTAAGTGTGTCGGATGTCGGACTATGGAGGAAATAAAATTATGAAAGTCCAGCAGAAGCAAAGAACGTAAATATACGTTTTACGTTCTTTGGCAGATGTTCAGGAAAACCATTTAAGTGGCAATCTATGTTCTTTGATTTAACAGAATTAACAATTTTTTTAAAAATGTTGTGATCAAAACAAAGTTCCGATGACAGCAACTGTCACAGCTGGCAAAGTTCATTTTTGTTCATTTCGCAGCGTCAACAAAACGCAGAAAATTTTTATTATTTGTGAGAGTTGGGGGAAAGTGACGTGAACGATTACAATTAAAAGGGTAAATACTTAATTGGTATTTAATCAAAGCAAATAAGGCATATTATAATGTAGCCTCGTAAGCTGGAAAATTTCTTGCCGCAGACAAAGTTCCTAGAATCAAAAAAATAGAAGAAGCGTGGGCGATTTATGATTGGATAATAAAGCGATAAAAGTGATAGAAATGGATGAGGGCCACTCTCAAATTAATCAACTGACGCGCAAATTTTATCCATATAAATTACTTCACAATGTACATAAATGTTTGCCACCGCCAACGACCAAGTCTACCACGGCTACAGGAGCTGGTAGTGTAACTTTGTATACGGAAGGAGATTTTACATACTTTCACTACAGCTGTGATGATTTCAAGGACAATGGATGGGGTTGTGCATATCGCACGCTACAATCGATTTGCTCTTGGATTGTAAGAAAACGCAATGAAAATGATTACGCGTCATCAATACCATCTATAAAAGAAATACAACAAACACTTGTACAAGTTGGAGATAAAACAAATGAATTTGTTGGCTCCCACGATTGGATTGGTGCCATTGAAGTATTTTATGTTCTAGATACGTTATACGATGTTGTATGCAAAATTATACACATTGCACACCATGAAGATTTGAAGAGATATGCCACTGTTTTGAAGAAATACTTTGAAGATTTCGGTGGACTTGTTATGATGGGTGGTGATAAGGATGCTGGGTCGAAAGGTGTTGCTGGCATACACATTTCTGGAAACCAGGTTTATCTTCTAGTCATTGTAAGTATAGGGAAACTCATATTATAAGAAAGTTATTTATGCAATCGGTTTTGTTGCTATAACTTTTTATGTGGTTTTATAACAATGACTGTATTAGTCCGCTACTGCATAGTCAATTGAAGTGATCGCGTTTTTGCTTTATTTAGTTTACGCAATCGTCGTTCATTTATTATTGCTTTGGCTGCATATTAGCTGAGTAATTGGATTAGAAATCGTTTGCGTAAAAATCTCTCCAATTTTAGGAGGAAAGAAGACGACTCTGAACAATACTTAACATTTGATATACATACATAAATCGTTGTTGACTTTGGCCATATTGATAGTTACAAAGTTTAAATTGGCCGACTTCTATTTAGATACAATTAATTATTTATTCATTTTGTTTAAATTTCACTTCTCACTCAAAACAACTTTTGTTGTTCTTCTGTAATACTCAATTGTCGCTATTTATGTACTGTATTAATCACATCTTTATCCTTACTAATACAAGCTTCCTTTTCTTTCTTCAGGATCCACACTTTGTCGGTTTCCCAAAGTCTGCGGAAGAACTAGTTGAACGCGGCTACATACGTTGGCAACACACTTCGGAATTTGTTGATAGTTCCTTCTATAATTTATGTTTACCGCAGCTCAAATGAAATGATTTCAAAGCGAAAACTCTTGGTCAATATATCTACGAACATGTTAAAATTTTGGTCATAAATCTATTAAATGTTGAAATCTGTGTAACCGTTTTAGACTCTTAAATTAAAAATGAAAAAAAAAATGTTACTGAAAATCTAATTGCTTTCAATCGAAAAATGTAAAATTATGAAAAAAAATAAACAAATCCTATACTATTCCGCATTATATTTTGGCCTTTTGCATTTTGAAGGAGCTATCAACATAACCAAGAACTTTCCATGTATGTATATGCAGTTCTCTACAAATTTCTAATCTATCTCTTCAATTTAGAACACATGCATACCAACCTGCTAGTTATGTACTCGTTTATGCGATAAGCGTTCATATATATCACCAAACTTTTAAAAAGACCTTGCCATGAAAATGCCAGCGATAAGCATTTGTAGCTCCACAGCCCTTTGCGTTTGCTGATCGCATATGCGTGGGTGTTGGCCCCACGAAATAAATACAAATTAAAAAGACATTCGTCATGTAAACGATATTAAAAATTGAACGCTTGATTATTAATGTACTGAAATCGACAACATAGAGTTGCCTATGCGTATATAGATATATCCAAAATGGAATTCCTTCAACGCTTACTATACACCGCACTAAGTGCTGCCTCAATTTTCTATTTCATTGTTAAAACTAGTCTATCATATTGGAAGCGTCGTGGTATATTGCACGAGAAGCCAAAGTTTTTATTGGGCAATTTGGGTGGTGTTGGAGACAAAAGGCACATTAGCACTGTGTTAGAGCAACTTTACGAAAAGTACAAAGGTCAAGCACCCTTTATCGGCTGTTATGCATATTTGAAGCCCATGGTTTTAGTATTAGATTTAGAGCTCGTACGACATGTTTTGATAAAACATGCTGAATCTTTCAAACAACGTGGTGTATTCGGCAATGCGCCACATGATCCACTCTCCGCAAATTTATTGCAAACAGATGACGCTGATTGGCATCGCCTCCATGCGGCTATATGTAACATATTTTCAGAAGAGCATGTGATTCAAATGATACCAACCTTGGAGGAGTTGGCAGGTACAATGCAACGATCACTAAGGAAGTTGCAGCCAACCAATGCGATACCCGTAAATAAATTAGTGGACTGCTACAATATTGATGTCATATCAACATTGGCATTCGGTATAAGTGGCGAAACGCTGCTTAACACTCAAACAGAGTTTCGCCATATGGCGCGTAGTTACCTGAAGGACTTCAATATGTTTCGTCTTTACTTCCTTATGTATTTCCCGAATATAGCGCGTTTATTTCGCTATAAAACATACGAACAAGCGGCCACAGATTATTTTCTGAAGATCGTGCGACAGAAGCTGTTCGAACAGGAGTGGAGCCGTCTAAATCAGCGAAATAGCTTCTTTCAAATGCTTGTTGAGCTAAAGCGGCACCGAGATCCGACAAAACGTTTAACAGATGAAGAAATAGCAGCTCAGGCGTTTTCATTCATCTTAATGGGATTGGAGACATGCAATTCAGCGATGACATTCTGTTTGTATGAATTGGCGCTGCAACCGAACTTACAGGAAAGTGTACGTGAAGAAATATCCAGTGTGCTTGGAATAGATGAAAATGGTTTGGACGAGAACAGTTTGAAGAAAATGACGCTGTTAAAGAAATGTTTACTAGGTAAGGCAACAGCTTATATTTTTTTAATGAAAACTGTTTCGCCAGCTATTCTGGTAATATTTGCAGCTTATTGTATATACGTTATTATATGTACATATGTGCCGATTTATTTTTCAGAAACTTTACGTAAGCATACTCCCTACGCATTCTTATTACGGAATACTAACATGGATTACGAAGTGCCCAATTCTGTTTTTATGCTGTGCAAAGACAATCATCTAGTCATACCAGTAGCAGCGATACATCGTGATCCACATCTTTATCCTGATCCAAACAAATTCGACCCTGACCGCTTTAGCGAAGAAAATATCAAACGACGTCATCCAATGGCTTTTCTACCATTTGGAGCGGGAGCACGTGGATGTATAGCGTATAGATTTTCAGAAATACAAATGCTGGTTGGTCTGGCGACGTTATTGCGTGATTACAGTTTCAGTCCATGCCGTGAAACTCCCATTCCATTGGCGTACGATAACTCACGTTTGGTGCTTGCTCCAAAGGGACAATTAATGTTAGAAGTTCAACGTTTATAGAAAAGTTTTGCCACAAGTGGTACTTAAAAAAAAAACTAAAACAAATTCAAACATTCTTATTACACAATTGTTAGTAGCGATCGAAAATGTTTAACTTTTGTCTTATAGTACACAACTACTTTATTGGTTCTTAATTTATTTCACTTTACTGAGATATTTACAATATACATGTAGTATACATAATTTCGCTTTAGGATTGTAAGGCATGGTTTGCTTACACATGTAAAAATCAGCACCGCCACAAGGGCAAGTACCAGTACCTCAGCACATCCTGAGTAGTTCTAAAGCGATTTGATAAGTTTATTTTTTAAATGGAAATGTATAAAGCAACTCTGTTGACTTTTGGAAAAAGGTACCTTAAAGTACTTGATAAGTAAATGCACTATCACTTTAAAATTCGAAGTGCAATTACTGTGGTACTTGGTACTTGACGGTTTTGGTTTTGCTTAATGATTTATGTATTCGAGCGTACAAATAGTTTCTAAACTTTGACTATTACTTTTCTTGTTTTGTTATATTTATTTAAATAGAATACTTGACTGTTCTATATTCGTATCAGATCCAGGCAACAAATCGAAATTCTAACTTTATAAATAAGGATTATAGCACTAGCTTTTGTTCGAGCTATAACTACGATTATAGTGTGTATCTCTATGATTGCACCGAATAAAAAGTTAGAGCTAAATGTTAATCTTCAGCTATAAATAAGGGTGTTGATACCCATAATCCTTACCGGATAGGTCTGATGCGTATACATGCTTGCTGCTTGTGATGTGTAAGAAAGCGATTTAATATAGTATAAGGTAATATTATTTTTTATTTTTAAACCTGCATAAATATAAAATCATAAGGAAGGCACGAACAAAAACCCACTATTAAATACATAAGACGTATAAACACAAATTATTTAATAAATTTTATCTGTTTTACTATAGCCTTTACAAGGTTTTCCACACATTTATGTAACAAAAAATATTTAAAACCAAATAAATTTTCTTGGAAACCTTATGGAGATATTTGTTTTTATTTAATAGGGCTACCGTACAATGATGGATCCAAGATTTTGGAAAGGAGGCTGGGCCCAATTTTTGTTTTATGAAATACATATCGAGAACATTTTTTATCCACAGCTATTGAAATATATGACATTTTGGATTCCGAAGGGTGCGATCAGCGTCTGGTTTTCTCTGAAATAAAATAATTATACCGTGGGCAAAACGCGTCTTTTGATATCCCTCCCGACATTTTTGGTTTTAGCAGTTGCCTCCTAAAGGAAACAATTACCCCACGTTGTACTGAGTTAATGTCTCTTTGTTAGGCAAAAAAAATCAAAACTATCAGCTTTTTCATCAAATTCGGAGAACCAGATCAGATAACGAATTCTACCAACTCAGAAATCAGAAAATTGTTCTACACATCGAAACTATAGATGACACCCCTGATTTATGATCGCTCGGGGCCACGTTTTTCCTTTTTTAAAATATATTTTCGAAATCATGAAAATAACCTTTCTCAGAAGGTGGAAGTTGAAACCAGTTCAGGGACTAGTACAGGGGCGTATCCAAGCATCGGATGCTAATGCTCTTTGGCGAATTAAAAATCCATAATGGTGCAAAGGTTTGAGGAGTGGCGTGGTGAACTCCCAATGATGTGTATAAAGGGTATATGTATATAGTGATCCAATTTCATTCAAAAATGCAACTCTGCAAGCTTTTCGAATTCGAAGTCTTGCCGATGACAGCAACTGTCACAGCTGGCAAAGTTCATTTTTGTTCATTTCGCTGTGAAACGCCGATTGTGGATATTCATTCAATTGCGAGCTGTGCGCTGTGCTCCAACAATAAAGTTTTTGTGTTTGTATGGATTGTGAGAAAAGTGGTTTGTGCTATTCGAAGGGATAAAGTTTAAAGAATATTTGATAATAGCCTTTGGTGAAAATTAAAATTTCTAAAATGTGCGGCAATATTTAGTGAGAGCCGCCGAAACAAAAAGAAAAATTGAAATTGTGTGTCTGCAATGGGAATTTACATATGTACATACAGATATTTATTGCGATGTGTATACGGCTTTTTGCTAGACAAGCATTTGCCAATGTGAAAAAGGTTGTAAAATTTGTATGAAAAACATCAGTGATATGCGTTTTCCTGTGGATTTGTATTCAAACAGTCTCAAAAATGAAGTTACATTATCGCATGGTACGTATTAAAGCAGACGTATTTTTGGCCAAACGTTTGGTGCATCCCTTCGCGTTTAAACGACAGGATTTTGTCAATTCTTTTGTATCATAAATCATAAATGGTAAATGTGTCTGTGAAAAAGGACATTGAAGCACAAACAACAACAAATAACGGAATCTCCAAAATATGCAAAGCAAAGACACGGAGGACGACAACAAAACAATGCAGCATTGCCAGGTACAAAGCAAACAAAAACAATTTATTGTCCTACTACAGACGAAACTTAAATGTGAATACAGAAATCGGCTCAAATCATTTCCAACATGCTTTCGGAGTTATAAGAGATCGACAGCAAGTGCTAAAACCCGTCCAAAAGTCTTGGGAGATACCAGGAATTCGAATCAACCAAACTAAAAAATTACCCAGGTACAGGAAAAACTTTTAAAAAATAATTGTCCTCCGGATCCGGGTCATGATTCCTGGAACCGATTCGCGTCTTCTGGCATCTCTCCCAACTTTTTTTGGACGTGTTTTCGCACTCGGTTGCGGTCTTGAACAATTCCAACAGCTACAAATTCAGAATACCAAGTATGGGGTTTAAGTTCTGTGTACCGAAAACGGGGTTACGATGAACTAAATGACTTGTGAACCTAAGAAACCTAAAGCTAGTTTATTTTAAGGTAGATAGTTCTTATGTAGTTCTTTACATATTCAAGATTTCCGAAGATAAAATTGGAGTTGTTAATTTAAAATATGGGTAATACTTTACGGCTTACGTCAAGTGTTAATACACGTCCAAAAATCTTGAGAGAGGTATTAAAAGACGCGTCTTGACCTCCGTAACAATAATCCGAAGGGGGAAAAGCAATATTTTGTTTCTGTGAAAAGTTATTAGTGAAAAACCGAAAATTGACCCGGGTAAGCTCCCAAATTCGGGGCCCGATCCACGTTTTTTATGTGCAGAACACCTTTCCGCGTAGGCGGCCTTCGGCCGCGCTTCAAAAAATAACCCTTGGCTACGCCATTCCAACTCCGGGTGTGTGCCATAGCCGTGGCTACCGCCACGGTGATGTCCTTCCGCGTGCCACTTTTTTCTCACAGGGTAGTGTGATTACAACAACCACATGAAAATGACAGAAAAATTGTGAACTTTAACTGCAAATATCTCGCAAAATTCTAAAAATATCGGATTTCCCCCTTCGGATTATTGTTACGGAGGTCAAGACGCGTCTTTTAATACCTATCTCAAGATTTTTGGGCGTGTATTAACACTTGACGTAAGCCGTAAAGTATTACCAAAATATGTATAACTATTTCACTGAATTTTTATTGCCAACGAGTAATACATATAAAACAGATTTTCCAAACCAAAAAACTGCTGACTGATGGCAACTGCTGATGGTGGGATGAGATAAAGTCATTCTGCTCAGAAGTAACAACATGTGAATCTGCAATTTAGAGCGGCATGTAAACGGCTGCGCGTGCCATCGACATCACAGTGCGCGTTGAAAGCCAGCAGAACCAGCAGAGCGGAGATGGTGTTCACAGCTGTGTACCTGCATGCATATCATATCGCACATTCCGTTTGCCTCCGATCTCCACGGTTTTTTTTTATCGTGCGCCACTTATCTAACAACAGCAGAGTTTCTTAGATACCAGATCACTTTTCGAGAGGCTTCTCTCTCCGTTTCGCTTTTTTCTTTTAGTTTATTGGGTGCGTTCTTTTTGATCTCAGTGGGAGAGATGCGATTTTTTTGTGTTTCACTTAATTCAATTTGTTGCTGTTTTCCATTTTATTGGCTTCCTGGTCAGTTTACCTTCGCTTCTAACATATTGCGATGTTTCGAAATGGCCAAGTTCTGTTTTCAACAAATCAACACCTTTACCTTCATGCATTGTTCATTAATTCGGGCCGCTAAATACGGACCATTTCATTGGTTAATATTGCAAAATGTGAGATATGTATACATATGTATGTATGTTTCCTTGGAAACTTTTCTCATTCGATATGTTTGTTTTGTAATAATCTAGCGGTGTGAATTTTTTATCAATAAATTTATATATTTAATTGATTTTAATCGTTTTATATCTACACTATTGTCGTTATCTGCAGCCATTATTCGATGCGCATTATTGACAATATAAATTGCTCCTATTAAAACTATGTACATATATGATGTTAGGGTGCCTCAATATTTATTTAAAAATTTCCATAATTTTCCGTAACATACATAGTTTTCTGGATTGAGTAAAAGCTTTTGGGTTGTCAAAATAAATGTAATTTTGTTATAATAATTTTGTGATGAAATTTCGTTAGAATAGAAATGTATGTAGGTACATATGTACATAGTATGTGTAAATAGAAAAATATAAGTACAAACCTCCATATTCATAATAAATAAAAAAGCTTTACAATGCTCTTAGAATTCAAAATTTGTATGAAAGAAAACACCAAAGCTCTTCAGAAAAAAAATCGCCAAAAATCAGGAAAATTTCTTACAGACTTGAGACCAACACTTTATCAGACTAAAATTGAATGCGCTACAAATCTGCATTTTTGATTTTCCCATACATATTTAAAATATAATTTAGTTTTTGTATTAGATCTTGATAAGTACTCTTACAGGAAAATAGTTAAAATGAATTTTCTGAAGCCGAAGTTGGTGAAAACATACAAAAAAATGGGGTATGCATAGTTTTGTCGGCCACTGTATGTATAGTATATATGTACATACCTCGGAAGTTAACCTCAAATATATATAACTATATATGAGGTATTTTTTTGAAATTGATTTTATTTAGAGCAACAGCTCAAATTACTTCCCTTCTTCCTTCCTGTTTCCGCTCACAAATCCATTCCTGCGATGAATAAAGAACGCCAAAGCCACTTCTACATTGAATAACCTGACTAATTTAGGTCTGCGCATTGCATGAGATACAGGGGGCACGAGGGAAGCTGTTGGAACAAAGCGGCTGTTGCAACATTTTTTTTTATCGTTGCTGTTGTGGCTACTTCTTCGTCTGTAGATCACATCACGACTTGCTACGTGACCTCACAATGAAGGGAAAATTTTCACAATTAGCTTGTTGATGGCCTGTTTTTGTTGTTATGCTGCTGGTTGCTTGACTGTCTGCTTGATTTGTTCGTTTGACTTTTCTTACCTTTGCCGATATACATACATACATATGGGCATTTCCACGGTAACGGACGCGACATTTGCACGCTTTTAAGTGCGTCCGAAACAATGAAGACAAAGTAAAAGTTTACATATGTTGATATTGTTTTAAAGGGCTGACGGAGTGCTATAGTTTAATATATACGGGGAGGATCTTTTACGAATAAGTGCGTAGTTATAAGCAATTATAAAGTGATACGGACGCGACAAAAAATAGAAGTTTTTTTGAGGCGCATTCATAAATATATAAAATTTAGCAAATTACGGATTTTTATGTATATACAATATACATGTTAATAAATGCGAACAGATGACTGATATTCGTAGGTTTATGAAATGTGATAATTTTCTCTTAGTTTTTTTTAATTGAGTATAGAAGAGATACGGACGTGACATAACGGACGCGACAAAATTTTCCATGAGTTAAGAAATAGAATTTTTTTTATTTGAACACTTCAATTTTATTGAAAATAAAAACTCAAGTAACATTATAGTAAAAACGACTTACGAAATTAAGAAGAAAGTTATTAGTTTTTAGTATGGTCTATTTTAATTTTTTTCTTTATTGAATAGGCGGTCCGAGCAACTTCAATAAATTTAAATTTTTTTTATTTTTCTCTCTATATTTCATTGCTATTGCTTTTCTTGTTTCTTTTGCCGTTTTTGCCATTTATAAAATTTAACTCTTGTTCAATTTCTACGAATTTATTTAATATTTAAGGTTTGTGGTAACGGACGCGACGAATTTCAAACACCGATAAATTTTATTAATCGCTTTTGCCGAGAGTCAATGGCTACTTTTCTTAAGTGAAATAATTTATTTGCTTAAAGTCTGAAAGCAATTTACACTTCAACACTTTTTGCACTAATGAGAACAATAAATGCTGTTTTTCGGTAACGGACGCGACATGCGAATGTAAGCAGAAGTAATCAAAAAAAACTACCGTTATTCGATCTCCACTAAGTCTGTCTGCTTGTTAAACATTATGTTACTATGAGTAGAAGACTTTTAAATTATAAAAACATCATAGTATTACTTTGAATAAGGGAATATAACACGGAAATAAAACAGGTATATTTGGTCAAAAGAGTTAGATTTTTGTACATTTTGTATACTCGTTGTATATTTCGGCTCAAAATTAAAAGAAAATAAAATTTTTTTTATATTTATAAAGTAAAAACATTTGAGATTTATTATTCATCAACAAAAAGTTTTCAGGAACAGTTTGAGTTTTGCACTTGTGGTTGACCTTTTTGTGAAAATGCCCATATGTATGTATGTTTGTACATATGTATGTATGTACATATGTGTATGTGAGTGTTTCTCGTTTACCAAAGTGAGAATATGAAATGCTGAAAGAAAGATTTTTTTGTTTTTGTTTTAATCTCATTACATTAACCTGATCCTAACTCAACAATTATAACGGCGGTTAAAAAACAGTTCATTGTGATCTCTTAAATACTGTTATTAATCGCAATGGTTATATTTTTTTTATTTAATGAGTAATCGTTTTATTGGTTTTTAAATTTTTTTTCTGAAGCACAACCATCTCTTTTTGAAATTTTAAGGTTCGTGGCTGTTCTTCATATTGAAAGTTTCAATTATCAGTCCTAAAAAGAACACCCTATACAAGGCCTGTACATACATACATACATATAGTTATATGTACATACATATGCGTGTAGCATGTGCTTATGTGTTGAGTAGCATCCCTGCAAAAAACCGAAATACTCCGTTCCATACTCCATAGAGTACTCCTTAAGGAGTATCGGAGTACTCCAACACTTATCCTCGCTCATATAAAAAAGGTGGTCCAATTTACATGGCGATGGCCGGTAATTGGATCACCTAATCCGACTCGGAGTACTCCATTTCTTTGCTTCTGAATACTCTATAGACCACCTACATGAGAGTACTCCCAAAATACTCCTATTGGATTACTCTATGGAGTATTCAACAGCAAAGCGAGAGAGGGAGTAGGAGGTCCTCAAAAAGAACACCTACTCCCTCTCTCGCTTTACTGCAGAGTACTCTATAGAGTAATCTTTAGGCAGCATTTTCAAAGTACTCTCACATAGGTGTTCCATAGACTATTCAGCAGGGTGCTCCGATATGGATTAGGTGATCCAATCACCGGACATGGGCTTATAAATTGGACCACCTTTTTGTATGAATGAGGATAAATGTTGGAGTACTCCCATACTCCAACGTTTTTTACAGGGATAAATCGCATGAATATTATCGGCGTCTTCTAACTCCCCTCGATGTATAAGAACACATGTTCATAAACACATACATATTCCACGGCTTGCCACATCACGTCTTGCCAGCGATGCTCCCAACTGCTCCGAATTTATAGTCTCTTTTCAACTGACTCATCCTTAGCTACCTCTGCCTCATTCATCATTCATTCGTGAACTCTTCACCCCTGCTATTTTCTTCGCTTTGCTCCTCTTTTTTCCTTGCGACCTTCGGCGAATTATTTTTCATCCAGCGCTGAATTTACATCCATACAAACATTTGTACAATTGCTTCTAGTCTAAAGAATTCCAACGTTTGGAATTTTTAACATTCTAGGAAAAATATGCCCCGTTGTCGGGGGTTGTCCCTCAGTAATGGTCGGCATACCTCCAGGAGTATTTCTATCATGAATTTGTATGAATACAGAATACGGCCTAAGAATTTATTAGAGTTGAATTTGCAGCAAATTTATATTTTTACTATATTAACGTAATCTCTATAAAATTTGAACGACATTTCCGCAAAAGCCAACTCAAGTGTCAAATCGAAATATGCTCTCACCACAAGCACTCTATCGTATTTCCGTTTATTACAACAATTTTCTTGCACTCGCATTTAGTTGCATGCTGTTTGACGTCAAACGTATGCTTCACACTTTCTTCACATACAACAACAATAGCAATATCAATATTACATATATTTAACATTGGTGCCCACAATCTTGTGAATGAACAAATTATGTATAATTGTATACTTACACGAATATCAACCCACACAGGCACCCAAGCAGATTTTTTCAAAATAAAAACGACTCTGAAGAAACTCTTCTCGCACTAGTTAACGATTTTGATACGGATGGGAAGCAATCGGTGAAGAAGCATGTTTAGTCCTCATCAGTCAATGGAAGTGCGAACTATGCAACAACAATGCACCAAAGCGGAACAACGCTTGTTTTCCATTTGAAGAATTCTTCTCTTAAGTGAAGCGATTTAAAAGAAAAGGTGAGCTGCATTACTAAGTTAGAAAATAGTCGCTTTTTCATCGCGCAGAAGAAGTATTTTCTCTCGCCTAGAGCGTACAAAAAGCCGTTGAAATGCTAGCTGGGAATATTAGTGTATGTACATACATACATATGTAACTTGGTGTAACAAACTTCTTTAAGAATTCATCCAGGTAGCGTTGTTGCAGCGTTGCAGTTCTTGACCTCAAAGTCGCCGCTCACTGCCATTGGATGATTTATTTGTGTAAAGTTGGTGGTGATTGAATTTTATTCCGATTTCGTTTTACTTGGGTGCGAATGGAGACCAAAAAGCAAGATCAAGTTTTTACATGGCCGAATTATAGGATCTGCAGCCATTTTTGACAACATTTTTTGAGCCATTCTCATGCATTTATGCTGCTTGCATCATTCCAATCATATTTTGATGTTTGGTTTTATTTTCTATTATTTGTTTTACAATTTTGTTCTCGCTTTTGTTCTAAACACATTTCCATCTACTAGCTTTTGTTTCCCTTCACTGTTGATTTACTTCTTTGACTGCTGTCTCTTCCTCAGTTTATCTCGAGAGGTCATTTACATTCAGCTATTGTCTTTACTACAATTTTCCACTTCTTTTCTTTATAAATTTTCTATCCGGCCATTTGCAACACTTCTAAACAATGCTCTTATGCAATTATTCTGCGGCATCAACGGTTTACCTTCAACTTATTGCAGTCTTTTTTTGCTACCTTTTTGTTTCCATTGCTTTAAACTGTTCCTGAAATTTTCTGCTTCTTTTCTTGCACACTTGAGAAAAACTGGAAATACTTTATGTCCGCTCACCTGCATGTTTTGTGCCAACGTGCTTGTTATATTATGTAAATATACATATATTCCTCACACGGTCGCCATATGCATATAACAGTAGTGATAGAATATGTTGATATGTACTAACTACTTTGCACTTTGATGTTCCACATGCTTCTGTAAAACCCAGCAACCGTCATATCACTCATAGTTCGCAAGCAGTCAAATACAAATTATTCCTCCTTTCACATTTGAAATCGCATAAATGTTGTACTAATCAAACCGTTCAATGCTGTCACTTTGACAGCAACTGTCATGTTCATGTTGTTGTTGTTGTTTTAACAACAAAATCACTCCCCGAAGGTTTTGGGGAGTGTTGTCGAAATAACAGTCCTTGGCCGGATATGAATCCGGTACGCTCCGGTACTCCCTTGCGGTACTGCCCGACTGTCGTGGGAGCGATTTGGTATGACCAGTGCAACCTTCTAGGTCATGTCATCCCTCCTTCCGAAAGGAAAGAGCCTGTCATGTTCATCATTTTATATTGTTTATCTCTTGTAATTTAAATGTTTGAGAAATTTAACTTGACCTCAACAACTCCAAACACGTTTTCCCAAAATTTTATATCTGAAGTAATAATGTTCATATTAAGCTCAATTTCCTGTTTCGTTTGTCTATTTCAATTCAAAAAATATTTTCCTCTGCATTGACGCCTTCGTACTAGCACTAAATTAATAATATTGTTAATTTTTCATTTCTATTCTTATATTTCTTTTAATATTTTTATCTGTCAATCGTTAGGTGGCGCTTATTTTATAGACCTTCAACAAACCCACATGTCTTTGATTTATTCATATGAACAGATTTCGTTTGGGTCGAAAAAACCGCGTTTCAGCCAAATATTTGTTATTTTTAAATTCAAAAAACAGCAGGTTGTCGTAAAGAGTTATGGGTTAAAACTTCTTGTTTTCAAGGTGTCAATCAAAATGTGTCGTTTAATAGACTACGAATTATCCAATAATGTGCACTATAAGATCATAAATCTGTGCTCTCTTTTATCCGTTACATGGAACCATTCATGAAATCACTGCAATCATAATTTTAACACAAATACTGCTCCATAGAAAATGCTTAAGTCGTGTTACTTTGTATGGCACAAATGCAGTTGTCAACTTAACAAATTCATTTCCGGCAAACATAAAATTAAAATGCAGTTACAGTACTTGTCCCTTGGGCTAGACTTGGTGCCTTTGCCTTATTAAATTAAATGCTTATTATGTTTATTAGCATTGGAACCAACTTTGAGCTATTTTCATATGCCAAACCAAGGGGCCTTTGAAGGAAATGAATGCAAGAATGACTTTCCTAATTCTTACAACCGGTCCCTGTTGGGAATTCAATATGCTTAGTTTATTTCTATTTGTGCCCATTTTTGTTTTTAATACCAACGTTTACAGTTCTTGTTGTTTAAGTTTCTTTCTGTTCATGAGTTATGAGAAAAACTGTCAAAAAGATCTATCAGTTTGAAATAGGGCCCACACGTACATTCTTTTGACCCAAAAACACCTTTTTCGAATCGACAATATGCTTCATAACACGCATTCTTTCTAGCTTTGATATGTGTTTTCCATGAACCATCTATTTAGATAACTTTGAATTTTCATACGAACTTCATTTTTAAGTTTTCATCCTATAACAAGTTGGGTGAAAATCTATTGGCATTTTCTTCTCCAACGAACAAAACAGCCAGTTGATAAAAAGGTGTAAAATAGGCTATAATAAAAATAGAGAAAGGGAAACAAACACTTGCTATTTTCATATGTAGGTCACAATGAAACCGTGAAAGTGCCGTTCATTGAGTTGACTGACCGTAAACCAAATACGACTGAGTTTATTGCCTCCACCGATAAACGCCCGTATGTCACTCGCAACAGCAACAATGCCAACCACACTACTCTCTGGTGATAACGACTCAATAATTCAAACTAATTGTTTTCTTATTCACATTTTTGGTTTAGCTAGAAATAAATAAATACTTCACATAAATATGCACACGCACCGCATCGTAAATGATGCATGGACTTGAAAAGCCAACGCCGAAATCAGATGCGCACTTTGTCATTAAGCATAATTAAGCATATGTTACGATCGGTCATTATATTTTGTAAATGGACTTTAACGCATGCTCGCACTATGTGTGAGTGTTTGTAGTATTCGGCGATACAGGCATAAGCATTCATTTGCGTTCTGGGTTCGGTTACCCGCACTCATGTGAAAAATGTTAGCACTACGAAAAATCTATACCCCATAATCATAAAAAATAAATTTGTTTATTTAGTTTCTTAAATTGACTTTTCTATACAAATTTTGAATTAAAAAACGCTGTAAACCTTATTAAGGCCCGGTTTTTCAGTGCAAGTTTAACTCAATTTGTCAGTTAAACTAAGCTTAAACTTGTTATGCAGTTTTTCAGTCAACTTAGAACGAAGTTTAAACGTTGTTTAAGCGGCCAATCTGCCAGGGATAAACTCTAGTTAACCTGTCAGCTGTTTGCATAGTTGATTGTTTTTATTGTGAAATATTTGGTGAGAAATTCTTGCTTCTGGACTTTTTAAATTTATTTATGTATGTTTATATTTTATTATCTTTTTCATTTAGCAATTGCGTTGAATATGTAAACGAATGTCATCTGTTGCCGATCTAGATAAAAAAAACCAATGTTGCCGTATAAAAAGCAGATCAAAAAAGCGGCCTTAAACTCTCACTGAAAAACCGCTTTGCAGTTTAACTGGAGTTTAAATTTATGCCGAGATTAGGCAAACTTAGTTTAAACGGAGCTTAACCAATGACTGAAAAACCGGGCCTAAATTTTTTAAATTTGTCTAACGAATAATTTTTTAAAATTCATTCCTTCTATACTGTATTCTTGTTTCCTTACTATTCTCTTCCAAATACTTTATTTTTGTTTTTTTTTGATAGTTCTAAAGTATTGTTAAGTTTTAAACATTGTTCTGTAGAGCTACTGATGCACTGTGAAAAGACATAGTCTTATAAGTGTAACGCATTGTACCCTAACAAAAATAAATAAATAAATAAAATAAGTCAATACCATTTTTTTAAGTAGTACATATGCTAGCTACACCGAAAGATCCCCGTCGTCAATGGCTTCTCTGCTGCTTACACTTCTAACATTTATCAGGTTATGTCTGATATTTATTAATTGATCTATGTATTTCTTTTGTTTATTTACAGAAAACATAATTAATTTCTTCTCAAGAGCAGCAGAATCTAACGCAAAAAGCAAAACCTGCAAAGCATCAACGAAAACAAAACGATTTCTAGAATTGAACTAAAACGAAAAGACGAAAAAACAAAAAATAGCAACGCCAATGAAGTAACAGCAAAACAAATTTAAAATCGAAGAAGCAGATAATACTAATTAAACCGAAACATAAAAAAAAACATGATAATGCGTGAAAACAAGTCGAGTGATTCGCTAAGGCTGTTCATGCCAATTGTCTTCAGTGAAGCTGAAGATTGAGACACTAAAGTCCTTGATGTTATCTGTCAATATTGATGATGATCCAAATATAGAAATCGTAACACATACGAGTATTTAGTGAAACTTGATGGTTATATAATAGCGAGCAGAAAAAAAATAATTCAAATTTGGGAGAAAACGAGCACAGCCAAATTGATAACAATTAGCAGCAATTGTTGGCAGTTTCAAAAATAGAATAAAAAAAAAAAATTGTGTTGTCGATCGCTTTCATAGCGCGGACTATTCTTTACTACTCAACTATTGAAGCTACAAGCTAGTGTGAATTGAGAGCAAAATGGATTTGAGTTTGGAACGTGAGAACTCAGCACTGGGAAGTCTCTTCCAGCAGATTATAAATGATCTAAAGGTAAGATTTTGCGTTTTGAAGCATCCATCCAATATTCCAATGTTATTTAACTCGGTATCAAAGGTTAAATAGAAGTACAAAAATTGTTTTGAGACTTTCTTCATATTCATAAAACAAATTATGCACACTGTAAAGCACCTTAGTTATGCTGTTCATTTTACCTTATGCTTCGTCTACTGAATTTTTTTAATGAAAACATATTTTTGTTGTTTGGTATCAAATAACAGTGAGAATGCGTTTTGTTTTTTCCATGAGCTCACAATATTTGCTCAAATTTCGAATTGAGTGCACATCGCTCATGCACCAGATAAGTCTATAAAACTTGAAATAAAAGTAAGAATTGTGGCCACAAGGTCAACAGCGTAACGGCACTCGGTTAAGTGTCCGCTCGATTCTCACTCGTGTGTGTAAAACCAGATGTTTTTGGAGATGGAAAAAGCGTTTGAAGAATAAGATAAAGACATGCGAAGAGCACACCAAATGGGTAAACAAAACATTTTTAATATTAATTTTTTTTGTTTATACCACATACATATGTATAAATCCCTCTTCTTTCCATTTTCACATACATATTTCTCACGATTGCTGCATTATGAAGACTGTGAGTGGTTTGTTTTGGTTTTTTGAATAAATATTCTAAATGCTTTCCGCTGAAAACCAAAGTGTGTACGCACTAATTTGATTATTTTTGTTTCTGATTTATTTTTAGTTTTCTAATTAGTTGTGTAATAACAAGAAAAGCTATGAAAAAAGAATTAAAGTTGGAGCGCTCAACATAATTAATGGATTTTTCAATGTGATTTTGAGCTGTTTATTAAAATCATGGCCTTGGAATAAGTATGCTGTATGTACAGCGGAAAGTACATTATGTATTGCTGATCAACTGCTGTGTTGCTGAAAATATTTAGTTCGGCTTTAAGTTATCTGTGAACTGCGATCTCTATCAATGTTCGTTTCGCTTTTTATTGTAGCAAATTTTTTCACCATTGTGTATATCCTTGCTTTAGTAGAAATTGAGAGAACTGAAACCATCACGAGCTATATGAAGTTATATATTTATTGTTCGGCACTGCTGGAAGAATTAAGGGCCGCTTTCATAAAAGCCGGTAGCCGCTAACTGGAGTTTAATTGACGTATTTTGTACGGTTAGCTGTCAAATTAATCACCGATTAGGCTTAGCCGGCTTTTATGAAAGTGTGCCTAAATCATTCCTTTAGTCTTTTCACTTTTCTATGTTAAGTAGGTGCATTTAATGCTTTTGATATTTATTTGGAAGGATTCTCCGTAATCCCTTGATAAATTTGGCTTGAATATAAAGATGTTTCGAATAAAGAAATACGTTGATTAATCCAAATTTGTATTAAATGTTCCCCCTTAATGGAAGATTCTAAAGCAGAGCGTTACTCGTATTTACGTCCCTGTTGAGCCCGCAACATCTATAAAAACAAACTAAAGTCGACCGCGTGTCAGAATAAATGCCAAAATGAATAATGCAGTTCAACGCTAGATTGCTGCACCCTTAAAATGTTCACAACTTTTTGTTTTGCATTCTCGTCTTGCCTGATTTCATATTCAAATAGCAAACGGTTAACTGTAACTGCATCTTAATTGCCGCTGAATCTCAGAGCTAAGTCGACTGCAGTCGGTTGCCTAAAGCCATTCAAACTCAAACTCATGCCGTAATCGCGATCAATGCACTGTCACAGACCAACCACAACTGCAACAACGGCAAGATTATGTCATTACATTGCCATGCCAAATGTCAACAAAACAGCTTAAAGTTCCTAAAGGCATTCGGCTGTGTAAGATTTATTTTGCCGATAAACTCACAGCAAACCCACACGGCATTTAGATTTATTTAATTCAATCGGTGTATCGACCGACATCACATTGTAAATTCTGCCCCAAATAGGTTGGTTATTTACGTTTAAAAAAATAAAAGAGTTGAGGTGAAAATGCCAACAGCAGCAGACACAACTTCACTGGCTGTTTTTCTTCGAGTATGTGTGCTCTACTTTTTCAAACGCCAATTCACTTGTAGTGAACCGATTTTTTATTTTTAGCACTTGTGTTAACTAAACAATCGATACACATTATCAAAATTCTCAAAGAACTCAGCTGAATTGACTTGGTTTCAACAGCTTTTATTGAATTACATATATAATATTTCAATTAATCCTTTTTCGTTACAGCCTCATACTCTCCAATGCGTTTGGTCCTATCTATGTGCTGTTTAAAATGAAGTAAAAATTGAATCAGAAAAAAATGTGTGCAGCAGGTGTTCTGCTCGGGGTTGTGTGGATATGAGTGCCCTCACTTACATAAAGCTGGCACACACCAATATACGTTCTTTAAACTAAAAATATTACACAATTTAAGTACAACCACAAACTGTGCCCTTTCATAATTGTGCGTGCATGAAAAGGAATGAACCAGGAAACTTTGTTACGATAGTAAAACTGCCGTCCTCTGACGAACTGATTGACTGGCAGCATCTGACGTGCCGTGTTCTATGGCGCTGCAATGTTGCTTCGAACTTGACGCAGCTGTCAGTATTTTCGTCTGTCTTTCACAATTTTATACGTATGAACATTACAATACCCTTCACGAAAATTATTTTCAAGCAAGAGTTTTTAAGAATATTTGCTTGAAACTTATTATATACGAACTATATACTCCGAAACAAATTTGGCAAGGGATAGCGAAAATCGTTCCAATCTATCATGACAGAAATTTACCCAGAGGGCTGCCCTCCAAGTTGTTAAAAAAATTGTTTGTACCTTTCCAGTAACTTGAATTATATATAACACGTCGGCAGTCGTAAATGGTATTTCTAACGTCCACACAGTTTGTTGTCTGTTGCGTGCTTCCACATTTTCCAACGCACTGGCTAGATAGCTCCGCCGTAGCTTTGACTTTTAATGTAACCTTAACGCTCACTACAAATGCTTTGAATAGTTTCTTCATGGAATTGAAGAGGCGATGATTTGCTGCCGCTACTGTTTGCGTTCTTATGGTTTGCCATTGAGTTTTCTGTTTTTAGCTTTTAATAACTAATGCGCCTTTTAGTTTGTTAGTCTTTGTGTCATTGCACTGATTTTTCCTGATCGTTCTTTGTTTTACGTTTTCGTTGATTGCATTTTATGTGTTTTATATTACATTACTTATTAAATTATTTGAGGATTTCCGCTGCAACTTTTAGTTTAAATAGATTTTATTTGTTCGGTTTGTTTTTGTAGGCCATACATTCATTGCAGAACACGTTTGTTTTGCACGCAACTTTGTCTCGTATGAGCTCACAACAGTTAGTGCATTGGCCGCTATAGCTGCTCTACTCATCCAGCTGGTTGGTTGGTTAGTTTGAAGCT
The DNA here is from genome assembly GCA_951509765.1 of Sphenella marginata. Taxonomy (NCBI): domain Eukaryota; kingdom Metazoa; phylum Arthropoda; class Insecta; order Diptera; family Tephritidae; genus Sphenella; species Sphenella marginata. Next base: position 1,041,609 of record OX608083.1, read on the forward strand.
GATCACATGCGTATTTGTTTTTACTTTGGCCTGAGTGCGAATCAGAGCATAAAAATAATGAGCCGGCAGTAGAAGTAACAAGACCGGCATTTAAATGTTTTTTTTTTCTGTCTTTCAGAACTCAGACTGAAGGCTATAAGAAAATCATAAACCCACTGAATCGACAGCGAATCGTCTAGACGTAAAGTTGAGCAAATTACAAGACCAACATATTTTTAAATAAAGTTTTAAATGTAAGATCGTTGGTCGCAAGCGCTTTTAAACATGAAAATATGTCACTTATCTCTGGCAGAATTGGAGTTTTATTATTAATTTCCCATTTTGCTCTCATGGTTTTACTTCACTACTTGCAGAATATATGAATTTTGATTTCCACCAATGGTGGGTTTTTATTTTTGCGGCGTTCAATAAACCAGCGCCCGCTAGACCGTTGCAAAAATGCCTGTTGTAGTGTTGCAGACGAGTGATAATGCTAAATTAATCATTAATATTAAATAAAATATAAATTATTGCATGCAAGTTAGAAGTCATAAATACATAATTACAGATATACGAGGGTAGTTTGCAAAGTACCCACTTTTACGGGAGTAGTTGAAAAATTAAAAAAAAATAGCAAAACCAAAGCGCTGGTTGGGCTTGAATTTGTGAAAAATGCACATTGCTGCTTCGATCGTGATTGGAAACAATATTTCAAGTACAATTTAAAGTAATAAAATAATTTTCGAAATTGAAGCTACCGTTGACCTTATTTGATTAGACAAAATTGTAGCTAAAATTACACTTCTACGACATACCTACATACATACATACATACATACATACATACCTGTTTAGTATTTGTATGTAATCCATGAAGGTGATATGCCGTTAAGTTTCTCAGTTTCTTTTTTTCATACAAATTGTGCCACATCTGATGCACGAAATCCGAAAAGACATAGCACCCATAGTCACTGAAATGCAAAATGTTATAACTTAAAAAGTGTAAAACAAAAATTTAAGTTATGATTTTTTTAATTTTAGGTGATGATCTACATATACATATGTATGTATGTTTGAAGTTGTTGTATTCACAAACATAGCATAACATAGTTAAATAGAAAGGTAACCTGAGGAAATTGCTCATCATAAATAAAGTAATCTTTATGTTATTTACACTCAGAAAAAACTTTTCATGGACTCAGTAAAAACTGACAATTTTTGTAAAGAATTTGATTTTCGTTTTTTTTCAACTTGTATATTTTCCCAGACATTTTGTGTTGTACATATGGCATAGCTCAGTGGGTAGAGTGGAAACCATTCATTCTTTTGGGTGTAGACATAGTGACGAGGCGTTGTTGGCTGTCATCAGCCACCATTTTGGCATGAGACAAACCGATTAACCAACAACCTCAACCACCGAGTATATTCGTAGCTATACAATTATTTACTTAGCTATGTAGTACGTATATATGTATGTATGTACATATGTATGCGCGAGTATGCTGATTATTCGATGGCAAGCAAGAAAAATGTTGGAAAACTTTTAATTTTCTGCACAAAAGTGAAATGCTGCACAAGTTCCAGCGGGTAAATATGAATGTGTGGTTGTGTTTTTTTTTTCGATTACCTTTCGTGGCTCAGTTGTTTGTTGTTTTTTCTTCCTCTTTTTTGTATATTTTTATTTACCAGGTTTTGCTTTTTTATTTTTAGTCCCATTGCTATTTTAAATCAGTAGCTTTGATGGTGGCACGAACCGTTTCTTTCTATGGCTTCTCACTTTGTTTTGCGTAAATTTAACTCAATTGTCATTTATGCTCGGGTTTTTAAACCTACAGACATATATATAATACATACATACATATGTTTACTTAGCTAAGCATTCAAAAGAAGTGATTAGCGGTTTTCATCTAGTTTTCCGGTAGTTGATCCTCCTTCCGTAATAATAACTTCACTTTTGTTTCTTTAAATTATAAGGGCAACGCCTTTTCACTTGCGATAAATGAGAAAGAGAAAAAAAAGTTGTTTTGGTCAAAGGAATTGATTACTTTCCCCATTTCCTGAGGAATTTAATTGTAATTGTAATGGAATTGAATTTTACCCAGCTCTGCTGACGATGACAATGTATAAAATAATTTCTACGTTTTAATAAATATTCATTTATTGTTATTTCCAATATTATTGCTTAGAATAACAAAAACAAATAATGCGCAAATGCATTTTCAAGCATTCATTCAATAATTTATGAAGGCAAACTGAAAATAGAAATGAGGCAGGGAAGAGTAAAATAACTAAGTGATTGTTTATTGAATTCACCCTGTGCTGGGTTTGTTGTCTAACACCATCCTCATTGGATAATGTGGTTAAATGGCAACTCACATTTGAGGGAATAAAAATGTGGTTGAAAAATCGATAAACGATAACTAAGGTCGTAAATTTAATTTTGTTTTTTATTCACGAAGTAAAGCGCCATGATGTGGGACCTGTGATCTATGCTTTATTCACTGCTTGAATGTCTCTTTTTAGTTGTTGTCGTTTTCGCCAGAACTGCATATAATTGAGCGCCGCAAATTCGCCAGCAATTTTAATCATTGTATAAAACGTCATAAAGCTGGCGCCTAAAAATAGGCTAACTGCACCGCCAAACGAAACAATCAGCTGATCGGAGCTGAACACCACGCGACGTCGTATACCGCGGTATGGAAGGCTGAGCTCCATAACGACAGTGCGTTCAAATTTCTGGCTTAGAACGCCCTCTTTCTATTCAAACCAAAAGCAAAAACAAAACATTTACAATTTCAAATATTTAAATGCAAACTTCCAATTCTCACCTGCATTGGTGGCGAAAGCGTTTGTTGTAGTTGCACATAGAACATGTACTCACAAAGTTGCACACAAGGCGCACAATTTGTCGCAGTCCAATTGTTTCGATGTAAACACAAAAGTTGTTCGATATTGCAAACTGGTAGACCCGGCGCTGCGGCGTAGAAATGGGGCTTACATTGACATAGTTCCATGGCGCGGCTTATACGACGATCCATGCAACATAGCGCCGTCGTATAGGTCTGAAAAAGAATTCTGAAGTTCGGAACGTATTCCCAATAGTTTTGTAACTAGTTGGATTACCTCGAAGTAGACTAGATTGCTTTCATCCGAGTAACGACACTTTCGATACTCTGCTGGTAAATTCCGTACCTCTTCTTCAGCGCTGAAACTGTTTATTTCCAAATCGACTGTTAGAACACGTCCTGGCGTTGCTGTCAAATAAACATTAGTGATATGGCCTGGCGCAACTACGTCGAATGGATTATGCAAATACTAAACGAAAGAAGGTGAATTTCAAGTTCTAGGAACATAGCAGAGGTCAAATACCACATGTACACCCGCTTTATCTGGATATTCTGGATATAACTTTGTAATGCAAATGCTCATGAAGAGGCAATACTCTACAGGCGTGACCTCGTAGGAATTGCTGAAAACGAAAAAAAAAAGTTCGGAACGATCAAACCTGAGACTTATAGAGTGGTAAAACTTATTATGCCAAGCTCACATATCTCCATTGGGTATGGTATATCTGTTGAGCTGTGATGTGGTGCGGCATAGACCAACCTCTGTGATTGCCGGTGCGAATATTAGGTTTTTTGATTTCGAGAGCAAACCATCTCCTAGTTCTTCAAGCTCCTGTAACTGTGAGAATGCAAATAAATGGCTTTTCAGTCATTTTATTCCACGTTTAAACGGTTTAAGTCACAAGTTCCCGAAATGCGAAACAGCAAACAACAAAAAATCGAACAACCTTTGTCTGAAGCATGCTCAAGCTCAGTTTAATTTCTCTACCTTTTTATCTGAGAAAGTCCATGCTTCAAACAAATTCTGAGATGGGATGTTTTTGAATCGAAAGCCGTTGGTCTTGTGTAATATCGGAATATTTATTAATATCTTTGTTTCGGAAACATTTGGGATTGTTTCTCAAAAACTTATGGAACTAGTGAACTTGTTCTTGAACACCTTTATCAAAGTGTCGACATAGTTAAGGGTCCACAGCGTAGAGTCGTTTTCGTATGGCATCAAAGTTTCCAAAGTATCATAGTGCAGCACATTCAACGTTTGTAGGAAACTCGAATAATAATTGTAACCGCTGTCGTTAGGCGCAAGCTGCCAGTTACTAAAGCAAATACAAAGTTATATATTTAAAACGCATTTGCCATCTAAGCATTGCACATACTTCTCGATGATGTTACGTTCTGCCAACTCGTTTCGAAAATCACTGCACATTGTTATACCCGGATAGAGGAAATCCCGTTTGTCCCACATCAACTCTGCTGCAAATAGAATCGGATTTTCGCGAAAACGTTTCATTTGATCTAAACAAATAAATATCGAATAATAAGTTGCCGAGATGACCATGACCAACCAAAATAGACGTTCCAGCCAATGCAAATCCTTTCGTATGAGATATGGCAAGCCATGAATTCCAGCCTCGTTAAAGTTGCGCCGTACAAAAGCGCCACAATTCATGTTTCACTGAACGGTGTTGCAGCAGATTTGTTTTTGGAGCACTAAATGCTAGTTGCAATTGCTATTGCTTAGCCTTAAATACTCTTATATTCTATACATTGACGCTTTCGAAGTTGCATGTTTTTGTGATGGAGCTCGATTGATGGTACAATGAAATTCCATCAACGTTTTTAATAATGATCGTTAGTTTCGTACATCCTTACAAGATAGTTTAATTGCATTTTGTTGTTGTTGAATAATGTAGCATTTTACAGTTGCAAACACGCATAACCGTGGTAATGAAGCATTTCATGAGGTCATGCCAATTAATCAGAAACCTCAACCAAACCCGACTAAACACACTTGGATTAGTTAAAAGCTGATTAGTTTGACTATTGAAAACCCGAAAGACAAATTACAAAACTAAGAAATTAGGCACCCTTTAATTAATTGTTTAATAAAAAGAGTTTATTCTGGGTCTGCTTTGTGAGGAGTGTTTTTATTTCAAAATTATTAGTGTTGAACTGATGCTATGTATGAATTAGGCATGGGACTATTTGAATAAACGATTTAATAACATTCGAATTTTTTTGGAACGAATGTTTTTATTCGAAAATAGTCCCACTACTAGAATGAATGGCCTGGATTCAACTGTAGCTCAGTATGAATAAATTTTGTAATAAAACTTTCTTATATACATATATTATTCTAAATGAAGGAATAATTGTCAGTGAGGTTCAAACATTTTCACGTTCACCCAGTTTAGGCAAACCTTATCTCCCGCTCTTCCCAACAGCACATTTAGTGGCACAAGGTTGGGCCATATGCTACCCATTTTTCTTCCCGTTTTCAAAATAAGTAAATCTCTACACAAGTAAATCTGTATGTTTATGCAACCGTCTATTTGAATTTTTTAACACAAACACTACCAACATTTATTCCACTACACACGAACTCTGATTGTCCCTACGCACTGGGTTTGTTATCATTTTTTACAATATACAATGTGGGACACTGTCAGATAGACAGGCAGGCATTATGCACATATGTATGTACATATATTCTGTTGATAGGGCCTGTGATATTTCTAGTTAATAAAGTTGGCAAAAGTAAAAAATAAAAAATCAAACAGTGGGCGTACATATGAACGATGAATGAATGAAAAACTGAAGAAATGAATGAATGTGGGACTGACACACATTTCAATATACGAAGCGGGGGTGGGGGAGTTGGCAAGGCTATTGTAGGACGCTCCATCGAACTGTCTATTAAAAGGCTTATAAATATTGCTTCTTATAAAATCAGACTTTTACCATTTGCATTTGACAGAAAATATGCTTTCTTGTGCGTGGCAGCTACTGAGTACAAATTGGCTACAGAATAAAGAGCCATTGTTGTTACCGTTGTTGTGTAAGCTTTTGTTTTTATTAAAAATATTACATTAGTTATTATGTGCCGAGTACGTTTTTTATTCTATGTCTCTTCGCTTTATGCATTGTCCTACTTACATAGATAAATACTTGCATTAGGGTATTTTATTTATCAGTTCGCTGATTTTATTTTTTCTCTCTCTCTGGTAAGTATGTTTCCCCGTTAGACCAGTATTTTTGCTGTTAATACTGCCGGTCTAAAGAAAGTCGGAGCGTTTCGAAATAATGATCCAAATGAATGAGAAAGAATCATAAAACACTCCTAATTTATCGCATTCCAGACTTGACTGGTTAGATGGCTGGTGAAATAGCTGAATCTAATGAGATTGTGAAACATCAAACCACCTGCTGCTCACTCTATAAGCGCGCAATGAGATTCGATAGAAATATTTTTAAAATCATGACATGCAGCTTGTTCGATTCGCATTCTCGAATAATGTGCAGTGACGTAATTTGCACGCTGAGCACAAAAACAAAAAAGAGACATTTAGAAATTGAATATTAATTAGCTATTAAATTTAATTGTGTGTTAGATATTCTATTAGCAATTAAAATGTTTTTGTTTGAATCATTGCGGCTTTGGCCGGTCCAATCGTTCGCTTTAAGTATGATTTATAGCTTTGATATTTAATGGTGAATGGATTGATGAATGGCTGATTTAAATTTAGAATTTGGTAATTTGCGGAAACAACTTCAACACTTTGGAACATTTTGCAAATATGCAGTACTGTTTCGAAAAACGTTTAGAAAGGGCTTTAACGAGGTTTAATAACTGTTTGTATAGGATTATATAACTGAAGTTTAGATTATTATTAAGAGCAATCATAGAGACAACTATTTACCCCTGCGGGTTGGGGCTTATAATATGCCCGCGGTAGGCATACCGGTCGTAAGAGGCGACCAATATGCACAAAGGTAATGATGTGCAACTCGATGGTCCCACCTCTCATTACCCATCTTCTCTTTCCTTTCGGAAGGAGGGATGACATGACCTAGAAGGTTGCACTGGTCATACCAAATCGCTCCCACGACAGTCGGGCAGTACCGCAAGGGAGTACCGGAGCGTAGCGGATTCATATCCGGCCAAGGACTGTTATTTCAACAACACTCCCCAAAACCTTCGGGGAGTGATTTTGTTGTTAAAACAACAACAACAACAAGACCACTATTTAACCGATTCTCTTTTATTTGCTTTCCAGGTATGGGTGTTTCAAGTAATAACTAAAACGAATCAGAATACACAATACAGGTTTTCTATTTGATATCCCAATAAACATTGAAGCAAGCTATCTAAATCATAACTTTCGAATTCTAAAGTATGATTATTTTTCAAAAAAATTTTATTAAATAATCACACTAATTGTAGTTATAAAAGCAAGAACATGACAAGTTTTACCTTGAAACAGAGTAAAGAAATGTATGCGGAACTCAATGACAGTAGTTTAAGTGATCGAGAAATCACGCAGAAACTGTTTCTAAATCTTTAGAAATACATTGAGAAGTTGTATGAATACCGAAGCAAATAGTAGAACAGATCCGCCAAACCTCTCCCCCAAGAAATTACTCAAAAACCTTAAATAATTAGAAATCTAAAATTCATCTCTAAAGTTTTAATAGAATCAGCATCTTGCACAGCTGATTTTATGCCGAGCACTGCTTATTAAAGTCCTGAAGAGAATAAGCTAGATATATCTTTGCCAGAAATTCCACAGAGATCGTCTAAGGTGTCTATTTATTCGGCCATTGGTGTATGGAAATTTTTTTTCAGCAATGTATCAATTTACAAATGTCCAGCAAAAACTTTAAGTAGTCGTACTTGTCAACAAAAGCAGTAGCAAAAACAACAACAACTATAACATAAATGAATTCATCAGTAGCGATATTAATTACTTTGCTTTATTGTTTAACTCTTTACGTCACGGTGGTTAGCGTTGGTAACCACCTACTTTTTATTGTTTTTACGACGGTTGGCGAAATCTATGTTTTTAATTTTGCACAAATATTGATTATTATTTTCTTTTAAGTGAAGAGGACACTAATAGCTAGAAATACACCCACCACATGTTGAGAAAATTAAAAAAAAAAAAAAAAAATACAAAAAAAAAATTTTTTTTTTTTTTTGCATTTATGTGTTACTTTTATTCTATATTCACCAATTAACAACAAAAAATAATTTTTTTATGTCGCAGTAAAGAGCGTGACGGAAAGAGTTAAATTGTTTTGCTGTTGCTGTTGCATTTGTTGTTGTACTCGTATGACTGGACTACGCTCTGGCTTATGTTCGATTGCTGTTGCTGCTGTTGGTCGGTGTTTATTTCATTGCTTTGTCTGGCTGTAGATTTGTTGTTGTGATGTCATGCCATTTTGATTGGCGTGTCCGTTGAACATCGCCAACACTAACCGTTTAGAGCTTGGACTCGACTCGGAACACGACAGCTACAACACTTCGACGACGCATCGTCAACCTCGCCATCCCACTCGTTATGGATGCGTCTGCAGATTTATATATATCACAGCAACAACAATTAAATTTAATGGATATTAAATTGCGACAACAAGCAATGAGCAACAACAACGAGTTGAGATTTTTGCGAAAATAAACATTTGAGAGCACAGAAGGAGATTTTGAAAGAATGTGGCTGCGTCCGAGCAGCTGGCTCAGAAATAGCTGAGTGCAATTTTCGCAATTTTTTTTTTCTTTATAAGTAGTACCTAATATGAAAATAGTTTAAAACACTTTATCGAGGTATGTATAAACGGCATTGCAACGTTCACGTGGGCTGCAGCTTTTTACGAACTTTTTTTTGCTAAGGAAATGCATTTGGAGAATTTTTTTGGTTCTTGTTTTTGCCTACATGCACAATTATGCAAATTTAAGTAATTGAGCAGAGACAGCTCGCAAGTTGTTGTAGCCCAACACTCAGTTTTGCTTGTCACAAACTGAAGACATTCATTACACCACCCTTCGGTTTCGTCTCGACCTCCATTCTACGTGCAAATGCCTTAATCATTTTCAATTGAATTGAATTGAATAAGCTTTCAATGTCACTTTTGCAATTTTTCAATTCGTTTGTTTCTTGTTGCACTCCTCTTCGGACCGTGTACATCTGAAAGGAAAATCTCTTCATACACCAAATGACCAGCCCAACCCACCCGGCCCACTAGGGTAATTTACACAAATAAATATCCACTGATTTCATTATTATTATTGTTGTTGCATACAATAGCACTCGTATAATGCGTACAGCAATTTGCAATCGTCGAATACCACAAAAATGTGTTCCAAAGAATTGCAGTGGAAACGGTGGAGGTGTGAAACTCTTTATTGAAATTTCAGGATTTTACTTTTAAAGACCGCGAATTTTCATACATCGGAAATCAAATTTGAAGTTAAGTTTTCTTACAAATTGGAAAAGGAATTAAAATTGTTAAATTAAACGATCTAGCTAAGGGATTTTCAAACCAGCATCCGAGGTAGGACGCGCTTTCACTCAGCCTGGGATACATACAAGCGCACAGTAAAAGTGCCATTAGCAATCAATTTCTGATAGATATATATGTACATATGTAAATAGATGCCATAAATGTCACAAAAACAGCTGACTGATTTCGTTAATAACCCATCGAGGTTATAGGTGAATGACATGTTGTTGTTGTAGAACGAATTCGTTCAAATTGACTAAAATCCAAGTAGTGCACACACCCACATGCGGATTCATCCAATAGCGGCAAAACAAAATCAAAAAATATTTTTGCTCTCTACTTTTTAACCTCATAAACACGTGGTTTATACCTCGTTCTCTCATGAAAATTCCAAAAGCAAAACCACGATGAAGCTATAAATCACACATTTACCCAATCCCTGACCCACAATCCTCGACCACCTTCGCCCAACAGCATTCGTTCACACTTTGTTGCCATCTTCTGCGCATACAAGTTTGGTTATTTGTAATACCCTGTAAAAAACGTTGGAGTATGGGAGTACTCCAACATTTATCCTCATTCATACAAAAAGGTGGTCCAATTTATAAGCCCATGTCCGGTGATTGGATCACCTAATCCATATCGGAGCACCCTGTTGAATAGTCTATGGAACACCTACGTGAGAGTACTTTGAAAATGCTGGCAAAATATTACTCTATAGAGTACTTTGCAGTAAAGCGAGAGAGGGAGTATGTGTTCTTTTTGAGGACCACCTACTCCCTCTCTCGCTTTGCTGTTGAATAGTCCATAGAGTAATCCAACAGGAGTATTTTGGGAGTACTCTCATGTAGGTGGTCTATAGAGTATTCAAAAGCAAAGAAATGGAGTACTCCGAGTCGGATTAGGTGATCCAATTACCGGCCATCGCCATGTAAATTGGACCACCTTTTTTATATGAGCGAGGATAAGTATTGGAGTACTCCGATACTCCTTAAGGAGTACTCTATGGAGTATGGAACGGAGTATTTCGGTTTTTTGCAGGGTACTTGTTGTTGTTGTTGTTGTGTGAGTGTCCGCAATTTATGCGCCTAAATTAGTTGCTTTTATTTTGTGATTTTAGGGCGAAAATGCCTAAAAGCGAAAATAAACATTAGAAATGATTTTTTTGTTTGTGTTTCATCCACATGAGCGAGATCTAAATAGCTTGGTTTTGTTTTTGTTTGTTACGCTTTTGAAATTGCTGGTTGGTGGGAAATTCATTGTGCTGGCGGCTAAAGTGAATGGATGCCTCTTGTGGATTTGCTCGATGGGTATTTGGTTGTCAATATTTATGTATGTATGTATGTAGGTTATTAGATCTGTAAGTATGTAATAAGCGTCTCTTTGTTCTGCCAGTAATTTCTTTGTTTATTGTTATTTTTTTAAAAAGAACAATTCTAATTATTGACTTGATTACATAGAGCAACGCCCAACCTTAAAACAAACTAAAGCTCGTAGGAAGTTTCATTTTTTGGAGTGAGTAAGCATCATGGTTTCTAGTGTCCGGACGGACGGACTTGGCTAAACCCACTCAGCTCATCGACCCGATCATTTCTGTATACTTATTGGTGGATCTAACTCTTCTTCTTCGTATACTTACAAACAACGCACCAAAGTTATACTATCTTTTCATGTTCAATCATGTTCAAAAATCTCAACGGCATTTCATTTTAATTCCCATTGCATTCCCAACGAAGCAAAATGTCAGCTATTGAACGCTCACATTGTTTCAACTCCAAATAGTTTTCGTAATCAAATTTATGTAATAAAAAGATTTGCCAAAAGCGAATTAATTTTCCAATACGAATACGAAGACACAGAAATGTTAAACAAAAAGTGACGCCATTTACTGAATTCTCTAAGGGGAGCATCCGCACAATGTGCGGCACTGTTTCACTTGGTTTTATTATTATTTTGTTGAATGGCAGTAATTATTTTGTGTGAAATCTGTTTGTTAGTTTGTGCTTTGTGGGATCGCTTCATTCAAGTCAGTCACTCACCTCGTAAGCTTTGCTCTTATTAACATTTATTGTCGTTGTTGTTATGTTATTGGATTCGTTCATGCAGTTCTAATGAGATTCGACACGTTGATCTTTGTCTGGGCCGCTTGACTTTGGCAAACTTCCCACACTTTGAATGGATTGTATTTTGGTTCGTCTTGCTTGCTTTGGCGTAACCGTCTCATTCATTTACACACTTTTTACATACCGTTTATTAATTCGTTTAAATAGAAAGTGCTTGTGTACATGCTATTTAGCACATTTCGCACGTTTTATTGTAAACACTTGTAACTCAACATTTCAATTCTTCGACCCACATTTTTAAATAATCATAAAAAAATTCCACCTTATATAAAGCTTATTTTTTGCCATCAAAGTGCTTATAGCACAAGGTCTGAAAATGTTGACAGAAAAATAATTTGTGGCTAACCTACAAAACAGTGAAAAAAGAAGCAATACCGTTTGGAAATCGGCGGGTTTTCATTACAGCCGTGACGTAACAAAAATCATAACTGCATCGCACTTGGAACGTCCTCATTACTTCATATTGGTTTCGTCTATAAATTCTGAAATATCATACTTCTTCCACAAAAGAAATGCACCGCCAGACATATGTATTTATTTCAACTTTTTCGCATAATTATCGAATATTTTTTTTAATTTTTATGTGTGTGTGTGTTTTGTTTGCAATTTTGATCGTTAAAAAAACAAAATGAGGAATGGCGGAATCACTTCCATTGCGGCATCCATTGTGTCGCATGTGCTCGAGTTGAAAGCGAATAATTTAGCCAACATTTTGCAACAATATAACAAGTTGCGACAATTAAGCGTCAAACCGACAACAATGTGACAAGGTACTGACTGCCATTGATATGATATTGAACTACTACTACATCTACAGCAAAGACGTTTACTTGCACTACATACAATGTATGAATGAATGCCGTTTTTGGTTTTTATATATTTCTTGGCGAACGCATAAAAACCGCAGTCAACACTATGCTGCGCGTATTTGATATCGGGCAACAGTCGGCCTAGCTGTCGTTTGCGTTCGACAACCCATTGAAGCTGCTTTTTAGACATACCCAATAAACCATCAGAATGAAATTTCGAAGGTTCCCCATTTTGTTATATCATTTCAGATGGATGTTTCTTCGAATTGTGATTTTCAGCTTGGATTTGAGTTGAGAAGCGTCCATTTCGAAAGCATGCCTCTTCGTTCATGATTGAGTTGGGGTTTAAAAACGGATATCTTTCAATTTAACAACTAGTTAAATTCCCATAGGCACATTTTAAGCCTTTTCGCTATCCAGTAATTACGCCATATTTGACAACTAACCTTTAGGCATTGGGAACAAGGTTAGCTCTCAAATGTAACTGAAGAGATTGCACAAAAATGTGTATTGGGCATAAATGTACCATAAACGAATTAGTTTTCAAGCTTTTGTTCAGCTCTTTCGGATGCTTCGTGGCACGTTCCACTGCTCATATTGCAAAAGTTGGTTGCGTTGAACCGCAAAATGCGCGAGCGGTCAATCGGTGCTAAACCACAAAAAAAAGTTTCAAAGACAAGCAATTTCACTTTTGAATGTTGAGAATAACGGAAAAATATTCACCCAAAGTGTGGAGTGTATGACAATTGTTTGAGATCATCGAGAATTCGGCTCCGAAATGATTCTAAAATGGTATGGCAGTAATCCCCAGAAAGTCCCGATAGGATTTTTCTTCCTCTACTTCGCTGTCGAATAAATGTTTTTCTCCCCTTTTTTATTTCTTGGGCTTATCAATCGACCTTGTTTTTTTTTATTAATTTCTTCAAGAAACTTTGAAGGTGAGTACATTGTGTGACGCAAATAAAAATCCGAAGTATGCAAAAAATATAGAAAAAGAAAAGCAAAGCCAAACAATTAAACGATAAAAAGGCGGAACTCAAATTTGCTGACTTCCAAGTATCCAATTGTGCATTATCGACGAATCTACGCATGTTCGTTCGATTGTGTGTGGGGAGTTGAGTTGTGAGGTTATTTTTAAACTTTGTACCAATTTATTGTCCACGAGTGTCGTCAAAGATTAAATATCAAAGCGAATATTTGTGCAACAAGTTGTCTGAATTGCGATATAAATAGTGTCGCATGCAAATTACAGTTATTACTCGTAGAAGAGATGTGCGCTCTTCCTCTTTGCGCTTTTCATAAATGTTCTTAGCGACTGAAATTCGCTTTTAAATTCATTCATTGCAATGAATGGCTGGCTGTGAGCGAACAATGAAAGCATCCAATGTTACTTGTGTTGAGTTGATGATGATTATGATGCAGCTGCCTCCCCGGCGAAGTCATAAAATCAGCAACAACAATGACAACACAAAACGACTAAGATGGATTATTGCATTGTAATACTGTGGAAGTGCTCCTCATAATCACACAAACACTTTGCTGGATCTCGTTTCGAGGTTACTGAAGTGCGCCTGAATACTTGAACGCCTTTGAGCCAGTGCTGATTATCCTTTTTAGCTTCAGGTTTATGAGCCTTGAGCTCATTTATAGGCTTGGTATTTAGCTTTTGTTTGAACAGTGTTTACCTCAGGCCCTTTTTTCAACATATTCACTAGTTGCAGCATATTGCTTAACTTTTTGTAAAGTGTATGAATTCACTATGTATTAACCTTTCCAATTTTTAATAGGTCAAGTGTTTAACCAACCGCCAAAATCCTTGTCAGGGGCAACGTTACACTATCATCATCATTCCATTATATCCCACTACATTCTTTAAAACACATAAACTCATTTACTCTAATATTGGCAGCTTTGTAAACTTGAATTTGAACGCAGCAAAACATGCATCGACATGTACAACTTGTGCTCTCACATTCACCTAAAAACGCTATTTACACGTAGACCTTGCAGTAGCAGATTAAAGACAACGAAAAAGGCACAAAAAGCTCGCCAACATTAAAAATGCTTACCAAAAGTACGAAGGCATAGTGAATGGCCCAGCTCAGTCGACTGACTGCCTGCCAATTGGGACGAAGATAGCATGGGGCGCTTTTGTGGAAATGGATGCCAAAAGCGAGCTATCTTTAAGCGAATAACTATGCAAGAGTGTTTGTTGTTGTTGTTGTTGTTGTTTTTGTTGTTTAGCTGTCACTATACATAACCTAAAAATCAATGTGGGACGCTGAACTCGTTTTGCGCGCACGATAGTTAAGCTCTCAACGCGCAACAAAAACAAAACTAACTTAAAAAAAAAAAATGCCAAATATGAAAATGATTACATAGCCACTTAAAAAGCGCATGAGGCAAGTTGCAGACGATTGCTGCTGCTAGTTGGTATGGTTGTCTGGAACTGTTGGCAAGCCGTTCATAGCTGAATGAATGGGTTTACTCTACGACGGCTATCTAATGGTGCCTCTCAGCTTGTACGACGCTTGTTGCATGACGTATTTAGGTAGGTCTCGTTTGCCTGTCTGCTTAACTGCCTGTTGGCCTAACTGGCTGGACATTTCAAGTGTTTCTTATGCTGAAAGCAATGCGCCATAGATAAACAGGAATGTATACAACAGCTTGCCACAACACCAAAATACTCAGTGAAAAGCCCACTTCCAAAATGAAAATGCCTACATACATACAGAAATGCATTCATTCATGAAGTTGTTGTTGTTGTATGTTGCGATACAATAGATACGCAAATTCGTGTAGGATGTTAGTAGGCTATTGGAAGCGCTTCAAACAACAGTCGACAGCTAAGACGTGCTCATGCGGCAGCTAAAATTAAAACTGAGTTGCATGACTACCACCAACTCGTTACCCACCCATACTTGCCAATCTTTCCAGTTTCACACAGTTTTTTGCGCTGATACAATGAAACGGTTGAAGTTGTTATGGAATTTTGCAATTGTGCTTTGGGAGAAATAAAACCAAATAATTATTTGTAGTTTTATTCAGAGAATATTGGTTCTACGACGGTGCTGCAGGGATTTTGTATGAAATTAGACTTAGTTTGCTTTAGGAACATCCAACATCAGAAATAAATATCCATCTTAGTACTTGATACTCATAAAGGTCAGAAGGTGATCATGAGTGCTGCGATGAGGGTTGTGATTAAGTTCCATACCACAACTGGAGATATAATGATTAAAATCGGGCTAGATTCATAATAAGTGCTGAGACGCCTGCAATCCATCGAGGTTCTCTCTCTTTTATCACAAACTTCTGTATTTTTTATTTTGCTGTTTATTAGGAATGCAATATGTCAGCTCTGAGTGTGCAAATGAATTGGCACTGAAGTAGAGTAGTAGTTGTAATCTTTAGTTATCGAGTTGTAAAAAATATAAACTGCTATCATTTATTTCCCAGTTGAAACAGCTTAATTATGTGTTTGTCCATACAAATTTGTTTGTTTTTCTCCACTCTCCGTTCACAATAGAGTTGCCAAACAACTCTTCCGTTCACAGCACCAAATTGGTTTACTCATTCAAGTTAGGTGGTGTTGTTGTTTTTTTAAATACAATTTACTGTTTTTGCAACTCGCTTAAGCACGATTTTGGCTTTCAACTTGTCTAATCGTAATGGGTGTTGCAAGTTGCAATTGGCCCGCTATCGTCAAATATCATTCACACTTAAATTGACAGAAATTATCAACGGACTGACAGTTTTACTTTACAACATATTCACAATAATTAGCACTAGCACTCTTGTTCATTTTACTTTTTATAATGACATATTTACATTATTGATTTTTGATTACACACGAGATGCGCAATTGTTGCAATTGCTTCGTGCCAATGTTCGTATGCGCTTTTACGAGTTTAATTGTAATACGGCATAAATAGGTTTATGGGACAATGAGCATGAAGAGCTTTGCTTACTTCCATTTTGTTTGTTTTTTATTCGTAAAAAACTTTCATTAGTGGGCCTCTCCCGATTCATATGTTTTCTCCAAGGTTGTTTGAAAATTGTTTATAAGTATTTAAAATTTGTTTGTTGTTTATTTATTGTGAGTGCTCCTTGGTCTAGGAGACAAATTATAATAAACATCAACACATGGCAACTTTGGGGGTTTTTTGTTTAAAATAGTTTCATAAGCTTGCTTCAGTGGTATCATAACTCATCACTAATATGAACTTTCTTGAAAAATTCATCTTTTTACGCTCTTAGGAGCTGATATAACAAGGCCAAGTGCACCAACCACATGGTCGAAATGAGTGCATACATTACCGCGGAAGAGGGTTTTTTTCTCTTACCCCTGCGGGTAGAATATGCCCGAGGTAGGCATACCGGTCGTAAGAGGCGACCAATATGCACAAAGGTAATGATGTGCAACTCGATGGTTGATCTACGGATGTGATGCCTCTCACCTCTCATTACCCATCTTCTCTTTCCTTTCGGAAGGAGGGATGACATCACCTAGAAGGCTGCACTGGTCATACCAAATCGCTACCACGACAGTCGGACAGTACCGCAAGGGAGTACCGGAATCGTATCCGGCCAAGGACTGTTATTTCGACAACACTCACCAAAACCTTCGGGGAGTGATTTTTGTTGCTACAACAATAACAACAGGTTTTTTTCTTATCTCACCAAACCAAATTTCGAATCATTAATTATTACATTTTCATGGTCATTTGTTGTGTAATCAAATATGGACAAAGCGGCTTTCAGCTATTCAGCAAGCAATTCGATTTTTAACCATAAAAGAGATCACATTTATAAATACTAGAACTTGGTCATTACGCTTCCAACGAGTCTGGTGGTGGCGTCATTGTTACAACAACAACAATCAAAGTAAAAACTCGGATGTTTTTATATTTTTTAGATTTTTGTTTTTGAAATGCAATGGATTTGGCTCTCTCTTTCTGTCGGCCTGGCCATTTAAAACTTGTTTTCACTTTTGCGTATTTGCCATAACTTTTTTATGTTTTATAGACAAATAAACAAAACATTTATGTGTACAAATATATTCATGTATTTATTTATTTGATGTGAGCTTTAGTGTGCGGCAATTGTTGCTTACGCCGGCACACAATTTGTTGTACTAGACATTCGAATCTCGTTCGCTGTTGGCACATGGGAGCACTGTGGTATGTTTGCTGTTTCAGGGTTGTGGAAATATATTGTAAATCTTGTTTCACGAATTATCTTTTCATTTCAATTCATGGGCTTTGCCCATCTCTGGTTGTATGTTATTTTTCCTACTGCCGAATAATGGACAGGAGGCAGAGGTCTTTAAGGAAAGGAAAAGTTGAAAAAATCTTTTTTGATTTTGCATTAAATTCGCAAGGAAGGGAAAAGTTTTGAATTCCTCTGTGGAAACTCACTAGATATACAGTTGCAAGTAATAAAATTATGAAAATTATTTACGAGGTTCTCAGCACAAAAAAAAAATTTCCAGAGATAGTTTATTTAAGAAAAAGTGTCCTTTGTTTTTGTTCTCTTAGAACATTGTCGTGCGTCGTTAGTAACCCAAACCTGGCTTCAGAAAGAATTAAGAGTATAGTTCTCTCTCTTGCACTCCATTTCCGTGAATATGAGACAGGTTTAATGATGAAAATGTAATCCTACTCTAGCCCGTAAGCGAAAGACGAGGCGTTGCATAGAAAAGCAGAAGGGCTTTTACCGCCACCGCTAGCAATTGCTTGCATAATAGTTGTGCCCATAGATTTACTATCAACACGCTGCGTTTACTTAATTAAATTGTATTTTTAAATGATTTTCCTTGCTTTATATTTTGCTTTTTAATTAAAAATACACCGCTGTTATTGCAAGCTATTAATGACCAATAAAGACGTGGTTACAAGCAAAGCATGTTGTCTCATCCGTGATATTACATTTATCCTCCGACTCTTACACTTGCTTTTTTGCACGCCCAAACACTCATCCCCGCCTCTTGTTAATTGAAAAAAAAAAAAAAAACTACAACAATACCTCATAGTCTGCCTTGATTTTTGTTTCTACGCGCTTCATTGGTTGATCATTGAGTTAAACTCAATCATAGCGGTCGTTGAGTTAAGGATGATTAGTGATTAATAAAATAAAAAAAGGTGAATTGACTGGCATCTATGTAGCAACAACTATTTATGGAATATTTTATTAAATTTCAATTTGAGATTGTGATAAGAGCTCTATCTGAAGTGCATAGAAATTAAGCGAAAAATACTCAGGTTGTGTGGTTGCCATCTATCAGTTTTTTTTGCAATAAAATAAATTATTCCAATATGGGTATCAACCGGACCAGATTGGGCCACCTAAAAACGTAGCGTAAAAATTTATTTACATTGAATTAAATCAGCCCACCCTAATATGCATACATTTTCATTTTCACCACCCTCGAAATACTTGTCAGTGTATCACCCTTTGTTTCTGCGCAGCAGGCCTTCATATAAATAAGCTTCCGTCGTTTTGCTACCGGATAGCTGTTCCAATAAACTTTTTCCTTTAATTTCATTGTTGTGCTGCAAACAAAAATAAAATCATTTATAATTTTTATGTTTTTTAACATTGTGTTTGTTGTTTTCCATTTCAAAAGTTTTTGCTTTGATGCGCTGCTGTTGGCTGTTATTTCATCCTCAATTATCCATCTCCGTTCCCAACCAACTTTATTTTTTGTCTGGCTGCAAATTTAATTTATGGAAAATATGTTGAGCAAAATGCTGTTTTATGAAATAACTGTAAAATGCAACTTAATTGAACTTAATTTATTATGAAACTTTTATTCGAAACGAGTTGCAATCAGCAGCAGTCACTTAATGCTTCAAAAAGGAATCTATTCATATTTTTACTTTATTCTAAAAAAATCTCTACCTTTTTATTTCCATTTTCAGAACACATCGCCTCTCTGGGAAGACTTTCTTACCAAAACCACGAAGTTGCATCAATGTCTGCGGTAAGTAATTGCTCGTTGCTCATAAATCTTAGAAGCTGGAAAACTTATTTACCTTTGCTTTTTGTTTGTTTTGTTTATTCTAATTTTGTTAATGATTTGAACAATCAATAAAAGTAAATATTTATAAATTGTTAAAATTTTGTATCTTAAAAATAAAGGTCCGCAGAGTAGGGGAATACAAAATTTGTATGAGTCTTTTTTTAAATTTTGAGAGCGGTTTTTATACCCAGAAACGGATTGAAAAGGAGTTTAATTCTTCCCGTGGTCCTTACTGTTACTAAAAGCATTTCAAGGTAAACTTGATGAATTTCCAATATTTGTGGCCAGCCATCCACCATAAACTATTTTAAATTTAATAAAGATCGCTCCCATAAATTTTTCATTTTACGAAAACATTTTTGGCCAAAAGTGTAAAAAAAATGTGAAAGAAATTGTTCAAGAGCAAAGAAGCACAATTCCTCTTTGTCTGAGTTTACATTATTCTCCTGATTCGATTCTAATTCAATTTAATGTGATTTTTATGTTTGTTTATTTGCAGCGCCGCCATTCAGGCAATCGCCGCGTATTTGGACGCATTCCAAAAAATCGCAGACGCAGCCACAAACTCAAGAGGTAAGTTCAAACCACCAACGCCCAGCAAAAGCCAGTACATGTTATCACATATTTTGGGAATTTAAACGCTTATAAATGTATAGGATGCCCTATATAGTAAATACAATTTTTTTCAGCAAAAGCTCTGTGAAGTTGGCACCTCCAAGTGGGAGTAAATAAAAAAACGACATACCATTCGTTTGTCCAGGAAAAATTTTCGTTTGTCCACCCCTGGTTCAAAAGTTATTTCGAAAAAAAGAAAATCGGTGTGAAGTTGGCACCTCCAAATTTGAAAAATCATAAAAATGGCACGTCGTTCGTTTGTCCATCGTTTGTCCACGTTTGTCCAGGAAACATTTTTTTTTGTCCACCCTTGGTTCAAAAGTTATTTCAAAAAAAAGTTTTTTCTAAAAAAGAAAAAAAATTATTTTATTATTTTTTTTCTTTTAATTGGCTAAATCGTTTGCCCATCGTTTGTCCAGGAAAAATTTTTGTTTGTCCACCCTTTGTTCAAAAATTATTTAAAAAAGAAAATTTTTTTTTAAAAAATGTTGATGAAAATTAGTCATTGAATCGTCTTCTAGAACTGTACCCAAAAATTATTAAACATGAATTAAATTCACTGAAACTGCATCGTTACAATCTTATCCACCTAAATGTTACCACTGAAAATAATTCAATTGGTTTGCCATCATCTGAATTATTTTATTAACTATACAATTTTTTTTCAGCAATGTTCTATGTACATATGTTATAATAATGTTCAAGTAAATAAAAACTGGTTGAAAAGTTTCTCTGATTTTTTTAAATTTTTTTCGTCGACGGTGTTGAGTTTGTTCTTCCATACAACGTATGAACAAAATTTAATTGTGTATGGAAGAAAATTTTGAACAAGCCTGTATAAAAAAATATTCTAGAAATCCGGGAAATTTTTCAACAAGTTCTAACTTGGTGATGCAAAATAATAAAAACTCACATTGTGCGAGGGCGTAAATACCCTAATTTAGTAGTCAAATATCAAATTATCACAAGTATCATCAAAAGTTTGTTTTCAGAATTTGTATGTGGGGTTTCAAATAAACTTTATTTGAAGTGCATTTTGCCACTTGGATTGTCGCCGTTGGATATTTCTTCTTGCTTTGAGAAACCAATGCTACCGGAATCAATTAACGCTTATGTAAGATGCAATCGTTGGAATTATTTCAATATTCCGATTATTGAAGATTCAAATGAAGTTACCACCCATTCATCAAATAATTCAGAATATATTCCATGTGATATTCCTAAAGACAAACCTTTTGAATACCCTCCGCTCTTTACAAATATAGTTCTTTCGAAGGACGATTGGGAAAAGATTTCTCCAGAGCCTAGAGTCTAGAGCATTGCGAATAAGGGTGGAAAGATGTACCGGGTTTTGAAAAACGGCTGGACAGGTTTGGTGGTCAAACGTGGACAAACGATGGACAAACGATTTAGCCAATTTTAAGAAAAAAAAAAAAAATTTTTTTAGAAAAAACTTGGTTTTAAAATAACTTTTGAACAAAGGGTGGGCAAAAAAAAAATTTTCGTGGACAAACGATGGACAAACGAACGACGTGCCATTTTTATGATTTTTCAAATTTGGAGGTGCCAACTTCACACCGATTTTCTTTTTTTCGAAATAACTTTTGAACCAGGGGTGGACAAACGAAAATTTTTCCTGGACAAACGAATGGTATGTCGTTTTTTTATTTACTCCCACTTGGAGGTGCCAACTTCACAGAGCTTTCAGCAAGGTATCGATGTATGAGTGGAGGGTCACCATATCTCGACTGTTAATTTTCTGTTCGGTTTCATATTTTTTGGGAAATGTTTGCATTACCCAACTTGGAGCAGCCTTTATCATTAATGCAAGCAGTTGTTTGAAGCCTTTCTGAAAAAAAGCTATTCGTGGTTTAACTTTACCAATGTCAAACAATTCACTTGGCCCTTAAAGTGTTTGTGAATATAAGGAATGCTGACCCCAACAGCATTTTCAAGCACCGTCGTAGTTTTGTAATCAAATTGCACCAGTTTACCCTCTGGTCTGGTATGGGCTGCACTGTTTTCATCGATTTAAAATTTTATTGGTTGATGGCATGGTGCTTTAGTTCTTTGGAGCAACCCTTCGTAGCAAGTGCAAGTTGGCTTAAGAAACAAAATAATAATGATTTCTGTTGGGCTACAAACGTTTTTGTGGTGAACCCTGCGAAATGTTATGCAACTCGTTTACGCCAAACATGAAAATATAACAAACCGGCATTTCGTGAGCTATGTATACAAAGCTTAAATATTTAATAGTTGAGTGCACTCCCCTTTTTATGTTTTATGTTTTTTTTTTTGTCATATTTTCACGCTGTGTAGAAGAGGGTGGAATTGAATTCTCTAAAGCGACTAAAACTTACTTTCATGCTGGTCAAGCGTCAAGCCTTCCGCAAGTATTATTTGTGAAATTGTTAATTGTGCTTTCGTTTGGGCTGGCAGACTAAATATTTGCATTATTGTGGTAGTAAAAATACCCATCCCCATCCTCCCATCTCCATTTTCTGTAAGTTCTATGACCATTATTACGCAAGGTTTCAATGAAAGACGAGCTTGTATTACTGAAGAAGAGGCAACTCTTCAAGTCCTACTATGTAAATCAAATCAATATTGTCCTACCAAGTCTCTTAATATTAAAGCGCTAACAAGTGATTTGACTGCTGATCACTTCAATGTTGCTGATCAATTTCTGTTGGTTAAGTGATCAAGAATTAGCTGACACTACCTCACCTAGCAATTACATTTTCTAGCTTCCTGTTGCAATTATTGCGTATGGCATATAATCGTTTAAATACACTTGCCATATATACAGACGTTCATATATATGTTTGAATTTGTCTGCGATTGCGACTGCAACAATGGCCCCCACTCTCTCAACGAGTCTGTCGTTCTGCACCGTGCGCTGCAGATTTGTTTGTCCACTTTGCCGTAAGTGGTGTCTCGCCAAAAATATTGCGAATTAATGTCACAGTCGTGTCATAGTGTCAAAATTCGAGAGAAACTAGCTATTAGGTGATATAATACTTCCACCGTATACTAAAATCGCTTCGAACCAGTCTTCTCAACAAAATGTCAAAAGACACTGCTTCTGTCATCCGAAAGGTTTGTTTTTGGAAAATATACCTTTAAAAGAGGTCTGGTGGTATTTTCTAGTCCGTCCAGTCCGGGTGGTAAGAAGAAAACACATTTTTTTGTGCGCAGATTCAGGCACTCTAATGTACATGGCGTTGTTGTTAAATGGGGCAATTGCAACGGTAAAAGCATTAAGCAAACTAGCAACAAGAATAATACAATTGCAATGACAACATAAACCGCTGCCAGAATCGTTTCAAGTTGCAATCGTTGTACGGTCATGGTAGCGAACGGCTAAGGAGCGGTGGTGGTGGCGGTGGATGCAATGCAACAATGCGCACGAAGACCGGTTGTTGACCAGCGAGTGTTGCATGCACCGGCTATTTGCAAATTAAAAAAAAAAAACCAAAAACAATAAAAACAAGTAGCGAACAAATAGAAAAAACCGCTGCTGCTTGGTTCTCCTCATTTTGTATGCTCTTTGGAGCTTTGTTGTTTGTTGTTGGGCATTATTGAAGTTGCAACCAAATTACCGAATTAAGCCTAGACTCTACGGCGTGGTGCAACTATGGCCAACAATAGTTTTTATGTAATAATACCGTTATTTTGTTGGTGCACTATTCTTCAGTGAATTTTCGAATCAAAATGAATTCGAGGAATCCGTTTCAATGGCTTTAAGAATTAATTTGCTGAACTTGAAATAAATTGAAGTTAAAGATGCTGCAGTGCACCCTCTGCACACCAAATTGACATACTAAATATGAATTTACGAGTAGACACCAGCCAATCAAATAGTCTTAGGATCTCATCCATCATTCATTTTCCAATTTTAAACTTGTTAATCGAGTTACCAAGATTATTTGCGTTCGATGTAAATGTTGTTGTTGCAAACTTGTTCTCATATATGATGATATCGTGAGAATAAGGATAAAGTGAAAAGTGTGTTAAGTTTTTAATTTTTCCTCTTTCCTTTTATGCACAAACATTGATATGGAAATTAAATGGGGCCACTTCCGTACAGCCAAGCATATCTTCGTATACATAGAAGTGAACTTAGCCAGCAAAAATGCGATTGGTCTGGGATGAATGCGGGCTGTGTTGGCATGGAGTAGCATATGACTAATGGCATTTTGAACTCTTGCTGCTTGTTCAAATGTTTCCTTATGTTTGAGCACTTTGATGCCACGAATTCAAAATTTATCTAACGAAGATATGACTATAACTATCCAATAATTTTGTTTTTTTACCCACAAAAGTAAACGGAAAAGTTGCAAGTCTTCTCTTAGCTCTCTGTACCTTAAGGATTCATTTAAGACATAGTTGCAGAGTTCATCTTACCCCTAATAGATACCAAAGACGGCTACCGACGCTACTCAAACACAAAAATTAGCATTTACCACATTAATATTGTCCAAATAATTAAAAAATGGAATTTAAAGATTAATTTTGCCTAACAAACAACTCACAAATTAAATTTTTCTTTCCATTTTAGGAGCCTCAAAAGAAATTGGCACAGCTTTAACGCGTGTTTGCCTTCGGCACAAGGCAGTCGAATCACGTTTAAAGACGTTTACCACAGCAATAATGGATTGCCTCGTACAGCCACTGCAAGTAAGTAGCATCTTTTAATTTATAGAAAACATTTTACATAACAAAATACCAACTTGCGATCTTTCATTTGGAAATATTTCAGGAAAAATTAGAAGACTGGAAGCGCACCGTGATCACTATCGACAAGGAGCATGCCAAAGAATATAAACGCTGTCGTACCGAGCTTAAGAAACGTTCCAGCGACACTTTGCGTTTACAGAAGAAAGCGCGCAAAGGTCAATCGGACACAATACAAACGCTTGTGGATACCCATATGCAAGATGTGACACTGCGACGTGCTGAATTGGAAGAAGTTGAGAAGAAATCGTTGCGTTCGGCTATGATAGAAGAACGTTTGCGATACTGCACTTTTGTGCATATGCTGCAACCAGTCGTGAAAGAGGAATGCGAAGTGATGTCAGAGTTGGGGCACTTGCAGGTGAGTGAATTAGCTTAGCGATTGCTTAGGATTGCATACAAATGTTAATAATTTATATTTTGTCTGCATATTTTAGGAAGCAATGGATTCGATTGCTATTGTAACGAAGGATGCTAGTATATTGCCACAAGCATCGGAGGAACTTATACATGACACAAAAGCCACAATAATGCTATATCCGGAATCACCAGGTGGTGGATCGGGCTCACACGGTGGTTGCTCCAATTCGCTGGGTTCACGTAAAAGTTCCGTTTGCTCCATTAGCTCTATGAATAGCAGTGGTTCAAGCAATTCGCCCGGACACCACCACTATCCTCGCTCCTTATCACAGGTGAGTGTCATTTAGGCAGCGAGAAAGCGTGGAAACGTAGTTGCAGTTCTATGTTGTTGTTTTAAGCTTTCTTGAATTGATTTCAAGTTTTTTGCTCTCATTTCATCGGATCATGTTTTCATGTTAATCTTTTTGGTTTCTATGTTTAATTTTTTTATTTTACGTTTGCTTTTGTTTTTTCTATTCTAATCGTAGCTAATTTCACCCGCAATACGCTTGAAACCTGGTGAATCCAGTGATAGTGGCTTTTGCTCATCGCCAGCGCTAACCACACAGGTTATTATTTTCAAATTTATTTTATTATATAAGTTGTGTTTCATTTTCTAAGCGATGTTATATGCATTATCATTATATCGTTTGCTTTGAATTGTTCGCATTTAAATTTATTATTGTGTATGTGCTGCATACCTTTAGGCGTACCTGATAATCGCATTCGCGATAACCTTTAATGGTTTTAGTATTTGACTTTTTTTCTGTAATTAATATCCAATTCCGTCAATAGGCTTCTACTGCCACTAGTCAAACGCACGCTGTGTCCACTTGGCCGCCACATTGTCAAGATGCTGTTCCTGTATTGCCACCTGCCGCAGATCGTCCGCATACAATTTCAACTGCCTATGAGAAAGGGCATCAACGCCCACCACTCACTGTGTATACGTTCCAGAATCCAGAGACCATTTTGGAGGGTAGCGGTGGCAGTGGTAGCATACCGGGAACACCCAACGGCGCAAGTAGTGGTGCTAATTCTGGTGCCAATACGCCATCTACACAAAAATCCTCAGCTGGTTCATTGAGTAGACCACCTCTACCAGTGGTAAGTGTATGTTTTAATGTGAAATTGTTCCTTCTTGCTTGTATTTGAGGTTATTAATATTTGTTAATTTAATTGTATTACACTACGACATCAGAAACCAACACGTGTGGTAAGTTTAGGATGCCCTCCATTTCCAAGTTAAACTCGAAAGTGTAATTCGCCTGCACAACTTCAAAAACAATCTATACTCTCTACATTTGTAAATAACCTTACAAACTCTTAAAAATGTATAAAACAATCGCAAAAATCATAATTCAAATTACATTAGCTGATCGAACTTACACCAATTCAGGAGCTACCTACATATGTCTAGGCCCATGTAGTAAAATTAGAAAATCAAAATATAAAAATATTAGAAATGTCAATTTCCGAGTACAAATTCTAGAAATCATTTAACCTTCAAACTACCTCTCGAAATTATTTTATTCGCACTTACAACAAACAAAAAAAATATCTCAGGAAGAAACCCTTTTAAAAATCCCTAAATTGCATACACCTTTTTGATTAAAAATTGTTAGAAATTGTAATGTAATGATAATAAAATTTATATATAGCAAATGCAATTTTTACACATATACATATCGTTAGTATAGTGACATTCCCAGGTGCAAATTTCTTTAATTTTACCTATTCTAACGATTAAAATAAAAGAATCATCACTCTATCCCCCTCCGCCACATTTTTAGAATATGACTTGTCCCTTCAGAGTTTTTCTTTTATTTCAAATTGATTTCTTTCAGCGTTGCTCGTCGTTGGAACGTCCCATTGCGGCCAATAACAATCGCAGCACCAACAACCTCTTACAGCGTCAATGCCCATCACCAATACCAGCTCATATAACAAAAGGTGAGTTCGCAAACGATTTCGTTTACATTTGAGATCGTACAAAGTGTTTTTTTTTATGTTTTGTCAATCTCAATGTTTTGCTAATTTCCCCAAAAACCAAATTTACTAATTGTCCTGTTTTTGTGCTCTTTATTCCCGTTTCTTATGCTTACACATCCTCAAAACAAATTAAAAACCAACTAAATTAAATCACATACACGAACGCTACGCCGCCGTCCTCCGCATGCTTTCAATGTGTTCGTACTGAAAACCATCATTCATTTGCAAATCAAACAAACAAAACGATGCAAACAGAGCTATCAGCGCATCACGCTCAACAACAACAACACATGCAGCAGCAACAACAATTGCAACAGCAACAACAACAATTAACATCGCCACCAACATACGTCAATATGTCTGAGTTAGCTAATATGGCAGCCCAAAAGATAACCAACCAACAGCCGCAACAACGTCCAGTTGCTGCCCTGCAACAACAACACTCGATCGATTCTATTTCATCGCAATTCTCTAACGATTCGAATGCTTCCTCTGGTCAATATCAAGCGCATCAACAACAAACTACGACTGCTAGCAGTAATAACACCAGCAAGGTGCGTTCACATTCCGTATCGTCTTCGTCAGCGTCCTCACATACGCCATCGTTGCATTCAAATCCATCCATAGAATCTGGCACAGTGACCACACCACTTGTCGGACAAACGCCTACACCGTCTAGTGGCAGTTCAACACCACAAAATCATTACTCACCATTATTGACAAATTCTCCATCATCCACGGCGGCAGGTACACCAAGTGGCGGCAGCGTGACCAGCGGTATGATGAGCGGTTTTGTGTATAATGTCAATTCACCAACACCACCACAAAGTGGCACCACCTCAATTGATGGTGATGTATTGAAAATCACTGAAACTGATGGTGGCCAACCCGTAAATATGCCCACCAATGAAACTAAACCACATCAACAGCAACAACAAACAGAATTAAAGAATACCAATAATGCTGCTATAGGAAATAATGAAACCAGCTGCAACTCGCAAATTGCACCCACCGATTTATCCGAGCAAATAAACATAAATACTATCAATAATAAAACTTCCAGCGATATTGATACGGAATCATCATCGAATATAGTTGAGAATGATGAGCGCTCGCGTGCTTCTGTGTTACAGAAGGCTTCCATGTTTGAAAAACAAGCTGCCGCTGCTGCTGCTTCTACTCCAGTTGTTGTAACTGGGCGTTCCAATACTGATGCAATATATGGCACACGACGTATGCCCGACGAATGTCATCGTACAACCAACGCGGCCAATCATTATCAGCAGTCACCACAACAGCAGCAACAACAACCACAAAATGAACAACATTCGGAGCAGCAAGATGTGGGTGAGTAGGCATGGCGTGAGGCGGCTTTCAAGTTTTAAAAATTCTAGGCAAATAAATCTTATAAATTCATTGAGTTCATGCTAAATGTTCGTACTCGTAAACACCACCACAAGTGTATTAGTGCGCTTCCAACAATTGCCACCCACATTCTTTATATTATACACTCCCCGATGTTTATCACCTGCATTGAGATTGTTTACACCCTGTTATGTAGCATACCCACATCCTAAAACACATTATTTATTACTATCTTTATTTTTATATCAATTGGTAACTGCCTCCGTACGCTCAGAGAGAGATTCAAGACTTATAAGCTTAGAGGTTGAGCGAGACGTCTGTTTACCTAAAAATGTCCTTAGTGAAATTTTCCTGTAAATAATTCAGTCAAATATTTAGACTAAAAATGTATGGAGTTTGCTACCATTTCGTCTGCTTGTTCGAAAAAGCCCTAACTCAAATGGAAAGAAGTAGAGAAAATGGAATATGGCCAGAGTGATGCGAAGTGCCAGATGAGAAGGGGAAGTATTACAATTTCCTACATCACTTATAAAACAAGACCTGGTTTAAAAAAGTGTTTTTTTTTCTAAGCTTGTCTTGAGTCCTTGCCTGAATCACATGTATTCTTCTGTTAATTTTTGTTTCAAACAAAAATAACAAATAATAATTGATTTTTCTTTGTTTTTTTTCGTTCTCCTTTTTTTCTTTTCTTTCACCTTTTTCCAACATACTCCTTATTGTTTTTCGTACAAAAACACGAAAACAATTGATAAACGATACATCAAATACTTAAACATATCTATAACAACGTACAACAACAAACACTTCAAACACAACAACAACACACACGATTTTGTATTCGGTAAAAACCAAAAACACTTTTATCTTTATCAAAATCTGCAAAATAAATATTTTCTTGTGGAAAATCAACATCCAAAACAATGAACAAATTGTATAATAAATCTACACGCACACAACCAACTCCTCTCCCACCAAAAAACCAAACGTACACCAACACCAACCTGACCTCTCTTGTAGACAAAAGTTTTGAAGATTCAATTCAAGAATTAAATAATTTAATTGGCGAATTAGACTCGTTTCAACGAGAGATCGATGCCAGCAAGCGTTCAACAGCTGATACACCAACCATACCAACAACAACAACAACAATAGTTAACAATATTAGCGATAATTGTGGTGATCGAACAACAAACACAACAACAACAATGTCAGAAAGTGGTAACAGTAGTACGCCTCTTACAACCATTTGCCCCGCACGTCCACCCAAATCTCCACAATGTGCCAGCAATCAAACCAGCGGCTGTGGCACTGATATATCCGATGCAACCGCAGATAACAATGAACACCACAACACCAGCATCAGCAGCAGAGATAGTTGTGGCATTGCTAACAATCTAAATAATGGGCGTAAACTGCAGCAGTACAATTCCGAATCAGAGTTGAGTCGTTGCTATGTAAGCGAAACGAGTTCGCTGGCGGGCGGCTACGAGAATCCAACATTTGCACACTTCGCCACAGCGGTGTCATCATCATCAATAGCTGCCTCGGCGGGCCTAGATGAACCCGCCGATGTGGGTAGCGTTCTTGGTGATAGCCGCTCGCTGATGGCAGTATCGTCAACGACATCCTTCGACGATAGCGTATCGCATACCTCCGATATATATCCACAGCAACAACAACCATCTGCATATAATACGGACAATGGCAGCGATTGTGGCAGCAATGTTGTTGTTATATATGACCATCAAATACCTATCACTCCGGACATTGATTATGTTAAACAAAATTCTGAAATCGTCGTTCTGCGCACAAAGGATCCACTACAACAACAATTTGCGCGCCAAGAGATGCGCGAACTAACCCAACTGCCAGCTAATCTTTGTGTGTCACTGGATGTTGGAAATGCGTCGGGTGCGAGTATGATGTCGGCTTTAGCATTGTCATCGTCGTCGTTGTCAGGTACCGGACCAAACTCGCCGCCGCACACCGCGACCGTAGCGCCTGCCAAACAGCGACTCTCCTCATTTCGTGCCTCGAGCGAACAACAATTACAGCTGATCGGTTGTGGCGAGAGTAATAAAAGCGGCAGTGAATTATCAATTTTACGTGCGCCTCATCAAAATGCATATGCAGGTACGCAAAATGTGCCAGAAGAGCATAGAGGAGGTAATAGAAGGGTGGAAACACCGAATGCACACAACAACAGTGATACCATAATGCGACGTAAGGCAGCGTTGCCACCAAAACCAAGCTTAAGTATTTTCAATGGCCAAACGGCGGTCGATAATTTGTTAGAGGCTAATCATAGTTCGTGTAAGATTAATAGTAATAGTAATAATAATAGTAGAGGTTGTGGTGAGGCGTTGGGGGAGAGATTATTGTCCGCACTTCCAACGCCAACGCCGCCGCCACCACTTGTGACAAAGGCTAATTTCAAAGCTGATTTAGATGCGAAAATTCGTAAGCAAAAATTAAAATTGCAATTACAACACGAACAACAGCAACATCAAGTGCTATTGCTACAAAAACAAAAATTATTACAAGAGCAACAGCAATTACAACAACAACAACAGCAACAACATTCACCTCAGTCAGCCGCCAATAACACAAATACCAATCCAATATACCTTAGCAATCACAACCACAATCAAAGCAATAATAATTCCAATTCCAAAAACACCAACAATACCAATACAACCAACATCACTAGCACACCCAATGGAAATCGTAACAGAGGCAGTGCCAGCGGCAACAGCAACAGCAACAGCAACAATACCAACAACAACAATAATTGTAATGCAAACAGTTTAACTAAGCGCAGTGGTAGTGCGCCTATTCCAAATTCAATACCAACAAAAACAATAAATACAACTGCATCCGCATCCACATCTGAATCTGCATCGCCATCAAATCACATGACATCATCACCATCTCATCATACAAACTCATCATCATCAGCAACTGCACAGCTTGTGTATCAAAATGGTACTAAAAGTAGTAATAATAGTAATGTTAACAATAGTTGTAGTAAAATTGCATCATCTCCATTAGCAAATCCTAAATTTAACAAACAAACCCATCCTAATCGAAATTTGTATCAATTCCATGCGCTGAAATCACCTAACAACAACGCCAACAACAATCACACTAATGCTCATTCATCACGGTCCAAACGTTCTGTTTCAATGTCATCAACACATCAAACCATAAAACCAATACGTGCGCCACCATCTCCTCCATCACCATCTCAATCCACATTATCATCATTGTCATTATCATTTCGTTCGTCGTCTGGTCACATCCAATGCCAATCAACTGCACAACCACAAAAACGTTTACCATTGGAACT
The DNA here is from genome assembly GCA_951509765.1 of Sphenella marginata. Lineage (NCBI taxonomy): Eukaryota > Metazoa > Arthropoda > Insecta > Diptera > Tephritidae > Sphenella > Sphenella marginata. Next base: position 1,073,348 of record OX608083.1, read on the forward strand.
TCCTACGTCTGCCGTTCAACAAAATCATAAACATCAACAAAATTGTGACATACCCAATCAAACTGTTTCATCGCCATCATCAGTGTCAGTTGCTTCCTGTACCTATGTGGGTTCTACCACTTGTGGATCCGCGCCACCACCCATCCACACCAATCAATCAGCTGCTTCCGCTACGGTCTCGGCTACATCCGCATCCAAATCAAACATAAATTCCTCCATCGCCAAACCGAATGTCACACCGAGACCGGCTTCGTTGTCGGGTTCGTTTTCCATGTCTCTTTTATTTTGTTTTGGTTGTTAACTTTATTATACTAATGTTCGCTCACCAAGCGTGACTTAGCTCTGAACATTTTTAAGTCTTTGGTGTTTTGGTTTAATTAACAAAATTGTGGTGATTGCTTTTACTTTTTGATTACTAAATTATTGAAAAACAACCCACGCCTATCAAGAATATGGAATACGGGTGGGATGTGCTAAGTTTCTTACAACGCTTTTTATGAGGGGAAAACAAACCGTGAAATTTCTTGAAAAATTGCGTAAAACTGTCTTTATTTCTTAGCCCATAAAACAAAAAAAATTGTTCTGTATCTCCGGAGTTGGAAAGTAGTGATTGGTCTTCCTAAATTTCCATATTTTTTGTAAATTAAATATTTTCAATGGTTTAATCTTAAAGCTAGAACATTTGCCTAAAGGATTTTTTCTAATTGTACGTGTTTTCATAGATTTTCCACGCTTCAAGCTTTGTGGAAAAGTTTAACAACTTTCAAAATTTATATAGGGAATGCTTTGCCCTTGAAGGAAGGTTTTGTTTTTCATTGTCTTTCGCACTTACTTTTATTCTTTGTCAAGCTCTTAATTTTCAACTTTATTTTAATAACATTTAGTTTTTCGGTGTCGGTGAAAAGAACGCTTCACTTTAACAATTTACCGCCTTCATACAACAACTGTTCCATATACCTATGTATTTATTTACAATTCTTACACAAAACCCGAAACGCCAAAACTAACACATCAATCACACTCATACCACACATCCACACAACTGGGTCAACTTCATCAAAAGAAATCGTAATTTATTGGTGGTTTTGCTTAGAAATCAGTCATTTGCAGATACGAGTTTGGTGGATGAGTAACAATAAAAGATCTATATTCATATACATATATGTATATTTTATATAAAATTGTTGAATGTTAATTGATTTTTGTTGAAATTCAAACAATTTGTTTCACTCATTTTTGCGAGCTTGACAATGTAGCTCTATTAACTCTGTAGCTGATAAATAGAAATGTGAGGTATAAATGGTATTATGCGTTAAAACTGTGTATAGAACATTCACAAAGTATATGTACATATGTACATTAGGAAGGCCCGAAAATGTGTGGAAAAGTAGAAGATAGGAATCTAGGTGATTCGCCCTTCATTATTTATTAGAGGCGAATGCCCACATTGTTTCATTCAAAGGGTTTTTTGAATTTGTTTTTAAATGTATATCTATATGTATGTATGTATATGGACCATCCTAATGTACATATATGTTTTTTACATATACATACATACAAATATATTATTCTATACATACATATCTAAGCATTAAATATTTCACTTGAGTAACTAATTTGAATTTGGCCTGTTAAATATTATGGTGTCTTGTGTTTGTGCATCTAACAGTCACTAATAAAAAAGTAAATTGATTGGTGAAAATAATAATAATAATAACATTTAAAAATAAGGCTTAATTATGTACGAAACACTAATTTTATATTTGTTCTGTCATATAGGAGGCGTAACACGTATAGCGCGTCGCTCATCTGTGAACACGACCAAGCCGCCACCGCCAGTGCGTCGCAGCTCATCGGTGACGCCGAGTCATAATGCCGCAAGCACGGGGGTAAGTTTAAAAGTGTATAATACATCGATAAATCATGCATATGTAGTACATTTATATATGTGCATGTATGCAAAAGTTTTAGGTTATCTTGAGACTATGGTAAGTTTTGATAAAATTCGAAAAGAAAACATTAAAGCAACAAGCAACAGGATGCACCTAATATAACTAAACAAATAACAATCAACGCAAAACCACACAAAAAGCTAGTCTATGTACATATGTATTTTACTTTTTGATTATAATTTATTCCACTTTATATTTTTTGTTTTTAATTAATTTTGTTTTGCATTTATTTTAATTTTTTCTGCGCGTTCAATACTATCACACGCTATTACAAAAACATAAAAAGGCTTTACAACAAAATCAATATGAACAACCTCAGCATCAGATCCATCAACAGCCATCACAAAATATCCAATATGACATCATTGATAGTCTGCCACCCCCTCCTGATTATCTGCTAGATTCGAAACCTTTACAAATGACGCCTACACCCCCTCCACCGTCGGCTATAGCAGCAATCTCGATGCCTAATTCTTCATTGAAAGTTGCTGAAACAGTGAAAGCGTTGTCGGCTATTCGTCATAAGCCGGCTTCGCCCAATTCGATACGACACATGCAGCAGCAGCAGCAGCAGCAACACCAACAACATCAACATCAGTTGCAGCAACATACGACGTTGCAGGTGAGCAATTATAGTGCAGCGTATTGTTCCTCTAAAGCGTTCCCAACAGGCATCCTTGCATACCAACAAAAACAACTGACTGTTGGTTTATTGATATTTTCCCTTGGTGTTGTGCTATTTATTGCTTTTATCTTTACAGTATTTATTAATTTATTTTTTATTTTTCATTTTATTTTATTGGAGTTTTTGTTTTATTGTTTTAAATTTTAAGTTTATTGCGTTTTTCGCAAAACCGTTTTAATTGAATCTATCATGTTTATTTATTTATTTATCTTATATGCTCTCATTTATTTCTTAACTTTATTTATTTACTTCAATACAAAAAACATTTTCCATTGTTATTGACGCTTAAACTGACACTAAACATTCAACACTTTGACACTTCCCCTTTTGCTGAATCCACCACATTGCCACTGGCACAACAGTTTTCCCCACAATCAGTACAAACACCAACACCAACTTCACCTTCACCAACATTACAACAAAACATTTACTCTACCACCATTAAGAGCTTCTCCTCTACTGCTTTATTGCTGCCCAAATCCGATTTCGTTACTGATCAGCCGCTTCATTATGATGCTTATTCATACTACAATCCCTATGTTGAGGTTGAAACTCAATTAAGCGCCATGACAAAAATGCCATTATGTAATGCTAATGCCGATGCTTATCCAAATTGTATGCCATTAACACCAATTTACTATTTTGATGGCTCACAGCCAACAAAATCACAACAGTTACAGCAACAACATGAGCAGCAACTGCAGGATGTATACAACGGTAGTGGTCATTCGCTACGTGCCACGCCTATAAAAGGAGTAGGACAACAGCCAGTGTCGCCCTCATACACCTCACCACCACCTTATGATTTCCAACATAGCCGAATAGAGTTACCACCTCCTTTACCACCACCCAATCCTAATCAACAACGTTCGCTTAGACAACAGCAACAACAACAACAACAGCATCATAAGCAGGGTACAGCTGATCAACAACACACAACACAACAACACTCACAACAACAATGTAATAGCGAACCGCAAAAACGGCAATTCGAGGATTTTTACGATTACTTGCCGTCACAGCAGCATCATCTACAAGCAGCTTCTCATCAACAACAACAATTGCTTAATTTACTAAATGACGCTCATGTCAATCATGAAGATGAGCAGCCGACTGTTTATAGCGATAATGGTGTAAGTCATGTCCATTTATGTGATTGATGCTGCAGAATCTGCACTCAAAACGATTTTTACTGTTGTAATTTGTAATTCATACTAATACCTAACGCTTCCTAACAAACAGAGCGACCAAAAGCGAAAAACAATAAAAGAAAAAATTTTAACCAATTCATTTTAGGTGGTGCTTCGATGAGTATATTAAATAGAACTTCATACGTTGTAGTGGATTCGAAGGAAACAAATAATGATTTTCATAGACGCTCTTCATTTTTTGACTAACAAAAGAAGGAAAACTTATTTAACACAAATTGTTGTACGCTTCATTGATTGCTTATATTTAACTATATGTACATATATCATTTTCAAAGGCAATTTCGAGTTTTGAAATAAACATTTAAGTTAGTTATTTTATTAAAATGTTGCTAAGCGCTTACTAACAAAAATTGGTGATATACGCCCTTTTGTAATAGATAGTCAACATATGTATGTAGTTGTTATGTATACAAGAATCCATATCATTTCATTATTTTAAAAAAGATTTTTTATTTGCTTACTTTTACTAATATTCATTAAAGGTATTTACGGTCAATAATTGTGTTATTGATTGAAACATTTAAAACTTTATAATGTATATTAATTTGTAACAATTAACTTAATTACATATACATATTTATATATATAGTAACGCACATACAAACAAACACATCTTCTCACTATACTATGCAATATCCAATATAAATATGTGCTTAGAAATTATTCACCATCCATCCATATGCACATACAATTCAATACATACATACATCGTTTAGTGCCTAACTATTTTTTGTTCCTTAATAAATCGAAATAAATTTGAAATTTTTGCATTAACGCTTTTATTTATGATTTTTCTTTGTTTTCGCTTAGTCATTCCGCACATCATCGCCCGGCATCTATGCACAACCAAAAATTGTATCGAGCATGTCCAGCTTCCGTTCGGCGAGTCCAGGGTCGAATGACCATCATGGTAATCAGCATCATCATGTTATACCGCCAGCACAACCGAAAACCAATCCGAATCTAATTGCACAGCTTAGTGCACGACTGAATAAACAAAACCAACAACAACAGCATAACAATGCAACCGAGGGCACTTACGGCTCAACACCAAATTCACCAAATCATCATAATCATCAGCATCAACATCATCAAAGTGAACCAGTTTATATGAGAAACTACACCCATCCCCATCATCAACAACATCAACAACAACAGCAGCAACAGCACTCGTTAGCCGCCACAAACGCTTCCACGCATCAGCAGCAGCAGCAGCAAAACTTTGACGGTAAATCGAATTTAGAAAAGCATAATAATAAAGTTTATGGTAGTTTTAGCACTGAAAATACAATGCAACCATCACACGCCACAGCATCTGCTGTTGGTGTATCTTTATGCTCATCAAATTCAGCATCATCAACATCATCCCATTTTTCACATTCATCATCCACCACCGCCAATTTCAATGCTTCACCACATTTTCCACTTTCATCTTCGACTTCATCGCTACTTTCTAAAGTTACTTCATTTGCATCAAATGCGGCCTCAACAGCCGTTGCACTCTCCTCACCAACACCATCATCTTCTGCAACTCATTATCATACATCCACACGTGATCATCACCATCATCATCAAAGTCAGCATAATCAATATCAATCAGTCGCATCGCAAAATGCAGCGCAAAATCTCAAAGAGCATTCGCACTCAAATATTTACTCCTCATCCTCCTCCCCGTCTATTACTCCAACTATACATTCAACGAACGCCAATAAAAATGCAATAGCTGCTCAGCCAAAACACCAGCAGACTTATGCACCTCCTGGCGGTGCGGCCAGACATTATATTGCACCAACGCAATCACTACAACAACAACAACAGCAGCAACATCATCATCGGGAGCTACATCATAGCTGCCCACCGCCGCTTGAAACTCCTCCACCGCCACCGAACAACACAGCCGTATACGCTGTGAGTGCCAATGCCGGATCAACAACAATGCCTAAAAATGTGTCTCGTGGGAGCTTAAGTGCCAGCGGAGGGAGTGGAAGCGCTGCAACCTATGCCCCTCCTTCGGGCACAATGACTTTGCCTAAGAATCTCGCACAGCAGCGATTGCAACAACAACATCACTATCAACAACAACAACAACAACACTATCAACAGCAACAGCAGCAGCAGCAATATCACCACCCGGCTGTCACTGGCGCCAACGTGGGCGGTCAACAACAACATTCCCAAACAGGTGTTAATCAGCGCTCTCAAATGCCACTACCACATCAACAACAACAACAACAAATGAGTTATAAACAAAAATCAGCTACATTACAAAGCAATCACCGGCAGCCACCAGTGCCATCGCGCCACTCCAGCGTACAACAAAAAATATTTGTTGCCACCAATCCTTTTATCCAAACCACAGCCATGCACTGCCACTCCCCAGCGTCGGTACAGTCACAACCGGCATCGCCCACCTGCTCGTCCCCATCCTCGTTGGCGAGTATTTATGGTACCAGCTCGCGAGCTCACCATCATCATCACCAGCAGCAGCAGCAACAACAACAGCATCATGTCAGTGCCAGCAGCTTTGGCAATAGCGCCGGTGCAGCCGGCAATGGTGGTCATGGTTACTATGCCGCCCCACATAATTCAAGTGAGCGCGCATTCAATGTTTTGTCTGCATCCAGCCACAAACTGCTTTGGATTTTAAATTTGAATGTGTTTGAGTTCGCATTCTTAGTTTTGAATTTTTTTCGATCCTAATTTTGTTTGATTTGATCATTGAAAGAGCGAACCGATGACAATTTTTGCATGTTGTTTATGTTTTGAGTTGATCTACAACTTTATAGCCACTCGCTCATTTTTTGTTGTTTTGGTTTTTAGTTTCAAACTCGCTGCGAATTTCGTTAATCGAGTTTTATGTCGTGGTGTTAACTGAAATTACCGCAAGGGATGGCGCTGCATTTTGTTGAGCATATTTTGCTCCATACAAAAATCTGGTTTCTATCCTGCTCCTTTCATATTGCTATTAACTCTTCAAATCTCAGAGTCATATGATGGTACTTTTTTTCGGTTTTTAGACAACAATTAGTACCAAGAGAAAAATCGTTTTTATTTGTTGCTTAAACATGAATTGAAGAGTTATATGCAAATCTCCGATACATTTTCGTCATTTCTTTATAGCGCAATTCACTGCATTTGTCACATGATCTTACTAGAACATCAACTGCACGTAGATCATTTTTTATATTATGGAAACACTTAAATAATTTATGTACATAAATATGCACGCATTGGTTTTTATTGGCAGATTTTATTGTTTTTATTCTCTGTCTGAAATTTGTCGATAAACTCATTTGTCAAGTTGAGCCATCATACAACCCGGCATGTGTGGGGTATCTCTCACCACCCACTTTATATTTTAAAGTGCTCACCGGACACACTTTTAACAGTAAAGGTTCGTGCCATATTGTAATTACAGCAAAGTAAATTTTTTGTGAAATATGGAAGATATTCTGTTTCAATTGAAAACCACAAAAAATCTTAAAGTTGAAAAAAATTTGTTGGGAGCATTATATATGTAAAACTAAAGTACAGCCAGCTGTCGAGCTTAAAGTTAAATTCATTCTGTTGTGAATTATTTCCCATTATTCGTCATGTTCAAAGTTCTCGTCATAGATTTTCCTTGCCTCTAAGATTCTAACTTCGTAAACTGGCAAATAATTAGTGGAACACTTTCGAATTTAGAGTAAATTAACTAAATTTCGAACAACATTTCTTACAAGTAAAAGTGTTCAAAATAGTTTCTCTTACCAAAACTGTTAGCATTAGGTTGCAAAAAAAAAATTAACTGCGGATTAGTTCAAGGTTCTGCAGTTTTTTTGTGCGTTGACTTACTAACCAAATTTTAAAAAATATTTTACTGATTTTTGTTTGTTATGTGCACTCTTTACAGCTATTTTTATGTAATTATATTGTTGTAAGCGCATTATTTAATTAAAAACTATTATTATACAGATATTGTTAATGAATGCCTTTGTTTAACTCTAAGCCAGTACTTTGTTTTGTTTTGTTTATTATAATCATAACCACTGGTTGAGTTTATTTAATAATATTTTTTTTCTTTTCTTACTTTTCCAACTTAATCACACTTACGGTTTATTGCACCTGCAAAACAATGAACAAATATTTTACAACAACAAAATTTGCAAACCAAAAATTCGTGCACTGCTTCGATCGGCCAACCACAGCAGCGAGTTATGCCAGCTCAAATATTGAAAAGGCTGGCAACATTCGCTCTAAAACTAAAGCTGAATTTCTCGAAAATCTCAATGCAAAGCTAGCCAAGCAGGGTCTATCCGGACGAGCATTCGCTGTTCGTAATCTAATTAATAGTAAAGCATTGGTAAGTACATTTGGCACATACATATTTGAACGATTCGAGGAATTTTATTCTTGCAACTAAGTATAGTTATTTATTTATTTATTTCATAAAAGTTAATTATAGTTGTTTATAATATATGTACATATATTGTTACAAACATACATATCTTTGAAGTGTTTGTACATTTAAAATGTTGCTCCTTATCTACCGGCGTCCCTAAATTTACTCCCATCCTAGATTTATCAAAATTCACAAACATTACTACGTCCAAGAACGCAATATCAAGCAAAATCAACCTTGACGCAAAGACCCTCCTCCGCAGAAGAGGCTTCAACGCATTGAGGTAGTTTGAAGAAAATTGGTGAAAAAGATCAAACCAGTCTGACAGAATGACAGAAGTTGTAAGCCAAAACGAAGAATATTTACCAAACCAATTGATAACCAGCAATGCGCTTGCATCATTTTTCAGGCTTTCAAGCAAACTTTAATAATATCTTAACTTTCTTAAAGCTGATTCATATTTTTATATACATAAATATCTGAAAACTAAAAGCGATATTATCTACGGGTTGTTAAGCGGTCGCATTTGGAATGCGGAAATTTTACTTAGTAAAACTTGCATGTGAAAAACAGCTGATCTTGATTTAACAAAACAGCAACAAAACCTTCAAACTTTGGCTTATTAACTAATGAAAACAGGAGCAGCTGCGTTGCTTGCAAGTTTTTTCAAAGTTCTATTCGGCTGTGTCATGATTTGCGTATTTGATGCTCACCGATAATGCGCCTAAATGTATGCGAATTTTACGATTGTACGTAGTCGACTTTTTAGTTTAGGAACATTAAAACATTCAACCTGCAAAAAAAATTAACCAAAACTAAGTAACATAGTTCACTATCTTTTTCGATATTTGTTATAAAGGAGTTACTAAACATATTCTTTGCAATAATTAAATTATAATAATAGAAACAGCTCAAACATATAATCATCATCATCATCATTAATTAAAACTCAACCGCTTTGTCATTCTGACAGTTGCCGAAATACTACCAAAATTAAAAATAGGATCGTTTGCAAATTATGACTATTTTTTTTTACTCCAGCGCCTTCAAACATACCTTTTGTTACACTGATAGACCTACAAAGCTACTTACTAAAAAATTCATTAAAAATTGTCAACATTTCACTGCTTTTCATAATTGGCAAAACACTACCACTTTCAATAATGTTGCTAATTTTTTTACTCGTCACTGTGCAAATGCACATAATAAGCCAATAACTTTGTACATATCTTATTGGCCGATTAATTAATTGATTTAATTTCATATTTCAATTTACATATTTTGCAGCCCGATCCACGTATTTGTCATGAATCTTTAATGGACCAGATCAAACGCGGCGCAACACTGAAACGCAATCAAAAAATAAACGATCGAAGTGCACCGAAGATACTATAAAAGGTTTAGAACGTGCTTGAACGTGTGTAGAGGCTGTAGGGATATTAACGGAATTGCTATCAATTCAATGAATAACCGATTAACATAAATGCATTAAGTAATATAAAATAACAATCAAAAAGACGGGGAAACGCCTAGGCATTCGCTTCTTGCTTTTATCAACGCTATTGGGATATTATGAAATACTTTTTCCATTAACACAAAAACAGATATGCATATATACATACAAACAAATAATACATATGTATTTGTGTATGTATTGCAACTAATTTTGAAGCGAATAAGAGAAAAAAATATTTAGGTTTGATTTAAAAAAAAGAAAACTTATTAATGTGAATTAGCGAAACGGTTCCATATCCATATTACATAATGATAAATAAAAGAAAAACCGCGTTACGAGGGATTCGATATATCAAAGCATCTAATGAAAAGTAAAACTTTAATTACATATATTCAGTATACATACATATTCCTATTATTTATGAAATTATGCAGCGTAAGAAAAACAACAAATATGTACATAATATGGTTCAATCACAAGTGGATCTTTACACTTACTCCTTTGTTCATTATTTCTTTAATACTCTTACTTTAAAGCAACATTGAGTTTTGTCATTGAACTTAAGTTCTTTTAGAATACAATTGTATTAGAAAGTCATATCAATATGTAAAATAAAATTAATAATATTACACTACTACTATTTTGAAGGATTCATACATACATATTCTCACATATGTATGTGACATGTATGTACATTTGTGAGTAATCAACGAACGGGCGTTGAACATTTTTTAACGCAGAAAGCATGGATATAATTCCAAAATATTCGCTAAATATCTGCTCTCTACAAAACATACATACCTACTATATACTATGTACGACTATCTATATGCATCCATACATACATACGTAACGTAACAATGCATTACATATTTTCATATAAAAACTCGAATTTTTACCAAATAAAAAGTGTCAATATAAATGAGAAAACTGTTAACAAATCGAAGCAAACTTTTGGAGTAGCCACTTGTTTCGAATTAAACGAAAGATGCATTTTCATTTTGGTTTCTTTAATATGTTTACATAATTATTTACTAAGTAAATTTATAGTTTTATCATTTCTAATTTACTTTCAAATGTATATAGTGTTTAATTTGTTTAAAACATTGTTTTAAATTATTAATATATAATTACTTTTTATTCATTATTAATTTATAAAAAAAAACAATTAATGAATAATATATTGAAGAACATGCTGAATAAAGAATTGAATCGAATGTTTAGAGTTTTTATTTGATTTATTTGACGATTAGATTAATTAATTTTATTTGCATCGTATTATAGAAAATATTCTTATTTTTAGGACGCGGCGTTGCAACTCAATACGAGGAATATACATCATGTTAACGCATGCAGACATTTTGATTTGTTAACGTTCAACTAGGCTTCTTTTTCTCTTAATGCTTCCTAAGTAATTAGCTGGAGTGTATATAATAAATGAAAAAAGTGTCTAATATTTTTAAGACTAGACTATGTATGGCAGATATGCCAGTCCATGGAGCTTTGCGAACAGCCTTTGTGATTCATAGATCTCATGTTTACTCCGTTTAGTCCGATTCTACTTGAGTTGAAAATGTCAAGAGAAAAATGTATACATACATAAATGTAATCACACAAGGTTTAATAGTCGCCATTTTATATTATCGAATATCAACTCTTGCAAGGATTTGCAAATGGAATAGCCACAAGTCAACTATTCTAAACTCGAACATTTAGTTGAATAATGGCATTCAGAGTACTCTTCGACTAACCGCTTGATCAATAAGTCGACTAACAAGAGCGCTGCTTATTAAGTCATTAGTGGGTAGTCAGTAATTTTCTACATCCTTAAATCAACCATCCAGACAATATTTTTTTAAGACCTTAAATCCAGATACATTCATATGTACGTATATAAAAGCAATTATGCATAACAATAATAATGTCAAGGTCAATTGTGCCTAACACTATTGACTGCCAATTAAGATTTACACATTAGACTGCTGTCATTTTCTAAAACTTTTTCTACGTGTTTACAATTGAATATACATATGTATATACATATATGTATGTACATAGTTAATGTCGTAAATCGTTACTGTATTACTTAATATGTGAAATAATTACATGTAGAAATATCTATAAAAGATTTGAAATCTCTAAATTTTTGTAACGCAGAGAGTCTGCTGCTGTAGAAACGATCCATATCTAATCCTTACTATGTCAACTTTTTTTTTGTTTCCAAACATCGGAAAAATATTTTTCTAAGCTTTGGGAAGTTTATAAACCTCAAGGCTCCTGATTTTGAGAACTTTATTATATTAAGTTAGGGTAGCGTTGAGAAACAAGCTGTCTTCTAAATGTTCATTGGGTTCTTTTGGTTGTGGTTTCATTTCGGCCTCACCCAGAATAACTCCGACTTTAAGCTAAAAATCTTGTATTTTAAGGAATCCATTAACTTAACTGTGAAAGTATGGCTTGTTTAGTACCAAAACCATCATTGCTTCTAAAGTAATGAATACCTCCTCCTGAGGTCCGCATCACTGAAATGAGCTTTGTACATAGTTAACACATAGGGCAAGTAGGCATTTCTCATACGCACAACTAATCATTCTGTATAAGTAACCAAGTATCTCTTAATGTAAAGATTTTTAATCCCACAAATATTATTTATGGTATTTCTAATATATCTTAAACGATAAGTATTACTTTATGTATTACATTTACATACATACTACCGTAATTGTTTACCAGCTAAATGTACGAGTTTTTTTATAATTGTGTACTTTAAAGTAATTAGGATAACATTAGTCGATTTAGCTGAGCTTTTACTGACAATACGTGGCATGCTGCTGTAGAACACATTATAGAATCAGGATTATTGCGAGGAGCTCCACAGTTGGAAAATAGAATATCTAATTACATACTCATCATGCTCATAAAGCTGCTTACTATAAATTAAAGTAAAAGTTTTAAAATAATTCTCCTTGAGAACTGGAAGTATTCCACATGCAGAAAAAAGTAGCCTCAACTATTTCTGAAATAATTTCAATTAGAGACTCCACATTTCACAGCTAAATCGAAATTTACTTTATGACAACAGGCCCAATGACTGCAAAATTGATGCACAGTGTAATTACTTCTTTTTTAGCTAGCTACAAATGTAATATTATTCCAGCTTAATTGAAATAAATAATGAAAATATCTGCAAAAACTTAGAAACTAAATTCAGATGCAAAAAATTGCCAATATGTACTAGAAACTATACAAATTATTACATCAATTCAATCACATAACAATTATATATAGTACTTAATGTACATATATGTATGAACTTATAGAGACTTACATACATACATATTGTATATGCACAATTATATAAATCTATATTATAATACATATACAATTTACATATACATACCTATACCTATATAAATCCCTGCAAAGACAATACGGGTAACATGATGCGTAAATTTACGCGGAGCCATACCGAAAGTTTCCGTATTTTTCCCATCACATTTATAAAGGCATCGGTAGATTTTTTGACCGTTTCTATTCTCACGTTCCTGTATGTGAGATTTTGCATCTCGCTCTTTCTCATATTCTTTTTGCGTAAGATAAACATATAGCTGTACTGCTCACACCTACTGTACTGCACTGTCACAGCTACTAGTTATATGAATAGTCATATAACTCCAAATATTTAAGTAAATTTACTTCTTTTGTGACCGTCATTTTACAATAACTATGACCGTAATTTTACAGGCATTTTTACTGGCATTTTACTTATATATTGACGGCCATTTCCCGAGCATATTTACGGAAATTTTACATGTTGTCTGACCGTAATTTTACCTGTATAATGACAGCAATTTTACGGTAAAATTACTGCCATTTTACTAAAACTTTAACCTATCCGAAATTGTAATAAAACACATAATTTATTATATTTTATTATTTATTTGTTATTATAATTATATACATATTAAAATATTATGAGGTCAAATCCTAAATGGGGGGTGCGATCCAAGCTCTAAATGTGCAGAACACGTTTCTAAATAGGCGTGCTATTATAAATTGTGTGTGGAAATCAGCACATATTTTTGGATAGTTGTTTCTAGAGAAAATTGGAAACAATTATCCAAAAATTTATGCAGATTTGTGATATGTAAGGTTTTTGTGATAAGTGTTACTGCTTTAATGCCAAAATTATCGTGTGCATATACGAATATTAACAAAATACCAGGGTAATTGTTACCAACCGCGACCGAGTGCAAAAACGCTGCCAATAATGTTGGGAGAGGTATCAAAAAACGCGGTACTTTCCCAGCAACTCGAATCCTCCTTCAGAGACTTCAGGACCTATCTACTAAAAATTTTAACAGACAAGCAAAGTTGACAATTGTTGGTAATTTCCACTTGGTTGTTGCAGGCACAGAAATTTATTTACTTTTTCAGCTTTCGGATGCTTGTTAGAGAGGAATAAACTTCCCGACATTATTCGCAGCGTTTTTGCACTCGGTCGCGGTTGAAAACAATTACCCTGGTATTTTGTTGATATCCGTATATGCACACGATAATTTTGGCTTAAATGCAGTAACACTTATCACAAAAACCTCACGTATCACAAATATTTCACAAATCTGCACCTATTTTTGCATAATTGCTTCCAATTTTCTCCTAATGGAAACAAATATCCAAAAATATGTGCTGATTTCCACACACAATTTGTGATGGACCGCTTACTTTTATAATCGCTTTATTCCTGACCGCACGTAACTGCTAATACACGTCAAAATATCTGAAAGAAATTAAAAAGTATTTTAACTAACAATTTTAATTACAATATTTATTTATTTGTATAAATACCTTTAATTTCGTTCTCGACCACGCCAACTTTTTCTGCAGAAAAACAAAATGAAGTAAATTCAAGCTTTTGCAACTTCTCTTTTCGCCATTCCTATGAATGCAAAGAGTGCGACAGAAAAAGATATAGCAAAACGAACTTAAGACGACCAATATGCCATTTCACTCTAACAAAAAAATCCACGGTACGGAAACTTTCAGTACGGCTCCGGGTAAATTGACTATTCATTTTACCCGTATTGTTATTGCATGAGAAAATTCGTTTGTTTGTATTGGAGTTTCAGTCATTCGATTTTTGCAGGGATATTACTTACTCATACATATGTACTAATTGACAACATAATCAAGGTATACATACATATATTCATAAATATATACAGATTCCTATGCGATACTAATTATAACAATAACTGCAATAATTTTCAATAAAGATATGTTTTTAAATCTTGGTGTATTTCTTAAATAATTTTGGTTTTGTTTCACCTCAGGGCTGGTTAGTCATTTTTTTCTACTAGGGAATATTAAGGAAACACGATAAAGTCGAAACATGGCCCTTAAAAATTGGAAATTAAACTATACTTTCGAAAGTGGATTTAAATTCATATCTTGCTGCTGAGTCCTGGACGTTTGCCTTTGTATTATCTTAAGTAAAGAATATGCAGTTGAGTGAAAGATCTCCATCATGAAAATGAGATGTTCTATTAAATAGTAAACATCTTTTCTAGAGCCATATAAAAAATAATTAAACATAGTGAGAGCTTGAATTTTGCATTATACATCTCTTTATAAATTCTTTATATGATTTTTACAAATACCTCACATCTTTTTAAAAAATAATTTTAATGTATTATCAAAGTATACATCAGCGAGTGTGGACGCTTCCTCTCCTTTGACGGCAGCAATAACTTCAAGAACTTGGCTATGAAGAATTCAACAGATTAATTTTAAGTAAATCTCACTCAGTTCCCAATATAAATACCTAATTTGGCATGGTTCACAACGCCCATCTACTAAAGTCTCTGCAGTCCACTTGTCCTTTTTCTTAACCGCTGTAAATTTCGTTTGAACAAATTTGTAGCCCGCATGCGACGGGCGTATACCGCACCAAGGACAATCGGTCTCCAACATAATGCGTTCATTGGGCAATCCCTTCACCACTTCTAAATTCTCCGCTGTTTTCAGGGAGCAACCATTTAAACCAATGTAAAGTTGTTCGTAAGCCATAACTTTTTCCGCCTCCTCTAATGTTCCATCAAAACTATGCACCACACCGCCGCCACAATCCAAAAGTTTATCCCGATTACGTGCAAGTATTTCCATAAAATCATAATGTGCACTGCGGCAATGAAGAAATAGCGGCAAACGAAATTCGGCAGCCAAACTTAATTGCTTCTCGAAATATTTCTTTTGGGTTTCCTTCTCACAGAAATGCAGTCGATCGTAATCTAATCCGCACTCCCCAACTGAAATCACTTTATCTGGATTTTCACGTATTTTCTTGCGTAAGCCATTATAATATTTCTCCGGATCCAGGTCGAATTCATTGCAGCGCGTTGGATGGCAGCCAATTGTTATGCAAAGTCGATCTGTAGTGTTATTAAGGCTTTAAATATAGAATTTGCTGTAAATTGAAAATTCATTGATGATTATTTGCTTAAATTCTCACCATCTTTTTTGGCCAACTCCAGAGCTTCGTCTGCCTCGTTGAGTGTGCCCACTGTGATTATCATTTTTTTCAAACCTTGTCTCCAGGAGCGCTCCAACACCATTTCTAAATCATTAGTGTGCTTTTGACTGCCGCCATAGGTGCCACGAAACATGGGATCAGTGAGATTGGCGCCAATATCTAACAACCCAGACAGAAATTAGAGAAGAGTTGATATAATAATGGAAATGCAGCTCACCTATAAACTTTAAGGACATTTTTAGCTCTTTAAATGTCCGCATGCAGGCACTGGAATATGTTTGAGAAATGTCCAAAGTCACGTCACGAGCAGCTGATTTTTAGGCTAGAGATGCTACGAACCTTCGATGCCCACTCCTAACTTCCTAATTCTTCAGTACAAATTTGGTGCTAAAAGCTAGCAAAGCACAACCGATTGCAATTTTCTAGTCATGTAAGCAATATAAAAAATGTATCGTTCACGCTTATTAGAATCACTGATTCCCTATTTATTTGGTTATACTTTCCATCCAGCGTCAACTGTAAATACACGTCCAAAAATTCCAGCAGAGGTATCAAAAGAACAGGAAAGTACTATCGCACATTTTATACGACTTCACACAACAGTTGTCTTTTGCAACTTGATCCGATCTCCGGTTCCGACAAACGCAGTTCCGTAACATCCCTAGCTTGGAAAGCATTCGTTACAAAATGCGTTCTCCAAATGGTATGCATGTCTTAACCGCCCCTCAATGTTCTATAGCAAAGCACCCAATAAATCAATTCTTTATTATTTATGTGACACAACTTGTTTAATGAAAATTTTTCGATGGTGAATATGCACCTCAAGGGCTACAAAAACATGAAAACGAAGGAGTGATACACCTTACTTACGAGCTAACTATAACATTTATATGAAATACTTATTTGGAAACATGTAAGACATCACAATTAGGACCTCAAGCTTTAACTGCTGTAGCATTTGCGGTACTTCCATTCGTTTTTTCATCGCTTTTGGATTCTTCAACTTTTACCTCTTCATCGTTTTTTTCAGCTTTATTTGTAGATTCAGATGGTTCAACCGCTTTTCCTTCCTCAACTTTGTTATCCATCGCTTTACCATTACCATTCTTTTCAGGAATATCCTTTACTCCTGTCGATCCAAAACCATCAGCACCACGTTTAGTGTCATCCAGTTTATCCACTTCCTCTAATTCGGGATAAAATATGCGTTCGCATATGAATTGTGCAATGCGATCGCCACGCTTGACTTCAAAGTCGATGTCGGAATGATTGAAAAGTACAACACCCAAATTACCGCGATAATCTTCATCCACCACACCAGCACCAACATCTATGAAATTCTTTACAGCCAAGCCCGAACGCGGAGCAACACGACCGTAAGATCCTTCGGGCACTTGTACTTGTAAATCAGTTTTAACTATTGCCTTGCCGCGTGCAGGCACAGTTAGGTCATAGGCGCTTCGTAAATCAAGGCCAGCTGCAAATTCAGATCCTCGCACTGGTGCCAGTGCATGTTCAGTCAGTTTTGCGAAGCGCAGTACACATTTGGATTCAATCTTCATTTTCTTAGTTGCCGGTAGTTCAGTTTCTTCCAATTTCTTCTTAAGGTTCTCAGCAGACATCTATAAAAAAATGCATTGAATAATTTATAAAGTAAACAGCATATTCAAACTTACAACACTAAACAATTTTTGACGAACAGTAAATCGGCTCAAACGGGAACTTTTATCTTCCAAGATCAACTTTGAAATGGCTGTTTTTGCAAATGAAGCGAAATTTCGCGCCATTTCTAGCTTTATGCCAGCTGATGTTTTGGAAAAGGTGTGTTCTGTTCAGTGTCGGGAATGTTTTATGGGAATACATTCAGAGTTGCCGTTTCTTACTATATTTGTTCTTTAAGTTTTGAAAATCACGTTGAAAACAAAAATATCTGACCCTTTAAATCAACGTTGGGAGCTCACCATTTTAACATTGGGAGTTCGGTAGGTCGCTTCTGTAACTTTTTTACCGCCAATTGTTAGCTTGAACAGACCATTTTCAGCACACTCTTCATTATTCGCTAACCTTTTTAAAGGGGCAGAAAATAGCCTGCATATCATCCAAAAAACAGGTAAGAATAAATATTTAATTCAATATGCGTATACCTATGCACATTTTAATTACATGACTCTCTGGCAGGTTTATGTACATGATGTGAATTATTTGATATAATCCCAAACCCTTCAACTAGGGTGTGCCTTGCCTGTTAAGTATGTGGGTAGATTCATATTTGTAACGAATTTCATTTTACCAAGGTGAGGTTGATAATTTGATTTTAAATATACATATATATATACATTCGAAAACCCATTGAAGCCGTTAATCATAGATAATAAGCACAGATGGCATTAATGCCTGCAGAATAGGCGAAGCAGCAATACAACTTTTGATTGCTTTGAAATTTTTTATTAAACGAATGGGACGAAAATAAAAGTAAACTAGATTAGTGGGTTACGTTCATGTGATTATTTATTTGGAGTTCGGTGTCGTCTGCCCTGGAAAAGTTTAACTAGTCCCACTTTTTAAACTCGGCACCTTCTGGTGGCTTAATATCCACTTTATCCTTTGAAACTTCCTTCCAATTGGTGCTTAAAACAGTGCCACCAGATTCGGAGAACGATTTGTTCATTGCTTTCTGTACTTCAGGTGACGATGTAGAATAGATTTTCTTAAATAGCCGTTGCAGTGCCTCTTCGCTCTTTGTGTCCTCCTCTTCCGATTTTTCTACTTCTTTTGCCAAACTATCCCAGTCCTTTTTGTGAATTGGAGGCGGTGCAGCAGTTGGTGGTGGTAAATCTTTTTTTTCCAATGATTCCCATCGTTCACCTACTAGCTTAGCTAATGTTATTTCCACTTTTGTTGGATATAATTTGTGGGTTGATTTACTAACGTCCACTTGGCGGTACAGCTGCAAGTCAAGTTCATATCCATCGGCTGTCATATGTAAGCGTTCTGGTTGGATATCCACCTTGTAGCTCTTTGTCTCTGCATCTTTGATCATAACTGTTACCACAACTTTAGTGTCAGACTGATACCAATCACGTCGCACGGACATTTTGTTTCATATAATTATTTTTTGGCCAAAATTTAGAGTTTGTAATTGAATAGCATCAAAGTCTGGCAAAAATTTCTAGATTTGCAAAATATTTTCGATTGTTATTTTTTCTGTTCAATACCAAGTGAAATAATAGTCATTTGACAGCTGTTTTTTGTTTTTCACAATAAGGAAGTGTTCGAAAGGAAAAAAGCAAAAGTCACAGTGTTGTATTTTTAAGTAAGTTAAGTTAAAAACTTTTCGAAAATGACCTTGATCCAGCATCACATAATTTGCAGTTCGATTTAAATGTGCATTGACATTTCGAAGATCCTCAATCCCATCCACACATAGTCGGTAAACACCTTGCCAGTTCCAGCAACAAACACCCTTTTTGGAAAAGAGGAATGCAAATTTTGGGAATTCTTTACGACCGTACGTAACTGCTAATACACCTACAAAAATATCGAAAGAGGTACCAAAAGACGCGTTTTGACCTCTGTAACAAGAATCCGAAACCGGAAAAGAAATATTTTAGTTCAGTGAAAAGTTATTAACGAAAAACCAAAAAATGACCCAGGTCAAATCCTGATATAAGGGTCCGATCCATGTTTTTTATGTGCAGAACACCTTTCCGCATTGGAGGCCATCGGTCGCGCTTCAAAAAATAACCCTGTGCGACGCCATTCCAACTCCGGGTGGTTGCCATAGCCGCCATGACACCAACCTATTAGAATAGGTTCATGACAATGATTGGTAAGGAAAGTTACGACTAGCCAGACCAGAACATTGGTAGGGAAGGTATGACAAGCGCAGTGAATTGTTGAGTACGAGGTCAATACAAAATCTTTCTGTGCTGTTTTACCATAACAACTTAGTTCGACTTAAGAAATTAGACCAATCTAAAATATTTTCTGGCTATTTTGAACTTTTTGCTTATCCTCGAGTACTCGAGTGATTTACATTTCCTTTGTGTTGGTGCTTCGGTTAGGCAGGGCTTGCGAGAATAAGCAGTTTGCTCTCATACTTACCTACGGGAATACTTAAGAAAAACCAAACATTTGCATCAATTTTATTATATTATTTTGTTTTTAATAATGGACATTTAATAAACATTTCCACTTGTATCAATTTTTAGTATTTCTTAGTTTTTATTGCAATGCTGTTTCCTGGTCAGCTGTTTTTTAATTTGAAAAAATGTATGTAAAATATTGCACAAGAAGATCCATCAGGCTACATGGCTGTCTCCCGATCGAAGAACGCGAAACCAGATCGACCACATTGTGATAGACGGACGGCATGCTTCTAGCGTTTTAGATGTTCGCACAATAAGAGGTCCAAACATCGACTCCGATCACTACCTAGTAGCAGCTAAGATTCGTACCCGCCTCTGTACGACAAAACAGGTGCAACAGAAAACGCAAGGAAAGCTGGACGTCGAAAAGCTGCAATCGCAACAGACCGCCAATGATTTCGCAGACCGACTCTCACACCTGCTCTCTGAGAGCACAATTCAACCCAGTGGAATGCATGAGCAGTGGGAGCACATCACAGGAGCACTCCGTACCGCAGCCGAAGAAGTAATTGGATTCCGGCGAACGAGAAGAAACAACTGGTACGATGATGAAGAGTGCCGAGCTGCAACGAAAAGAAAGAACGAAGCCTACAAGGCAACGCTAAGATCGAGTGCAACAAGGAGTGTGTGTGAACACTACCGCGAGTTGAAAAGGGAAGCGAGGCGACTTTTCCGGGCAAAAAAAAGAGAGGCAGAAAAGCGTGAAATCAATGAGCTTGAGATGCTAGCCAATGGGAATAATGCCCGAAAATTCTATCAAAAAATTCGACGAATGACGGAAGGTTTCAAGCCCGGGGCAAATTCCTGTAAGAACGAGAACGGCGACCTGGTGACTGATGTTCAGAGAATACTAGAGATATGGAGGGATCACTTCTCTGCCCTTTTAAATGGAGAAATTGAGCAAGAAACCAGAGAAGAGCTCGAACCCGAACCCACAATCGAAGACGACGAAATTGACGTCCCAGAACCCGACTATAATGAGGTGCGAATAGCAATATCCCGGTTAAAAAACAATAAAGCAGCTGGCGCTGATGGTTTGCCTGCTGAGCTATTCAAGCATGGCGGCGAGGAGCTGGTAAGGCGTATGCACCAGCTTCTGTGCAGAATATGGTCGGATGAATGCATGCCCGAAGATTGGAATCTAAGTGTTCTTTGCCCAATCCACAAAAAAGGTGATCCTGCAAACTGCACCAACTACCGCGGAATCAGCCTTTTGAATATCGCATATAAGGTCTTGTCAAGCGTATTGTGCGAACGATTGAAGCCTGACGTGAACAGACTGATTGGACCTTATCAGTGTGGCTTCAGACCTGGAAAATCTACCATCGACCAGATTTTTACAATACGTCAAATCCTGGAGAAAACCCGTGAGAAAAGAATCGACACACACCACCTCTTTGTTGATTTTAAAGCCGCTTTCGATAGCACGAAAAGGAGCTGCCTATATGCCGCTATGTCTGAATTTGGTTTCCCCGCAAAACTTATACGGCTTTGCAAAATGACATTGAGCAACACCACCAGCTCAGTCAGAATTGGGAAGGACCTCTCCGAGCCGTTTGAAACTAAACGAGGTTTCAGACAAGGTGACCCCCTATCGTGCGATTTCTTTAATTTGATGTTGGAGAAAATAATACAATCTGCAGAACTCAACCGCGCTGGAACAATATTCTATAAAAGCGTGCAACTGTTAGCATATGCTGACGACATTGACATTATCGGCCTTAACAACCGTGCCGTAACCTCTGCGTACTCCAAACTAGAAAAAGAAGCGGAAAAAATGGGTTTGGTGGTGAACGAAGGCAAAACGAAGTACATGCTGTCATCAAGCAAAGAGTCAGCGCATTCGCGCCTTGGCACCCACGCCACTGCTGGCACCAAAAAGTTCGAAATAGTGAAGGACTTCGTTTACCTTGGATCCAGCATAAACTCCAACAATAATGCCAGCCTAGAAATCCAACGAAGAATTGCTCTTGCAAATAAATGCTACTTTGGACTGAGTAGGCAATTGAAAAGTAAAGTCCTCTCTCGACGCACGAAAATCACACTCTACAAGTCACTCATCGCTCCCGTCCTGCTATATGGTGCAGAGGCGTGGACACTAACAACATCTGACGAGGCTGCATTGGGAGTATTCGAGAGAAAAGTTCTGCGAAAGATTTATGGGCCTCTACGCGTTGGCGACGGCGAGTACCGAAGAAGATTTAATGATGAGTTGTATGAGCTTTACGCAGACGTCGACATAGTACAGCGCATTAAAACACAGCGGCTTCGCTGGCTAGGCCACGTCGTGCGAATGAACGAAGACGCTCCAGCCCAGAAGGTATACTTATCGGCACCCGCCGGTGGAAGCAGAGGAAGAGGAAGACCACCACTCCGATGGAAGGACCAAGTGGAGACCGACCTGCGATCTCGTGGGGTCTCCAATTGGCGCCAGTTGGCGCAAAGAAGAAATGACTGGCGAGCTATGTTGGACGGTCAAAATCGCTCAGGCGGTTAGATGGCCATTTAAAGAAGAAAGAAGATGTAAAATATTAGCTGAGTTCGGTGGCAAAAAATTTTATAAAATTTTTACTGTGAATGTGTTCGGTGGCGCAAAACACTTGCAACGAGAGAGCGCATTTTGACATTTCATTGACAGAGAGAGCTGCAAGTGTTTACTGAGGATTTTTGGCTCCGTAAAAGTTGCAAGTGAAAACAGCTGATCGTGACAAGGGAAAGCAACAACAAAAATTTAAAAATTTGAATTTTCAACCAATCAATATGTCAACAGCTGTTTTTGCTGCAAGTTTCTACTGACTCCTGTTCTGTCACAAACTTTTACTTTTTGCGTTTCGAGAGAGTTTTACATCATTCTCTCTTTACTTACACTTTTTGCAAGTTTTGCCACCGAACACAGCTACTATATAGGCCTGCTTTTTCAACATTGTTAATTCATTTTTTTTTGACATCATTATTATTTTTAAATTTCAATGTGGGAAATGAACTGTTCACCATTATCGGCTGTATAAAATGCAAATATATCTAAGAGCTTACGCACCAATTTAGACAAATTTATTTTTTATTTTTCATAAAATTCATACGTGGTATTCTTTTATGGAATTATAAAGTAAATGGTATTATAAACTAGAGTCCGATCGAAGCTACTTTTATTTACCACAATCTGAACCGATGTCGACTATGTTCTCTCAATTAATTAGCAACAAAAATTGTAGCGTTTGTAAAATTTTCTATCTCTTTAGTTTTTCTTTCACTGTTTTAAACAGCTGATTTCAAACATATTTTTGCAACTTTCTCGACATATTACATGGGTCCACTTGCAGGTCTGTAGTTAAAAGTCAGAATTAACGTGAAATGAGTGGCTAAACTCACACAATATCCCTCCATAGCTCTCATTTCTCTATTTATTAAATCATATTGTAATTGTAATAATGACCTAGTTCAAACTTCTCCATAGGACTCCTAACGTGTGATCTTGCTGGACTCTGTCTTTAACTATATGTATTATTTCGCCGTTCTTAGCTTTTAAATAAGCTTTTTTTGGGTTTGGGTTTAATATATTTAATAATGACTTAATCATATTTAACGATAACAATTTAATATTTTTAATTTTTTTTTAATATCCTGCGAGTATATAAAAAAAGATGTTTGTATATTTGCGTTTTTTTCGAAACTTTTTCGTTCAGTTTGCGTTAACGAATTATACATTTTAACTAATGATAAATATATATGTATATATCAAATATCCATTTATTACATACAATGTGTGTTTTTTCTCTGGTTTTTTTGATCACAATTCACTTTGCATAGTTTTCATCTGCTTATACGATTTACAAACTTACTGATTAATTTACCAACTATTCTTATGGGATTAAATTTTCACTAGTTAGGGTTCAATGTTTTTTATTTTCTATAATTTTATTTCATACTCAACTCGCTTGAAATTTATTTTCTGTTTTTGAAAAAATATAAGATCAAATAAGGAACATACAAATTATAGCTTTAACAACTTCACCAACAATCAGTAGGTTTGATTAACGATATCTCTAAAGAAAACAAAACTATTGAGCCAGTTAGGAAAAACTATTCTACACTTACAAACTACCATAATGTACTTATTCGCGTAAATCTAGTTACATAATTAATTAATAAAATGTACATTTTAGTCTAACAAACGCCTTTAAATATGTGTCACCTACACTTTGATATCTCTCTTTAACAATAAATGCTATGGTTGAATTTGATATTAAATGAAAGCTTTTTAACCATCGAAACGCTTCTTAAATATATAATTTTATTTCTTCAGTTTATTGTTTTTATTTGCAAGTTGTGATTTAAATAACTTTAGTTCTAATGACTGCTAAATACTAGACATACACACGTGATATACCAGATCAGCTGAACATAACAGATGTGTAGGTCTAGTTTAAGTTCATTTCAGCGATCTGTTTTCTCATAATTTCAAAATTTGCCTATGATTTTCTCGTACAATATATTCTTTGCGCACGCACCTATGTACATATGTACATAAATACAGACCATAATCAACTTGCTAAGCCTTTTCGTTTTTAAGTTCACACTTAAATTGCCATAACGAAATACATACAAACATTTTACTTTTTAAGTCTAATATGAGCTTCCTAATTTTATGCATAACAATTGCCAGAATTATAGTTCTGATTTCATGATGCATTTATGATGCATTTTTATTTTATAAAAAAAAAATCGTTTTTATAGAGCTAATGGTACCTAGATATACACTCACATAGATAAATACAGAAGATGTGAATTTCTAGTATTAAGTAAATAGCAATTACATTTTTAGTATTGAATTTGTTTTGTGCAAAAAGTTCAAAAGTGTACAATAATTACGTGAAATAGTCAACGATAAACTCTACTTAGTTCAATTCATTATTTTTTGTTTCATATTTAAATTACATCATATGCTATAAGAAATTTTCGATTTTATTTTATTCAAACCTACCATATGTTAGACAAAAAAAAAAAACAAAAAAAAAATCTGTCTACGATATTCAAAATGAAACGCTTACGAAAATAACATAACCTTTTTATAATTATGTACTCCTCTATTATCGCTCTCTTTATACATATGTGAGTGTCCAACAGTCCCAGATTATGCTATGTTATACAAATGAATACCGTTTAATGAAAGTAAAATAAATAAAAATAAAAAAAAGTTTAATGAGCTCAAGGAAAAGAATAACAATTTTCATTAAAATAATTATTATTTTTTCATTATTTAATTACTTAAAGGAAAATTGAGAGACTATTATTATTTTAGTAACCATAACCTTAGATTTGTGCTTCAAAGAAAAGATTTTATTGATTAAAACTTTTGCAGGTGTTGTGTCGGTTGGAAGAGTAAAAGTTCGTAGAAGCTTAATTAGAATTGCGAAATTGACATTATTTTTCAAGCAAATATAAAAGATATGCGTAATTAATTAATACGTATGCATAAGGTTTCTTTTAGAATAAATGTTGAGAGTTTCCTAGTCTTCATAAAACAGAAAGCTAATTATCCAAGTTGATGCAAACTCTTACGCACCAGTGATAACAAATTTTTATACTTTTTTTGTACGCTTTGGTAGTAAAAAGCACATTGCAACTACATAAACACTGAGTTTTTGTTTTGTCAAAATAGAAAAGTTCGCCAAAGTATGAAGTGCTTCAAAAAGAAACTGTCCCGAATTGTTGGATGGTCTTGAAAACGTATTTTACTCTCATTAGAATATTTGGCCTACGCCTTCTAATTTTTATAAAAACCGGCTGAACCTTTCATTGCAGAAGCACATTGCAAGGGCCCACCTCGTTTTTGAAACAAATTTTTTGAGACATTTTGATTTTACTTGTCCCGTCTCTTAATTCTGAGATCTTCGGTGTGTTAGGCCAGCTACATTACCACCACACCACGGCGGCTGCCAATACGAACTCAGCAGAAAAGAAAACTATCTAAGTGATTGTAAGAATCCGGTAGAAGCGCTGCTTGCTCATTCAATATTTTTGTTCATTTTACACTTAAGATGCATTAGACAGATAACCCAGTTATCCAACATCAAACGTTAGTTCCCAAATATGTACATCTGCAATAACTGTTAATATCGTTCTCTAAACCAAAACCACCAGCGACATTTTCTCATTAGCTTTGTTTTATGTTTATTGGGTAATGACAATGACATGCCGTTCGAAATTGGAAAAACATTCAAATGTATGTATGTATGTGAAGAAATTAAATGTTGCTAGGAAAAGACCAAATGTTTGCATATTTATGGTCTGCACTCGAAGGTGCAATTAACAATTGGCAACTTTAGCAATCAAACTCTGAAACTTGAGTTTAAAATAGTTTTACGATTTGTGGTAATGATAATTTTATCTGGCAACGTACAAAATCTAACGAAATTACTGCATGAATCTCGCACTAAATTTCAGGCCTAAGGAATTTAGAGAAAAACAATTTTAAATTAAATATTTGTGCACTACGACTTTTTACTAGAGCTTTGTACAAAAAGGGGCACTTTGGGTGCTTACTCCGGCTGATTTGACTATATTGAGCCCTACAGGGGAACACAAAACTTCACTTACGCCATAATTGCAGATAGTTTAAGGTAAACCTCTGTTTCACCGATATCTGTCAAAAGCCGGATATTAATAATTTTGTGTTTGTGAAGCAAAAATTGCGGTTAGAACTCTATATATGTAATTGTGGATCATGGGATTATGTTGTGGTGGTTGTAGAAATATTTTAAAGTGTCCTTATATGGGAGGAAAATAAAAAAAGATTGCTGACAGCATAAGTTGTATCACTAAATGCTTAGCTATCAGTCATGAGCAAATTAAACGAAATTGCGAAATCTGATTTGTGAATTGGTTTATAGAAATTATCATGAAAAATTTGAGAGCAAATCCTAAATATGTATCTGAATGATTGTGGGCATATAGTACAAACAAACAAACATACATATCTACACTATACATATCACATACATATGTATATCCTACCAAAATCGTTGCGATGAATCTATAAAGGGATTGCGAGTCTCAACTGGTCCGCTGGGGCATAGTTTTAATTTAATTTGACCATACCGCTAGGGTAACAGAGTAGATCTGTTCATTAATACCCTCTCAAGCATAAAATAGTACAATTCAATCCATAACAGGAGTTCATAACTGGCATAAGCAGCATTTTGCGACTCATTCCACATTCATTCTGGACTGGTCGCATTGTTTGCAGGTTATCAAATAATTCAAAGTGGGTACTTTACTTCAACATGTGCCACAATGCATTCGCGCGAATTTACATACTCTAAGCCCCACTGAGGTGTTGGGCCATGCCACATATTTCCCTTTTTAGTAAGCACTAGGGATCCCATGATGGTTAGGAGCCGATATTTTCGGAATTTTTTCTCACAATTTCGGTATTTTTAAATAAGTTACGAAAAGCTTAATATTCCTGAATATATGTAAATGAGCGCAAGGCTACTGTTGTTGGTACACTTTTTACATATTAGAAATCCAATTGTTTTTTAAATACTTCAAGTCAGCTGGTTTCTCACTCTTTTCAACCCAAAATGTTTGATAATATCGTATTTTAAAAACGTACATCCCAAAGTCGTTAAAATCCAAAAAATTGGCATCGCTTGCCAGTACGCATTATTTATTATCAACAGCAAATAGTTGAAAACCGTTGATTTTTGAAATGTGCATGCCATATGTACTTATGAGATTATATTCATGCATTCCAAATTTATAATTTATGCCATCATTTTGGAAATTCGCAAAAATCTCACAAAACGCGAAATTTTTCAGTCGAATTTGCATAATTATTTAAAAATTGCAAAATGAGGCTGTTGCTGCTTTATACCCCTTATGAGTAGAATTTGGGGATTTCATGTCAAATGTAGTAGAATTTAGTTAGCTTTTTCAGGATAATTTTTTTTACCCTCTTGAGAAAATGATAACGGAAAATATATCCCCAAACAATACCAAATTTATTCTGAAAAAATCCTAGAATGTCCCAGATAATAATACCGAAATGATCCAAACAGTAAACCTGTAAATAAAGAATTTGACATAACTAAAATTTAAATATTTAGTTGTTCATGACTATTAACGGTAGTCATGGTTTCATGTGTAAAATATCTTAGCATTAATTTTGATTTTCAAAACGCAATTCGACGTTTAACTAAACAAAATATTTATTTATTAATCGATTTTCATTTCTTTTCACTGTTTATTATTAAGTTTCACCGTTCGCTTAGTTTGTTAAATATTTATTTCCGATTTCCAAAAAAAAACCTTCACTGTTTCATTTACAATAGAATTATATTGTAAATACATACACACATGCATTAATACCTATGACAGTAGAAACATCCCAGCTAACCAAAGCCGCAGCGCTCCGAAATAATGATAGAAAAGGGTTCGTAATTCCAGTTTTTTTGGAGTGTTATTAGGTAAACACAAAAACACCTCTTTATGGAATGTTGTAGAACGAAAGGCTTCTAAAGCCACGAGAAGTGCATTTGAAACTAAAAACAATAATATGGGTATGTATTTTTTGATGTTATGAAGTGTTTTGATAAATTCCATATGAAAAGTGTATACTCATACCTGTACCCATATATTTAAATAAAATTGGTTTTCAATTAAGATCTGATAGCATTATATGTATTTTCAAAACTCTATAACCAATAATACTGTATGAACCATTAAAAATAATACAATTTTAGAAGTTTAAAAAATAGCTTCATAAAAGAGTCATTAAAATCGCCAAATATGACTCGAAAAATTATCCAAAAATCAGCAAAATAGAGAAAAACTGTGCCAAGAAGTGTAAAGGAAAACTCCAAAGTAATCGGATTATGAGTCATTTTTGTTTCTTTTCAACTCATTTTCGGCTCCAAAGAGAGCACATTTCTGAGGGAAATACTCTGAGACAGGTGAGCGGTGCAGCACCGAATGATATCTTTTTCCGTCCGTTTGGTTAGCTGGGATCTATCTGCATCTATGCGCAGTGTATATATTTGTATGTATGTATGTATGTATGTATATGTTTAACGAACCCATATACTGGTTAACTAACGCAACCACAAAAATTGTTGTTTTCTTTCAATTAAGCGTTCATATCAAAATTTTATAAATTTTATAACATACGTAAGTTTTTTTTTTTTTAATCCATCCCAACCGTTTATTAGAAACATGCAAATATACTAATGAATTTACCAGTTAATGCAGTTACTACGTACACACATACATATACAGTGCACTCGCGAAAACTCGAACACACGATAACTCGAACATTCGGAAACTTGAACATTTTTTTTTCTCCATTGACTACTTTAAAACTCGAACAAAATGTAGCTACTCTAAAACTCGAACAATTATTTTCTTTTTTTCATGGAAAAACATGTTGGAAACTGTCGTTTTGCATGTGCTGTAACGGCCGATATTCAAATTTTTGTTGTTATGCGAGTCTTTTGTTTCATTCTAAGGCGCCGCACTGGCTAGGTTTCGTGCTAATTACGGAACTTTTCTTTTAAGTTGATTGATATTTGTCAGTGATACACGGGATTTTGGGCGGTTAGGACCAAATTTATTTGCGTGTTATAATGGGACGAAAACTAAATGTTGTAAGTTTAGCAAAAAAGGCTGTATTGAATGCGGTAGAAAATAAGAAACATCAAACCAAAATCACTGCTTTTTGTTCTAATACATAATTTGTAAACAACATTCATATTTGCTAGCATTTTTTATTAAATAAACTGGCAATGAACTACAAAACATCAAACCAGAGAATCTCTTAGATTAATAATACCATAAAATTGGACAGGGTATAAAAACTGTTAAAAAGAATACAAATATCGATTAAAAATACATAACGTTCGAAAACTCGAACATTTCGATAACTCGGACAGGGCTGGTTTTCATTAGTTCGAGTTTTCGCGAGTGCACTGTATACATACATACATATGTGCATATTATTTAAACAAACATTTGCCAATACAATTTTTCTAAACCATTTTTTTTAACAGCTTTAACAATTTCATTCACACATTTTTATTTCTCCAATTGGGTTTTCATTTTTCATTCGCTTTATTGCAAATTACAGTCGTCGGACGCGTTGTTGATTTGCTGTTTGGTTTTGCGTGATGCACGGCGTATGAGTGACCTGTAATTTGAGAGAGAAATGAATGATATGAAAACACTCTTTGATCAAACATATAACACATATGGTTAAGTTAAGCCAAATAATGGGTAGCGCTCATAAACTAACCTAGATCTGGGTTTTAATTTGGCATCGCTGCTACCAGCTGGATCATCAACCAAATTGGACTTCTTATCACTGGAAACGGATGGACTGGCATTGCGATTTTTATCTAAATGAAAGATAAAGAAAATATTACATGAAATGGGATTTGACCTAGAGTATTCCACTTTGAAGTTAATTATAGGCAACAACAACAACAAAGTTATCATTAAGGAAGACGTTGGCTGAGAGAGAGGAATTCAGAAATGCAGGCGGCTCCCAAAGACACATGCGATAATATATATAGCGAGAGAACAATATACAAATGTAGAGGGAATGACTCAGGCAGGGAAGTTAAGACAGTTAGATGGAGTCGTTTATTGCTTTCATTAGGATTTCGTTGGATATATTTTTGATTTGTTGGGGTTCACTTAAAAGCCATTAATTTACATTTATGTTGTAAGCACTTTTATTAAAGAAGGAAGGTGTGCTGGTAAAGGTCAACGACGAACAAGCACTACACTACCTGTATCAATACTTTGCTTAGGCCAAAATCCACAGCCATTTATAGGACCAACACCAACACCAACACATTTTCGCATATTTTGTCGATCTAAAAAAATTAAATAAATTACCTGTTGTGATTCTTTAGATTGAGTAATTTAGAGGACTTGTATTTGGATATTGGAGCTTAATTAAAGAAGAATTGCAGACACAACTCCGCAAAATTCTCTTGAGCCTACAAAAATATGGCAAGTATTGTTGCTATTTATGTAAATATGTATGCATGCAGTAAGTTTGTAAATTCATAGCACAAGTGCGCTCAGTGCGATGCAGATGGCGAAAACGTGCGCTGAATTCAACCACAAAGCCAAGTCCGAGTGTCAATTGAAGCTAAAGAGACTAATCTCAAGTGCAATTCAAAGAGTGTCCATGAATAAAAACGTTCAAAAGCAATACGTAAGGCCTAAGCGATTCGACACAGTACAGTTGTTAAGTAATGCAAATTTTTAAGTCAGCCTGCCCCTTCCTTTATTGAATACGCGGAAGAACAGCAGAAGGGTGAGAGAGAGTGTTTGTCATTCGCACTCATCTTGCATGGCGCTTCTTGTTAAAGGTTTGATATTTATAAAACAGCCATTCTGTCGAGTAAATAAATTTAATATAAACTAAGCTGACTTTAGCAAACCAACTTCAATAAATTTGTGCGAGCTAACTCATGGGCGACGTCATGTTTTGTGTCAAATATGCTTGGTAAAAAAGCAACAAATTTCATAAGCTAAACATATTTTTTTCATCACGAATACTGCGACGATTATTTTAGCACCTCAAACCTTTATCTGTCACACCCACTTCGATAAGAGCAAGAGCATCATGTTGTCCTTGTCGATCAGCAGACCCATTCACATGTCTAATTTGACATATGTGTAACGGTACTTTTCATGTAAGCAATATTTGTCAAATATTTGCATAAATAATATCTGATTAAGAGCATATCGACAGCCACACTGCAAAACCCCGTAAGTCACTATTTTTCCAAAAATAAGGTTCTGAGCCTTTTCAACAGATCGTGATATTTCGCACATTAAAATTCAGTCAAAATCGGGTTACAACTTCCCATTTCTTTCCAGTGGTGAAATGAAATAACCGTAGCTCATATAAATAGATACGTTATAATTATCACAGTTTTTTCCCTCTCCTGAAAACTTTTTGGTTTTGAACATACAGGGTTTTGCAGTGTGGCTGTCGATATGTTACATCTAATAAATACGTGAAAGCTGAGAAATCATAAAAACTCAACGCTCTCTTTGGAAAGTCAGCGGTGCGAGTGCAGCGAATTGTAAAGCGTCTCCCGTCAGCATTGTTCTCCCAGAATTATCGCAAAATAAAAACTTTCCATACACTTATATCTTATTATCTCGATGAGTGGAGAAGTATGTGCCAAAATAGCCTCATGCAAAATTGAAACGCTTCACCGGATTTACGGGATTTTCCTTTTTTATTTGTTATATAATATTCTTTTTGAAAAGCTTTGCCAGCAAATGCGGAATTATTAGATTTTCAACGCAAACGCACATACAATCAACTGCGAGCGCCGCCGTACTTACATTCAAGTTTATACCCTGTAGCGAAAATGTCTAGTTCTGCACTGGTTCGCTTTTTGTCGGTTTGCTGTTTGAATTTGGTGCTGCTGCCGCTACTACGCCCAGATGCATTTAAATTATTTTGAATTACAATGATTGTACTCAGATTTTGTTTGTTTATTCTGCTTGCTGTATTTAGAAATCTGAACTTTGACATGTCGTGCGTTATATTAAAAATTATACTGCTTAGTCTGCAACTAGTTGTCTCGACTGCAGGGTAAATATGAGAAAAAGGTGTACAGGAATGCCCGTTTGTATATATGTACATATGTACCCAGCAAGCGAACTGAACCTAAATCAAGTTTTTAGAAAGTTTACCAAAGTAAACATTAAGCTTTGCGGTGAAAGTAAACTTTAACTGTAAGCAAATGAAACAATTTTTAAATAAATTGTCTTTTAAGACTTTGTTTAACGATGTATTTATTATTCAGAATTTTCACTTTCAATTTATTTAAATTTACGATCACACAGAGAATTGCTTGTTGGGTATGTATGTATTTATTTCATTTTATTCTGTTATTTGTTTACAACAAATAAGACAAAGTAAGGTTCGTACCTTTTTCTTTATTCTGCGTATTTCAGCGAGACTTTTTTCTTCATTTAACATTTTTGCTGCTATCCCTCATTCGCAATGGTGCGCTAATACTACTGGGCAAAGCAATATTTGATACCAATTTATGGGTATTTGAAGTATATATAAAATGTTACATGAAACCACATTCGACTGATATACATATGTATAGCTTGTTTGCAAGTCTTAAAATTAATCAATCAATTTTACCAAACATAACCTCTTTAATGTGAATTGGATTTAATACAATATTAAAGAATATACTCAAAATTAATTTATGATTATTAATATCAAATGCTAATTGGTCCGCGAGGTTAGAGCTTATTAAATCGATTTTGGTTTATTTGTTATGGCGAATTTATCAAAATTTGGTCAGCCGTAGCGATAGAGTGAGTAGTGCGCCTTAAATGCACAATGTATTCAGTTCGCTTCCCAGAGTGGAAAAAGGAAACTTCATTTTCGCAAGAATTAACTGCCTTAGCACATGCCGTTCAGAGTCGGATTAAACGTATAGCTACCGCCATTTCGTAAAAAAAAAAAATTAGATGGCTCATTGAAGTTTGGCCTAAAACTCCTCTGAATTATATTCGCACCAAAACTTCATTATAATTATCAGAGACCGAGTATAGTATTTATTTTCAATTGAGTTTCATTTTAAAAAGGAAAATCGCAGAAATTATTATTAGGTAAGTTTGTACCTGGAAAATTTTCTAACCTAAAATCGTTACTGTCGCCAATGCAGGTAATCTAATCGTCAAATCATGTCGGTACATAGACCTTGCTGCTGATGTGTGTGTGATTTCAAAAAGGCATAACCATTGCGGTCTCTGTTTTTTTTTTGCATGCAAAGGTAATAAAAAGAGCTTTAATCTATTTTAATTGCCTCTCTTCCATGTTCATTAAATTATTAGTTTGAATTTTGTTGATCCCGGCATTGAAATTTGAGTGCCCTAATGAACATTCACATTAAATTACGCTGCAGCTTTATTAAGCTTTGTCCATTTCCACGAAGTTGTACTGGAAAATGTAAACAATTTTGTATTACTAAAATCAAAGCTTCTTCGAAAACCTGCCATTTCCTTGTGTCCACATCATTTGACTAATACTCAGCTTGGCTGCTATTTTAACTCATCAGCAGCCACGACAATTCATTGTGCCATCAATAGGTCCTTGAAACATATTTATTATTATTGTTGTTGTTGTTTGTTTTTGTTTATTATTTATGTTAGAGACCTTTTCCACAAACGCAGACTAAATAAGCGCTTCCTAACAAATCTTACGGCTGGCCGAACGTTGTAAACTTTTCGTTGTTATTGTTTTTCCCCCTTTCTTCCTTTTGATTTTTAGTTATTACATTTTAATTGGATACATTCAAGCTTGACAGCTTGCGGAGCATCCAAAAAAAAAAGGAGGGCGGTGAGTGTTGGTCTGAAATTGAATTGCTCGGCTTTGGGCCGCACGCTGGCCTCCTGTTAATATCTTAAATTTATGTAGAGTTTACTTGAGTGGAAAATTATTTGATTTTGATTTCCTCAGTGGCGCTAATGGTGTTGACTTGTGAAAACTTTTTATTCATTTTGCCCCCCTTGAGTTTTGTGTAACTTTTTCTTCTTTTTGATTTTCTTCCTTAATTGGTGGCAATTGAATGTCAGATCTAGCAACGGATCATATTTTAATATTTATAAAATTCAAAGGAAAATGTTTTATATGAGCGTAATTATTAGCCAAAAGGAGATTTTAGCAGTCAAATTGGAAACTCTACAGAGGCTAAGTCTTCCTTCACCTGAATTTTACATCACAGTCAAGACCATCTCCTACCTCTTTTGCGGCATTCAGGGGTAGATAGGAAAACGTTCTGAAATCAGATAAAGAAGTTGAAAGCGGTCGAGGATCCAAAATAAATTCGAAATAAAATTTTTTAAGCGGGGTTCGTTCTCCCACGTTCAAGTAGAAAGTTACCAATGTAGCCAAGAAAACAAAAAGCAAAAAACAACTCGTAAACAATTTAATCTAAAAGTAATTTAAGCTTTAAGCTTTTTTCCAAACAATCACAAAAAAGATTGTTGTGTGTTTTTTTGGACCTGCTCGCCCAATATTCGGAAACTTCAGACTCTTCTTCACATTTATTTACCAACAACTTGTACGCATACATCTGAAGCTGCACACTGACGGACGTGCTACATATTTGAGGATGCCTGAGCAAATGAAGTGCTGCCAACCAACTGAGCAAACACTTCAAGTCATTCCCACACTCGTGCAGACACAAACATTCATACAAACCGAGTACATATTTACATAGCAGATGAGTAGAATATGTACTTGAATTTGAATTGTGAAGCGGTTATTGTGGTTTGCCTTTGTTTTGTTGTCGGCTTTAGTCTTGCTCTCTATTCATTGTACGCACTTGTCAAAGTGAAATGAGCAAACGAGTGGACAGGCGAACAGGCAGGCGGGCATGAAGAGCATGGACTTACCAAGGCGAATTAATAGAAGGTGGAAGCCAGGCGAATTACAAACATACATCCATACATTTTCAATGTACTTTGTTTTTGTAATTTGTAGGACTAATGTCAAAATCGTATAGCGGCTGAATGTGTAATGTCAAAATTTGAGAAAAAAGTAGCTATCAGCTGATGGGATAATGCCACCTTGTATTAATTCGCCTTGGGACTTACAGAGAAATAATGAAAAAGTTGAAAAAAGTGCAATAATCACTTTAGCCGAAATAACAACAATAATAAATTTGTGTATGAAGCACTTATAAGCATTAATAAATGCAGTGAGTGTTTTTGTTGCTTTTTTTTGTGCTATCCATACAGGCTTGAGTACAAAATGATTCATTTATTTTGTAATTAAAATTTAATTAAACCCTCAGTAAATAACAATTTCAAGCTTTTGACTCTTAAGTGATTTATCGAATATGAGCAATCATGTTGCCAACTTTGATTGCAACGAAAACCAAGTTTTTCTTGCTGAATATACTTAAAATTAAATAACAAATTTTAACCGAAGTTGTGGTAATATTCATACTTTTTCCCTTTAAATTTTGCATTTTAAAATAAGGAACCCTTTGAAGAGAAGATTGTGTGTAAAGTTCCCTAAAAGTCGCCGTTACCACTTTGCTACTTCATTTATACATGACCATAACGTCGCTGGAACTTTCCCGTTTCTAACAAATTATTCCCAATTTTGGGTGTTAGGTTCCCGAGGCTAGTGGCTCAACGTTTTAAAGTCGCAACAATGGTCGCCGCTCCGTTTCAGCACCTATTTCTGCTAGTTGGGATTACTTTAATCATCTTCAAGCCTGTTTGTACGTAATAACGAAATTATGTAACGACTTGACCAAACCAATCAGGGAGTATAAAGGAGATTTTGCTTGATTACAACCTTCGTTTACTTTTCAATCTTTATCATCCTTTCTAGCTACTTAAGGGACTTGACGTTTTGGTCAACGTCATCAACGTCGTGGCAACACATCAACAATGACACCGTTTGCTATATGCGCGTGTTCAACACAACCATAAATTGTATGCTATCTCTGGTATATTGTTGCAATATGTCAGCCAATAAGCCGATTATCTCTCCCATCCATGGCTCTGCTATTCGCATACAATTTGTTCAAACAATTTACCAATGAATACTCGCATGTTGGGTTGACTTGAAGTTCTTAATTAAAACTACAAACAGATAAATGAAATAAATGAATGAACAAAGCGCAAAACAAAAACGGACTAATAACTGAGTGGATGGCTTAAAAAAAGTAACAACCAAAAGTTGAGCGCATAAATTGCAAACAATCGAATGTAATAACGATCGAGTGACATAAGAGCTTAAGGATGTGGTTATAACAGTACGCTGAGGAAGAAGAAGGACCGTGTCAAAGAAGTGCAGTGGCAAAGTGAGCAAGCGGGAGACTCAGCTCATAGGGCCAACCATTAAAAATTATAATTTCATAACTCAGCTCATGCTCATTTATAGCTTTCAATTACTTTAATTAACTTATTTCCTCCATTATCAGTGGCAGCGAGGTATCCATAGCCGCTTTGAGCTTATCAAGACGCCATGGCGTATGGGCAACAATTTCGTGCCCAACACTGATTTCGTGTCATGCACTTTGTCAGCCACAAATTATTACCAACAACATGGCAAGCGCACCGTCAGTAAAGCTTTCATTGCATCAGCAGCTGACATGAGACTTAACTTCTTGATTGAATGTTCTTTGTTGTACTTGTTGCGGAAAGGTGGTGAGACGTCAAGGGCGACGAAGAATGTGTTATAACATGAAGAACGCTTCGTAGATCAGAGAGACGGATTGAATGAATGTAGCAAATGAAGAAAGTGTTCCAAAGAGATAATAATTGCATACAAATATTCCAGAAGGAGCAGCGAAACTCATTGCGGGTTACATACCGAACCTCAGTGTGCAGTGGCGCATGAAATGCGGCAACGCGAATGTCGATCAAGTGGAGCACGTGAAGGGTGCGTCATGAGCCCTAAAGCGATTTTAATAGGCACTCGACACATGCGGTGCGAGTTTCAGCTTCAGTGTTTAGTTTTCATATCTGATTGCAGCAATGTCGTGCAAAAACAACACAGAAAATTAACAACTTTGATACAATGAAGAGCAAAAATGTTACGGCACACTGAACTCTTGCGGCTATTATTACTGCCATGGCAACGTATGAAGGCCGCATTCTTGCTGCTTGCGTCGAATTCATGGCACGTGCAGTCGCTGCACTCATCCACACCCACACACACTAACACATGCACTGAGCAGCAGTCTGGTGTGGTCAGGTGTGCCAAATAAGTTAAAGAAAGCAAAGAGAATGAGAATGGATGAATTGAAAATGCGAGAAATGACTCACATGGGGGAAGGCGTAGGAGGAAGCGCAGCAGTGGTGCAGGGGGACGGTCGGTTACTTTGTAGCTGTGGTGAAAAGTGATTCTAAATGTTGGTGAAGCACCACCTGAAACCTAGTAATGCCGATAGAAGGACGAAATACACCGCTGAAGGGCACTGTCTCCGCTACTTGCACTTTGGTGTCCATATTGGCAAAGCTTTCTAAAGCTTCGACGAGCGGCTTACAGCAACAGAGTCTGTGGACGACGGCTAAGGCTGCTTGGATGTCTTCGCTAAGAAGAGGGAATATCAACTTAGGCTAAGCTTTGCTTGATTTTGTTGTACTTGCGTCGGGTATTGAGGTGTTCGTCAGACTTTCGTGGAAACTTTACGAAAGAAAGTTGCGGTTGCCAGAGCGGTTTAGTGGTTAAGGGTGGCTGCTTTTTGCGTTCGAATCGAATCCAATAAGAAGAGTTCAAAGGACCTTTTCTTTGTTATTTAAAATTTTTTAATTTGTATTCTCCTTAGTAGATTCCGCTGACAGACACTAACATCACATCCATTAGGGCTCCTGCTGAAACATGGAGATATGCAATAATTTCAAAATTTCTGTTTATTTAATTAATTAATTAGCTTTCTTAGGGTTGGGCGCTTGCAGATTGAATTGTGCAACATCTTCTGGTATGGCGGCTTGTGCTATCATACTCGGATCTTCATGTACACCAGCTATGGAACTCAATTAAGTTTTTAATTGTATACGCATACAAACACACACACACACAAACCCACACACATACATGCAAACATAAATATATATCTGCTCATATTTACATAATTTCAATGGTAACGCAGCACTGCAAAACTTTTGCTCAGAAAGTGAAATATAATTATGAGAAGTAAGGGGGGTAATTGTCTAATGTTTACATAAAATATTTCTCCCCAGAGTTCGCTGGCAAACATCAACCCAATTCAAGCAAAACGAACGCACTCTGGTGTAAATGGATATTCCCTCGCTGCCATTTGATGCGCTCCGGTGATTTGAATCGACTGTAGAGTGCGACTGCAATACCCTCCCATCCCAACCACTCCACCCATCCCACCATTTGCTCACTTTATAATTTAATTTTACTTGATTTGCACTCTGCTTCCGTGTTCATTTCAGCATTTTACGCTGTTTTGGTTGCCTTTTTCATTGTTCATTCGCTTCGTTTTGTTTCACTTCGCTTGGCTACTTGCTGGCTTCTTTAGTTTGTTTATTTTGTGTAAATTTTGTTTGGAAGAGTACTTACTTCTACTTGACGATGCGCTGACGTATGCCGAAGAGCGTCTCTTAAGTCCACTTGTGCCATCATTATTGCTCCCAATGGGTAGAAATCGCGACAATGACAGTAACGTTTTGAAGAGGTCAGTCACGTTTTGATCCTCCTTGGCAGAACACTCCAGCACTTTCGCTCTGTAAATGAGACAAAAATAAAAAAAAATTAAAAAAAAAGATGACAAAAGCACCGAACAAACATTGAAAGTAAATAAAATTGAATTGCAGGTGTTTTTGTTTTTGTTTTTATGTGAAAATTAGAAGAAATATTTGAAATTTCTTTAAATTTCTTTCTTTTAACCAATTTTTAACGCGGAAAATAGTTAAGAAACAACATTCCAAGAGTCAAGTAATATTTTTTTCTTCAAGAAAGCAACTAATAAAGTCTATTTTTAAATACGAGGAAGGGAATTTTGAAGAGCTTTGTTTGAACTCTCTGCGCTTTATATATTTCTTCAACTACTATAATATTTATATTTTCATTTTTACTTTTATTTGGGAGAACAAAATCAGGAAATGACCAAATTCGAGATTGGTCAGACGTTAACTCCTGCTCTGTTCGGCTTTTGTGGTTTGCCTTCCCAGCAGCGCCAATTGCTTATGCACGATCCCATGAGTAGTTAGTCAACCGCAGCGAGTGAGCCAGCACATGGGCAATGTTCAATGCTCAAATACAATGCCACCAGGGATGCCAAAACCGAAATCCGGTTGAAAATCTATATACGCTCAACAACGCCTTTGTTATTTTGAAAGCTACGCCAATGCTTTTTTCGGCTTATTATTTATTTAGCCGTGTTCGAATCGATTTTAAGCGGCGCTAAGCTGAACTGAAAATAAATTTGCCTATAAAAATCGGTGCGAATTTAGTATTCAAGTTGAGCTATGAAGCTGGGAGGCTTAAATTTTACAGTTCAAAGATTACAAAAAAAAAAACATTCGAAAAATGTACAAAACATTAGGCCGTGCTAACCGTATTGACAGCTTACGATGTATTTTATAGAGCTGGCATATTGAACAAAATTTTTACAAATTTTTTTATTTTAGAAACAAATACGAGCATGTACTAGTTGGCAAGAACTAACAAATAATGTCAACAATTTCAATGGCATTTTCAGTTTATGCGCTGTTTCGCATTTTAATATTTGACAGCTACTTCAATAGCAGAAGGCAGAAATATGATCAAACGTACAATCACCCCTATTACGGTTGTCAATACTTTTAAGTATTGACTTGTTGTTGACGAATCGGTATCGCCATTGTCAATTTCGATAACTATTGACAGCTGTTGAAACTATTTTGGTATTTACGACAACAATAGTGATATTCTTTTGACGGGTGTCAGCATAAAACTTGTCAACACAGTTTTTGGTGACGACAAGCGCTCAATTAAATATTCTGCTGTAAAAATTTGGTTAAATAATTCTGAATTATACCTTTTTACACACTTTATTTGTTTAGTTTTTATTTAATTCAGGAAAATGGAGAGAAAAATTAAAATAACAAACAATAACCAATTTGCGCAGCTTATTTTAGAACTAGAAAAAAAATGGTTCAAGGTGTTCTCAAAAGTGGAAGTTGCATGAGTTGCATTGTTTAAAGATTAATTTTTAAAAACAGAATAAATATTTTTGTTTTATGCAGAAAATACTGAAGTATTTTATATTTTTTAATCAAAACAACCAAAAACGAATTACAAAAAGCTTTCTTTAATTTCTTGCCGTATTTGCGAGCTTCCATGTTTTGCAAGTCGTCAGATAAATCAACTTCAAACCCATCTTGATCATTTTCAGTTTCGGATGATGAATTGAAGCTTGATGACTCTACATTAAAGTCAATACAACGATTATGTAAGGCAGCGTCTTGACCTCCGTAACAATAACCTGGAGGGGGAAATCCGATATTTTGTTTCAGTGAAAAGTTATTAGTGAAAAACCGACCCGGGTCACATCCCCAATTCGGGGCGTGATCCACGGTATTTATGTGCAGAACACCTTTCCGCATTGGCGCGCTTAAAAAAGAACCCCGCCATTCCAACTCCGGATGGTTGCCTGAACCGTGGCAACGTGCCACGGTACGCACACTTTTTTACTCTTTTGGCTTAGCCACAACAACCACATGAAAATGGCAGAAAAATTTAACTGCAAATATCTCGCAAAATTCTTTAAATATCTGATTTCCCTCCAGATTATTGTTACGGAGGTGAAGACGCGTCGCTTGATACCTCTACCTAGATTTTTGGACGTGTATTAACACTTGACGTTCGATGGAAAGTATTACCGAAAGTTTTACCGCGATTTTCGTTGCTTTTTCCGGCTTATAATGTAAAAAAACATCTTTAAACAAAAGTTAAAATCTTAAGCAGAATTATATGCGCAACAAATTGTAAATAAACAACTGTCAAAAGTATAAGGATCGTAGTTTTGCTATTAAATTATCGATAACACGTCAACGTCAATACATTGATGAAGTAAATACCAGTTTTGCATTGACGCGACGTTGATATTGATGTTGATATTAATACGACGTGACATTTGATGTTGACAACCGTAATAGGGGCGAATATGTGAACTCCCCAACTAGTCTGTTTAATTAGAAGAGGACAGCATGTCGAACAAAAGTTCATTGCTCAAATAAATAAATTTCGCGCTCTACCCTCTTTCATCCAAAAAAAGTCAAACATCCTTACTTGCTGCCTTCAACTCACTTCACTTGTCACAAATTCTCACTAAATCTTCTATCACACTCATTGAGTGCCATTCGCTGCTTACTAACGTCAGTCGGTTTTAATTTTGTTAGCAAATTACATGATAACGAGCGAATTACTTATATTGCCAAAAGCTTCGAAATATGTGCACACATTTTAAGTTAGCGAAATCTTCGGTCCGGTGAAATGTTGACGCAATCACTGTAAATGATTTGAGCACTTAAACGAGTACAAAATGTTGTTGGCACCTAACTGCTTTAATTGCCAAATTAGCAACGAGAGCAATTCGCTGGA
The DNA here is from genome assembly GCA_951509765.1 of Sphenella marginata. Lineage (NCBI taxonomy): Eukaryota > Metazoa > Arthropoda > Insecta > Diptera > Tephritidae > Sphenella > Sphenella marginata. Next base: position 1,115,842 of record OX608083.1, read on the forward strand.
ACGTAGCAAGATTTTATGTAGCCAATTGCCATGTTGTTGGACTAAGAGTAGCGATTGCTTTTAATGTGCGACGTAAATGAGCCAACTAAAGAGTCAACTTCACCTTAAGTCAAAAACTCTGAATGCATTGACGTGTAATTATTACCAAGAAATTCTTGCTCATGGCGCTTCGCTTGCCAATTTGAAATTCTTCTGGGAATCGCTTTAGTAGAAAAGTACAGTAAGTAAGAGTGTATGGGGTCAGAGAATTAAATATATTACCATTTCGATTCTTTAAATTTATATTTGGGTAGCTAATTTTTAAATTTAGACAAGCAGATACAAATTCTAGAAACTGTTTCACTGCTTTGAATTTTATTCGCTCAATAATGACCGCTCTCATCATTTTTGCTTGAGCAACTGTATTATATTGACATTTACCTGCTTGCGGGTCCTAAAAACAAAAACCAAACGAGTAAACCTGTCGTGCTGAGTGTATGTATGTATGCAAGCAAAAATTTGTTTTTTTCGTCAAGAAGTCGTGCAACTGTAAAACAACTTTGCATAATTAACCATAAAGTGAGTGCTGAACGTGAAACTTTTTCAACAACCATGGTCCATGGCAGTAAATTTTAAATTTGAAAATTTCTAGAGCTTGTTTATTTGTGTGTCTGTGTTAGTAAATTGACGACAATTTTTTGTTTCAAAAAAAAAACTTAGTTCCATTGAAAAAATATTTCACCAATTTTGTTTTTAGGAGAGAGGAGAAAGTTTCATGTGAAGAAATTGTTTGAGGGAATATTTTACTTTAGCCTTTAAAATGATTTAATTTTTATGAGGGAAATATTTCATTAATAAAACTCAATTTATTCAAAAAATTAGAATTTTTAGAAGCTCACTTTTCGAATTATTCTAGGGATAATTTTTTTAAGCTTTTAAATAGACCAAAATGCTTTTTGGTAAACTTTGAAACTGGTTTTACAGAGGGTTGAATTTAGGGAGATTCTTGAATGGCGCCTACAAACCGCACTGACAGCTCTAAATTAGTGTCAAGGCTAGGTCTGTCCAAACAAAAACTTGGAAGGCTTTAATTTAAATAAATAAAACATGAATATTACAAGTTTCTGGGATCTCTGTATCTCGGGATTGCCATCTCTAATATACTTTTAAACAGCATCAAATATTATATTGCAACGCGTTGATATGTTTTCATGTTTGTTGATAGCGAAAATGGCATGTCAATGCTAGAACAAAGTTGAAAAAGTGCTCCCTTAGAAGAAGAAGCAGCACAAAGTTTGAACAGCACCGCACCACAAAATTGATGCGCAATGCAGTGTAGCGTGCCGTTGCGGTGATAATTGCAGTGGTGACGTTGGCGCCTGTTCGGCTTGCGTTGAAAGTGTTGATCGGCAAAGGAGTGGACTTTGGAAACTTTTAAAAGTTTTCCCGGCACACTGCATACCGATTTAGTGGCGCTTGTTGGCTGTACCCGACGTCGATGACCACCCGATTGTGGGTTGGTGCGTTTGTGTGTGTGTGTGTGATTGAATGGCTATTATTTATGTACACAACATTCAACAGCTGACAATCTGGACTTAACTTTTAAGTGATGATCGACTACCTTGCTTTGATTTTTTTTATCTCAACTCTTTCTTCTGGCGTAAGTTGTACAAATTCTAAGTGGCGCATGAAAGTTTGCAAGGGAGTAGGAGAAAAAGTGTAACGATGAACGGTATCAATTGGCCAACTTTGAGAAAATAAATACTTTCTAGAGCGTGGGAAAAGTTTGATGTGTTCGGATGAATGAAAGCGAACTTCGAAGTCTGTTAGCTAAATATGGTTTGGGGTTTCACTGAAAAACAGTTGGAAACGGTGTTTGGAGTTTTAGGCAATCAAAACCGAATGAAAACGGTTTTCTTTGTTGTTTTACTGTAAAAGATTCTTTAAATTAATATTATCCGAATATTTCAATTGTTTCAAGGCAGCTTTTAAATTAAACAAAAACATCTCTGTGAAGCGCCAGCCCAAAAAATTTCAATTTTGCCGAGAAAAGTACAAATTCAGCAACCTCCAAAAGTTAAAAAAAAAGTTTGCATTCAAAACCATATTTATATGTATGCCCATAGATGTACATATGTAACAGATTGTATAAAAAATATGTTGTTGGTATGTGTGTATGCTTGTGTTTCGTCTTTGTTTTTAGCTAAAATTGTGAGTGTCAAATGTGTACACGGTTAAAATTTTTTTTTTAAATTTCAAACAATGCAGAGAAACAATTTTCTCTCGGTAAATTTTCTATCTCATATCCCAACTAGCAACAAATTACTGGTAGTGGAGACGGGGAATTTTAGCATGCCAAAAAATAAGCGTACAATGCATCTCAGCCATCCTTATTCACGAAAGTGTAATCTAAGCTCTCACTTGGTTTGCCATTTAAACTCAAATTTCTCACTCTGTATGTTTTTTTGGCGCTGAAACACTGGTAGTTGTAGCATCCACACTGATGACGTGTTGCTGCTGACATGCTCAAAATGAACAAAATGACTAACAAAACGGTGAAACATACAAAAACAACAACAATAACAATAGCAAATTATTAAAAAGTGAAACAGTGAGGGACAGGTAAGAGCGAACAATTTGGAACGTTATAAAAAGAAAGTGGAAAAAAAAGAAAATTGCACGTTTACAGGTCAGCGATTGTGTTAAAAGAAAATCAAATAATAAAACACCAACAACAAGCAACAAAAAAATGTGTGAAATATGTTTGTTGCGAAAGTGAACCAATTTGTGTGAAATTCAATCACATATTCTCTACTTTCATCTACAACGTACATACATATGTACATACATACGCGCCACATATGAGTTAGAGCAAAAACTATTGAAAATTTGTTGGTGCAATGGAAGAACATTGTTGTAAATAAGCGCTTGGCGTGAAGTTTAACTAATCGAAGGCAATCATTTTCAAATTCAAACATTTACTTGACCTACGTCACACAAACATTTTATTCAAAAAAAACAAAATGCGTTTGGATTGAAGTTCATTCCGAATTATTATCAACAGGTCTTAAGCTCATAAAACTTAAACAAATATGTTAATTTACATTATAAAATGTAACTTTTGGGGTCGTAATTTACATGGAACGTAATTTAAACCACACATTCTTCTTTGTAACTTTGTACGATGGCAATATTAAATAATTGCACAACACTGCCTACTCATTATACCCTCTATCCTGGCCGTACAAAGGTAAAGCTTGGGGTCGTTCGGTCATTTGTCATCCCAACCCTCATCTACTCTCCAACATAAAGAGATTATTTGATTGTGCTGCCTGCGTGATTAATGGCTTAAATAAATTTTCAAAATGTGCAAAAGATTTAAAAATACATAGTTTTTTCCTCTTCCATTTTTGTACAATTCCTCATAAGCAAATTAAAATAATTTGATTAATTTTACCATTCTTTTGACACTTTTACAGGCGACCAGAGAGCGCATGCATGGTCAGTGCCTTTGCTGATATGCAAAAACTAACACACAGATACATACATGTACATACACACATTTGCAGTGATGAAACAACAATAAATAAATGCAATAACAAAAGGGCTTATACTACATAGAGGGTGCTTAAATAACAGGCCTTGTGTGGCACGCAACAATGCACAACCAGTAAACACTCGATATTGATGCTAGTTTAGTTGAGCATGTATTTTCGTTTTTATTAGGGTGGGTTGAAAGAAATTTATTTAAATAGTTTCAGAAATCAAATACTTTTTCAATTAGAACGATAAATAAAGTAAAACCAAAATTCGTTTGGAACTGTTTTTTATTAAAAAATCAAGTGGTTCCTGATTCACCTCAAAAGATTCAATTCAAATAAAATTGTCCATTTTAATGAACTATCCTAATGCATATGTCATTGTGTAAATGCAGCTGCGCTTTTGTGCTTTTATCCGCTTGTGAGTATTTGTTTATTTACGTAACATGATAACTGTTATTATCCAGCATAAAAAGGTGCACGCCGTGTCAGCACGACTTCAAACCACAAAGACAACACACACACACACACATACACACACACAGGCACACGGAGATAATCACATGTGGCACGACACGTAACAGTAAATGCAGTACATAGGCGTCATAAACATAAATATAACGGGACGCCGCATTGTTGTTTGCTGAGTTCACGCAAAGCGATCGTTTAAAAACTGCGATTTCATTTCACCAACTGCTATTCACACTACCCTCTGCCTAGACTACTGCTCTTTCGTTCAACCCTAACCATTAAATTGCATGTTGTGGCCGAGCACCATAGGGAGTAGAGGATTAAAAACTTCAGACCGATTTTTGCCGCAGATTGCATTTTGTTGCATCAAAGTATAAATACAAATAGGTAAAGGAATAAAAATAACCGAATAAGCTAACAAGTGTGTGAATGTATGTGTGGCACGTACATATGTGTGTGTAATTGCCCCATGTGTTACCTGGATTGTGGTGGAATCGCTTTTCGTTTGCGAAAAGTGCAATGAAGTGAGAAGTAATGACATGAAAACTCTCTACAAAGGCACTAAACAGACATGGAAAATTTTTCAAAATCTTTGGAACCATGTAGGGCATATGTATGTTAGACCTTGTTGTCACTCCCGATGCGAAGTCAAACCCGCACTTTTGAGTGTTAGTTGTTGGTGTTTGCGGTTGTTTGTATTGCACAGTTTTAATGGTTCCAGTTAGAAAAGTATGATATCAGAGCTATATTTTCCTACTTTGGTTTTTATTACGAGATTTTTGCTATTCGCTTTAGACCTTTCGAAATATGGGATATTACCAGACAAACAAAAATAGAAGTAATAAAAAGTGAGCCTCACTGTAAGGTTCCCTCTAGTCCTTTATACCCAACACGACACACATCTGTAAATACATACATACATCTATATATGTATGAATGCTTGTTCTGTGTAGGTATGCAAGTAGTCCAATTTGCTTTCTCCCGCTGTCAAGGACAATTTGTCACTGCCAATGGCAAGGAGCTGCAACACAAAAATATTCAAAAACATGCAACACAATTTACCCAAATGACGGCTGTAACTTAACTGAACTGCACAATGGACCTACACACAAAGTTTCTCTTTTATATGGAAAAATGTGAAATTTAGTCTAGCAACAAAGCTGTGTGTGTGTATGTGTTTGACGAAAAATGCAAACAATAAAAATTGCAGTGAAGGCAATTAAGGAGCTGCAGGTATCGACCAACTGGCTCAAAAGTTGGCTTACGGCTTTCTAGAATTCGTAACGAAAAGAATTTGCAGCGAAAGTGTCGTAGATATTTGTCGCAAAGTGCGAATTGGTTGCGCTAAATAAAAAATGTTTATGAAAATCATGTTGCTGTTTATGACATTGCATTTCACTTATAGTTTCTTCATCAAATAAAAGCGAATTTAAAAAAAAAAAAAAATAAAAACAATAATAGTTTCGTTATTTTATTCACAACTCGCTAAATGCTTAAAAAATTGGTTATTATCAATATTAAACTTCTGAAAATGAGTGAGGGATAGAGGGTCGCATATGAATGCGTACTTGAGCTTTTAAACCCTAAAAACCTCTTAAAATTGTAATATAGAAATTTCCCCGAGGTTGTTTGCTTCAGATTTCATTATATCTTTCATATTTTTTTGAGTTCATATTTCTTTAAACATAAAAAATTGTTTAGCTATTACATTCTACTAAATTTTTAATTTCAAGACATCAAAGGCTTCCGCTTGCGCAATGCAAAAAATTTGGCCAGCTTCGCCCTCGCTATTTCCGTTCTTGATCTGTTACAAATATTACACCGTTTTGCCTATCCAAATAGATGTTTAACATGAAACTAAGTAGTACATGGCCGTAGGTGTGTGGAGCTCTGCAAACTTTCATTTGGCGTGCTGCTTTCCATTAACCGTCAACTGCAGTGCATCTGGCCGTCGATTGGCCGCTGCCGTCACCTGATTCCATCACATCCAATTCAGCATTTTAATGTCTGTTGCGGTTGTTTGCTTCAACGATTTCATCAACCATTTTGCATTTGTTTTTGTTTTTTTTTCTTTTTTCTTTTTTTTTGGTTTTGTTTTCAACTTTCCAACTTGGTATTTTCTGAATTTCTACTCTGTTTTGCATTTTAATTTCATTTCGCTCCATCCATGCAGTGCAGTTTTTATGTTAAATGGCCGCATTTGTGGTTGATTGTTTGTTTACTTGTTTCATGAACTGTTGCGTGTTTGTTGGCATTTTAAAAATAACGGTTCGCGTTTGTGGGGTTGTAAATCCAGAACTCTACAGCAGGGCACTCAGTTATTGCAGCCCTTTTCGATTTTCCTTTTCTTTGCAAGCTGTGTAAATGAGCTGAGCGCTGCAATTCTAAAATGTCTGTTTCTCTGTCGCTGACTCTTGTGGAGTTCTGGCTTAACGCGATTAGCTCAGTTGCTCGGTAAAAAACCCACCATTTTCGATTTGCTACAATAATTACATTGCATTGCATTGCGTTGTTGTGATTGCACAATTGCTCCTGCCATGGCGCTTGACACAATTACCCATCAACCGAGAAATGTGTGTCCACAGAAATCTGATTAAAGGTGGTTCACGTCAGTGCCTGTTCCTACTCGATTGTAAATTACTTGATTGACTGAGTGAAAACATATTTATCCCCACATATACTTAGTTGCGTTAAGCTGAAGTTCAAGGCCGAAGTTTCCAGCTAACAAATCGTATGGCCTGAACTTATAAAAAAGGAGAAAAGCTTTTTTTATTTTTCAGTAAGATATTAAATAGCGATTTTTGATTCTCCGGAAGCGGAGTTGAACAATTTTTGGTTTAATCGACGGTATATAAGAATACTGTGCGTATGTGTAAATGTGCTGTTTGATAAAATCTACATACATACATATGTACATATGTATAAATGAATTTGTATATTAACTCACCTTAATCGCGGCAATTCACAATAAACCCAATCCGTGACTTCTTCCAGTCTAACCTCCCTGTGCGTATTGGCTATATCCGATTTGTTGCCAGCGATTACAATCGGTATATCCTTCCGAGGCGGCAATGTGGAAATAAGAAACAAGAGCAAATAGAGATAAATTTATAGGTAAATTGGCATTGTAAAAAGGATTTGTAATAAAATCGGAGCATGTTTGAGCATGTCCGTGGACACCTGGAGTCAAAAGATGCTTTAAACCCAATAACAAATAGCTATCATAAAGCCATCACAGCGCGTTTTGGCTAATTAAATATTTGTGTGTTTGTCAGCTTTCGCATTTCACCTCTTCAACTGCCAACAAATAATTTACGAAATTAAAATTATTTACACAAACTTGTCCTGATTGCTAACTTTGTGCATCCCTTTGTCCCTTTGTTTCGTTTCTAATTCAAAGTTAGTTACTAATTTATTTCATTTGGTCGAAAATGGCAAAAGTAAATTTATTTTGCAACAACAACAAAATATTTATAAATACGCAGAGTACTATGTATAACTGCGACAACAATGTTTGAATTAAAACAACAAACGAGAACACGCGAGTGGAGCACAGAGCGAGGGATAACAGTTAACTTATTACTACTTCGGGATTTTCGCGATCGTTTTGGGATGGTTTTCGAAAGTTTTAGGGAGATCCACCTTAGGAATGTTTCGTGATATTTTTTGGGATAGCTTCAGGGCCATCCCGAAAAAGTTCCGAAGTGCTCCAACAAATGATCGCAAAAGGGTGCAGCAAACAATCAAGAAATGATCCTGAAATTATACCGAAAAGCCTTGAAATGGTCCCGAAAATGATTCTAAATGATCATGAGGATATTACGACAATAAACCCGAATTTATACCGAAAAAATGTATGGCAAAAAATACTCCAAAATGGGCCCGAGAAAGCTCAAAAATCGTCTCTAAATAATTCTGAAATGAAAAAAATTCCGGAATGATCCTCGAAATTAACTCTGCCTAGTTTTGTTACATTGAACTGTTTGCTAAATTCTAACACAATACCCTGCAACAATTTTTCAATTCCACCACACAAGTTAAAAATGCTGATAAAGTCCAAAAAGACCGTCAAATTTCACCCTCAATCAAAACTTGTGTTTGAACAATAAAACAAATCGGTTGGGTAGGTCCATAGGATTTATCATGGGTTATATAGAGCGACGTTATTTTCAGTTTTATTTTTGGGTTCCGACAACATTTCTTATGATCGCCTACACAATTTTTCCCTGGGTATATATCTTTTTACGTCGAATGTAATTTGGTTCGGTTAATTTCTGGCTTAACATTGAAAATTAATAACTTTTCGCACCCCAACTACTTTTTTACGAGGTTGTGATAAGCCGCGTGAACAACTGATTTTCATTTCTTTTTCATTTACAAATTGATTTCATAACATTTTTAATTGGTTGCTTTGCAGTCAGCATTAAATGCAATTGTTGCTCTTTAAATAAAAATATATACATTTAGAAGAAATTAAATTGAAATATTCACTGATAAATGCAAGTTGCACTCAGCCGTCGAAATGTCTTACCTGATAGTCTGCACGTTGTTCGCGTATCTCCTCGAAACATAGTTTGACACATTGAAAACTGGACGCCGACGTCGAAGCATAAACTAACATGAAAGCGTGGGCGGTTGCTATGGACAGGCGTCGCATGGCGGGAAATTGCATATCGCCGGATGTGTCTAAGATGTCAACCTGCAAGATGAAAACGATTTCTTATTATATTTCTTGTGAATAATAAAGAAGGAAAGAAGGGAGATGAGCTTTAACACATGCGACAACATTATTTTGGTCACTTTTGTAATACATTAAAAAAACGGCAGCGGAGTATATTTATCTTATTTTAACATATTTTTCGATAATTCGAATTGGAAGAACTTTTTAGAATTATTCGTTTGCAAATCGCATATCACAAGTTCAGGTAGTACACGGCGTATGGGCAACCTTTTTGTGATTTCCATTAGATTGTTTGTAGTCGTAAATATTAATAAAAAATTGCATTTAATTTGAAAAAAGAAAAAAACTCCATAAGTTCAATTAGATTAAAATGAATGACCATCAGTGAGTTCCTGTGATTCCAAATTCCAATTGAAGCAAATATTTCAAAGGCACGCAAATGAATTTAAATTTTCAATTTCCCAGAACCAGAAAAAAACTCGAATGAGTATATTTCTCATAAGCCAACAACAACAACAATTAAACATCATTACCATTGGCTTTGTGCTAATGCATTTTTATTGCATTTTGAAAATGGTTGAGACCTTGGAAATTTGCAATTAATAACAATTATGTGAGAGTAATTGCAATTATGCTGACATTCCAAGATTTTAAATGCCACAAAGGCATTGATTGCCATGCACAATAGCATATACAAACTCACACATATACATTCAACAAACACACACACACATACATATCTACGCATTTATGGATGAGCAAACAACAAAGTTTATACAAACGTAGGCAGGTATTTTGTAATTGAAAAGAGAAGCGAAAGAGACTGAGCTCAGTTGGTATTCAATAATAAGTAACCAGCTGTAGTTGTGAGGTGCGGGAGCTTTAACGTAAGACTATGAAGTGTCTTAGATACACAGGTACTAGACTACATAGAAAGGAATAATTGTAAATATTTTTTTCGTGAAGAAAAAGAAATTTTTAAGTTTTTTTGGTCCACCCTAATGTGTACACATAAACATTAAGCAGCACCAAAAAAAATTGTTTATTTGCTTAGATACATATTATTTTCCTGCATGGCGAAAAATGCTGTAAAATATGAATTATTAGTCAACGATTTTTTTTCGCAAGCACTTGGCGACTTGGCGACTTGGCGACTTGTGAACAAACAAGAAAAAACGAAATTTTTTTCAATAAAAAAATTTATTCTTGAAAATCAAATAAAACCTCTCTCAATAAAAACATTTTTTTGTGCGAGTAGAAAAAAAGGCTATTACCGAATAAAAAACGGCCATTAGGAATTTATAGAAGTTTATCATTGCTAGTTTAGTTGTTCGTTTTCTTCTTTTAGTTTAGGAAGTTTGTGAAAAACGCAAAATTTTCAAACTAGAGCTAGAAAGTAATATGCAAATTAATTACAAATTGTGACAGACGAAACAAGCCAAAATGCAACACATTTGCGGACTGTCATACACACACACATACACACAGATACGTTCACGTATGTACGAGTATGTAAGTCGAAAATATTTAATTACAGTTTGAATTCGTTTCAAAAGGAAAATGCTCTATGCTAGGCGTGAGCCCGTCATGGCTAGAAACTGAGTGGTGTAGCTTGTGGCGCAAATCCTTCTGGCGTGTGCATAACTCGGCCAATACCGTTTAAATTATTGTTGTTATTGGCGATTTTGGTTCGCAATCGTGAGAAATCTCCGCTAGTGATTGCACGCATCATTTATCAAATTTATTTGTTGTTTTTCATTGAAACTCTGCATACACGTATGGATTATGGCAATCAAATCCACTCATACAAGCACAGAGTAGCAGCCGATATGGATACCCACCAGGAATTTTCGTTAGGTCCTACTTGTGTGATTCATTCCAGCATGCATGATTTTGTTAGGTTCATCGCAGGTGCTGCTAAAATGTGTTAGCTGGTCATGACATTTTTGAGTATCTCATTTTTCACCTTACTATAGCAGCTTAAAGTAGGAGAAGCCGAAGTTATCAGATGACAAAGTAAGGCTGTGAGCAGCTACGAATTCAGGATCTTTAGGAAGATGTCGGATACAAAAGCAGTAACAAATATGATTTTTTAAACCTGATTTCAGTGATAAAAAGGGTCGTAAGCGCTAATGTTATAAAAAAAAATTACGCGTATGGTCAGAGCTACTGACGAGTACGTGAAACTGGCAGCTGTGAAGTGAGGTCTGCTGCTATTTTCAGGTATGAAGGAGTTATATACTGAGCTGGTTCGTATACTCACTATCTTACCTTCCTTCCACCTAACGTATGTATCATAACAACCAAATGAAAAAGGCAGCTATGTTAGCATGTACGCACGATTATTTCCGAACGATCACTCTTCATTCCTTTTTGTACTATACAAAGTCATTCATGCGAAGGCGGCCATCGCCGTGCGTTAGTCATGGGGAAAAGTCATGGAAGTTGTTATGCTCCGCTGGTGAAGAGTAAGGCTGAAAGTATTCATGATTTCCACCTTCGGTGGCCTACTGGGTACCGCCGCCTTATCTCCTGTCCCTTTCTCGGTCTCTCCACTGCTTCTTCTTCCATCCCTTTGCCGAAATACTCACTTATACATGAGGAAGACCCATTTTAATGACTGCTTTAATTATTGGCTTGCTATTACAGTCTCATTTAATTTGAGTCTTATCTTAAGCAGAGAGTTCTTGTACCGAATTGCTTGTTGCCGTAGATTGCTTGTTAGCTTTCTTCATTAGCTTTCAACATGCAATAAATAGCAATATTCTTGTCTCGCCCTATACTTTCACTTCAGTTCCGACTGGATAACGTAAAAAAGCATGACTCGCTCAAAGAAGAGCAGCCACGCGCATATCAGACAAAGTCCTTTAAATGTTGCTCATACGCTCCGGTGAACCGCAATGAATGCGCAATTATTCCACACATTCCGCTAGCAACAGCAACAAAGACAATATAGCGGTAATTCTTCTCCAACAACAAAATGCTACTGGCTCATCTACAGGCGTTTTTTTACTTGAGTTGTTTGTGTAATGCTTTCTATGCTGCCAGATTGTGTTGATTGCCATGAAATATCAAACTAGTTTGAAAAAATACTAGTTCGCTACTAGTCCAAAGAAGACCAGAACAACTTAAATTTTGGACGATTCCTGTAACTAAGGAAGGAAGTTGTACCACGGCTGCTTTGTTGTTAATACTAGTTTGAAGTAGTCTACAACTAGTTCATTTGACCACGTGGTATTACAAAAGTTGTATGTAAATATAAAATAGACAGTCAAACATGTGTGTGTTCCAGTGGCGGCTCCAGTATTTTGGGCAGGGTGGCTGGTTTACTTCTTTTTTATTTAGAAAGTTTTTTAAGATTTTTATACCCAGCCGACTAGTACTAGTACAAGGGTATTATAATTTTGTCCACATAACGGTACTACGTAACGGCGCAATATAAACGAGTTAGATATAGAATTCCAGGTATGAAAGTTCTTAGGTTGAAAAGAGGAATTGATTAAGGCATGTCCGTCCGTCTGTCCGTCCGTCCGACTGTCCGTCCGTGTACACGATAACTTGAGTAAAGATCGAGGTATTTGCATGAAATTTGTTAGGCAGGCTACTTTCTGGCCAAGGCAGGTTGGTGCTTAAAATGGGCGAAATCTGATGATAACCACGCCCCTTTTTTGATATAGAAAATTTGAAATAAGATTCTAGGGCCTGTATCATTGCCAAGTCATGGTATTTGTATCTCGTTCTGAAAACCAACGCTGGGTATTTAATGTTCGGTTCACCCGAACTTAGGCTTCCTTACTTGTTCAATTATATTTTCGAAATAAGATTTGAGTATGTGAATCGAAACAAATTTAGTGGGTGCAACTTATTCCCTAAAAGCAAAGCGGAAATGAGCCACGTTGGAGAAGAAGCTGTAACTTTAGAACTTTTTTATGTATCATCATGGCGCTTGGCGTTAATGAAAAATTTAAAAAAGGCTGTTAAAAGTTATTTCAAGTAGCTTGGAGGCTTGATTGCCTAACTTTTTCGGCAAGAAATTAACAAGAATTTAAAACTAAAAATGAGTTTAGATCGATTACTTTCGCTTTGCTTATGATAGCATACAAGGTCTCAATGATTTGGAAGCCAAAAACAAGGTTCAGTGAACTCTCGAAGAGGCCTACAGAGAGCGCTATAAAAGAAATGAATGCTTCAAAGCCTTTTTGTATGAAAGTCTCTATTTAGCCTATTCACCATTGTGTGCTATGCTCGGCTGAATTAGTGAAAAATAAAATTTATTGGATCTAAATACCGCATAGTGGACAAATGACCAAATTTAATCCAGCGCAATGAATTGCACAATTACGTAAAAGCAATTTCAAACGTACTCAGCTAAAGACCTAAGGCTTTGACAATAATCCCATTCATTTAAATGTGACACCTAGTGATATGGAGAATATATCACGCATGCCATCTAACCGCACATTTTAGAATACGTAAATGAGCCACAGTCTGCGCCAGTGGGCAGTGGCGCTCAAGGCAGTCACAAGGGGTCGCTTGGTTCTGGCCCAAAAATCATGTTGGCACTGTAAAGAAGTAATGTTTCAATTCGTTATTTTGTTCATAAGTCGCTTAAAGAGTGCGAAAAAAAATCGACTAATATTTTCTAAAATATTTTATTTCATGTTGGCATTTTATTGAAGTCGTTTCTTTTGTAGTATGTATTGCAAAAAATAAAAAAATAAAATTAAAAAAATTGAAATTTAAGCAATAAATATTTTGCATTGATTGGTAACGCAAGAAGAAGAATTTTTTCATATAAAATTTCACAAGCGCCAGCTTTGGACTTTCAAAAATCGAATGACTATCGAACTAGTTCCGTATTTGTCACTTTACTTTACTAAGTAGTTCTTAACAATAAATGTATCTCACTAGTTACTGACTTCCCTGCAGGGTATTTACATATAAATTTTTTGTTTTGCATATAATTAATTGTGAGCAAGTTTCAATGAAATGAGCCTGAAGGGCACAAAATTAATGCGAACCAATAGATTGGGTGTCAATTGGCCAAAAACACAAAGCGATGCAACTCAGCTTACAAACCAATGAGGCATGAAATATGCTCAACATTATCGGGTGCCTAAACATCAATTTCAGCTTAGAATTCTGAGTGTTGCCAGTGTGGTGTGGCAAATGAGGCAGACAGTAAACCGGGTGGTTATATTGTTCTGCCGCCGACTGGACGCAAATGCAAATTTGGCTGAAAATTGTGTCAGGCGACTCTCCTTATTTCTGTGTGGTATGTGACGCTCACTAAATTATCAAATATTTACATTTTCATATAAACCAAATTCCAACTTTGAGGCGAAATTCTGTTCAAGAACGGTATGATTTATGAAAATTCTCACGATCTCAAGATGTACTGAGAAGGGTGGCGTAAGCGGCGCAGAGACTAAGAATTTCCTAAGTTAAGTTACACTTTCTTTGCTTTTCATCTACCTTTTCGTATGGAATTTTGAAAATAACTATTAAATCTGGTTCCAGGTATTTATATAAGTAGGCATGTCATTATACCGGTAATCAGCCATTGCGTTAACCTTACAAACAAATGTCATTAACGAGCAGCGGCCTCATTTGTATTCAACCATTTTGGTGAAGTTGTTGCGGAATTTTTGGCTGCCAAAGCAACAAGCTTAATTTCGCTCTACGCTGCATAATTAGACCTCACTTAAATTGTGTACGTATGTAGATATTAGGCTGGGACAGATAAAAAATTTAAAACTCCTTAGCAACTTACAGTTTTTCTAGTAACCACTAAGCGACTTATAAATGAACTAACGCACTGAAATTTTTTAAACAAATTGAAGGCGCTTAACATTTTTTTTAAATTTTTTTTTAAGCTAGCAATGATACACCGTCTATCTAGAGATACCATTTTAATTGCTATGTATCTTGCAATCGAATTTTCACATTTCATCAAAAAAAATGGAATAAAATTGTTTCTCATTGTTTTATATTCACAAGTCGCTAGGTAATTCGAAAAAAAAGAAATCATTTGTTTGCCATTTTGAAAAATTTTATCAAAATAATTTCCAAACAAAAAAAGTTATTTTGTTGGCCCAGTTTAATATTTAGACACATACATGAGCAAACATATTTAAGTGAATAATTCATTTCCAAGTCTACGCATCCAATTTCTTAGCCTTCAACTTGACTCCATTTGTTTGGATAAGCCGTTAATGAAATGCATGAAATTACTTTTGTGATGAGTGCTTGATGAAAATAAAAACAAAACAAGGCTACGTTTGATGTTGATGGACCACTTCATCTTTCAATACTTTCTTGAATGGTCCTCGAAAATGCTCTATGAGATTTGAATGACAAGAAGAACCAAAAGGATACGCTGGCCTTAGAAAATACTTTTTGCCCTATTTATTTAGGCCGCCCAAACACTTTTCACTTAAGATTAGAAATTATATTAAATTTCATTCATTCATTAGCTGAAGGTATGCTGTATATGTCATTAATACTTGTGCAATCACATATACAAATAATAATTAAGCAACTTATGACATAATATACATATAATCCCTATGTGGCTGTCTTTTATCCATTGTAAGTACACAAACACTTTCATGTACGAGTATATACCCCATAAAGCTTGAATAACCACTTGTGCCGTGTTGAAAACTTGAATATCACCACTATCACAAATTCCCCACAATTTTTGGCTAGCCGTGGTGAAAATTTTGATTGCAAACAATTACAAATTTTCCACTCCAACGCGTATAAATATATGGAATTTGTGTGGAAAACAAGAAGTGCCTAAAAGTGTGGAGTCTTTCAGAACTCACAACTACAATTTCACCATGGTTAACCGGTGAACATCTTCCTGCAAAACTACCCACTTTTTTGGTTTACCCAATTTTTTATGCAGATTTTAACTTAATAATGATCGAAGATAACGACTTTATATTTCCGAATATCAACAGAAGCATTTAATTCTGAATTTAGCAAACATTTATCATCCATAGCTGCCAGAGCAACTTCATCGCTTCAATATACATTCCTACTGGCTACATTTCTATGGCTGAATTTCAACGAAGTGAAATTTTCGATTAAATGCCAACACTGCTATAATGTAACTCAATACTTTCCAGCACATCCGTTTATATATGTATATATATAAATATGTGTGTGTGTACATAATATAAATGTATTCGTGTAAAGATTTCGTGTTGGGCTTGTCATGATTAAGATGTTTTTAGGCAAAAGTTTTGATCGTTAATTGTTTGAAAGTGTGGTATGAGCGTGTAAGTCGTAAGTAATGACGTCTGCACACATACTCACACATGCATAGATCACTATGGATACACGAACACGCGCGCTGTGGCTGAGGAAAAGTTTCTAAGTAGATGAAAATGACTTTTGTTTATGTCAGTAATTACTTGTGCAGTTCACCAGCTGCCATGGATGCTTAACCCCCCCTTCAAAGGGAAGCCGCATTTGCATAGGTGACAAGATATTTGAGACAGACGCTTGAAATATGTAAATAAAGGAAGGAAGCGGCGCACAGAAAGTTAACTTGAAAGAAATGAAAATGTAGAAATGAAATTTCCACCCTTAATCCTTCCCCATGCTGCCAAAAAAAATTGCTGGCCTATAAAAATGGTTGAAATGAAAGCAACAAAATAAGTAACTAATTATGGTTACTAACTCCTAAGCGACAAGTTCAAGAAATAGTAACGAAAAAAATCCATTTTTTATTATTCATAAGTGCTTACAAAAAAAGCTTTTGATTTACCAATTTTTAAATATCAAATCTTTTCACTTTGGCTGCAAAAATTTCAAATTAATTGAATAGTGAAATCGCTTTAGCAGCAATCCGTTCACGCTTAACTATAATCCTACGAGCTCCAATGCTGATTTCCCTAGGAAATAATAAATTTTTTGATTATTTGATTTGGGATTTTAGATGAAATCAAGTTTTTATATCATTTTCATTGCCTTCCGTATAGAAATTTTACAAAGCTTAATTCCTACGAAGCAGATATTCATCGAAACCGAATGATGGAGTAAAAAAATTCTTGATAAGTAACGTAAGTCAGTATCGCCCATGGCATGACACACGAGCGCAACAAATTACAACAAACGCGTGCTGTGCTGTGAGAAAAATGAGAGTCACTTAGAGTGTTCCCTTTTAAATATTAGAATCTCTTAAATTATTAAAAATCATTTTCTTGGGCTTACCTTTAGTGTAACACCACCCAAATCGTATTCCCGATTATATAGATCTTCAACTGTGGCGCGATATTTGTCTGTGTAAGTTTTGAAGAGAAAACGTTTGATTATGGAGCTTTTGCCGACACCAGCACCACCCAGTATAACCAGTCTTATACGTTCCAAGTCAGCCATCGTGTATATGGATGGCCGTAGACGTGTAAATCAAAGCGCAGATTTTTGATTTATTGCTCACTGAAGAGGCAAGACGATTTGTTGTTGTTGTGTAATATTAGAACACTGCAAAATTTATTAATCAGCCATTTTATTGCCTTGCAAGGTTATTCAAAGTGAAGTTTGAGCAGTTTGATATTGATATTTAAGAGTTTATTATGTTCGCACAGAGCTTTAGTTGGAGCTTTTGATGTTGACTGTATAAGATTAAAGCTTTGCGTCACTTTTTACTTAGATCTAATTTTAATTTACAAACACTAACGCAAAAAATAGTGCAGAAGAAGAAGCAACAGCTGGGTGAGAAGCGTAACACCGTTAGTGGATTTATTGCATTTAGCACTCAATACATTTAATTATAATTTAGCTTCCGATTGTGTTTCCGTTTCCGATATATTCTTCCCATTCTCGCTGCTCACTTCATACACGAATTGAGTGTTAGTCGCGCGCGTGTTTGCTTTGTTCTTTTGTCATATCGTTTAATTGCGCCTGACTTGTTGCTTTTGCGGCGTCATCACACGCTGTTAATGCGGTCGTCGTACTAAAACGCAACGCCACAGTAGGTCACTCGCATTATTCACGAATATGTTTTCGGTTGCCTACTGCTCCTCAGCACCGAATAATTCGTTTTTATATTTGATTAATTATCGCGCATAAGTTTCAGAAATTATTAATTAAGAGTTTGCTTTCATCTTGCGCCACGAGTTACTATTTAGTGATGAACATACAAGTTTATTGTTTTTGTGTTTGTTGGTATATTTCTAGCAGGCCTTTGCCACTTTATTTGTTGCAGTTTGGGATGTGAGTCAGAAGTGCTGGCAGAGAAAAACTGAAAATAGTAAGAAGAAAGAAAATAATCAGCTGTGTGCGACTTTGATGGAGTACGAATATTGGCAAATTGAGTTAAGAAAATGGTTTGAAAGAGTCCATTTATGCAATAAAAGCTTCGTGCAATGCGATAATGGAATATTTTTATTTTGTGCAATTGTAGGCATTTTTGTGTTTTATCTAAATGATTTCTGAGAAAGCGCAATTGTTTAAAATACCGCCTATCTAACAAAAAAAACTGATTAAATCAACGTCCGGGTACAAATTACGAAATCTAACTGCTGAGCTCCAGAAAACAAACTTCGTTTATAAAAACCGTAACCACCCTGTAATTGCCTCAAAAATAAAAGTTCTTTCAACAAAAAGCAATTGAGAAACTGAACATTAAAAACCTATCTGAATTTCTAGGCTGGACTGGGCACAGTAACCCACAACTTGTAATTACTTAGGTAAAGGCACAACAATATATAGAAATAAGTTAGGTTAGGCTAACGCAGTGGCCTCACATCGACATTCTAAAGAAAATTACTAGATTTAGAGACTCTTTCCATGGAGAAAAATCGATTCCCAACATTAATAAAACAACCAAGTCTGAGAAGAACTCTTGGCTTGAGGGCTTTGATATCCGAATCAATATTTGCTTGTTTCACTGATTTAAATCCCAGCCGGTTGCATGAAATATGTTTCCGGTAATATTTGCAAGCTTATACATGTATTTAGGACGCGTAACAGTTGCCAAACTTGTTATTGTATATGTGTACATCAATATTTGGAAAAAAGTAAATATGTTTGTATGTATGTAGCACTTGAAATGTTATTCCATTTTCAAACGGAAATTTAAAATTTGGTAAAGGGAAATTCCTACAAAAATAAATCAAAATGTGGCTTTTACTTGGGTGGAGGGTGGATGCTTGTGCCTCCCACACACACACACACACACTCGTACACATCCATTTAGATGATTCCAAGTTATTCTCATGCGCATAACGGTTTCCATCTAAGCAAGCACCACCAATTTAAATATGTACAAAGGGCCAAATGCCTGTCATGCAGATGAGTAGCTCACACGTTTGTTTGTACATATTTGGCACGCACGAATAAATATGAGAACTTGAGCAAACGTAGGTCAAGCTCACACAGGAGGGGAGGGGGGTTTCGGAAGTAAACGAGATAAGTGTAACGGGAGTACCGAGTAAAGACGATACAGCCAACTACCACCACGTCCAGCTGAAGTAATTCTTCTATGAAAAGCTAGCAGAGTTAATAAATAAACATAAATATTTCCGTATGGTGTAGATTTGATGATGCCCAACCCAACAAACATTTTTATATGTATATTTTTCTTACCAAAAAAATTGATATTGATGGAAAATTTACAGGAGGCTATAGCAATAGTTTACAGAATTTGTGTTAATAGAATTGAATGCAACCGACGTCTAACTTAAGATTAAGACAAAACTTGTTTCTATAACTCAATCACTTTCGGAGTTAACGACTAATATCGGAATCTAATTATTAAATTTCATATCCCAGCAGATATATGTATTTATTTAAATCGGACTATTACAAGTAGTAATTTATAAAACAAATTTAATACTAAAAACGCTCAATCGATGATGTTCATAACAAGCCTACTTAAAATGATTTTTGTTCCCCAAAACGCTTGTTGGGTATACACAAATAAACAAGTTCAGCTGAATCCGAACAAAACAATATTACGAGTAGGAGAAAAATGATTTTTGAAAAGCTTTCACTTAATTTAAAAGCAGTTTTATGTATGCATGTTGAAATCTCTGCTTTCTAAAACTTTATGGGTTGTTAAATCATGCGGTTTTATGGTTGATTAAGAGTATTTATGTATGTGAACTAAAAAAATTTATTATACGAGTAAGTTTAATATTTAATATTTTGAGTGAAAGAAGTGGTTTCGAAGAAAAAGAGACGAATTCACTTGAAAAATTACTGGGAAATTTACAATTGACACAAGCCAGCATTGCTGGAAAGGGGCTCAAGGAATTTAATGGGAACTCCATTTACGTATCGGTTATTAATTTAGCTAATAAACTAAACTTAAACTGTGGTTGTTTTCGAGAAGATGAGGGAGCCTTAGCTTTAAAACAGAACATTCGACACTACCTAATTTCTTGCTTGAAGCTCTGAAAATTCTATATATTTCTTGCTCTGATTGCAAAAATAAAAGTTGTTTGTGTGAAGATTGTTGCATCCTAATTCCCTCAATGTAGAAAGATAAGTAGACAGCTATTACCGGATGAGACAGACAAATTCACACAAGTGCATGCGGAAATATTTCAACAGGAAATCGATTTGTTAATACAAATGAAAGCATTCGTGGTGGCAAGCAATAACAGCTTAAGTCGGTATAAGCACTTATTTAGCAAATGTTGGTACACGAATAGTTTTGGAAAGACCAAGTCGTTTGGACCAACTCGACTTAAATTGCTTTTGTTTATGACCACAGATATAACTATATGATATATATATATATATACATATCGCACCCTAAATCAAAAACAGTCACAACTCAAAATTTTTTTAGGTCGCTTTCTTGGCATAGATTGCCTAATAAAAAGTGGTGCAGCCAATACATACACTATTTTTCTTTTTGACTATTATCGTTACTCTTTAAAGAGCACAGTGATGTCAAGTTTTTAAAAATCAAATCACTTTTGTGCGATCCAGAAGCAATTAACTGAAAGTTACTCGGATTTTGAGTTGTGACTCTTTTTGATTTAGTGTGCGATATGTTGATAAAAATGCTTACATCTTGCTAATGTAAATTATGTGATTGAGTGTTTGGTTATTTGTTATTGCATTCAACTAACAAGATTTAGTAGTTCTGCTTCATCACTTTACATAACATTGCTTGCGAGTCTCTGAGCAGTGTAGCAGGAGTGAAGGGAATACGAGACGTATGCTAGCGGACTAGCGGGGCAGCTTAACATTTTGAGAACGGGAGTGGCTTAAGAGAGTTCTTAATATTTCTAGCATAGTACACGAAATAGCGAGAAAGTTCTTACTTTTTGAGAATCACTTCTTTTTTGCTCCTTTCCAATATCAACTGATACGACAGCACTCCAGAAAATATACCGAAACAGTCACGAAAAGGTCTCGGAAACGATCGGAACTTGCCTAATGCTTTACAACCAAAAAGAAAATTAACCATTGCTTGTCTGCCATTTCAGTGAATCTATCCCTTTTATGAGCCAAAACTAGCTAAATGAAAATGCATTCGATTTTCTATTTTTTATTTGTTTGAGCGCTAAAAGTGTGTTCATGATGCTTCGAGCGAAATTGGCTTCCATCACGAACCGAATCCAATGCACGCAAATGTTATCAAGAACTTATTTATAAAGTCAAATCGTTTGCAAGTTCATTGGCAAGCAAGGGTCCACACCTATTACACACATACATACACAAACACACACACTCACACATGCACACATAAATAAAATCAAATCAACCTTTACAGCCATCCACCCACACATCCTGCGCCCGTTCTAGTGGGGTTGCATCCACATTCTTGCCATGTCTCCAGCACGCATCCTGCGCCCTTTGTCATTACTGCTGCAATCATCTGCCAGCTTCAGTGTTCTAGTCGTCATTATTTATTCAGCACTGCTGCCGACACTCAATTTAAGTCGATTTCGCATTTTGAGTCTTACCACATGCAACAGTTACCAATTGTGGAGGAGCGCAACAACAATGAATTTCAATGAATTGAATGAGAGAGTGACAAAAACAGCTGCTGCAGTTTCATTTTCATACGTAGATATGTATGCATGTGTGTGTGTATGTGTGTATTTATGTATTTATGTATTTGTGTCTGTATTTATGTATTTAGGTTTCTATGTAAGCGAAATGTAGAATAAAGCACAGTTGACGCCTACTACAACAACAATACGCACAACAACATGAATCACTTTACAAATAAAATCGGCGCTGTTTCGTGATAATATTAGCACTGTGGTGTTGTTGTTGTTGCCTAGCGCGTATGTACATATGTATATATGTATGTAAATGTAAATGTATTTAATAATAAATATAACTTAAATATGTCGCAAGCAATAAATTACAAATGAAGTTCAACTCGTGGAAGAAATCAATTTGTTGTTGCTATTAGCATTACTCTTGCTCTTCTCCTTTTCTCAATAACAATTCGTACAACCATTTTATAGAATTTCATAGAATTAACTAAACGTGTTGTTATTTCAAGCATATTTTACAAAACTTTTGCTTAGATTAAATTTTCTTGCATATTTTATTTGTTGTTGTGCAGTTGTAAAACTAAAATGTTACACTGCACTGTGTATTGGTGATGTTTACAAAGCAAAATGAGAATATGTTCAACTGATTCCCAGAACTTCCTTCAACGTTTTGATTACTCCGTACGAGACGGTTTTGCGTTTTAAAGGCGCTCGTTTTCTACAACGAGAAACTGCACACGAAATACCCAGAAATGTAAAAAGTGGAAAACAAAAATTTTATATGAAATTTCGGATAAAAAGTTTTTGAATTTCTCATACCAATAACACATTGATACGATGCTGTAAGGGATATTAAAAAAAATTATAATTAAATGACAAAATATTAAAGCACTTTTCAGTAAAAGTATAGTTATCATTTCATTTCTGCGTTAGCCAGAAAGTCGTTGGGGGCCTGAATTATTTAAATATTTTTTTCAACAACGCCCTTCTCCGTTCTTTTCCTTTCCTTTTCTTTTCTTTCCTTTCCTTTCCACATTTGAGTTAAAATTTATTTTTTTGAGCATAACACTTAAAGTTTAAGTTTAATATCTCACCCTGTACTTCCTCCAATATGAGACAAATTTCTTCAAGCTTGTGCCCAATCCCTGTTTGGTCTTTGTTAGTTTTTTGCTAGCTTTTCATCCAATATTAAATCCCAGCAAATTTGCTTCCTTAATGAAGGCCATATTTTCACAATCCTTTTGTTGTTGGTTATTGCTATAGCAGCGTAAGCGGCTTTCACAAATGCTGAGTAATCAATCACTGAAAGATATACCCAAGTGGAGACGAACTGTGATTTTCCACTGCCTCTAGTTAAAGGCCGAAGATTTAAAAAAATTAAATTTAAAAGCCAAACATCAGATAGTTGCGCAAATTTATTATTAAAAAATTTAAAAAAAATCGTTTCAGTACTTTTTTAATTGAAAATTTCGGTTTGGATACATTCCATACTTCCCACTGTGAACTCACAATGGAGTAACCCTTTAAAAGTTCTATTTGCATATCACTTTGCTTAGAAGAAGAAAGAAAGAGGACATTTTTAGTAATACCCAACCTAAATCGTCTTCGGTGTCTCCTGCGTCAAATTTTTCCCTGAAAGAAATAATAAATTAAGATGGTAAAAGTAATTGAATGCTAAGTCCAAAATTAAAAAATTACTCCAATTTTCTGCTTATTGCCGATGCAGCCCATCTCATAGCACTCGTGAAAGCAAATAAAGACGCGCATAAGTGGCCTATAAAGCTGCAAGTTTGGATGGAAGGCTGCGTGTGAGTATATATCGAACCTCATTAAGTGAGTAAGTAGTTTGTGTAGCTTTGGCTCTATCAATTTGACGAGTAAACGAACTCGTAAATAGCGCACAGGTAATGCAGTGCCAATAAAATTCCTTGGATGTGCATTACCTGCCAAAAAATTGTGTAAGCGATTAAAAGAAAGATGAAGTTAGCCTTGCCCACATAACATAGAGAGAAAGAGACAGAATGTAGAGCCTCATGTCTGATGATAAGAAATATGTCGCATGAAAAGGAACTCTTGAAAAACTTCAGTCCTTTTGATCAAATGAAATAGCGCTACTAACACTCACAAGTTTTTTTGCTGGGTATCAAAATCGTGTGTTTGTGAGCCATGTGTCGAAGTCGAAAGAGCGTGCCTTTTGGAGCGTAAACAAAGCTGGATTGGAATATTTGCATTTGCGCAGCCATGCGTTTGAAATATAATCAGCAAAGGCGCATTATTAGACAAAAACAAGCATACATACGAATACATGGATAACGGTGTAGAGAGCGCTTCAAGATAGTGACACGATATTACCCTAATTTTTGGAATAATATTTCAAGCTTCGATGATTTGCACTTGGGACCTTTTTAAAATGAAATACAAAAGCATTTACCTTTTAAGTAATCAAGTGGGACCATTAATTAACAAGTCTTTCTCGCAGAGCATCTTGCGGAGCGTCCGCAGTCCTAATGATTAGTAACTGAACACATCAAAGGAGGAATCAGACTTACTCCAACATTATGCAATCCATATCTAGGATATTTTGAAGATAATACAAAAGTAGTTTAATTGGTGCAGTGAAATAACTCCCAAATGAAATAACTCCCATGAAATAACTCCCAATGAAATAAGTCCCAATAAAAATGAAATAATTCCCAACTTTAATAAATGAAATAACTCCCAAAGAAGGAAATGAAATAACTCCCAATATTTGGTAGTTATTTCACAATGAAACCACAAGTCCCCAAAAAAATGAAATAACTCCCAAATGAAATAAGTCCCAAAAAAATGAAGTAACTCCCAAATGAAATAAGTCCCAAAAAAAATGAAATAAATCCCAAATCAAAATTTGAAATGGTATATTTTTACAACATAATCAGTTACAATGAAATTTGAAAAATACAGGAAGTTAATATGTACATAGATATGTGAATGTAACAATTATATGAAAACCTGAATAGTATTGTCGACCTTTTGACGGCAAATCGGACAGTTAAAGTTTTCTAGTCCTTCAGAAATACTCTTAGCATGAAGCATTAGAACACAAGCGTTGCATATTTTTAAATGTTTGCACGGCATCAATAGTACATTGGGCTCAACCTCCAAACAAATTACGCACCCAAAAAGCGAATTAATGTCAGTGACATTAAGACGCATGACCAAAAACGAATTAAAGTCAGTGCCCTTAATTCGTTTAATATTTTGACTTTAGTTCGCTTTGGACATGCGAATTAATGTCATTGAGGCAAAATTTGACTTAGGTCAGATCCTCAATTCGGGGCGTGATCGATGGTATTTATGTGCAGAACTCCTTTCCGCATTGGCGGCCTGCGGCCGCGCTTCAAAAAATAACCCTGGGCTACGCCATTCCAACTCCGGGTGTGTGCCATAGCCGTGGCTACCGCCACGGTGATGTCCTTCCGCGTGCCACGTTTCCCACTTTTTCACTTTTTTGGCTCAGCGTAATGTGCCATTACAACAACCACATGAAAATGACAGAAAATTGTGAACTTTAACTGGAAATAACTTTTGAACTGTTGAAAAAAATCTCATTTCAGATTCTAAATCTAGACATGGGTAATCGTTTACGTGGGGTACCGAGCGCTAATACACAACCAAAAATGTTGAGACGCGCTTTGGTCCCAGGAGCATGAATATAACTCCGCTGAACCAATATTTTTAGTAGTTTGCGAGATATTTGCAGTTAAAGTCATGTTCATGTGGTTATTGTAATCACATTACCCTGTGAGAAAAGAGTGGCACGCGGAAGGACATCACCGTGGCGGTAGCCACGGCTATGGCAACCACCCGGAGTTGGAATGGCGTAGCCCAGGGTTATTTTTTGAAGCGCGGCCGAAGGCCGCCAATGCGGAAAGGAGTTCTGCACATAAATACCATTGATCACGCCCCGAATTGAGGATCTGACCTAAGCCAATCTCAGATTCATTTTTTAAATCCCAGATTCTTGATATAATGATCATAAGTCGAAGGTGATAATGAAAAATGAAAATTTGGAATATAAAAAAAATGTACTGACTTTAGTTCGCTTTCTTACTGCAAATGAATGTCAATGACGTTAGTTCGCTAAAAATATTCCCCAACAAAAATGAAATAACTCCCATTAAAAATGAAATAACTCCCAATGCCTGGATTACAAGCAATGAAGTAAGTCCCAAAAAATGAAATAACTCCCAATTTCCAAAAATTATTAAATAACTCCCAAAGATATTTTATTGGGGATTATTTCATTTGGGAGTTATTTCATTATGAAATAATTCCCAGTTAAAATTATGAAATAAGTCCCAATGAATTGGGAGCTATTTCATAATGAAATAAGTCCCAACTTGCATGGAAAATATTTGGGAGTTATTTCATTTTTTTGTTGGGAGTTATTTCATTTGGGAGTTATTTCACTGCACCGTTTAATTACATTTTAAGCTCCACAAAAACGACAATGCAGAAAAGTTTCGGGTGCTTTGCGCCCTAAAAGTCCACCTAAGAATATGAAGCGCAGACTGCTTTGTGATTCAATGCTCATTCGAGTTGGCCAAATATCAAAAATACTGTGAAGTGCTCAGAACAGACAACAACAAAATAATCTCATGAAATTTCAGTAAAACCAACAACAACAAAGCACAAATATGTACAAACACCAGTTCAAAGGTGCAACAGCAGAGAAGCGCATAATTAATTTGTGAACAAAGAGAAGTATGAAATCAGGCAAAGAGCAGCAGTTCAGTTGTCGGAACATAAAAGTAGGAAAACGTTAGGGCGATTCGAACTTTTTTTGAGAAGAAAAAGAGGTTGATTGATATTAGGAATCTCGGTAAACTAGAGAGAAAAAAGTTTGCAACCACTGGTTGTACCAAGGCTTGAAGGGTAGGTAAGCCGTCATTAGCGAAAAGTGAACATTGCATCATTCACTCATAAATTTAGATTCTCTACGCTTCTGTTTGATTGCACTTTAAATTTGGCCAGTTTCCCGA
This sequence comes from Sphenella marginata, assembly GCA_951509765.1. Taxonomy (NCBI): domain Eukaryota; kingdom Metazoa; phylum Arthropoda; class Insecta; order Diptera; family Tephritidae; genus Sphenella; species Sphenella marginata. Next base: position 1,142,516 of record OX608083.1, read on the forward strand.
ACTATCCAATGAGCATATCCTTTGAAAGCAGAGCACGCGAGTGTCATGTTGAAGGCAGTACGCGGCGCAGACGTAACAAAGCTACTCAGCCACAGAAAACGAGTAGAAGGGAAGAGTGGAATATGCAGACTAATCGGCGAGTGAGGTTAGTACCAAAGCTGAAGTGGGCAAAGAATGCGAAATTGCACAGCACAACATTTTCATTTCAAAGTGGAAAAAACAATGGAATATTTGTAGGAGAATGCATATCCTGAGAGCTAACCTCAATTAAGCTGCATGTTTTGTCTCTGTCATTGCGTTTTTTTTTTAATTTTGAGCTGCACACACTTGGCCGTAACTTACACGTTTTCAAAATTACTGTGAAGATATTTGCTTGTTTCATTGCTTTCTCCGATAAGAAGTTGAATTAAGTTTCAAAACAGTAAGCCCAACTCTTACTCACTTGAACTTGAATTAAATTATTCCGATCAAAAAGCACAATTTTTGAATATTTTTTGTGTAATAGATTGACACTTTTTAACAATGCAACCGAAGTAAGGCAAATCTTAAAACATATTTTATATAGCCTACTTTTAGGAACTTTACCAGACCTGTTAAATAATGATTATTAATTTTAATCATTGATAACCAAATTAAATTTGTTTGTTATTTTTGTAATAATTGATTAATTATGATAGATAGTCGAACATTTTTAGAATAATTAATCGATTAGGATTAATATTTGTGTTCGATTAATGAGGATCTATTTCGATTTCAAATTTAATTCTAGGATTGATTAAATTACTCAAAATTTCAATTTGATTACAATTTTTGAATAATTCCGATTAACGAAGTTAGTTACATACATATAGATATCGACTATGAATATTAATTCAATACGAAAACATTAAATAAATTTTCTTATAGAACGTGTTCCTACTAGCTGGCACTCTCTCTTTCCTCTCTTCTTATCTAACTAATATCTAGGTCACTCGGGGTTTTTGTTTGGAATGTTTGGATTTTATTGAGCAAAGAAATTCTAAGTTGGCTGCTTTAACGCCAGATAATTATAAATAAATGTTGCATTGAATGTTATTGTTGTTTTTGTTGTGCTGAGTCAATGATTCGTTTGGCCATTCAAAGAAGTGTGAAATTGAGCGCATTACGTAAGTGGAGAAGCCGGGCAGCAAGCCATTTGAGTTCATTGCAGTTCAACAGCTTTCTATGTTAGTGTAGTTCAGAGCAACAACAACAAAAACAACAACAACAACGCGAACAATGAATGCCAAGCACTTAGAACTGTGGTTCGTGCAGTCTTTGTAATGCCAGTCATGCCGCCGGCACGTGGGAAATGCAATTTGCTTCGCCCTTTGTTTCTTTTGCCGCCATTTCACCTCTGCCATATGCAATGCGGCACTGCATGTTATCACCAGCAAATGATTACGACTCCTAGGGGTTTGCAATTATCTTCACAGCGGGTGGCAACTATGCGGCATGTGAATGTGGGCGAGTCAATTTAGGCGAGCTTTTGAACTTGAGTACTATTTAAGTTTTATTATTTCTTTGGATTTGTACGTCTGAAGATAAATGAATGGAATTGAAAGAAATTGACTCATGAAATGACTTTTACTCAAGGAAAATCGGAGAAAATCGATATCACAGTAGTTGAAGTAATTCGAGGGACAGGTTCAGCATTTGCATATATGTAAGATACAAAGTATCTTGACCCGTTTGCTTAGAAGGGACTTTGCTTTAGTGTTGGCTATCCCCATAGACCATAATTTTTTATTTGAACTCTCTAGTTTCTTTTCCTTTGAGACGCCACATCGCCACTTGAAGCTCACAAAATTTCCACTCGCTTTTGAATACAACCACAAAAAACGCTTTATTCACTGAACTTTGACACACTAAAATCTAAAGAAGCGATTAACCTCAAAACATTTGAAAAGTCTATTCAAACTGTGCGACAGAGAGGCGCGAGAAGTCATGCTGAGCAGCGCCCACGACGTTTTTCCTTTAAAGGGAACACGTCAACTTAGGGAAATGTCAACTCAAAAATTATTTCAATGCGACGTGCCGCTGATTTCATAACGACTGCATACGAACGATATACATACATATACACATGCGAGAAGTATTGTCGACACATCAAAGTCATTGCAGAATACGATTTAATAAAAGCATTAGCATACTTTTAGGCGCAGTAGCATTGACAAATAAATTTCTAAACTTTTAGCCTCACTGGTGTGCGTGACGTCTTGTTGGTGAAACTAAAGCGAAATTTGATGGGCATTAAACAAGCAAATACTCGGTTTAGCTACATACATACATATGTTCAAGATGAGGCAAGGAAGACTCAACGCCGCTTAGACGCGACACACGACATACCAACCGAAATACTTATGAGTAGTAGTAATTAGACCAATAGGCACTAAAGCGACAATGTTCTTAATTTATGATTTATAAGTACGGATTGCAAAAAGTTCATATACAAATATAGGACTAACTTTTTGATTGATTCCATACTATTTTTATCCCATGCATAAGGACCTTATTATGTAAAACTTTGCTCCACAGTTACTCACTTGCACCACTACAAACATACATAGCTAATGCTTAATTGTAAAAAATATTCACTCGCAAGCGAAGAAGTGCCTCGAAAAGCATTTTGTATAATAAGGACCTAAATTCGCAAACTGGCAGACAGCCACAGCCAAGCTATTACATTTTGTCTGACAAAGTTTGACCACAAAATAACACTCAAAGCTGTCATAACTACAGTAGACTGGATCAACGGTTTCGGCAGCATGAACTCGCCGTTGTTAGCACTGAGGCCAACGTAATGCGCCGTACAGACGAACGAATGGAATCAACGAAATGTAAATAATAGTTATACGTTCGTAAGTGCAATGGGGAAAGGAAGGTGCGCTGAAGCCAGACACAAAGGCACACAAACTGTTGCACATTCAAACGATTTTTGGTTCGCTTTGGCGCAACTTTTTAATGAGGAGACGAAGACAATGCGCACATTCACTATTTTAGACACAAAGCCATAAATATTAACATCGGCGACAACAACAACAACAACGATACTCTTTAGCAGCGTACATGCATGCATCATAACACTGCTTTATTTCATGTATTATTGTTATTACGAGATTAAGGCGGTTCTTAAATATGTGCATAATATGTATATGATCATTAATTCGAAAAGTTGATGATCGAATAAAAAAATTATTGGAGCAAAAATTTCGAGAATATTTTTTGGAGTAAACGGCAGTCGCATTTAAATAGTCAACATCTTTATTTTATCAGAAAAAGGTTGAAATAAATTTAAAAAAATTGCTCAATCAATGAATCCAACGTCCATATTTGAATCATCACATCAGTTTTAGTTGCAATTGAAAATTGAAATATTTTCTGAATCACCCTAATGCGCGCACAAACGCACTGAACGGCACAACGGACGGCCTCGTATTTACATACATAAGTGCCTTTTAGTTGCTCATACGCCACCGCCATCACACTTGTGAAGCGTTCGTCCACGCTCATATAAAATACTCACTTGAAAATGAATGTGGTGATAACCCAGCAAACAATTTTATATCAAATTTAGAAAACAACGCCACGCTTCGCTGCGTCAAAAGAACTTTTTAATAGTTTTCGTCTGCACTGGTTAGCACCCATATTGTACTAAGACATTTCGAACCACATTTGCCCAAATACTGGTTGATAAGAGTTGAGTTATCAAACATAAAACATCAAGCTTACAATAGCAATAAGTATTCATGCATGTCTATTGTTCAATTGAACGTTATCCTAATTGTTTGTTGGGTAAACGGATGCGTTGCTAAAATTAAACTTAAATAAAATAAAAGTACAACAAAAAACGTTTCTGATACTAGTGACGCAGTCTTTGTATTGTTGTTGCTGTTGTTTTTGTGAAGAATTAAGGAAATGATGACGTTGCAAACGATTTTGTCAACCATACAGTAGACTGTACCCCAAGCAAAATGTAGGACACGCGCTTAACGACAATGACAACAACAAACTGACACAAGCTTTGACATGTTTTGGTTTGTGTTGTTTGTGTTCTAACTGCATTTAGCTGAGCACTGGATGATGCATTCAAATGCGGTTGGGCATTAGCTTCGTAAGCTGAAATTCATAAAAATTCGTTGCACAACATTTTCGACGTTGAGCGTGGAGAGAGAGGGAGCGAGGGAGCGAGAGAGGGGAAGGAAGGCATCACGTAGCGCATGTTTGCTGCTTAACATGTATGGCAATTGTTTGGCTGTTGTTAAAAGCGGTTGTAATTGTACGTCGCTCGCATAATGATGCGCCGGAAATGGGTCACTTAAGCGACGGATCAATTTGAGCACCGCAAATGACTAGCTAACTTGCCAACTGCCGTTCTAACCCACTTAGCCGTTAACTTAATGTCGTCGCATAATCATTTATTACTCACATACATTTACAGAGAGCGATAGGACGATAGCGTTTCATTGTTGTTGTTGGAAATAATAATTAAGTGCTTAAGTGCTTGGGATTTATGTGCTCAACAACGCATTTCTTTGGATTTCAGTCGCATAGTGGTCGCTAGTTTTTGGGCGAGTTGTTGTTGTTGTAGCATAGCATACTCATGTATACGTAGCTATTTGTTGAAAGTTTTCATCATTAAAATATTTGCAGATTCGTTTCTTTTTTTTTATTGCATAAAGCCACCCATTGCTCTTGTGGAAAGTATCTGCTTGTTCGCACTTTCTTACAACTTTCGACTTGCTCACTTTCATCTCTCAACTTTGGTTTTATCTTACTTGCACACTTTCACTAGTTTTTACTAACGAAGCGCGTTTGCAGAAAATATGATATGGTTGCGTGCTAACTTTCTCTTCTTCTTCTTGGATTTTCGTAAAACCAATTAAGCGCCCGAAATATGTTAGTTTTAAAGCAAAGATTTTATTTTAAATACGAATCTTAACTGATTTCATAGAAAAGATAAACAAATACTCCGAGCGATTGTTGGGATCACGTCTGCTCCATGCCACCCTGTATGCTTAAGAGATCAGAACTGTCATGCGACATCAATTTCAAGGCAATACAATTCCGTTTTTCAAGGTCATCCCAAAAGTTATTAATCCAAACATAAATGTGAAGGCTTGAATGCATAAATTTTACTTTGTTAAACAGAAACAATTAAAGCTCAAATAAAGCTCAAGCTTGCAGAGCTAATTAATTTGAAATTAACAAACTTTGTTCAACGGGAATTAAACAAAAAAAAAAAACAGAGAGATATCAGTGCAAAAGACGAAATTGAAACCGATTTCCTGTAGCGGAACTGGAATTTTAAGCAGCTTGTTTTACTTGCAAAAGCAAATGTCTTCCATGAAAGTGCAAAAGCGCGTAAACCAGCTTCGTGGGTAATATTTCTGGGGTTGCTAGTACGATGACTAAGCTATAGCCTGGAAAAGAGGATGACTTGCGTTCACTCAGTCTTTCCAATCGGCGTCAGTGATCGATATAAAAATATCAGAAAGTTCGATTGGCGGAGGACGAACGCATTAGAGCAATCGATTCATAAAATAAGTCTTCTGCCAGAATTAAGCCGATGTTAGTCAGACGCCTACGCATCATTTACAATTGTTGAATATGCGGTTTTACCTCGAAGGCGTTATTGTACAATGAAAAGTTAGGGAGGAAGAAAGCTGGTGCTTGAACACTGTGACATGATGTCACACAAACGACAACATGGTTAATTGGAAATTCATAAAATGCCACAAAGTATTTAAAGCAACAAAAATACGTGACATATTAGCTTATATAATATTAATACGGCGCAAGGTGAAGGGAAAGCAATAACGAAGGGAGGTTGAACGGGTGACAGTTGCCGAGTTGAGTCGATGTTTGTATGTTTACAACAACTCAATGTTGCGTTATAACTATTCATATAAATCGCTTTTATTTTATTTTATTTTGGATTCTCTGAGTAGAGCCCTATTCTTTTGAGTTCTCGTTTCTTGTGCTATCTCGAAACTTTTTTGTCATTATTTCGGAATTTTGTTCGAGACTCTTTTTTCGAATTTCAAATCAGCCAATTTGAAATTTTAAAGCAATCAAAAAGTTTGAACTTTTAGCTTTAAACAATTAAAATGGGCCAATACGACAACAACAAAACCTTTTACATCAGGGTGTTTAATGTTCGCTTCCACTTGCATACTTAAATTGTTTTTTTTTTTTTTCAATTTTGCTATGAATTGTTATTGTTTCAAAGTGCAAAACTATGTATGTATGTTCAGAGGAGTTTAAATTTATATGTAAATTATTTTTATTAAAATTAAAATTATCACACATTTTGATTGGAAATTTGTAAAATCATAAATGCATAATTTTATTATTTCACACACACACGCAATTCTCTTAATAACTTTTACAGTGTTTTTTTTTTTACCGAATAAGCTCGAACTGCCCACATTCAAAGTTCCGACATTTCATGCGGTTAGCTGCAGGTTGTTTTCAAACTTCAGCGAACATTTTAATAATCTATTTACACACACACAAACATGCACAGATACCTATGTTTACTAGTAATTGTTCTATAATTATGTGTCGATATTATTTTTTGCCCATTCACTCTTTGCATATTAACTGTATGATTGAAATGCGCACAAATTTTATTTCAGTTAAAAATCAGTTTTCACAATTTCTGTTTATAATATAAATAATTTATTCCCACTGTACACAGTGGTGGCAATAAAGTGTGGTTCAAAATATTTTTATAGAGTAAATTTGTAACAGGCCAGGTCAGTACAATATAGGTATTCGATTATCACGCCTAAGATCAATCCAGTGGTGTTCTAGCAACAACAAAAAATTAATATTTAATTATTCAATTTTCCGAAATTAAGTAAGACAAAGGCAAAGCAGAATGCTGATATTTTACTATACTCTCACAACTGTCAAGAAACTGCATATTCGCAACATCCCTACCACATAGAAAAGTATTTGAACGAAGTATTTAAGAACCAGCTGTGTACAACTGCAACAACCGAATAAAGGTGAACATCAAAAGCAGACAGTCAAGTCATCCGAAAGTAGAAATGCATACTAAAAGAATACTTGAGAAAACTCCAAAAACAAAAAAAGCAACCAACCCATAATGTCTGAGGGAGTCTTGTAGGGCAGAACAGCCACTGGAGATCAAAGCCAAAGCACAAGAAAACCGTGTCATTGCCACAAATGAAGTTATTTATCAACGTCAGCGCCATTTATGCAGTCGAATATGAAGCCTGGAACGCAATGCACAACTTAAGAGATGAGTTCGAGCTTATGGCGCACAGCATGACGACCAATGCATAACGATTTAAGAAACGCTGACGACAGTGCTCATTTGCATGTCAGGCAGCAAATCCAAGCCGCAAGGCGAAAGTTGAAGCATGAAAAATATTTGTGTGTGTGTGTGTGTGAGAGCATGTTTGTATGTGTCTGGGTGTAACACCTGCAACTTATTATGTACGTTGTAGTTAGTGGCATTGACGCGCACCAGTTGCTTGTTATGGCTGGAGGAGGTTTTCAACTTGTAACCAAACAACAACAACGCCTGAAGAACACAGAAGAGCCGCCTTACTGGCGAAGGAATGTGATATCGAATGAGATGAGAAAAATTATTGCAAGTAATTGGAAAAACCGGCTACCATATTAAATCGACCGGCGCTTGATTGGGTTTATTTTGAAGATACTTCTTCTACAAAGGTGGAGTACACGAAGTGTCTTGCCCTCGATATTACAGAATGCCCCTGCTTCCAATATACATCAAATGAAACTTTTTTCTCGATGTTTGAAAAATGTCTAAATTTTCAGTGCACATGGCAGCACTCGAATTTTCTGTCATATTGACATCCAAAAATTAATCATAACCCTCGAGCCAAAGTTCTCAAAATGTTTACCAAAACATTGAAAGACTGGAAACAAATAAAAAAAAACGTATATTTGAGCGACAAAAGGTAGTATTTATAATTTTTATATGGATAGAATTCTAGGCGGAAACCAATATTTTTTCAAGTGCAGAACTAACAAGAATTTTCTGCTGAGATTTAAATGTCTTTCAAAAGTGCTTATTGGGATTGTTCCAGTTAAATAAATACAGACATACATATGTACATATTTTCTCATGTTCGTGATGTATTTTCCAGTTCATTGAAGCCAAAGTACTTACAGCGCTGAGAAGCGAGTACTAATTCTAACATATCCGAAGTGATATTACCAAGATACCACAACGTTCGGAGGAGCACATCAGTTTCAAGAGGAAAGTGGCGGATCACTACTGCATTTTGTGGATTTCTTGATGTATTCTGCAAGCCACAATCGATGGCAGGTACGTTGCATGCCAAACTTAGTGAGGTTATGAATGAAAGACAAAAGTGCGCTCATAAATATGTATTAAATAGATGTGGCGGACGCGCAAACAGGGCAACAATGTAGCCGAGCAAGCAAGGGAATGTTGTTTGACAGCGAAGATGATTGCAAAGCAACACATTAAAGAAAGACAGACATGAAATACTAATGCGGATTAACATTTAATGCAGTCCATTCTGTATATTCTATATGTATATATATTTTATTTTTTTACTCTGAACTTACCCTGGCCCTCTTGAACGCGTGCAAGCTACTCATGGTAATTAAGAGCATAATTTGGAATTAGATTTAGGAGTAACAGGACATAGTCTTCCCAGTTAAGTTTCAAAGCAAAGTCAGGTGTGATAATGCTCTTAGTTAATCGAAGTTAATGCGCATTAACACCCAGTCTACCTAACCTATAAATATTTTGATTAGTTTTTGCTTATGTGGTAAGTTATACGAAGTATTTCATGTTTCTTGCTGTTAGCACTTGAGTTTATTTATGGAATTTTCTGCACTTAATATGATATGCCATGACTAAGATATTTATGCTATGAAAAGATAGATGGCATGAGCGAGCGGAGCTGTAGATGAAGACATACTAATATATTCTACCTATCACTTAATCACATACAAAAACTACTTCATTTTAATTCATATTGCTTCTTAGCTGGCGGTACTACTACCTACGACGCCACTTCAGCATGTCCTAATTTAATGCTTGAGCAACGAAATTGACACAAGTTTGTTTTCGAACAAGTTTTTTAAATTGTCTGAGCCATCAATGATAATACTTAACTAGGCCACAACCGTAAAAACGTAATGACAGCGACTTTCGCTATCAAAGTTGGTCCATTTCATTTCATGACACAACAAAAGCGTTGATCAAAGCAAACGGTGATGATGATTGGTGAATGATGTTGATGACAGATAACAGGTAAGAACAGAAAATGTTTCACTGCCATTGATGTGAATAAACATACATGGACTAAATCATAAAACAGCCATTCCTCAGCAACTTCATGCCGCACGAAATGCGAAGCATTTATTTGACTTATAAATGACCACGAAACTAAACACAAAACATACAATCAAAGTGGGTTGTTTAATAAAAAGGAAGTCGTTGGCTGTCACACGCACAGCTGTTGACGGCTACTTTAGACACAAAAAACGAAGAAGAAGTTGGATTTAGCTTTGAATGACTTTGTTCTTATTGTTGTTATTGAAGGTGATGGGTTTTCACAACAAGAGTTGTTGGTGTATGTTGGACACTCATTTATTCTGAAGCCACTAGAAATGAAAGAAATAGCATCAAATTCTTTAACATCTTCCAGCTTAACAATCCGATGACTTGCTTTGAATAGTTAAATGTTTGGAAAATCGTAGATCTAAAGAATTCGATTTAGTTTTCCAAAGTGGTCTCCCCCCGCTGACTAGCCTTTCTCTTGAGTTAATTTTTAAAGAAGCAAAACTCCCATTACTCTTGCCATTCGAGAGCTTAACTAAATAAGTCATGCCGTCGCTCCGGTTTTTGCAAGATTGTGCTTGCTTAAGTTTGAGCGATATTCCACAACGCCTCGCTTTTACGTTTGCAAACACCTGCAAACAGCTGACAATTCATTAGGGATCATGAATCCCAGATCTGTCAGCAACGGGTGTGATAGCACACAAATTGCTATTTGTTTTTGTTTTACGTGATCAAATATGACATTTTTACGTTACCTAATCACTATTTGTTTACCAAATAAAAAAGGAAAAATTTAAATTCAGGCTGCTCTTGCCATTGGTCTTTGGTATTTCTATGATTTTTATTGCATTTAAAAAATTGTTGTTCAGTTTATTCGAATTCGAAAGCAACAATAACGCTTTGTATTTACATATGTACATTAGGGTGGTCCTTATTTGTATGGAGACAAACTGAACATGAGATATCCTTAGTCTCACCCCCCAAATAAATAGTAATATAGCCAAGGATATCACATATAAATTTTTAGCCCGATTGGAGACAGTTAAGGGGTGCCGCACGGCGGTCAAAGTTCAGATTACCCTATGGAGACTCCAAAAATAAAAATGATTATTTTTTTAATCTAACACCCAAAATCGATAGCACAATAGTCGAAAATATTATATTTAAAATTTGGTCCCGATTGGACACCGTTAAGGCATGTCGCAGGACGGTCAAAGTTCAGATTAGCCTATAAGGTCTAAAAAGAATACAAATTATTTTTTCTTTTATTTCATACCGTAAATTAATAGCACTAAAGAAGAAGTAATCACATATAAAATTTGGGTCCGATTGGACACCGTTAAGGCGTGTCGCACGGGGGTCAAAGTTCAGACTAGGTCTAAAAAATTCAAATTTCTTCTATTTCATACTTTAAATTGATAGCAATAAAGTCGAAGTAATCACATATAAAATTTGGGTCCGATTGGACACCGCATTAATGGCGAGGGGGAGAAGGGGTGGGAGGGGCGAAAATCGCATCCATCGCCCTTTCTTTGGATCTGCCAACGCACAGAATATGTTTTACCTTCAGCTACGTCTACATCGAAGCTCTTACTAGCAACTTTCTGACTTTTAGCACAATTTTTGCTCAATATTGCGCCTAATCTTCCTTTCCTCCTCTGATTTATGAGAAACTCTCTATATTTTTTGTTGCTGATCAAGTTCAATGCTTTTTCGTGAGCAATATCAAACAAATTTTCCAACTCCTCGTAAAATTTCGCCTCTTTCGCTTTCTGATGAGTGGAATTGCGTTTACTGCTTTTTACAAGCAAACGCCACTTCGCATATAATGCTTCCAACTTCACTACACTATGCTGTTTAGGCCTGAGGGGAATGCGAGCTTTTTGCCAGAACACTTCCGTCTCTTTTATCACAAAAGATGCACTCTCATGAACACTAAGCTTTGTTTTTCTCACATTGTGGAAAAGAACCCGCAAGACTTGTCCATTAGAAGGCAGCTTGGCACCGGTAATTTGGCTTTCGACGAAGCCCACTAAATATATCTTATTTTTTTGTCGCGATTCCATATTGACACGAAATATTAACGTACGGTCCCGACCACTTGAAAACTCTACTAATTTTTTGTAATTCAATTGTTTATAATATTGACAAAAACCCCGAAAGTTGCTTTTTACAGACCATTTCTTACTCAGTATTATTTCACACCATAGGTTCAGGTGGTCTCGAAGGTTTAGTAATTAAAAACATTGTTTTTTTATACCTTTCATGAACATGAAATGGTATTATAACTTTGGTCCGATGTTTGTAAGTATGAGAAGAAGAAGAGATAGACCCACTATTAAGTATACCGAAATGATCAGGGCGACGAGCTGAGTTGATTTAGCCATGTCCGTCTGTCCGTCCGTCCGTCCGTCCGTCTGTCTGTTTGAACGCAAACTAGTCCCTCAATTTTAGAGATACACCAGGGGCCAAGTAAACCTTACCACTGTGGTTTTCAAAGAAATGTGCATTTAAATGGAATTTTAACTTCATTTCTCAAAAGAAATTTAAATTTTCAGTCTAATCTAAGCAATAGGGTTTATTTGGAATTGAAATATAAAATATTGACAAACAAACTTCATTTATTAGTGAGCACTCTTACAATAAAGAGAATGGCTGAAAAAATGTTTGCTAAATATAAGCAGTTGACTCGTGACCAAAAGGTGGTTATTTTTACTTTGGAAAAAGAAGGAGTGCCGATTCGCGAGATAGCAAGAAAAGTAGGATGCAGCCATCCAACAGTTTTAAATTTATTGAAGAAAACAAACCAGGACCATCGTTTGGAGCGTCCATGACTGGAAGCAGGAGGAAAACATCCCCCCGAACAGACAATATTATCCATAGGATAAGTTTGAAAGATCGCTTCAGAAACTCCATCCAGATAAGAAGTGATCTGGAAGAGCAACACCAAGTAGCAATTAGTGCAAGAACTGTACGCAGGAGGCTCCAAGAGTATGGTTTAAGTGGAAGGAGGCCAGCGAAAAAACCACTCTTGACTGCAAAGATGAGACAGGCTCGGTTGGAATGGGCAAGAAACCACCGGGACTGGTCCTTACAGCAATGGTTGACGGTATGATGAACGCGCAGAAATACGGAAGGTTGTAACAAATTTTATCCTGCCTGCTATAGAAGACCAATATGGGCATACTGCCGAGGCCATTTTTCAAGACGACTCGGCACCATGCCATCGGGCCAAATCGGTAAGTGTTATATGGTTTTCAATTTCCAAATTATTTGCATGCTTTCTATTTAAAATAGTGTCATCTGTCATAATTTTTTCTCTTTCAGGTGCAGAGATTGTTTGAAGACCTCGGAATACAACACATGACGTGGCCAGGAAATTCCCCCAATTTGATCCGATCTCGATGAAATTTGGTATAGAAGACAGCCCTTTCCTTACTTGTTTTCTTTTAACTTCGACCCCCTTCCGATACTGCTAAGCGGTTTTCAATCGAAAGTAAATTTTATATGTGATATTTTCGACTATAGTATTATCGATATGGGTTATAAAAAGCTAATTTTTTCTTTTGACCCTCGTGCGACACGCCTTAACGTTGTCCAATCGGACCCAAATTTTATATGTGATTACTTCGACTTTATTGCTATCAATTTAAAGTATGAAATAGAAGAAATTTGAATTTTTTAGACCTAGTCTGAACTTTGACCCCCGTGCGACACGCCTTAACGGTGTCCAATCGGACCCAAATTTTATATGTGATTACTTCGACTTTATTGCTATTAATTTAAAGTATGAAATAAAAGAAATTTGAATTTTTTAGACCTAGTCTGAACTTTGACCCCTGTGCGACACGCCTTAACGGTGTCCAATCGGACCCAAATTTTATATGTGATTACTTCGACTTTATTGCTATCAATTTAAAGTATGAAATAGAAGAAATTTGAATTTTTTAGACCTAGGGTGAACTTTGACCCCTGTGCGACACGCCTTAACGGTGTCCAATCGGACCCAAATTTTATATGTGATTACTTCGACTTTATTGCTATCAATTTAAAGTATGAAATAGAAGAAATTTGAATTTTTTAGACCTGGTCTGAACTTGGACCCCTGTGCGACACGCCTTAACGGTGTCCAATCGGACCCAAATTTTATATGTGATTACTTCTTCTTTAGTGCTATTAATTTACGGTATGAAATAAAAGAAAAAATAATTTGTATTCTTTTTAGACCTTATAGGCTAATCTGAACTTTGACCGTCCTGCGACATGCCTTAACGGTGTCCAATCGGGACCAAATTTTAAATATAATATTTTCGACTATATTGTTACCGATTTCGGGTGTTAGATTAAAAAAATAATCATTTTTATTTTTGGAGTCTCCATAGGGCAATCTAAACTTTGACCCCCGTGCGGCACCCCTTAACCGTATCCAATCGGGATAAAAATTTATATGCGTTATATTTGACCATGGTTGAACCGATCTAGGGGGTGAGACTGAAAAAAGTTGCACATTCGATCATAAGGACCACCCTAATGTACATACATACATCTATTATGACCAAGAGCCGCAGAAATCTGCTGTGAAACATATTTGCAAATCATTTTTTTTTTATTTCGGCATATTTTTGTAGGTTCACGAATGGAAAGTAAATGCCTTGCGACACAAAAGAATCCAGACAATGTGCGCTTCAGCTAGCCGGTGGGCACTTCAACGAAATCTGGTTGTGTCACATGACGAATGAAAAAACAAAATCATTTTAAATCTGAGGACTTGTTTTGTATATTTGTATCCTCAGCTATGCTTAGCACATAATTCCACAGAGAGCACAGCAAAGCATTTCAAAATATCTGTCTAAAATTCCAAATTGAAAATCGCGTTGAGTATAGCACTCCCCCCACTTGTTCAGTTAGCCTTTGTCTTGGTGCCAAATTTAATAAAAATGGTTTTAATGATTCGGGATTCAGCTGCGTCCCTACGCACTTGTACTCATTTTGTTGAATCCCATTAAATCCACAGAAACGCTTAACTGCCTCTATACATGTTTACATACTGACACGAGTCTATGTACTTCTGTATCTTACATAAAAACGAGAACTGGCTGAGTTCTTCCATAAAATACCAGCTGTCGAATGTTGGACTGGTTGGAATGTCACACAGACTGGCATGAATAAGACCAACGAAATTCTAGTTGTTAACTAGAATGTGTGCTGACTACTTTGGCTGATGACTGCAGGGCATGGATGATGACATACAATTTTGTGCTAAAACTCAGCTAAGTAGCATGGCTGAGGCTTAAAATGTGCTAAAATTGGTGGCTAAATGGCAATCGATAAATTTACTTAGCACTTGGCCAGGAAGCTTAGAATTGAGATTATTTTGAAAATTTAATTGGAAAAGAATAAGTTTGCTTACTTTCAGATTGTTCATACGGGGGTGTGGTTGTATTGAAAGAGAACAAAATTTGACAAATACTCGTATTAGCCAGATGGGTATTTTCCCTTGCGATTCAAAATGGATGCAAAGATGGCTGAATCTCTTTAAATATGCGTCTTTTTTGACTCATACTGGGACCTTTTTCTGAACATTTTTTTACGACTTACTAATCAAAAGAAAGTACACTTTTTAAAGGTTTCTACAGTGTTATTTATGTTGTGAAAAAGGTAAATTGTCGCATACAAGCCAGTTTCATTGAACCATTTAGCACACTGAACGATAAATCTGGCAATATTTTTCTTAAAAATTTCCCAAAAATCTTTTATCGCGTTTTTCAGTGATAAATTTGCAAACTTCATTCGTAATTTTCCCGAAAGCTCCAAAAGCCAGCATACGTCGCTAATATATGTATGTATATCCGGTCGCCAATGTATAAACGTGATAATAGCACTAATAACATAAAAACACGCTTCCCACGCCTACACCTCAAAAAATCACTTACCCCATGAGGCGTTAATCTTTTCATCAATTTGTTTTCGATGTGAAATGAATTTGCATATTTTATGCCGCTGTGACATTTTTTCGTTGAAGTGCAAATTTACATTTTCGCTATTCGCTTTATAGCAATTTTTTCATAAATGAATTTCAAATAATAATAACCGGAGTGTGTGCTTGTAGCTATAGATACCCTGTAGTCAAACCGAGTACACGACAATTAGAGAGATAATCATCGGGAAGGATATTCTGATGTTGATCTGGCCGTCAAGGAAGAAATGTTTGATAGACCACACATCATTCTAATAGCTCGTAAATATCAGCGAAGACCTGCGAACTTAGGCAAATCCTAAAGACCGCATCGTTTTTTTATTCTGCACCAAATAAAATGGAGCCCCCACTCATAATCAGCTTACCATTGCTGCTACAGGGTATATGAAATTTCAACTGCAAATTAGTAGAGCTTTGTTCTCCACAGACTGAAAGAAGCTAGATGAATTAGTAAGACTAATGGATTTATATCACAGCCCCTCGTGGATCTATAGAAACTGCGTTAGAATCCTCCAACAAACTTAACCCAGCCAGTCCCTTCCCGATGGAAAACCCACTTGATATATTTAACTAAACCTCAAGGGGAGAATGGTACGTTGTTATTTGGTTTACATCAGCGAACCTCTTCAGGATACCCACGCTAATATCAAAGCCTGAAATATTTTCAGTAAATTAAAGACAGAATTTAAATTTTCAGTCTCTTATTTTTAATACAGATTTCCTGAGTAAAATGAAAAAAAAAATTGGGTTAAATTGGGCTATTCACAGAAAGGCTGAAAACAGAAGGACATTCAAAGAAGATTAGACGGAAAAGCGCATAAACTTCCGTGGCTTGTCAACTCCCAAGGGCAAGCAGACAATGAAACGAAGCTACAAGATAAGAATGAGAAACTTACACACATTCCTACACATACATATACATATGTATGTATGTACATATTTATTTAACCAACAAAAAGGCTTACAATATAGTTTTCATTGTTGTTGTTGGAGTTTCTTTTTATTTGGCCACTTTGCTTGGTTTACGAATCATCGAAACGAAATTTCATTCTGCCGATAATTTGCCCATTTTGTGCTTTGTTTTATCCTTGTTGTTGTTGTGTCTATTGCTTTATGCGGGCAATTTGAATGGGCAACGAATCGATGATTATTCGCTCCATCGAATGGCTGCGCATCATCGCATTCTTAGCCACGATAATAGGAATTTAAGATAGCAATCAAGCCCTTTCTAAAATAGTATCTTGGTTTCGAATTTTTAAGGGGGTGACACAGCTTAAAAAAGAAGGTTGGTAAACAACAGTAAGTTATTAAACATATCCATACAAAATTATTATTTGATAAACTGTTGGGTCGGTCAAAATAATCTATAGTGCGGCTCATAAATATGGCACTCTCAGAGTTCAACTTTGGCCCTTGGATTACTAGATGTCTAATTTATCCTTTATTGTGGAAACTCGGCACGTTTCGGAGTTCCCAACCCATATGCGGCCCATTGTGTATGCAAGCTCCAACAATATTCTGCGAATGCTTCAAACCATTTCAACGCAATTTTTCTAAACGACGTTCATACACAAAAGAGACCAAAGCAATAAAAGATGTCTAAGCACTTAACAATCACTTCAATTGGCACTCACACATACAAGGACTCACACGCATAAGCACCAGTCAATAACAAATCGCTCAACTATCTTTTGACCCCAATTGGTTAGTGGTAATGCTCGGCCATTTATCATTCATTCATGCATCACGACGAGCGTTGCCCACATATGACATTGGTTCGTAAACGAAATCATTCCCAAAACCGCAGACATTTCGATTTATAAAATTCTTTGAACCATAACAAAACCAACGGTCAACAGCTAACAGCCAACAGCTGCCAAACATAAAAAGTTCGTAAATAAAGCACAAAATAAAATAAAATTAAATTAATCTAGCTTAAACAGCAATTTGCACAAATCAACATCAAATTTCGTAGCAAATAGCAAATGCACTGGATTTCAACAAGAAGAACTCATCAATTTAGGTGTTCGCCAAATGTCAAGCAATAAATCTCTGGCTCTTTAAAATGCTCCATTTATTTTCTTATTGACCATTTCAATTTGAGCTTTATTAAAGCTCCATAATGTCGGTATTTTAAATTTAAGTTCGTGTTTTTCTCCATGTCACCGCCCCACCTTTTTATTCCTCTCCCCCTCCTTCCCACTTCCACCTCTCTTCACCTACCTTACCCTCTCACCATCAGTCTCCTTTTCAATCTATTTTTCTCCTCTTCTTTAGCTCATAAATATGTGGCTGCCAGTGTAAATTTGACTAAATCTTGCAGCAAGAGTCCCAAAGGAAGCTCAAATTGTCCCCCCATACTACTAACCATCTTTTTGTCTGCTCATCCGAGCCTACTCTTCTAACACCCATATCCCTCTGGTCCTCCCCTGTTGACGCCGCTAGGTTTCTAGGACTTCCGTTAGAAGAGTTCGATGACAATATTTGGTAAGGTTGATACTGACTACCTAGGCAGGGCAAAGTAGTGTTACAACAACAACAACAACAAGCTCAAATTGTTCTCTTAGTCTTCCTGCAGGATATATCTAACTCTTTATAAAGAAATTCTAAGAAAAAGAAACAGTTATTTATGTTCAGAGCTTAATTTCAGTTTCACAGTCTTATTCAATATATTCGTTTGTCTATTTTCTGAGGAAGGAATGGTGATAAAGACACTCACCGCCAATGAGCAATGCGTCAGCTGTTTGGCAAACATTTGGTCAACATTAACTATGAGAAACTATTTTTAGTTGCTTTGTGAATAATGCAAAGAAGAGAAACAAAAACAAAAGGAGCATTTGGTTTGAGAAAGTTGAATGGCTGATTGAGTTTTAATAAAAAAAAGGTTTCTTGAAATTCGGACCAAAAACTTTTCCTTTCATTTATTATTTGTTTATTGTGATTGATACTCAATAAACACTCATACTCTTTGCTTTATATTTGGCAAACAACAACAAAATTTATTCGTTTCGAACTTGGTTTGATTTGCTCAATCAGCGCCAATGCAGCGGAGTTTCTCGTTGGTCGTTTTCGTTTACTTTTTTTTAACGTTATTTAGTTTGATTCTCATTTGCTGGTCAATTTTCAACCTTTTGCACTCGTTTAAGGTGTCATCGGTGAATCAGAGTAATTATAAAAATCAATTGATTGGACTAATTTGAAATATTTCAACACCGCCATTTTGAATAAATCAATCTGATCAAACTTGTACTGTGGTCTTCGTGGTGCTAAATTCCAAAATTTCAAGCACTTATCAAACAAACCTCGTATAGTAGCTGCACATAATACGACCACCACTGTATGTAAGTAGGTCGGCAGGTAATATTTTCCAGCTTTTCTTGACAATTTGCTTATATTTCATACTTGGTTGAGTGGAAAATTGAATTTATTATGCGAAGGGCTGCACGTGGACTGCCGACCACATAAAAGCAACAAGAAATTAAGCAGAGAAAATAAGCTGTCGACAAGCGCATGAATTAAGGTGAAATTAAGGTTTAACCCACTGACTGACCTTTCTTGCCCGATCAATAAAAAAACAAAACGAGCAAGAAATAAAAACAAAAGTTCATGGTTTAAAACATTAAGCCTTTTAATAATACTTATATGGAATTATATACACACATACATACATACATGCTTACATATATGAGGAGTGACACCTACACAGCAACTGCATCCAGCTGCTAATTGAATTGGAAGAATGCACAAAAATAAAAGAAAAGTCGGTGCTGAGCCGAGCTGGAATTGGTAGCTCGCCGTTGAATGACTTGAGAGTGTGCTAACTTCGATTAGATTCATGTTTTATGCTGTGCAATAACAGCCAAAGAAATAACGACCACTGCCTGGGGCATCTACTGTGCCCCTTTATAGGTGTTATCTGGTTTTTCATTGGACAAATTTTTTTATATCAATCATATTTCACAATTGTAGGACAGGTAAAATTAGGTGAAAATTATTCATTTTGTTCTTATGTTGTTGTTGCATAGAATTATGAAAGCAGCGAATCGCTTGTTA
This sequence comes from Sphenella marginata, assembly GCA_951509765.1. Taxonomy (NCBI): domain Eukaryota; kingdom Metazoa; phylum Arthropoda; class Insecta; order Diptera; family Tephritidae; genus Sphenella; species Sphenella marginata. The sequence goes on from OX608083.1 coordinate 1,161,886, forward strand.
AACAGCAAATTGCCTCGGTGATTGAGTGACATCGTACCCACGTCAAATGAGCTTAACTGAGATCTCGTTATCTATTTCCATAAATACAAAATCGGCAAACAAGAGACTTCTTTTTCGTATTCCCAAAGTGGATTTGATATAGACAAATCGCTGGTGTGAATGAGGAATATCTTTTTTTTGCGTCGCGAGAAGCGACATTACGACATAATGAATTTGGTTTCGTCCCTAAGGCGCTCGTTGCAATGCTGTTTGGGGAGGCAGATCAGCCCAAACTCGAAGTTTTTTCTATTAGTCACTGCTGGTCCTCTTTTATGAAGTATCAACTTGCTCTTCTAAAGCTTTTCTGAGTCTTCTTTAACTCTTTCCAGGCACATTTTTTTATCCGTTTTAACGGTTTTGGATCCTATTTGGCGTCATATTGCAGTCTTTTATAGATTTAGATAGGATTCAACAGGATTGCATATTTTTATAGATAGTTTTATGAAGCTCTATCGTCTAATGCCGGTTGAAGTCCTTTAATTTCTGGAGCTCCTTACAATTTTCGAGACATAAAAAACACAGCACTCATAACATTTTAATTACAATTTCGTTATAAGTCACACACACACAATTACACACCTATCGCTTATGTATATTCCGATTGTGTTACGCGCACCTTTGCTTTGTTTAAATTATTTCAGTCGAGCGCCTCTGCGTATACGTAACATATGTGGACGTGCACAGCAACTCGGTTACGTATACGCCATGGCAGTGTTTGAATGTAAGACAAGGTAAAAGCAGCGAATCCACGAGTATGCACTGTGTAAATGGGCATAGAGGCAATCAAATCAGCAACACTTGCCGGAGTCGTTGGCTATTCAAAAGAAATTCAAATTCATGCATTATGCAACAGCATCCATTAACTGACCGCCATCAGCAAAGCTACGCACCAACACATGCACGGCTCACACGCGCTGCAAGTGCTAAACAAACATCCAAACGAGTTGCACCGCATTGCTGCAGAGCACCCAAAAAAAGAAACGAAAACAAAGGCGGACAGCATACAAGAAAAATCATTGGTTCTATTTCTAAACGTCAACAATCTGTTAGCAAAAGTGGACAACGACGCCCCCGGTGCTTAACAACCTTTTGGGCAAATCACCTAAAGTCCATGGCTTGGCTAATGAATTTGCTTTGATTGCCTTTTTGCTTTAACTTGACTGAGCTCAACGTGCTCGTTTTTGTTGTATTCCTTTATACTCAGCGCTTTTTAGGTGACTTTTGAACACACACACTAGCATACATACATACATACATACATGCCAAAATACTATTTAGTAGTTTCTGAAGTGCGTCACCCAAATTGATTTGAAGTGGCTCGTTAAAGCGGATCTCATCGTAACAACTGGACAAATGAGTAAATAGGCTGATTTTATTGCCATTCATGCACTTGATTGCCGTTGATTTTTTTTTGTTTGTTTTTTTTTTTGCGAAGACGTTGATTTAAGACGATTTAAGTGCCTTTGAAAGCATTGGCATGAATTGCAAATCGCAAATTGATAAGAACTCCTATTTGATTATATTTCTCCTCACAATTGTTATGGCCCTCTTCAGCTTCAATTTGTGATTGTGATAATTTTGAAAGTACTCTGATTAGACATAAGGAAGTGTACCCGCCGCCGGGATTGACGAAACTCACAGAAACCAGTTGTTATCTAGATAGGGAAAATTTACAAGCCCCTAAGTCTACCTAGCTTTCTAATTATAGACACATATACTTATACATATACGAACTCTTCAGTTTCACGATCAACGAAAAAATTTAATTTTCCTTCTTGACGATTAAAATATCGCTCATACGATGAGTTTTATTTTCATCAAAAAATTAAAATCAAAAAAAATGAAGACCCAAACCACTGGTAGTACAGTTGTGTATAAAAATGTAGGTAATATGAGCATTATGAGTAGCTATGAGCTTACTTGTTTACTTACCAAGGATTGTTCCGATTTCGCTATCAGCAAAAAAGTTTCATCACAATGGCCCACATGGCCTATAATTAGAATTTTTTTTTGTAGTTTTGTAGGTTCTAGTTCTGCTAACGAAGATGGATACGTTGGGTTGAGACTGTAAACTCGGTTGAACTGATTGTAATTGCAGAAACGGATCATTAAAGGCCACCCCATCAATATGTCTTAGACGATATAAATGAGCGTTTTCAGCAACAGATCAATTTGGAATGTGAGAGACAAATGCAAAAAAACTATTTTTTTCAACTAAACATCTCTTAAAACTTAGCTGCTAGCTAAAAGTGTGTTTGAATAGAAGGCAACATGAAATAAGGAAGCAAAGGTAAACACATTTAATTTGTTTATTTTATTTACAAGTCGCTGAAAAAATGCCAATAATTGGACAAACTCAGGTGAAAGTGAAAGCAGCCAGCCAAGCCATCCTTTCGCCTAACTTCTGATTGTGCATTCGATAAAAACGGCAGCTCTTAGCACACAAAAACACCCCTCAAGCGCCGATTACACAGCTTTAATAAACGCCAAAGATAAAATAAATTTATTGGAAGAGATAAAAAAGGCATTGCGCTGCACACGCACGGCACACAAGAAAGCCACGACACACTCCGCGCATGGCGACAGAAGCTCTGACACACTTTTTTTAAATTTTTTTTTGTTTTATCTCGAAAAGGCAGCTCAAAAATAAAGAGCTTGCAACAATAACAATAAATAAAAATGCACAATGGCAGTTTGAAGGAGGAGGAGTACCATGAATTCGGTTTTTATGTTCGTGACTTCTGCCTTTAGCCATTAGGATGGGCTACGCTCAAGCAAAAAAATCTCAAATTGGCCACTCATCGGTACAGTGAATGCGAATGAAAGAAATAAACACAAAATGAATTGCAAAAAAGCGGCCAAAGGTAAACACAAACATACATTCAGGGAGCTGTGATTTTCAGGCAGCCATTTGTAGCGAGTCAAAGTGGTAATGGACAGTCTGTGCGTTGTGATTTATGAAAGTTTTGTATTTATTTGGATGGAACTACAAATGCTCAAAAGCAGCAGTGGTAGCGCTGAGAATGTATTGCTGCAAATTATTGTGATGATCACCTTGTTATTGGACGCGTCAAGTTCAAAAAGCGACCGTTGACTCAAGGAAGCGAGGTGTTGACCCATGTGGCAGTTCGGGTAGCTCTAAAATGTTGAATGTATCTGGAAGCATTTGTTTCTGCACCGAGTGGGAAGTACTGTCATATACTCATACATTCGCTAGAACCAGAAGCTTGCAGTGCTGGATGACTTTATCAACGACCTAAAGGAGATTGAAGACAGCGACAAACTATTGTAGAAACAATCACGCCAACTTTAGGTATGCTTGAGGAAACAAGGAGGGGTTCCATTGCAATGGAAAGGGAATTATAAAATATAGTTTAGGTCAAATTCATTTGCGGCAACCGTCAACTCGTCCAATAAACCTAGATTGAACCATACAGAACTTCGCACGCATCAACGAGTATTTTAATATGTTTTTGGTTGTCAGTTTGAACAGCTTTCGTTTGGTGTGAACATGTCGCTAGCCTTCTAATAGACAAGTGTTGCGCCTAAAGATATGCAACAAAAATAGTAAACGACAACAACAAGTAAAATGAGTAACAAACAACAAAGAAAGGGAAAGGGGAAAAACACAACAAAAGCAAACGCTGCCAGCACAACTCTGTGAGCGCATCTTCACTGTTTACAAACACACATACTTACACACACATTTACAATATAAAAAGCAAAAACACAAACAATGGAATGTATGTGCGTATGTATGTGTCTGTGTATGTAACACAATATGGCACGCAAGCTAGCGAACACAGCTAGAGCAGCCAAGTGGGTCGTACGGCTATACTTAACAGCCCTTACACACACACACACACACACACGTTAGCTGGCTTACTCGATAGCCTACTAACAAACGTAGTAATTTATAGACACAAAGTTCAATTCCTTTGAATGCGACACTCGAGTGCCCCTTGATTATATCTCTGGGCCAAACAAGGCTGACTGGGCTAACAGTGCGACTGCTGCCAAATGAACAACGCACGCAGCATCAATACAACATAATCTTGTGCCAATTACTAAGCGGCGACTAGACGGTCAGTATGTCTGACGACAGTGGGCTGACTAGGTCAACGAGTGTCCCTTCGAGCGCAACAAAGCTCTCATAGCATTCATTGTCACGTATGAAATTTCAACGATTCAGTGATTTCCGGCTTTATTCAGCGAACACAAAGTTGAAATGAACGTTTCAATATTTCCACAATTTTCATTTGTTGTCACTTTTGCTTTTATTGGCACTAATTTAGCTTGCAACTTCAAATTTTGCAAACAATCAATCACTGCCAACCAAACAACAGCGCGGATTTTTAAAAAAATTTTTGCTTCGCAAATTAAAACATTTTCATAGAAAAAAAATTTTAACTAAATATTTTGTTTACGGGTTTTTTATTTACAGCGCAATTTGTTTTTAGTTTTCCGTTTTCAACGAACGTACGCGTTGATGCTCCATACGAAAATGGCTGCATGAGGTACGAGCCTTCTAGTTTTCTATTAAACTTAAATAGACGAACAGGATATTCGGCACCGATTCAACAATTAAATGCATCGGTTGTCAAATCAAACCTGTTCGTATGTTCGTAGGCAAGCCTCATTCCACTTGCCATTGGCGCTGCAACACGCATGAACACATTCAAATTCAAAACACAACATGTTGTATGCAACAACTGTTTTTGTTTACAATACCGTTAAGCAATGGGGTGGGCATGGTTCTGCACATGGCCAGCAATAAATAAATGAAGTTTCATTTTCGAATTGGGGAAATTCGAATTGCGCAGGCGCTGTACCCCCGGACCCCCGTTTTATTCTAGCAGTTTGTGTCACGGAAACTAGCTCAAATCAAAGATCTGAACCCAGTGTTATGCGTTTTCGATTAAGAAATACATATTTACATACATACATATTACTTCCCCAATCATGTTTTATTGAAATATTCGAAAACGAATTTGAGTTTGAATTTATTGGGGAAATAAGGAGAAATATTTTATTTTCCAGCTCTCTACTTCAGCCTCGCAATTGTAGTCCTAGACCTCATTGACCTTGAAAACGGGAAAGCTAACCACGAGTCGATACTTGAACCCTGTAGAGCTCTTAGCTTCCCTTCGACAAACGAAGCTGGCATCACGGGAAGGGCGATGGATCTTTCAAAAACCTTTTCTGAAATACACCAACGACATTCTATCTTCCCATCACACCGTTCGTGCTTAACCATACATCCGGTACATAACTTGTGTTTAGGCGAGGTACTAGATCCTACCACAATGAAATATGCCAATTCTGAAGTTCGGTGCAAAAATTCAGCCAACGGTTAATTTAATTTACGAATGGTCGCACAATATATCTGCCATTTATGAGCGAACATAAATATTTGACTTTTTAGTCCAACAAATTTCGTAAATAATTAAATGCTTGTAGCCCATTAAATATTGGATGTATTCGCAAATTACACAAAAGCAAACAATTATTCATATATTTTGATCAATCATACCAAGCACAACCATTTTACATATTCTTACCTTTGTCCTGCAGCCAGAAGTATACAACTTTCATTTTCTGTGCAATCTCAAACTAGTCCGAAATAGACTCAACTTGTACCAGTAAGAAATGAAAGAAAATCTGAATAAATTTGTTTGTGTTAAGGTCGTGAACCCATGCCAACTTAGTACTTATCCACTATACCAGCGGCTTTTAAGTTATCTTCACCTTAAATGAACTATTTTGAGATTTGGTTGATAGACATAAACATTGAAAAGAGTAGGTACCTTCTTCTGACTAGCAAGAAACTTATTAACTTATACTCCAATAAGAAACCACGCAAAAGCCGTGAAAATGGTTGAAAAAATATACCTTGAAAAGTAAACAAAGAATCCAAAAAAAACTTCAGAAAAGCATTAATTGGCCAAATGAGTCCAAAAATATACCAAAGCTCATTGCTTAGCTGGGGCTAGCTTGTTTGGTTACTGACAATAGTTCGCATTTTCACAAGTCCTAATCCGCTACAAGTAGATTTGTTTGTGTGAATTAACGTGTGCATAAATTTGTTGTTGACGCAAAGCTGCCATTATTTCGATTTATACAATCCCGGGATCAAGCAGTTAATCACGGGGGAGGAAAAAAACTGTAGAGATTGTTTGAGATTCTACAAAACTTCGGTTTTTTATTGAAAACGAATGTTATTTCCTAAACTTGACTTCCCAACATACTTGAAACACGTTTTTGCTTTCGGTAGGAGCCAAATGCTGAAATGGTGCGTTCTTAAAACTATTTTGAAAAACATTTTATGAAATTATTAACCATATTTGAGTCTATTTCGATCAATTTCCAATCACCCAAAGTAGGTGATTTATGTTGAAACAATCGTCCAAATGCTATTCGGGTCGAAGTAAAAAATGCTCGGAGTTTTCGGACCTAAAAAGAACGGGATCACGGGATCACGGTATTAACACCTCTAGCACGTGCGTACGGATTCACTCGCATCACATGTGTGCTATATACAGCTCACAGTTGCTATCAAAGGCTAATTAAATGTCACTCATAGTTCCGGTGTACCGCAAACATAGTAAAAGCCGACCATAATACCAAACCAACCGATACCAAATTATTTGTACAACCAAATTTACGCAATTCCTGCAGTTTTATTGTATTAAATTGTGCAACCAAGCAACATGGAATTGTGCTCCAAAACTCCAAAGAAAATGCCAAATTTTATGAGCGCAGTCAAGTGTGGGGAGCAGGGAAAATGCTGTTGCAGTTTATTTATTAATTATTTTCCAAAATTTTTACCACAAAGATTTTTGTTTTAGTTGCAAATGGTGTTGTTTGTTGTCTTAGCAACGCAGAAGAAGAAGCAAAGTGGTAAAAGGTTGCTGCGGTGCATGAATGTGTCTGTATCTTTGCGTAGGAATTAAATACACTTCAAAAAGCTCAATACTAACTCTCACACCCAATGCACATCCCCACCTCTTATTGCCACTTAATATTCTTCCAGCACCATCTCATTGGCGACCTTGGAAGGTCCAAGCATTTTGGTTTAAATACTCCAATTTGTTGTCATCCTAATTTATATCGCTCTTTTACTAAAATATTTAACACTTTGCTGCCCATTTGCAATTTGTTGACTTCTAACAATTTGTGCCAGAATTCATTTTTTAAACTTTGACACAAACGCTGCAATGCCAACAACCGGGCGGGCAGGGGACGGCCAGTAAACAACGCTTGCAATGCCACGTTGCCAATTAGTAAGTGAAACAAAAGAAAGTTGTATTCGTGTACTGTAGACATTAGGGAGGCACTCCAAAAAAAAATTTTTGGAATTATATGAGATCAGTTTGAAAGTTTCGTATTTTAGGAATGGAGAGAGATAGAGATATAGTTCAAAGTCTCATATATTTCATAGCAATAGTTAAAGATTTACATAGTTCTTGGAGCACGCTCATTAAATTTAATTTTTTTACGATTTCATTCGATTTTTTTTTATTTTCATTTACGCTTCTCCGCCGTCTCCGGCGCCATCAGACGACTCGGTGGTATGTAAATATTGCCAAGCCAATGGTACCATAATTGCTGCAGGAATTGTTCCGACGGGATATATCCAAAATCCTTTCCAATTATTATTAAAGACGGCCGGTGGTAGAGAGCGTGCCACATTCATGCTGGTCCCTGTATATGGTGCCTGTTGATCAAACAAATAATGTCAGAGCATATTAAATTAAATAAAACAAACAAAAAATTACCGTTGTCAAAACTAATCCACAAATCATGAATCCAAAACGCACGGAAGCAGAGTCGTGTATTTTTGTATTCCGTTTATCCCAGACACCACAGCAGAAGTACAGAAGTACGCTAGTCATGAGGAACTCGATCAGGACACCTTGCCATAACTCAATCCTGTCATTTGGTATTGTGGCGCACAAATGATTGCCACGCACATTCTCTGTCAATGAGGCTAGCAGCAAACCATAGCCAGCTATGCCACCAAGCGCTTGACTTAACATATAAAAACACCCGATATCCCATTTCATATTACCGAGCACAATGGAAGCGATCGTAACACTCGGATTGATATGTGAGCCCGAGATGAAGCCGAGCGTGTGTATGGAAATGTGTATGGACAAACCGAAAGCGATGCTAATCTGCGGCAGACTACGTTCCCAAAATGGCAAGCTATGACCCACAACCGATGAACAACCGACGCACATCAATATCGCTGTACCGATAAACTCACTCGTGCACACCATGAGCAAATGTCTATCGAACTTCATTTTTGAAAAATACCAACCAACCAACCAGATAAACGCGAAATTTGTGATAAAAAGTTTTCTAAAAAAAAAAAAACTGTTTATATTTACACTCAAAGATGTTAGCAAATAAAGCGATTATCCCAATACAAAAATGACTGAAGAATTGCTGTCAAACAAGGCATTGAATTTATAGACGAAGGAATCATACGAGAAATATAAATTTGTACAGTAGTTTGTTTTTGCTTTACTCGTCCGCCGATTTGTCGCCTTCATTGAGTAGGTATTTGTGGACGAATGGCATTGTGATGGCTGCTAGCAGAGGAAATGCAGAATAGATCCAATTGTTGTCCCAGAACCCATTGAACAATGCGCCAGCTAAGCTTTTGGCCGGATTCATGCTCAAGTCGCTTATATAGCCCTGTTGATGAGAAGATTAATGTACTTTTAATTAAATGTCACAATAAGGATTAGGGCGGAGTGGGTTGATAATATAACAACTATATTGATGACTCATTCTTCAAAACAGCTGATAGCTCACTTCAAGCATACCAAGGCGTTTTAAGGGTTCATTATACCAAAGCTGAAGTGAGTGTACATTGTACTTACCCCGCAGGTCATTAGTGCAGCCAGTACAAGTCCCATGCGTAAATGCACCGATTCCTGAATGTGTTGAGTGCGTTTATCCCAGGCGGAACATTGCGCCAAAACCCAAGTGGACGTCATAAGAAATTCCCACAGACAACCACCCATTAGCGTGGTCTGCTCCGGTAGATTGCTTACGCAATAGTGATTATCTCGTCCTTTCCACGGTGATGTATAATAGGCCAGCATGAGCCCAAGCACGTGCCCGATATATTGCAAAACCACATAGATTATAGCCATATCCCATTTGAGTTGCCCCATAATGACACCAGCAATCGTTATGCAGGGGTTCATGTACGCACCAGACACACAAGCAAATGTTTGCATGACAATCATGAGCGCCAAGCCGTCACACAACCCAAAGCTCAACACACCCAATTCAGCTATTTGAGGATCCATGCCATAGCAGTGCAGTTGCATCCACATAGAAGCGCAACAGAACTCGCCAAAAATTTGTACGAAAAATTGTTTATTAAATTTCATACCAAATTTGGATTAAAAAGCTCATTGGATGACGTGCGCGATGAGATTGGAACGGCCAAACAAATTTAGGACAATACGAAATTCGGAAGTTTTTACTGTTTAACGCGGATGCAGCTTTATTGCATTGAGTTTATTGATTGATTGATGAGTTTATGGATGAATTGAAATGCGTTGAAAAGACTATAAACAACAAAAAAAAATGTACAAAAATGTTCTGTCGAAATGAAGTAGAACTCAAATGAAAAAGTAAATAAACAAAACAGCAAATGACGAGTAGCAACCGATTTTGGTTAATGTTATTGTTGGTGTTGTTGTAACAGCACTTTCACTCACAGACATCGTGTTAAAATAAAATCAGAAATAATAGCCCTTACTAGGCTTCGTGGGATCAGCTGACGTGAGCATGGGGAGTTTTCCCTGACCCCAATGAGCCCGGATGACACCACAACTCTTGGATATTGATGAATCTTTAATAAATATCTAAAAAGCTCCTCAAGCGAAATATCTCTAAATTCTGCGAAGCTGATCAAAGCAGAATCGGAGGTTTGTGAGCGTATTTGCCGTCAGTCTCGAAGTTGGCAGGGCATCGGGTTAACTGGCAATTGTAGCGCCTTCCAGTATCTCATCAACGTTCTGTAGAGGGCGGTTAGCGACTGCTTGTTATTGATCACAGTTTCTTCTAGCTACTATAACCTCAAAAGTTAAATTAAATTTGGGTATCTCGATAGAGCTTAGTCTTCTTTATTGAATGCTGAATTTATGTTAAAGTCTAGCCTTTTTATTCATTATACCAATAAAACGTTCCCTACTTTTCTCGGAAGCGGAAATTTTTTTTTTAAATATGCTCTTTATATTAAAAACAAAATTACTTTCAGGCTTCAGCTCCAAAGTTGTTTGACCTATCAGAGCGCTGACCGCATTTCCTTTAAACTAAACCTGATTTGAACCGGGCATTTGCGACTTTGAATTAAATTTCCTAAATACTAAAGATAAAGCGTACGCCAAAATGACATAACTTCACAAATCCATTTTTTTCATTCTTGAGACGCGCACAGCCCAACAGCGTTGACTCAGCTTTTGCTTGTTCCAACCTTTTCCAGTTGAGGCGTCGTATCCACATATTCACGTCTCAAAACCAGTTTGTAAAAAATGGAACTGACCGCCGCACTACACAATGGCGCAGAAGCATACAACCAGAGATTTTCATAGTTCGATGACCACAATGAGGCAGCAAGAGCTTTAGCTGCATTCGTATTGGCGCCCGTCAATTGACCCTGAGCAAAAATAAAGTGAGAAATGTTAAACAATAAGACGTGAGTTAGTCCCGAGTACACAGCATACAACTTACCACCGATATCCCCACACAAGCGATGATAATGCCAAAACGTATGGGCAACGAATCTTGATATGGCAAATTTCGTGGATCAGCTGCACTGCATGTGGTCCATATGATCATGGCTGTGATGATGAACTCAATCCAAAATCCCTGCATTAGACTTACCTCCGGATGTAATGTCGGAAAGCAAACATTATGACCGGAACCACCCAACGATATAGCTTTAGGTGGCACGAGCGACACCATAAGACCATATCCAAGGTAAGCGCCTAATATTTGTGCCACACAATAGGCTAAAGCCATTGGCAAAGAGATCATGTCGTAGACGTAAACAGCCAATGTAATTGCCGGGTTGAGATGAGCACCACAAACACAGCCGAAACATTGCACGATTGAGCTGACGACCAGTCCTATGTTGACTGACAATTGAAATGGGCTATTCTCGATGGTATTACTGTATGTGGCACCCGTACAACCCAGGAACACCAACATAGCCGTGCTAAGAAATTCGGCGAGGAATTGTGATATACAATCAAAAGTGCTGGTCTTCATGTTGATCTTTTTTAAAAACCTGCAAATATTGGATATTAGTGGCATAGAAGATCAACATCTCAAGTAGAATCCCTCATGACAATGCTAGAAGCATCCCTGCAAGCGCAGGGAAAAGCAGTTACTATTGATGGTGGAAATTTTTTTTGAGTATGTATGTATGTATGTGTGAATACCAACAAAAGATAAAGTGCAGACGGTTTGACCGTTAACTCTTATCTTCAGAATGTGCAATTTTTTATTCCTCATTTCGATGAGAGATAAAATTCCTTTCACTTCCCTAAAAAAATTTGCTATTTAAAACAACAAAAGACAAGCAATTTCGGGCTGCTGTCTTGCATGATTTTCAAAGCAAAATTTCAAATTTCAAAATAAAAATTTTCTTTGTTATTTTATTGACAAGACGCTTACCGCTTATGAAAAGAAAGACCGTTATTTAGTGGGTCTAGGCAGATTGGTTTACAAAAACATTTCCACAAGAGCAAATATACTTCATTTTACTTTGCTGAGAGATTATTCTAATTCACCCAGAGTTAGAAAATGTACGGCATTTTGAATTATAAGACCCGGGATCTTGACCATGACTACACAAAACTTAGTGGTGATAGCTCGTTTACCTACTACACTGAGAGTCCGAGGATCAAGTAACAAGTTTGTTGGAAACGCGACGACTTCTCGGGAGTGCCGGCAAAACAATTGCAGATCTCGGAAATTTGTAGGAAAAAATAAGAAGCAACAAACCACAAATTTGAAAAGAAACTCGGCCTTAAGCGCCGTATGTCTAAAAAGTGGGCGCGATATCCTACGAAACGATTAAGGCTATTACATAAATAATAAGGTACGTACCTCAGGGTAACCGGCGTCGGTTGTATGACTCTTTCGGACTGCATTGCCTCTCCCATTGTGTTTTGGTGTTCAAATAAAACGGGTGTTCCGACCGATCCAAGTTGTGACACTTCTGGCGGCTAGAACCGCAATGCAAAGGCGCATCTACTTTCTCAATTGTTCTAATATAGGCTCAAACTTTTAAAATTGTGTAACGGTACTTAATATCACTTAAACTTATGCACAAGCAAACTATTTCACAATACTTCAAGAAGCTACTTTAATCGTAATCCATACGAAGTGATCATCTGATGCATTCAACTAACTGTAATAGAGATGTAAAATGGCCGGGATTCGCGTTCACGATGAGATAAAGGCACGTTAGGTCGGAAGATACAGCAAAGGCAATCAATGCTCAGCACCAACAAAAATTAACTGAATGTTGCTTATTACCTTCCGTTTGGTCCGCGTGCTCGCAATTCGCTGAGATAATTTTGGATAACTTAATATTGAACTACCTATGTATTGAGTTTTATACTCAAAGATAAGACTAAAGAGGTGAACAGCGCTGTGTGGTGAATAAAAATAACGTCGGAAATAATGCCAGCTGAGAAATCCAACTGCGAATTAATCTGGCCTGTATGGCAAAATCTCTCGTATTATATTCGCTCTGGGGGGTTGGTCTGTTTCGCGATGCCAAAGCAGCTATCAAATCACATCTAAGAAATTTCTTTCACATTTCTCCCCCTTCCCCACTTCTACAAAGGCATAAGCATACGTATTTTATATATCTCAAATGAAAAGTTTCTAATTAAAAAAATTTAACATTGTCTATTGTAAATTCTCAATTCTCAAAAAGTATGGACAAAGATATGGAATAATTCTTGATAATATATTAGCTTATCGGAAGATAAACCAATTAATTAGTCGACACGCCAATTCCAATACAAAACAACACTGTCATGGTTTGCCCGTCGCTGGGTTAAACGATTATCTTCTTCATTGATTTTTGGGAAGACCATGCAGATCACCTTCACTTCAACTGTCAATGCTTTTTGGCTCAAGCTAGATATTGTTACTCCCAATTTGTCGTAGGTAGATACGGAGCTCATTATCTCGCTCATTATTTAATAATGTGATAAAAGGTTCGTTCATTAAGTGTGCGCGAACTTCGGGACACGTTTTAGAGGATTGGGATTAAGTATTATTTCAGCGCTCATCTCTAAACTGAAGCTAGTTTGAATTGATAAGGGCGCGTCTAAAACACTTTTATAGCTCTTGATGGGGATTTATGTATGGATATAACTTCTTCAAACCACGTTCATATACATACATACATATTTGTTGGTCTAAAAAATATTAATACATTTCTGACAGTTAACAGGTGGGCTATGTTTGAAGATTTTGTGAGTTAATCGTTCACTTTGATGACGTCACCTTCGCCAATCATGCCACCGCCAATCAAGCAACTCGCAGGCAGCACTGGGCGATACCATATGATCATCTCTTCAACGATTCAATACAACCTAACCTTATAACACCCATATACCGTTATGAGAATTTGATGTCAATTCGCAGAATGATAGTTCCTATCAAACCTGACAGATTGCTGTTATCAACAGAAACATCATATTATATATGACATGTACACTTTTAGAAAAATCCGATAGGTGGTGCGTGGGTATATTTTAAACCCGTACAACCTTCGGGAACCTTGCGCTATTTTGACATAACTTTCCCGTAAGCAGGGAACCAAGGCGAATTAATACAAGGTGGCATTATCCCATCAGCTGATAGCTACTTTTTTCTCAAATTTTGACACTACACATTTAGCCGCCATACGATTTTGACATTAGTCCTACAAATTACAAAAACAAAGTACATTGAACATGTATGGATGTGTGTTTGTAATTCGCCTGGCTTCCACCTTCTATTAATTCGCCTTGCAGGGAACTTGCAAATGGGAACTTAGCTCAGCGCCTAATGGCAGTGCAGTTTCAAGAATTAAAATTCCGCTAGGTGGCGCATAGAGCGAATTGGCAGGTATGGTGGATTTAGCTTTTATATATTCAGCACGTAGAAAGCCATTAAAAAGTTAGGAAACAAAAGATAATACAAAATAGATTACTGCTACCTTTATATAAATACACCGAAAGGCATTAAACAACTTGTTATGAGTGAATATAACTTTGTTGATATTTCGTCAATATCAAACGTCTTCAGAATCTATGTCTGTCTGTCTGTCTTTTTGTAAGCAAAGTATGCTCAGAACATATCATTTCGATGAGAGGTGAGATGTTAATAATTCGAAAACTTTTGGCGAACACTGCATTTTCTTCTTTGGTGTTACGAATCTTTGGCATGGTAGGCAAGCAAATTTTATTAAATCTTTTATATCCTATATACATATGTATATGTTTTACATAGTTTATTTAAATTTTTATTGAGTAACAGCATTGCCTAAATCTCAGGAAACTCGTTGATTTTATTTAAATCTCTATGTTTATAAGTATTTGGGCATGACAAATTAAATTCGTCTGTTTACTAGGCTTTCTACTTAATTATGTATTTACATAAATGCGTCTCTTAAGAAAAAAATCGATAAAAGAAATTACAAAATAATTAAATTAAGAAGTTCGATTCGTTATAAAATGCCGCTTAAGCTATCGAGCTATCGATGCTCCAACTCTTCTAAGATAGTGGCACTTCCTCCATGGCGCGCATTTTGTTGTTCACCTTCTCCTCGGGCACCTCGCGTCTGAAAATGGCCTTATAGACTACAGTACACACCGCCGAGCCTGACATTGGACCAATCCAGTATATCCAGTTATCCTGAAAATCATAGTTCCACAAAGCAGGAGCGAACGATCTAGCCGGATTCATGCTAGCACCGGTGAACTGACCCTGCAATGAGAATTCAATTAAATCAATTTATTTCACGTTCTGTAAGCAGTTGTTGTAAGCATTCATTTACCGCTGTGATCGCCAAACACGAGATGGCCAAACCAAAACGTATTGGAGTAGAGTCATGGAACTTGGCATTACGTGGATCCCATACGCCACAGCAGGTGAAGATCAATACGCCAGAGATGATAAATTCAATGCCACAACCTTGCCATGCCGAAATGTCAGCGTGCACTGTGGTCACACACAGATTATGAGGTCCCTGCAAATACACCGCATCAGTCGGTATGAGTACCTTCAACAGGCCATAGCCAATGAAGGCACCCAACAATTGCGCCACAACATAGAGTGCGGCCATGGTTAGCGAGAGCATGTTGTAGATGTAGGCTGCCAATGTGACGGCCGGATTTAAGTGGGCGCCAGAGACACAACCGAAGCATTGGATCACCACCATGACGACCAAACCAAAATTAAATGTCATCTGCAAGTGATTGTTCTCGTAGGCGGCATTTTTCACACAGCCCATGCAACCGAGAAAGACCAGCAGACCGGTGCCGATGAGCTCGCCAAGAAAGGCGCAAATTTTATCCAACGTACTGACTTTCATTTTCAGTTTGTTCAGGCAGCTGCAATGAGAAGAAATGGAATATTTTTATAAAAAATAAAATTATAAAATGTTTAGAGTTTAAAATTTTTTTTTTTTTTTTCAAGATATTAAAAAAAAAACCACCTTATTCAAAATTCGTGTGAAGAACGCTCTATCTCAAAATGGTTTTCACCGCCCTATCTAACTTCAAACATTTTCATTTTCGCGTTTTTGTATCGAATTTGGGATTATGGCACTCTTTAAAAAAAAATCTAAAATGGGGCGTCCACCGGCACACTAAAATGAGTCATGAAAAACACTTCGAATCCGATGGGTTATAAACGTTTTATGACACTTTTTGAAATGAACTTCGAAGTTTTTTCGGACTCATTTTGGATCCTTTTGTTGCTGCTTTTCTGAAGCTTTTTTGAGCATTTTTTTAATCTTGTTAATATATCTAAGATACATTTTCCTCCTCTTCGATAGTTTGTCCAACACTTTCGAGTTATATTTGAGTCATTACTTTGTCTCTTCTGTGCCTTAACTGGACTAATGTTAAACTTTCAAAAAAGAGTTGTGTAAAAAATAATAGTCTAATTCACCCTTGGAGTTTATGCACTTTACAATAATTATTTCTTTCCTAATCTTCATAAAAGAATTATTTTTGTTTTTTACTAAAAAACACTCCAAAAAAGCTCCTTTCGGATCATCAATTCGGAGTGATGCAGCTTTAGTGAGCGGGTTATACATTTTCATAGTTTCAAATGTATATATGTAGGTCCCAACTGCTTTAAGAAAATCATCCAAAAAAAACCTTTATTTAGGGAGAGTGTCGTTAGAGTTTTCACTTCTAGTTTAAGTTGACATCAGCCAAGGCGAATTAATAGAAGGTGGCCGCAAGCGAATTCATTTCGGCATACACACAAACCCCACATATTTGTTTTTGTTTTCGCGCACTGGGAATGTCAGACAAAGTATCATACTAATGAAGGGCGAATTCATTGTGAATGTCAAAACAAGACAAACGTTTGTAAGAAATTCTAGAAATGTCAAAATGATTTCAGTTAAAATAAACTTTCTGGCCAAAACAATAGCATTTTTCTGTGAAAATTTATTAGAAAATAACAAAAATGTACCGTGGTCGAATAATTTATGTGCAGAATACCTGTATAAATTTGTGGCCCCGATTACTAAATAAGTGAATATGCTAAACAAACATCGGCTACGCGATCCTCAGGATTCCTGCTCACAAAACACTTCTGCACTGTTTGGAACACCTAAAATCAGTGATTTCAACGGTGGGATTACCTACCGACTATTTGCAATGATTTAACATTAAATGGGGTTTGTGATTTCGGTGATAGTCGTAAGTTTTTAGGTACATATTTGTTTGTGACGGTGGTAAACAATTAACAATTTTTTCACGATTGCAGTGATTATGAATATGGCTGGCAAATCGAAAACGATCAAGATTCTCAACAGTGTGGGTATGCAGAATCAAATGAGGATGACACCACATGGAAATCATTTAGCAAAAAGAACGCTAAGTTAAGAATTTTGCAATTATTTTAAGACTATCACTGCAAAACTTTAATATATTTTTCTCTTTAGTATATTGTATTGAAACTCCAGCATTTAATACATCAGTGGAGTATTTTTTCCACCATATGGCCAAACATTGGTAGATGAAAATTCAAAAGTGAGAATACTTGACAATAGAAAGCCTTTTAAGGCCATAACAATCACCCATTAAAATGCATCTTAAAATATTTTTATTGAAATTTTATTTCATACGAGTATGTTAGATACATAGATAATATTTTGTATGTATGTATATTAGTAATATAAACTACATTAATATTGTAAATTAATTATTAAATTATTATTAAAAATTAAATTACTTTTGCAGTATGCAAACCTTAAATATACGAGTACAACATACATATGTAGTTGTTTTTGAAATGTGTTGCCTTTTAAGATACAATCTAACGCGGGCACGGGACGAAATTAGATTCATTCAAAATTGGAAATTCATGCATCTGACAAGAGGGTGAAGATTTTTTTCTAACTAATATGGATGCATTCACATTTTGGTGGTATGGGCGGCGGAAGTTTTCGTACCAATTTAGTAGCATTTAAATCCTATGTACATATAACCCTTGTTTGGATGATAGCGTGAATAGCTGCTGGCAAAGAAAATATGCATTATTTCGTTTTCAAAATTGAAAGTATGACTTCATACAATTCTTGAATTTATAACGTTTGCTAATCTTGAATTTATAACGCTTGCCTGCATATACATATGTAGTATAGGTTCGGCGACGTGTAGCAGGATATACGTATTATTGCATTAGCTTGGTAAATATTGCCGCTGCTGTGATGTTGTCGACCACTCTAGGCGTGCAACATCGTCGTTCGGGACATGAAAAAATGGACCGGTTCCACTTTTCACCACTTTATTACATAACGCGCACTTTCCCATCATTTTGTATTACTTAAAATGCACTTTCACACCGATTTTTGGTTGTTCAATTATATTTATGGAATTTTTTCACAATTTCGTTTTTTTGAAAATATTTTCAAATCAAATAGAAAAGTCATATGTAAACAAAAAGTTAAACCAATTTGACATCCCCAGTGCGTAAGGCGAATTTACATAGGAAGAACAAGCAATCATATGGTCGGACGATGCCACCTTCTATTATTACGCCATGACATCAGCACAGCAAATCACAAATGTAACCACAGCGCCATCTACAATTTAAACATTTCCTTTTGATATTTTTTTCTTTAAAAACTTGAAACTTAACACACCCACTCATGTATGGAGTTGTTTGTGGAACATTTATTGTAGTTGGTGCAGGTCCCGAGTCTATTGTCATCCTTATTTAGTTCAATCTTGCTGCGAACGCGTCCCAATCGATTGAATTATGAAATAGCACTGCACAGTTTTTATTCAAAGCTTGAAAACTTTAGTTTCGTCAGTTTTATTATCTTTTCAATATTCGAACATTTTACTAGACTCGTATAATCCTAAAGACGGCAATGCAATTGAATGCGCCTGTAAGTGTTTACGGTTTAAGATTGACCTACAAACGGATTGTGCATGAAGTGTGGCTGCATAAGTACTTGAGATAAAATTTTTAATTACTAAAAGCCCAGATATTGAATAGGAATTTATTTAGTTAGTTCCTAATATTGTCTTTTAATAGACTGAGTTCGATTTTATTGAATATATCTCCGAAACCAGTTCAGATATGGAACTTAATCACATCGTTTATTGGCACCTTTCGTTTCATATCCATATTGTACTAACACATTTTGGTCTGGCACTTGAAACTGGGATCTTCGGTGTTTATTATGAATTTTGATTTATGTTTCAAACAACAAAAACACCAAATATTCACATCTTACACACCCTTTGGACTCATCTGCCGTCTCAATGGCAACACTCCCATCCTGTTGAGATTCTTTGGACATTGTCCTTGATCTTCTACGAGTATATCGCGCTATTAAACACTCGAAAGCAATCAACAAAACTGAAGCGCGTACAGACTTGACGACTTCTGCGAAAAAAAGTTGAATACTTCTAGTTGAAATCAATGAACTGCTTAGAGATAGAGAAAAATTATTCAAAGTCTAGCCAACTTATATCTTGAAGATATCCAGCAATTAATTAGGAATCGCTGTAGACTCAGCAATGTTGAACGACCTTTGCAGTTTATCATGTGGAACGTCGTAGCATATTTTAAAAGAAATTTTCTCGATTTCATTCCCAGCATTTAATTAAGCATGGCCGTGGGCTATATCGATAGTGTGAAATTCCATACTCGCCAATTAATTAAGCGGATCATTTGATTAATATGAATTTTTATTATTATTTTATCTTATTCTTATTCTTAGTCTTATCTGCAGTGGGTTCAATTCTATATATGATCCACGCGGTTCTCAAGTTTGTCTATTAACCCTTCAAAGCACAAGCTATCCCTATTCAAAATGGACGTCTGGTTAATTTTGACTAACCAGATTAACTGAACTTCGCCAGCGCTGCAATCACGTGCCTCAGGTTACAGCGGACCCATATTGCCGCTGATAAGTTATCTCAAAGTCCACTTTATTACGAGTTGTTGTTGTTAATTCACAGCTTCTTTGTTAGATTTCTACAATAAATTAGATTTAAGCCCTTAATTTACAACGTTTCCAAAATACATAAACAAAGCTCATGCAAGAGTATCAAATAGCATCAGCACCCAACTGGAAAATAATTAAGGACTGATTGCAGCCATTTTGTTATTTTTTTCATACGTAAGTCGCTTAGTACATTAGAAAAAAACTGCAGAAGGGCTGCTATAACAGCTAATGACATGGAAAAAAGTAACGACCAGCTGATGCACCTCCCCCAAAATTCCCCACAGCATTTCAAATTACCCCGACAGAAACTTTACAATGTTAGCTGAAGCTCTAAGTAGCTTAAAAGGGAAGTATAACCTTAGTCATAACCTCAACCGAATGCATCTCATTTCACGCACAAATCAATCGATCCGATAGTAAATAGTAAACAAACATATCAATTGATCGACAGCGGATCAATAAGTGCGAATTGCGTTGATGGTGCAATTTATGTCGCTGATTGAGTCAATCAACGATATCAACGTGCGTCTTTAATTTCAAAAAGAATGCACTTACGCACTGCCATGTAAATCATACATTAGACTGGGCAAAAAAAAATTTCTCTTTCATTTATATTGATATTATTTTTCAGAATGGCAAAAAACAGAGGGACGGACGGACTGACAGAAATTGATCTCTCCTAAGAACTGTGATATCTAGCGAACAAAATCTTTGTATTTTTTCTTCACGGTATCCTCGAAAGCTTTGTTTTAACAGTTGCTACCAGTTTGGTTTCTAGTTTTCCAAACTAAGATTTTTATTGATTTTGGAATAAATTTCGCTAATGTGAACATGGCATTATACGCGATTATAAGTGTCTTTTGCTATTCGCTATCAATATTAAGTGTAGCATTTGAAGTATGAGTGTTGGAATTAGTTTCCTTTGAGTATATGTGTACATTAGAGTGGCTCTTAGTTCCAAATAAAAAAATATAAACTGCTCATTAAATGAATACATACATAATTCCAATCTAAGATTTTCTATCTGGGTGCTGCCGCTGACGCTGCTGTTATGGAGTAGCCACCTACATATCTGTTGTTTTTTTTGTAATAAAATGAGTTATACCTGCATATGCGAAATGTGTTTTATGTCGTATTTAAACAAAAAAATACTTCCAGATAGGGTTGCCACCTAATTCCATTTTATTTTTTTATTGGCATATTTGTTATTTTTTCCAACACGACTTTACCTATTTAGCTGAACTGTGGAGCAGAGGTAACAGCTACTACACATCAATCTGCCATACTTAAATTTTAGGACAAATAATTATTTATATGGTTGCCACCTGTTATTTTTTTAATAATACGGGCCACTTTAGTATACATTTGTAGTTATCCCACTTGATTGAGGAATTGATGTTGCATCAAGAGCTCATCACAGCGCTTTTTAGCCGCTTATCAAACTCGTATAGAATGAACTTAAGTATGTATGTACATACGTCTCTTCGTTATCTAGCATTTAAGTATCGCTTATCAATATAAATTACTTACATACATACAACTATCAAGGTGCATACAAATTAATGCCTGAATGATGTATGTATGTATGTAATTATGTTCAAAATAGAAATGCCCTGAGTTGGGGAGGTGTCAGGCGGGCAAGCGCTAAAACACAAACGCTTAAATAGCTACTAGTCGGAGCTAATGTTTTTCTGTTTATGTATTTATTTTTTATATTCTTACGTACATATGTATGTATGTATGTACATACATATATTTGTACACTAAGTTCATGTGTGATGTACGATTATATGGCGTGATTTTATAGACAGCGATTGTAAATTTTTATTTTAACATCAAAACAAATGAAAATGATTAAATTATGATTTATGTTGATGCTAACTAGCAAATATTGAGGTTATAAAATTTAATTATTATTGATAACATAAAATATTTATGGATAAAACATATCGTAAGCGGGCCATATTTCGAAATTTACTTAAAATCACAATTCTAATTAGACATTTTTTTAGGTTTTATGTGACTTAAACGCCACAATACAGAGTAGTCCTGAGGGGAAATTGTAAAAATTGGAAATTTGAAATTTGAAAAGTCCTTTTGCCATATTTTTATACCCCGTTGTGACAGTAAATAAAGTTTTTAACCACATAGCGGATAGGTTTTGTAGCGGCATTAAGGGATCGGATTATTTTTTTTTGTTTGCTTTCAAAAATTTATCGATATTGAAAACTTAGAAAATAAATTAAAACAGGCAGCTAAAATATTAAAATTTTGGATCTAATTTTTTCGGAGCGCTCTAGCTTTGGTTTGCTGGGCTATTTAACAATCAAATATGTATTTATGTATGTACAGTCTAGTTTTCATAAACAAATACGTGCTATTAGCATAGCACTAGCATAGCTGTTGTTCGTATAACAAAAGTAATATTATCTTAGATATTGTCACTCACTTGACAGCTCATACGAATTAAGTAAATTCTTTTCACGTAGCGGTGCTCATTTTGACGCAAACTAAACAAACAAAAAACAAATGAACAATCAACAAATGTTTACATCGCACACACTACAAATAAAGTATTAAACGGTAAAAATAAAAATATTTCATGATTTGTATAAAAAGTTCGAAGGCGCCAAAGCTTTGAAGCATCCACGGTCACGCTATGGATATTCTGAGCTATCTCACGTTCAAAAACCTTACCTATATATGATTACATCAAGAGGTAAGTTGTGGAAAAAGCAGCCAGCCACTTTTATTCGTGTGAAAAAAAATTTGTGTAATAAAATAGCTTTCACTCACTTCAGTTTCTGATTGTAAATCTGAGGCGGTATAAATTAGTTTGCTATCTTATCAGCGATAGTTTCATATTTGATATTCAAAGCAAATTTAAAATTTGATTTTATTTTTTTATTCACAAGTCCATAAGTGCTTACGAATAAAATGCGCTATTAAGCCCTACAAACTTGTATAGTTTCTCTTAAAAACGATAATTCTTTTTGGAGAGGCATACCAATGTAGTTTGTTAGCAGACATTTTGCTTTAACCCATTATGAATATTTAATCTTTTATTTTTCATTTGATTATTCCGAAATATTTGATAGACATGTTATAGATTATAAATAATGAATTGAAGTGGCACTGTATGCCGTCTGATCGATAAAATAGTCGGTATCTCAAAAATAAGACGCGTGGACTTAGATTTTCTCACCTGATTTCGAGAAGTACCGCCTTCTTAACCAGCAAAACTATACTAAATTTATATATTATTTACTCAACACATAACTAATTTGTGATAAGTCATAAAAATGATAACTCAAACAACTATCATAAATAATATGCCCAAATACCATCGCACATCTATTAGCTCAAGAATTAAACGGTTTATGAGGTGGTTCTATTACCTCGCCCGACAACGGGTTAATTGAAAACTGAGAAAGAACTAGCCCACAGTCGGGTAGTATTTATTCATGTTTTTTATTATACCAATTTATATTCCGCCAAAATTTGATAATAAAAGGTCGGAAGAGAAATGACCCAAAATTGAGAGATCATTGGACGTGTTTTATTTTTCATTGCTAGATAAATATTTGTTCTGCTAGCTTAAAAAATGTTAGTATTGAAAGCAACAGCAAAATAGACGAGCTGAAATAAATATAAAACTTATTTTGTTGCTATCCCGCAAGCGACATCTTCACATTTGATTTTTAAGGGAAATTTCAATATTAAATAAAAAATTGTTATTTTATTCACAAGTCCCTAAGCGTTTACGAAAAAAATCGGTTTCCTCGAGAAATTAAAAAATACGTTGCTCATTCAGGAAGGAATTTAAGTGACACATAATGTAATTTCCTCTTTTCGTTAGAAAACCGATTTTAAGTTGTAAACAAACAGTCGGGCGCTTAATATTGAACCTATCTACTTGGGATGACTTTGGAGTTAGTCATCCAATAACAAGCTTAGCATAATTTATGTTTATCGGCAGCAAGCCTATAAGCCTTTCTACAAATGAATGACAACTGTGGAAGGCAAGCAATTAATACTCAATTAAGTCGCAATAAATCGGATTCATGATAAAAGCCAAAATGTATGCGATAATAATCCGCACACGACCAAGGTGAGTACAGCAAACATAAAAAGTGGGGAGGTTATCTAGAAATAGTTGAAAGGGTTTTTTTCAGTGAACTTTTTTCAAAAGTGAATGGCAATTAAAAAAACGAGCGACTAAATTATTACATAATTAAAAATGTATTCGAACACAAATTGCAGAGCTGAAAAGGCGGAAGTAGGTGGAAAGTGAAAGGCTTACTCAGGGCAGCATTGATCACTAGAATGCTTGACTACTAATAAAATAGAAATTTTAGATATTCAAGATAACTATTTGAGAGTGATAGCAGCAAAAGATGTTTGTCTGTCTGTGTGTTTGTACGCGCATCACTCAAGAACCGATTAATAAAATGGAACGAATTCTCAGCGATGTATTTAACCACAACGTAATATTTCACGCTCACTAAACACAGTGGTGGCCATAAAAGTTGGCTTTTAATATTTTTCCCCCAATTGTCCCATTAGAACAGGTCGATTTCTGTCATTGTATTTCTACTTATCGGTCTGTTCATCGAATTTATCGAATTCAATTATTTCCTTCTAAAATTGTATCCGACAAAACAAGCAAAAGTATGAATGACTATTATTATATGTACTTTTACTTAATTTAATTATTATAATTTGCTCACAGTAAAGATTTCATATAAAATGATTTACAAATGTCCCACGAGCTTTGTTTACCTCATAACCTACCTGCAATAATTGTTTATTTGTTAGTAATTTTATCTGTTAGTAAGGTGCGCTAAGTCGGAGTTTTTGTTTTAAATAAAAAAATGTAAATTAATTATGAATTAGATTTTCAAATGTATGCAAGTTATGTAGACGTGATTAAATCTGAATTATAATCAAGCTTGCTAGTGCTTACAGATGTAAATACACGCGCATGTACATATGTATGAGTGCATACATATGTATATAATAAAAAGAACTCAGGGACCGTAAAACAAAACTTTTAACAGTCACAAATGGCTGATTTAATATGGTTTTTGAATAAAATTTCAAGAAATAAATGTTTTTGAAGGAGGAAACGGTCCGCTTGGAATTTGGAACCCAGCTAACCAAAAAACGGAGGTCTATGAAATAGTGACCCAAAAAGAGTTTGTAATTTGAGCTTTTTTCTTACTAAAGTAAACATCAAAAAATAAATCTTTTATGAAAATTTTCGTAGACTTGGGAAACCGAAATTAGTTTTTTTGCAGTTGAAAGAGCATTTCCAGCTGAAGCAGGTATATGTAAGTACATATGTACATACATATGTATGTATGTTTATTAGACACTATCAACACCTATGTAGATATTTACAATTCGAAAACCAATAAAATATTTAAAATACTTATACAAATAACGTTGATCCACTCAATACGAAAAACAATACAGGGTGTTCCAAAATGGATTCTCTATAAGAAATGAAAGAGTATTTAGGAGTTCGAGTGAAGAGTTCAAAGCGCCACTCGTGGTCAAATTAACACAAACTCCGATCATCCTCCAATAATTGATTATCAATGTATTATTAATAAGGAAAACAAACAGCTTTGATAACCTTCACCGGTGAGTTCACGTGCGTAGCTACGACTATTCTGTAAGTCCGAGGGGGATGTCAGTTCATTGTAGGCAGAGTGCAGGCAGGCTGCGTTCACCGGATCATGCAAATTGACGTTGCTCCTAAAGTAATCGAAACCCACTTTAGAGTTTCTAACCACACTAGTTTAACACAATCACTATCTACCTTATTGGTACATATGTATGGAAGAGTTTCTATAAAAACAGATATGTACATATGTATGTATCCCGACTTTATTATATTAAAAATAAGACTGATTATTATGAAAAGCGCTGTCATCTGGACACTTTAATATTTATTAAGCTCGTGTATCATTTATTCAAGTCATCTTTTAGGAATTAGGAATCTTCTCGAACAAAATTCTGGGGAGCTCTTTGAACAAAATCTGGAGTATAGATTTTCTTTAAGCGTTTGCTAAAAAAAAACAATTTCTAATAAACCCTGAGGACGCTTGTTAGATAGCAACCAAAAATGTGTGCGCTTATAATTTTTTCTCCTCGCCCATTTTTTGTTGCAGAAAAAATCGTATCTGGCATCGAAATGTCGAATAAAAAACAGCCAAAATGTAAATATTTATATTTGCTTGAGTGTAAATGGTATATAAATAAATGTATGTACTATATTACGAAATTCCAAAAAAATTAATGGCATATATAAAAATGATGTATGCATGACTTAAGAAACAACTTTGTGACAACAGAACCAAACACAATTTCAACAAATAAGGGAATATACAAAGAACACTAAAAAATTGCTGAGAATATAAAACAAAAAATAAAAAATTAAAATATTATCATTTCAAGCACAAGATTTATGATTAATATAGCAACATTGTATTTAAGAGTAAATAGGTACTCTATAGCAAATCCAAAAGTTTAATTACGGACGCATTCTAAATAAAGAAAATGCATCAATATATACATACATACATATGTATGTAGATGCATAACATCAACAAAAGAGAATATGCAGTAACAGATTTTAAAAGTTTTGGAGCTGACTAATAACAAGAGCGATAAATGTGTGTTCTTGTAGTCGAAAAAAGTATGAAAATTCAAGAAAAATATGGAGCAAATATACCCAATCTCAGCTACAATTTTATTTTATTACGCGCATGTTGGAATTTTCGTCTGTCTGTGTGTATTTTTGAGCCCGCATCATTCAAAATCGAATGAATATAATTGAATGCAACTTTCACCGTGACATTATTAGGCTTCTAACTAAAAATTTTGGATATCTCTTATTTTGATAACTCAACCAGTTTCGAAGTTACCGATCATTACGTGTGCACCCAAAAATAATAATAATTGAGATAAGAATTATTTCCAACTGGTTTTGAGCTCGTTAAAACTTACAAAATACATACCTTTAGCATATGTATATTTTATTGAAAACTCCTTATGATTAGCTACGGTCCCTGATTTATTTATACGAACTGCATATGTGGTATTGCCTTGTAATTATTATGCATAACACTTGTTGCATATTTAATGGCGAACGCATTGAGAATTGCTAAATGACATCGTCGAATTTTCACATTTTCTAAA
This sequence comes from Sphenella marginata, assembly GCA_951509765.1. Lineage (NCBI taxonomy): Eukaryota > Metazoa > Arthropoda > Insecta > Diptera > Tephritidae > Sphenella > Sphenella marginata. The sequence continues at coordinate 1,188,875 of OX608083.1, forward strand.
ATTTTTATCAACAGTGCTCTCGCTCATTTCTTTACTAAACCAAACGAACATTCGCCAACACTTCAGTAAGTTTGACATTGCGAAGAAATGCTCTCATACCTTTGTTCCAAATATTCTACAATAACAACAACACACGAGAACATTTGAACAAAGTTGACCCCATTTCATTCACATCTCACAAAATTATTTGTGTAAAAATAAAAAAAAATCGTGGCCAAGTATGTACTTTTATTTGTTTTTGTTAAATGTTTGTGTGTTCAAAAGTGAATCAGAATTTTATTTTGGAATTCAATGACAAAACGCAATTTGTGGCTTGATGAAGCGTCAGAAACGACAGCTGTCAACCACTGACAATCAGGCTTCAATCACGAATCCTAACAAACTCACCGCTTCGAAAACCGCACACAAAACTCACGCGCTGCAGAAAACGTACTGAATCGATTTCGAATCAAACTGATACTGTTTGATAATATTTAGAAAACAACAAATTTGATTAGCATTTCTAAAAAATAAAATATAGCGTAAAAATGTGCCAAAGACGAAAAACCAAAAACAAGCAACACCAACAAACACTGCTCATACGCAACAAAAAGTTTAGCCCCCGCAAGCCCCCATTTTTTGTGTGCCAAAGAGAGTGCATTTCAAAACAAAAACTATGAGCGTGTGTGTGTGTGTGTGTGTGTGTGCTTTGTAGTATTTTTCCTTGTTTTTTGCTCTCGGCGCGCACTCAAGCGATTACGAACTCGAAGAGATGATGTATGCCCTCTTATCGCAAACAATCGCAACACCAACCACAAGCAGAGGGTGTCGGATGAGTTGCTCGAGCAGCATACTAAAACATCCTCGACACATTTGTGGCAATAGAAGGAGCTAATCAAATACATGAAAGTACTTACTGGATGTATGTAAATATAGGCAAATGAAATACAAAAACAACGCGTTGAAAATTATTCTGTTCTCTCTTGTTCGTACAAGTGGAAACATGTCGCACTCGTATCTACCTACACGTGGTATAATCAAATACAACCCAGTTAACCCAACGGAGGGACCCTCGACCTCAGTTGGAGCAGTTTACTCGTATATCAACTTTAATAGAATTTTTTAGGAAGCTTGACTGTTTTAAGATGCATTCTTTCAACCATTTTAAAAGTTTTCGGATTCCTTACAAATTATTTTATGAAAAAAAAGTATTTTCGAAAATTGATAAGCATTCAGAAAAAATCTAGTCATTCATACAATTGAGCCTTGCGGTTAATGCGTGCTATAATATTCATTTCTTCTCCCAAGGCTGTGCAAATCTTTTTAAAAAAAAAAGTGGGTAATTACATGTTTACTCAAAAACACCGCCGAAAAGCTCAAATTACGAACTCCTCGGTATCGGCATTATTTCGGAGCGCTCGGCGTTTTGTTAGCTGGGATATCAAAGTATACATGACATATACATACATATATTTCTACTCGAGTGATAAGAGTCCAACGCACTGTTGCGGTGTTTGAAAAGCTGTCGCTGACGTTTCTTTCGGGCGAGCATTTAGATTGTAATAAAACTCTAAGCATTGTGATTAAAAAATTGCCTGTCAAATGGTTAATTACTTGTTGTCATATAATAAGTAGTATTATAAATGTCATTGGTTTGGCAAAAAAGGTAATAAAATGGTATGCACCCATAACCTCGAAGTTGTTGAAGTTGGTAAAATTAGTGTTTTTGCTTTTATTCACGCAGGGTTAGCCGTTGCTGCGATCAGCTGATTTCAATAATTTTTAACCTCATTGAAATTCAATAATGAACTTCAAATTTATGAATTTTATAATTTTTTTTAACCCCTTTCCCGCCTTACCAAAACACATGTTGAGCCAAAGTTGGATGAAGCCACTCTTGTCTCAGTGACAGCTAATTTATTTATATTTCGTTGATTTGAAGAAAAAATGCAAAACATCAAATAATTATTAATAGTAACTTCATTAATCAATGAATTTGAAATTAGCCTCATGCAAGCGCTGTAGGTTGGCTTCGTTGGGTCAAAGTCCATTGCTTTGTTTTCGTGTTTAATTAAATGAAGATAGCGTCCAAATCAGCTGAGTGGGAATTTACTAATTAATTAATTAAAATATAAAAATTGAAATTGGTATTATGATGCTATTTTATAATTAAATCAAATTGAATAAAGGTAGGTAGCTAATAGGAGTGGGATTTTTTTCGAATATTCGAATAAACGAATCAAAATATTCGTTGCAAAAAATTCGAATAGTATTTATTCGAATTATTTATTCGTTTATTCGAATAATACTATTCGAATAGCCCCATGCCAGTGCTGCTTTGCAAAATATTAAGCTTTCATTTAAATTTTATATTTACAAAATATAGAATCTTCATTAACACTAGCAATAGTTTTTAACTTTTCAGTTTATTTGAATGTTTTGAAGCATTTTCTGAATTATTTTTTTTTGTTTTTAAACACTTATTGGCTCAATAACGATCCATCGTACAAATTTTTCTTGAATATCTGCAATTAGCATAGATCGACCTGTTACCATTCTATTATCTGTAGAAATATTCCGTTAATTTCACTTTTTCTAATTACTAAACTAAATAAGCTCCCAAAAGTGAATACTAGAACATAATTTTTGTTGTACAGTGTAATTGACTTTTAATCGTTTGCACTTGGCCATACAAACAGCGATGAATTTCTTAAGAATATTGAAATTTGTTAAATTCCTATTTTGCAGTTTGCTTTGTACTCACTTTCTTCCAACAACAATTCGTCAATGCGCTCTGTCTCTGTGGCTTCGCCTTGGTGCAACTTTCGCTTTCGCACTTGAATGAACGTGGCTTCCCATAAACTGCACTAAACGTCAGGGAAATTAGAATTTCAAATTTGGAAAGCAAATATCCGTAGAATTCGTTGTCACACTGCCGCTCGCCTAGACTGCCTGAGCGTTTCTACTCAAATGCAAACCGGTGCCACAACTAATTTCTGCGCTTCTTCAACACACGTTTTGATAAATGAAATGCAAATGAAAAGAATGTTCCAAATTTTTTTTAGTTGGAATCTATTTCAGCGCTCGGGCGCACTTTTTGTTCGTTGTTTTTATTTTTGTTTGGTGCGTTATCTTCAAGCTAATCAAGAAATATTTTTGGCATTTCTGATAGTCGCGATAAAACTCTTATCTAACACGAATATGAGGATTAGACGGCTCAAGCAAATTACCAGCAGTAGATATCGAGTTATGAAGCAACACAATCCGCATCACTGACTAGCATTTGTCAACGGAGCACGATCTTACTAAGTATCTAAGTATCTGTGCTGTCGATCAATCGCAGCCACATTGAGCTTGCGCGGTTGAATGTCATTTGTTTGCTTACTTCCCATTTGATCGTCCGATGAGAATAGATTCATTGAGTGTTTTGTATCGCCACTCACGTCACAGCATCAAGTATGTATTAACTATGAGCATTTCCCGCAATGATAAAAGCACTTAACTCACTGATCGGTTCTGCACCAAAAAAGCCACATATGAACGTAGCTACATTAGGGTGTTTAATTTTTAAATAGTTTTCTTTTTGTAACATTAACAGAATAAATTAAACAGACCCATGCCTGTACATTGCAGATACTCAAGAAAAATTAGCAAATGGTATCATTTTTGAGCCAATAGAAGCCAAAGCAACAATATTTAGAATTTTTGTCTGTCTGTCTATGTGTATGTTTGCACATCACTCAAAAACTGCTTGATGGAATTGCTTGCAACTTTCAGCGTTCAATTAATAGACGTCTGGCTTAAAACCTAAAACGTCCCCGTTTCGATAACTCGACCGATTGTGAAGCTATCGACCAAAGTGATACCAAATGAAAGGTGGTAATAAGTGCTGGTTCAAAAGTTTGTTATACACTTTTAGACGCCTTAAGTTTTTATTTCTACTCAAACACAGAAAGTTCCACCAAGTGCAGCTCCAGGCTTGTAAGTGACAGAAAGTGTTGCCCAGATGTAGGTAATACGTGTGGTATGAGTAATAGTCGCACTAAAATTGTGAACAAAATTTAAAAAAGAACCAATGTTGCGTTCGCTTAAAGATTCCCAAATTTCTACATAAACTTTATATAAACATAAAACTTTATATTTATATTATATGGTCCGCTGCCACTTTTTTAAGAAGCACTGCTCCCAAACTGGCCCACTGTTCAATACACCTGATCACTCAATTTGCTTTGGTGTGTAAACAACCGAGCGCTGTTTGTATTTACCTGGCTCTAAGAACAAATACTGAGCTTTTTGTAGGCAAACTTTAGCAAGAGCTTTATGAACAATAAGACAGAACTGTCAAAGACTCAGACCAATTAAGAAAAAAGATAAATACGCGATCCAATAGAAAATTAAATGCTTAATTCAAATCTGAAAATAGAATTTTATATCTCAAGCCATTTGCACAGGTGAAAAATTGTAAGAATTTTTAGATTGCATCAGCTATGTATGTTTTAATTGAATTTCAAACGTGATCAACCAATTAAAATTTTTTTATAACAAAGAGAATTTGCATATATCTTACCACGAGTAGCTACAGGCGATTTCAGATAAATCAAGTTGTAGGTGCGACACATAAAACAGAGTGGGGCAACATTCGTATTAATTTGTTTCGTTGTATGAAAAATGTTAGAGGTCCAAATCCCTTATGCTTTATTCATGAAAAAATATTGCCCAACTCTGACTATACTAATATTGATATGTGCGCAGGTATTTGACATTAACATAATAACGGTTAATAAAAGTGCTATAAAATGTTTATTGAAAGCTAACAAAAAAGCAAAGAATGCGTTTGAATAAATGAGAAATACTTTTTTACCTGTTCAGTGCCTTGCGAGATCGATCCAACGCGTTCTCAAACATGGTGTCGCTATGTATTTATGTTTTTGTATTTTCGGTGTTCACTGCTGCCCAAAATTGGTTTCAACTTAGACGAGGAGCTAATATTTCCATAAAAAAAATATTATATTATTTCATTAAATAAATCAAAATAAGTTGCAAATTCGCATAAAACTGTTTTCGGCCGCTTTTTATATTCGTCTATATGTAAATGTATTAGATAATACATATATTAAGACGCAGGACGAGCTTCTCTATCGATTCGTGCGTGCAGCTGTCAGTTTTTTTTTTTAGAAATTGGCTCGATCTTTATATTTGTCCGAGATGCAGAGAGATGATGTTTTGCCTTTACAAGAATTTTCGAACACCTTCATTTTGAAGTTAGCTGTAACGACACTTGAAACTGGGACCAATTGTTATACCAATCTCACCACCTGGATATAAATAGTAAAAACTCACAACTTTTATAAAAGCACAACTGGGTATACTATGTTCAATTATACACGCACTTGAAATGGCTTACTTGTTTTATTTAATTTTATTCTATAATTTCTTACGCCCTTCCATTTATTTTTTAACAAATTTTCACGAAATTTTTATTTTCCTTTTGCGAGCTTAATTAGTAAATTTTAACAAATGCATGAAGTCCAAACGCAAATCTGAATAAATTTTCACAAACAGTTTTCCAGGTTTTCATACAAATAAAAATGGCCAAACACAACCAATAATTACGAATATGAAATTATTTCCGCAAAAACCCGATCCAAATAGATAAACTGCACGCAGCAACTCATTGGCAAAATCAGCTTGAGACTTCATCTCTAACTGAAGCAACAACATCAATGTGACAGACAATAGCCACCAACACAATATGGCAACAACACCGACACTATCGTGATGATAATGAGCAACCGTAGTTAGTTGCAATTATCATTTTCGAATTTTTATGGCTAATCAACGAGTTTTGCTTTTTTTATTGCTACTTTTTTTGGTTTTATGCCTTTCACGAACATGAAGTTTGGTTTCGGCTCTTTGGTTTACCGAGTAGAAACAGGCTGATTCGAAAGATCAAAACTTTAACGTTTTGCGCATGCGCGTGGCTACCCTTGATTTTACTACAAGACTTTCTGAGATAGAGTGTCCAAATCTTTGCGAATCGAGCATGCACAATTGTGGAATAAAATGGCGGCGTCTGCTATAAAGTAACTGAAGATAGTACGATCAGTTTATACAAATTTGTAACAATCAGATTAACGTATTTTGAAAATTATCTTTGTTTGTGTAAAACATTGTGATCTTAAAAAATATTTTATATTTTTTTTTTATTAAACACGTTAAAAAAATTAGAAAATTACAAAATTACAAAAAATACCCACCTTAAATATTTCTGATTACTACACTGCTATTCAGCTTCACTCAATTATGGTTGCATTTTTCATTTGTTTTTTCCTCATTGTAAAACCGTAACATCTCATAAATTGTTTCTGCATTAGCCCCCCTTTTGTCCTTTAAACCGCTTAGTCGGTAACTTAGATGGATTGACAAGATTTCATACCGCTGCGTATTCCAATTAATTTCTTCTTTAACCGATTATTAATTTTTTGATTTCTCACAAATCAACTTAACTTAATGAGCATTCAATCGCCAAAAATCGTTTTTTTTTTTTGTTGTTGTTTTGACTTGAATAATTCCTCAATGGCTATAACCAGCTACGCCTCCTTGAGATTGGATCAGCATTGTTATGCACATGATCAGATTTCTGCAAATATAAAAAAGTCAAATCAAGTCAAATCATTTATAAGGTTTATGAGCGTCGTCATTATATACATACATACGTACATACATATGTGGATAGGCGTAAACGAGCATAACATGCATGGTAGCCAATAGAAAGATCCCTCTAGGAAATGAAAGTAATCTGTCATTTATGCTTTTTTTAAATTTATTTTGAAGAATTTATTTCGGCTAATAGAACCGTTGAATGTTTAACCCGATCCTATACCAAACCGAGCTTTTAAGGTATTTCAAAAATGCAATTCATCTAGACCAACAACTTTAAAAGCAACAATCTCCAGTGAAAGCTTTATTGAGCTTTCTCACTTACAGCAACTCACAGGTAATGTTTGAGCAGCAGCGTTTGAGGCTGGTTATGTTTTTTATTTTTTTCCTAGTAAGCGTGAATTGTGTATTTATCAATACCTGCATACATTTTTAATTATTTTTCTTTTCCGGTATCATTAAGAAACTAAAGCTTTTAAGTGTCTATCTAACATATTGATATTATTCTGAACTCTATTTAGCCCGACCAAGATTTTTTAATTTTTGATGCAACACCCTCATGTACGAGCAAGCATGTGTTCAAGTCGAGCTTTCAAAAACGTTGAAAGACTCCTAAAAGTAGACTACAAATTTAACTCAAGTTTACTGCAAGCCACTTTGGTTAAATCTTGAAAGCTCAATTGCAACACACACACACACAGAAACCATAAGCCACATTCACGGTATATATTTTTACTTAATTAAATAACGCCACAGTTGACCCAAATCAAATAAATATTTAATGGCAACAATGTTTCCAATATTAACCAAGAACAGGCAATTTATGTACATATGTTTGTATGGATTTGCAGTGCGCCCGAATAACTCAACAGCCAACAAAAATCGTGAGAAAACCATCGAATCGGCTCACTTCGTAATACCAAAGAGTGGCCTAAATCTTCAGACTATATTATTCCTTAGACTTTAGTATAATCGAGAATTCTTTAGTATCTGTCCCTCAATACTGGAACTACTTGAAGTGCTTTTGTTCGCAGACTCCGGCTCTTATGAGGTTATTTCTTAAGAAATGGCAGATTTGTTTCGGAGGTTTTATTATTTGTGGTCCTATGGTTAGAGAATCTGTTTTATAAATTTCTCAAAGGATCGTGGAAGTTTGGTGCTCTGATTTCGACGTGTATAATTTTTTTTTTTTAATTTTATAATAATAAGAAAGAAATGTGGACGTGAGCTCGATACATACACACACATACATATGTACTTCAATTTAAAGTTTTTATAATTTTTAACATTTTACATACGAATAAATCCCTGCAGCCTTTGTGATGGTAAAAAATTACTGAAGAGCAAAGTTATTAAAGGACGTCTGGAGTCGAGGGAGTGAAAAACACGCCGCGAATAGCAAACAGTGGCAGTTGGAAGTGACAGCCAGAAACATTAAAAGCCAAAAAGAGTTCGCGTTATTCAACTTTTTTCAGATAAATAAATGCATTACAGCTGCTTTAAAGGCAATGGCGGTTGTTTATTTAGTAAAAAAAATTAAAAACGAATAATTTAAAATGTAAAATGTTTTTCCAGCCACAGCGACAAGCGTAAAGTGTGTAACGTTGCTGGTTAAAAAGTGATTAACGTTTATGCTTTTGCGGCGTAGCTGCGTGTGCTTCAGCGTGTCGCTTCGGTTACACTTTGGCGGTGAAAATCAAACTTAATGGCGTTTTATATACTTTTCACTTTTTCACTCTTAGCGGCATTCTGAAAAAGCATTTTTTTTTATTTGTGAAACATTTTATTTGGTTTCATTTTTTATTTTGGAAATATGAACCTGCGCGCGGAACTGGAAGCACGTTGGCCTTCGATTTGCGTACTCAGCACGACAGATGTTCGTTCGTATATGTGACAGCTCTTTTGTGTCCTACCAAATGTGGCACAGAATTGCCATTGCTGCAGTTTTCAATGAACGGGCAACGGGAACATTGCAAATTGTCTACTCAGTTCACAACAACAAAGAAAACTCTTTCTTCGACAGCTTTTTACATATTTTCGCACTTTTAGTATCGAGCAATAAAGCAGATTTCGTATAAGCCAGCATGCAACAGTTACACCAAGAAATCAATTCCAAATGTCAAAAGTGACAGTTACATGTACACATGCCAGCAACAGTCCATCATTAGGATTGTCATTTTTGGGCATGAGGTTGGTTCTTTTTTTTTTTGACTTGGTAGAATTTCAAATTGACAGGAAATGTCTAAACCAGATAACCTAATCTGGGTTTGTAAAGTTCTCAAAAGAAAAGCAATTTGTTCTAAATTTTTTCTTGAAAACGTGCACTGATACAGATATAATAAATTTCTAAAAAGTCTTCATATCAACGCCATTGGTGTTAGGCAAACTATTTGCCGTTTTTAGGAGACACATCTAAGAATTATATGTTTTATATTTGAGGTTATATATTCATTTCATTTTTCTATATCTAAGCTTTCATAAATAAATAAATAAATATTTAAGGGATTAACTATGAATGATTTTGTCTTCGAAAAGTCAGTTTGGCGCTTCAATTTGTTAGGGATGACTATTTTTCTGAGAAGCTTTTCATGGTACAAATATTTACCACTCTGAGGAGGGGCCCTCAATAAACATTTTAATGCTTTATTCGACTAATATCGATACTCCTGACACGATATTGTCATTATAATAAAGTGTATCCTAGCAGTGGTCCCTCCCAGTCGATGATCGGTATTCTCTGCAGGTGTATTGCTTCCAAGAAAGAGAAAAAACTCGTCAAAATGAAATAAAAGATGCTTAAAATACTCAAAACGTGTAAAGTTCATTTTTAGGATGTGAAGAAAGTGCATTGACAAAAATAATTCAGCTTGTCGGCATTCAGTTGTTAGCACATCGCACGCGCCTTTGCGCAACAATCAAACTATTGAAATGAGCTACAGTGCGTCAACTTCATGGCCACCTTGTGTTCAATTTAATTATTTCCCTCAAAAGTCATTGTGATGAGGCCTTTTGTCTGTGCGACATAAAAACAAAATTTCCCACTACCGGACCAACACCTGCAGTGGCGATTTGCTTATCAAAAAGGCATTACAACAATAATTTCAAATTTTATATTGCGTAATCCAAGCAGCAGAGCTCGTTAATGGAAACATGCGACTTTCACACACACAAACGTGAATAGACGGATGGATGAAAAAACATAGAACAAGGAACTGCGGTGCGACACAAAATGACGGCATGCGTTAATACGAGTATCATTATGTCGTACGGGGGTGGACCTTCAATTGCCACACATGCACACACATAAGAGAGTAATTTTCATCTGCTTTTTAAAGCACAAACAAAACTTATTTACTCACATACAAAGGCAATGTGGTGCTTTAGAAATTTGCATGAATTTTGCTGAAAATTTAAATTAAAGAACTTCATGACCGGAAGACCAGAGACAAACAACGTATTTTGGCAAAAGTTTGCGAGCAACACAAACTCAAAACCTAACAATAACAACAACAGCAACAAAAAGCATTCAACCTTCATCATTTTACCTGCAATGTTCACAGAATGCGAGTACTCTCCTCACAGCCAAGGGATTAAGAGCAAAAACAAAATAAGCCAGTTACAATGCAAATGTGCAGCACTCAGCAGGTGTGCTACACACACACACACACGTACCGTATGTTTTGTATAGTTGTTTGTGTGTTGCTCGCTGAATTTGCATAGCAATTTTTCAACAAATTTGCGCGTTTACTCACCCGCGCAGCATCAAATCAACAATGTCGTTAAGCGTTTGCACGTCGAGACTTGATATGCTCACACTCTTTGTGGCAGCACATCAGAGGAACAGCAACAATTGTTTTGTTGCATGCACACAACTACAACAATGCCACACAATTTATATGCAAAATATGCGAAAATAAGCTGCCACTCTTGGCTATGACTTTTGGTGATGGATTTAATCGTTCATTAATTTTTTTTATTTACATACATATGTACATAGTTCACACCAAAGTAAGTATTATAAGCAGCTCATAGAATGTTTTCTACACACTCTTTCTGTCATATGTATTTGAATTTTAAAGATGTATTGTGGCTGCATAGAGCATTTGAGCTATTCAAACTGGCCGCTAACACCTCTCATTTTCTTTTTATCCCTGGTAAAATCTTCCCTTTAATCCTCGTAGTTTTTGAAATAATTTTTGGAATTAGTCGGTGCCAAGATATCACTTTTCAATCAAGTCGAGTTAAGCTGTTTTTTGTTTTGCCATTTATTTCACCAACGATAACAACAAGAAACAATTGTTGCTTTTTCCGGCGTGAATAGCGGTTCCATTGCCAACAAAGGATTGGCATTTCCACAACCAAATATTTATTGTGAATATTCATAGTTCGATTAAAGTTTTTTTTAGATTGTATCTATTTTATAACTGCAATACGAAAGGTGACTACTTCCTCTATTTTTATAAAAAAAAACACATGCCGATGGATTCAAATACGATACAGGCGCATCGTGTACATGTATATTTATGTGTATATGTATGTATGTATACCCAGTTTGCATTTGCACCAAGAGTTAACTTCAAGCATTAAGGCCCGCTTTTTCAATGCAAGTTCAACTTATTTTTTAGTGAAACCCAACATTACCCGACCTTACACTTTGAGTCAACTTTGAATGAAGTTTAAGCACCCGGTCACTTAGGGTTAACCTCTAGTTAACCAGTCACCTGTTCATATATTCGGTTGTTGTACAATTTGAGAAAAAGTTCAAGTAGATTATAACATCACATTAATATTTTCTAAAAAAAAAACATGGGGGGTATAAAGTCCGCTGTACAAATTAAAAAAATAAAGATCGAGCGAAAGTAGCGCAAGAATTCTTAAAATGTTAGCTGGGTGTGCTCATAATCGCTCGTGTAATATAAAGGGTTCTTGCAGCCTACAAGCCAAATGACAAATTCCCTTTTGAAGCAGACATTCAATAAAACCGCTAAAACCCATTTCCCGCAAGTCGTCAACGTGTGACTGTCATACAAAATATTCAATTAATAAACAAATTCAAAAATTAGTTAACCAAGCTGTACACGCACGTCCCATCTAGACCCTGCGCCATTATGTGCCCGAAGGTGCGAGACGCGATATGTCTGTATGTATGTGTGTATGTGTACTCGGCTCAATGGGATTGTGGGTGATCGCTATCGGATAAATAAAAAACAACATTTTTGGTCATTTGCCCAAATAAAACTATTTTTTCAAGCATTTCTTTCTTGCTTTTTTTTTTGTGTTTGTATTTTATTTGATATTGTTGACAAGTTATTGTTAGTGCTATATAGTAATTCCATCACGACGCTGGTTACATAAATAGCATATAAATACTGAAATTAAAAAAGCACACTTTGAACGGAAATAAAAATAAAAGGAAAATACATATTTCAATATTTGGTCATTCGAATTTCTTTCCAACGAGTCACAAAAGGAATGTCGCACACACTCCCAATCGCGTATGGGCCATTCTTTCATAAATTGAATAAATTGCTGAAGCCAACCGCTTTCGATTTGGATCGGTATATTACAATGCGACCCTACTTTGTTGACCATATTGCAAACGTACTCAGGACTCGGGTTCCAGGGTTCCAATTTTGTCAAAGGCGCTTTCATTGCGATTAATCTACCTTGCAAATTCAGAGGCTCCGAAAACAGCTCGACCACTATTTTGATGAGCTGGACAACTCATGAAGGCTGTTGGCAATTGCGACGTGTACTAAAATGTCTACTCAGGGGATCACAGATGTTGGAGTTTTGGCAAAAGATGCTTACTAGTAGCCTAGAACAACCATCAACTGCTTTGAAGAAGTGGGATGGAGTTCAAGTAGTGTCACGTGCGGTTCAGCGAGCGCTGTCGCGGGATGACCCCCCTTAGAAAAAAAAACCTTTTTAAAAATATCTCATATTTCAACTGTCCCGTCATTTGAGCGTGAGACCTGAGACCTGGCCGTCAACCCAAAGGAAGAGCTTTAATATGGGAAATACGGTCAGCAAGAGGGCTAGAGCAAACAACTATGGCAGCGTAGGGAGTGAGCAGTGGCCTATGAATGGCCCAAAATCGTACTCAAAAGTGGTTTGTTTCATGCTAGTCACAACAACAACAACACTACAAATGAATGGATTCATACTTTAATATCATAATTTATTAATAAAAAAATACTTAGAAATTCCATTCCTATCGCACTGACATTGATTTGATGTAATTTTTGTTTCGTTTTGATGTGGCTGTCAGCATTTAATATTCACTCCTCTGAGGATACCCACCTACCTAAATGCATTCGAAGCGTTTCTATATTGAGATTCATGTGCCCACATATTGGCTGCCAGTGTGTTTGAAATGAATTAGGTAGGCATCCGAAACGACAACGCAATGCTATCAGAGCCCTGTCAGACGCGCTGCTTCCAAACTAGTGTACTGCCTGCTAGGACGTCAAATGATGGCCAGCCGACTGCCTCTAGTGAAACGGTATCGACACAGGTCCCACACAACCCAACCCTATTAGGCATGCATGCAGAGTGCTGCCACCGACATACTCATACTTATACGCGACTGAGCCCAGACGCGACCAGGCGACTCATATGAATGGTCAGCGACGCTGTTGTCACTGGTCTACCACCAAACGTTTGTACACTCAGCAATATTTTCAGTGAGACGAGTGGCTCTGTGAGACGTGAGTTGGATGTTAATCAGCTGACATTCAGGTACGGTAATAAACTCATCGCAAAGATCTGCAAGCAGAAAAGAAAGATTCAAACAGAACACAATTGATGGTGCGAAAGCGACGGAGGGAAGAGAAATCGTCAAAGTGAAATATTTGATTGAAAATACCAACTTACTTTAGGTAGTCCATTGTATTACAAACTGAGAAATGGATGGGAAATCATGAGCTAAAAATATAAGATCAATGTACTGTTCACATCTTCTTTCTACTAAAAAAAAGTAAGACAGGACGCTTTATACTCTCCCTGTGAGTTTTTATGGTAGCTGATTGGTGATGGAAAGGTAACACTGAGGTTATCCCTTCTGCCTGCACTTAGGTCCGCTAACCCAGTGTTTGAAAGACATGCCCATTTGTAGATTTCGGCCCAACAACTTCTTCCGCCTATGTGGGTAAACGCCAGAGTATGACTTCTTTGTCGCTCGTTTTAGTATCTGCAAACCTAACCGGGCAACATTGTAAAGAACGACGGAAAGCACTGCGCTGTATTTCCTCAATAAGTCCGAATGAACTACAAATGACGAATACTAATGTTTAGGCCATTGTTGATAGTTAAATTTTGTTTACGTGAAGTGTGTAAGCAGCGCAGGTGGGAAGAGCTGACATTCCTGTTTGCTTGCTTCAGTCACAACAGACATTGTTGCCAAGAACGCACCCACCGGAAGAAGTCCATGGAGTCTAAGATGCATAAAGACTGCAAGCAGTTATTTCATCTTGCACACAGTGACAAACCTTGGTATGCAGTAGATAGACCCATGATGTATTGACAGCCTCTCCCATAAGCGCTAAGGAAATTTTAGTTTTTGTCTAGTCTTTTGGCTATAAATTCTGGATCTGCAAGAAAATTGCATTCTACGGATGGCTCGGTGTAAAGAAACACGAGAGTGAGCATCGCATCAAAAGTCCACTTATTTCATTTAAAGAAGAGGAAGAATTGGCTAAAATAACAAAAAATATTAAAGAATAATGCTTAAAACCCACATAACCTCAATTACTCTCATACAAGTTACATATGTATATGAAAATGAGAAATTTTTGACAAAAATTCACGCAATTCCTTTATATGTATATGGTTGAGCAGTACGTTCCAAACTTTGAAAAAAGGAAAAAAAATTAAGTAATTTTATTGAAAGGTCGCTTAATTCTGACGAAAAAAACTATGAGTAGTTAGTCACTGCATACATCATTAGCAGGTTATATGTTGACTTAATATCTAGATGTGAGCATATCGGCCATGAAAGTGCAAAACCGCGCATCACACTCAAACAAACGGTTTTAGTAGATCGATAAATGGTTTAATATTGAGACAAATGGTGACTTTTTGTGGTGGTCCTTTAAATACTTTTCCAAACAATCATGTCAATAAATACATTTTTATTTTTTACACAAATGTTACTTAAGCAGTTTCGCACTTTCACCAACGATATGTAAATAAATTTATATCTATAGTTTGGCGCTCAAATACGAAATGAAATAAATTTAATTAAAATTCAGCTCAGGTAATGTTGAGTTGAATCGCAGCGTAAGCCACACACACATACTCATGCAAGCGGATTTTAACAACAACAACAACATGCATAAGTATGAAGTTACTTGATTTCAGACATTTGGTTGTGTGCATCATTTAATTTATTAGTATTGGTATTGCTTACAACTGCACCCCCGCTCCAAATGTGTGTACAGTGGTGGTCAGATAAAAAACGCACTTCGCAAGGACTAAAACAACAAAACAAAACAGCATTTGACAGTAGAAGCCAACAACGAAAAACATGAAGTGTGTCTGTGTGTCGATACAACAACAAATTGTATAAATTCTCCCATTGGCTTGTGTTTTATTCATTTTTGACTTTAGCATGTGCTACATACATATTATGTCTGACCACCACTGTATGTGCATGGAACTCATGCTTTATTTAATGCCTTATGGTCTCACATATGTATGTTCATAAAAAAGTGTTCACGTAACACTTTAACGTAGTTGGCTTAGTTATTTTTAACTTGGTATTTTTCTTTTCAACTTTTTACTCAATCATTTCTCACCACTTTCTTTAAAAAATTATTCAGCTGTAACTGTCATACCAACGTCATTTGCAATTGCACACAATCACGTATCTCAACTCAAACACTTAGCCACAAGCACGCTTACACCAACACAAACTTAATAGGGATGTGCATCAGGTGTGGGCAAGCTTATAGGCTTTATAGATCGGAGTCTCCCCTGCCGGTAGGGGTTTAGAATATGCCCGCGGTAGGCATACCGGTCGTAAGAGGCAACTCATATGCACAAAGGTAATGATGTGCAACTCGATGGTTGATCTACGGACATGATGCCTCTCACCTCTCATTACATATCTTTTCCTTCCTTTTGGAATTAGGGATGACATGACCTAGGAGGTTACACTGGTCATAACAAATCGGTACCACGACAGTCGGGCAGTACCGCAAGGGAGTACCGGAGCGTACCGGTTTCATATCAGGACTGTTAATTCGACAAAACTCCCCTAAACCTTCTTGGAGTGATTTTGTTGCTAAAACAAAACCACCAAAAACATAGATCTGAGTCACTTGACAGACAAATTTTTAGGTTCTAAAAAGAAGTCGGCATATGGAATTTTAATTGAAAAATAAATATCCTTAAACTGAACCCTAACTACATACTTGAATTCGGAGAGATTGTTTTAAATAGTATACATATTTATTTGAAAATTATGGTCTGGGCCCTCACTCTGTAATTCTATTCCAATTCGATTCTAATACACGTCGGTACTCTATACTTCATTCAAATTTATTTAAAACAAACAACACTTAATTAAAAAATCATGGAGTTATGTATATTTATTATTTTGTAGACTGTAGTTACGGTCAATATATTGGAAACTGTGAGAGTAATCGTTCGCCTCTACCACTCTACCAACGTTTAAAATTTTAGTTTAATTTTTGGGCGCACTCATAACACAGTGCGGTGCTGGCAGCGAAACTTGCCCACCACTGGTACGTATACATATATGTTTCATGTACATGCAATTGAACAATTTACTACAACAATAACATTTTTAACTTCTTCAATAAATAAATTTGTGTGTTTTTTATTTTATACTTCCAGTGATTTTCTTGAGCCGGCAAGAAGGTGTGGTGTTGAGGTCGTGTAAGGCTTTTCAAATCAGTTGCCAAACACTCTCCAATACCGACGGTTTCATTTTTTAATTTAGCTGTAAAAAAAACAAATTTAAATTTGATTTATTATTACTTCAAATGTAATTGCAAATTTAGTAAAGTTGTTTATAACATGAAAAGTGTCACTTAACTGGATATCGGTTTCCTGTGACCCCGTTTTTACAACGAACTTCCGAGTCTATTGATCAGTTGGCAAGATGTCGGCATAGCTGAAATTAGGCTGTACAGCCGATCCATTTGAAAGCGGCTATGCTGCATCTAGTCAATTATTTCAATGGATCAGTCAACATTTCAGTGACACCAAATACACAGCTTTTTCTATCCGGAAAGGACAATTCATCTATTGACATCATTTTGCTACGATACGAGTACGTCGAAAGACTCTCAAACTTCATCGAGTTTAAGATTGGAAGCCTAATATTCAACAACTGCGACACATCACTAGCAAAAAGCAGTTTGATAAAGGAGCAAAGAGCTTTGTTGAAAATCGCGCAGGTAATAGATACGCTGATCTTTAACTGCATGGCACTTCGGCTCCACAAACAGCAATAGGAACCAGGTTTTAATGCTGATTTAAAAACATTTTGGACCTGCAAAATAAATTTAAACAATGTAGGTCCATGACCAAATGAATCAAAGACAAAACTCACCGACGTACACTGTGGAACAGATTCACATTCCAAAGAGAGTTGGGCGTTAGCTCCAGCAAGGCCTAAGCAACATGGTCTGGCTGTTCCGAGCTCGGTGGATATTATGTATGTCGAAGTAGTTTTTATTGTTGTCATAACAAGTGGTCAGGTATTTCAGTGGACCTTTTCATGTTGGAGCATACTGCTTGACTCCGGAATGGATCGGCTTTCTTTGAATAACGACGGTTGTTTCACGTTAAATGGTTTTTATGAAGCAACGTCTTTCCTACGCTACAGCTTTCTGAAAATGTATTTTGTTCGAGATATAACCCAGTCAGTTAGTAAGGTACTAAGATTACAACCGGTTGTTTTTGTATCGTGGGTACGAGAAAGACAAAGCATTCTCTCCACCTCCACGGGGATCCAAAGCAAAAGACGAAAAAGAAGAAGAAAAGTTGTTACTTATTTACTACCGTTGTTTGCGTATTTTTACAGAGTTAGGTATTTCTGAAAACTATAATTACGAATGTATTACAAAACATAAAGAAGAAATATTTGACCAAACTCTTTGATTATGTTCTACAATTCGGCACTTCATAGGACATGCTCGAAGAGTTCAACCCATATATTTGGGGCAAGAAGCGAGAGAGCTACGAGTTTTTACTGTGGGAATTCCAATCCGTAAAAATTGTAAGAGAAAGCAACAACAACAAATCAAAAATTGTACCTTTTTACCAATAAAAATGGCAACAGCTGTTTTTGCTGCAAGTTTTTACTGATTCCTGTTCGGTTGAAACTTTTCTTTTTTTGCGTTTCGGGAGAGTTTTACGTCATTCTCTCTTTACTTACAATGGTACTGGTGCAGTTTATGGGGCCCACCCAAAACTAGACCAAATAAGTCGAGTGGGGTATCAAAAGACGCGTATTCACGTCTGGATTTAGAATCTGAAATGAGATTTTTGTTTTTTTCAACCGTTCAAAAGTTATTTGCAGTTAAAGTTCACAATTTTCTGTCATTTTCATGTGGTTGTTGTAATGGCACATTAGGCTGACCCAAAAAAGTGAAAAAGTGTGGGAAACGTGGCACGCGGAAGGACATCACCGTGGCGGGCTATTTTTAGAAGCGAGGCCGAAGGCCGCCTACCCGGAAAGGTGTTCTGCACATAAAAAACATGGATCACGCCCCGAGTTGGAAAGTTTTACCCTCATAACTTTTAAACATTCGAAAAAAAAACAAAAATCTCATTTCAGATTCTAAATCTAGACATGAATACGCGTCTTTTGACACCCCACTCGACTTTTTTAGTCTAGTTTTGGGTGGGCCCCATAAACTGCACCATTACCCTTACAATTTTTGCAAGTTTTGTACGCGAACCAAAGCTATTAACGAGTTGCCACAATATAGCCATCACTGTGCTCGACATATTTAAACAAATTTTGTTTCTCACATGGCTTGGCATCCCTAAGCCGTTGAACAGCTGTTCTATTTATTTGTCAACGAGCATTTGTATTTGTAGAATTCAGTAAACAATTTTATAGAAAATTGTTTTAATTTACATTCATTAATAGAGAGTTAACATAATTATTATATTCAACAGCTAAGAAAACGATATCAAATAATGGATGTAGATAATGATCTCACCGAAGGCGTTGGCTCCTTACGTATGTCACTTCGAGAACGACCACGAAAACAACAGGCAGACCGGCGGCTAAGAGAACGTTCGGAGGATCTTAAGTTCCTAGAAGATTTCGATCCTGAGAAATCCAACCGTGAGAAACGTAAACTGAAGCGAAAATTAACCAATTCTAGATCTACGGTATACGATGAATATGGCCACATGCGGCATAATGGCATGGATATATGTGATTGTTTGGATGAGAAATGCCCAGGTTGTTGGTATGAGTGCAAAAATTGCGGATCAACTCGGTGCGGTGTTCATTGTCGAGTGAATAGGAAACAATTTGTGGACGAAATCACTTTTGATGGCAAGGATGTCGTAATTAAAAATAAGTTTATATCTATGTAACTGATAAATGTGTAATTATTTTAAGCATGAATAGCATAATTCTTTTATGTAATCAATCATTCATACCTCTTGTTTAGAGCTTTGCATTTTTTACTATAAAACATTTTATTGCTTCTTTTAAAAATTATGAAATATACGGGCTTATGCTTTTCTACTCTATAAATACGTTGTATCATATTTGAGACTAATCAAAAACTAGCCCATGGGGTGCGAAATATGTGATGGTGCCGTAGGAATATTATTGCAATCTTATTGCACAGCTCTTATCTTCTGGTGGTTGTATGAATTATATATATGGCTACACCTTCGTTGCTCTTACTATTCCCAAATCCGAGTGTATTAAACTACTGATTGCTATATAATGTATGAATATCGAATTTGGGACTTTACTTTTTTTCTTGTCATGGGACTCTATTCGGCGCATAGAAAGACCCAAATCTTTTCATGATGTATTAAGTTCAGCCAATAGTAATTCCGTCATGGTACAACCCAAACGTGGTATAAAAATAAATTTTTATAGTCTGGCAGCGTTGGGTCCAGCTGTGATCAGCTGCAAGATTTAAATTAAATTTATTTATTATCTTGGAAAATATATTGCTACGCACAAATTTGTTTGGTGCCGTTTTTTGAATAATAATTTCTCTGAATTAAACAAAATAAGTATTCTATATGGCGCATCTATTTATCGAACGCTACTACAAAGTAACATGAAGTAAACAAACCAAAACTACGCCTGCGTGAGTTAACTCGGCAAATAAAGTTTTTCAGATGTTTAAGATTTCTTTGTTTAGTAAAAACTACAATTGACGGTGGTAGGATAAACTGCAGTAATAAACTTCTAGGACTAAAAACGTATATCCAAAACAACGAACTACATTAATAACAACACCAATCAGTATGGCCAATGAAAATGTATTACAATATGCTCCACTGCAATCTTTTGTCAATCCAACATTCTGGCATAAATTATCTGAAATCAAGTTGAATCATGACCGACTGTCCGATGCACCAAAACCCATCTATGGCTACTACACTAACTACAATGCAAAGTCTTGCCTAATGGAAACAGATTACTCTTCTTTCAACAGGTAAGTAAGTTAGTACGACTTCCTAACCGGCAAATATTCAAATCAAAGACATTTAAAATATTAGTATTGTTGCTATTGCTAAGCATTTTTTATAATTTCAGTGAGTTTAAAGTGCCTCGACATTGCCATCCGGCCGTTGGGACTCTTTACAACAAAAATACTATTGAAGAGTTCAAAGCAATTGATAAAAATAATTTGCTGCGTTCAGAGGGCCTCAAATTAATTGAAGATTTTCGTAGTGATCGAGTTTTTCAGGATTCAAATCTTCTGGCACGGTTCTTCGTACTTTCATTTGCGGTAAATTTTGAAACACATTTTATTGCGTGACTTTTATAAATATGTACATATATATTCGCAAATGCTACTCAAGCTAAACTTATTCACCACATCCATTAAATTTCGCTATTATTACCTTCTATAAAAAATTTCTTGCAGGATCTTTCTACTTACAATTACTATTATTGGTTTGCGTTTCCTTGCCCGCTAACCCCAACACTCAAGTTTCAAAACGGCACACAGCCTCTGCAGCTTTCAAACATTCCAGAATTGGAGCATTTAGAAAATTTGATCAAAAGTAGAGAAACGATACCGAACTATTTTGTTATTAAACGCAATGAAATTTACGATTTAAAGGACGTTCTACTAAACACACCTATATTGGAAGAGCAAATTGATGACATTTACTTCGCTTTTGCCGACCCCAGTGAATATGAACATCCCTCATGGCTGATGCGTACCTATGCAGCGTATATCTTTTACAAAAAGTGAGTTTAAAAACAGTCGTACATATATGTTGGTACTAACAACTTGTTTAGTCCTTTATTGATAGGCAAAACAGTGAAATTTTTAGGCGTACGTTTCGACAACTACAACCAATGTGGAAAAAGCCTCATTTGGAGTGTACAACAAACGGAAAATGTAAATTACGACGAGAAAACACAGTTCGTTGGTTGGGAGCCGAATCGAAATAGTAAGATGGGCCCACGTATGGTATCGATGCGTGATAGTATGGATCCTACCATGTAAGTTTTGGAACTATTTTTTTGTGATAACTTTATAAAACTTGCTAATCCAAAATGTTTTTGGACAAAAATTCGTACTTAAAAGAATGCAGAAACATCGTCGATTGCTTGGATTTAGCTAGGCAAATGCAACGGGATGTCCTTGAAACGGTATGGGTTGGGGATCTAGTCTAATCTATTTTTTTTAACTTTAGATTAGTTGAGAGTGCCATAAACTTGAATTTGAAACTGATGAAATGGCGTTTAGTGCCTGATTTGGATTTAAATGTTATAGCGAAAACAAAATGCCTACTTTTTGGCGCGGGTACACTTGGATGCAACGTTGCACGCAATTTACTTGCATGGGGATTTAAACATCTAACATTTTTGGATAGTGGTCGTGTTAGCTATTCCAATCCCTTGCGGCAAACCCTCTATACGCATGTCGATGCCATTGCGGGGAATGTAAAGAAAGCAGAGGTTGCTGCCAAGCGCGTGACGGAAATAAATCCCACTGCGGTGAGTATGAAGATTTGATACCTATGTACATAATAAGTAAATAGTAAAATCATTAACAGAAAAATATTACTCAACTGTTTAGGTTTCCACTGGTTACGTTATGCAAATCCCTATGCCTGGTCATACCATAGGCACATCACTGGAGCAACAAACGGACAAAGATTTAAACACAATAAAAAGCTTAGTAAAAGAGCATGATGTGATTTTTTTGCTAACCGATTCCCGTGAAAGTCGTTGGTTACCAACTCTTTTGGGCGCTGCTTTTCAAAAGGTACATAATAAGCAAATTATGAGCAGCATTATAATTTTCTAAAACTTCCTTTTATTTACAGATAGTTATAAATGCTGCTTTAGGCTTTGATAGCTACTTAGTTATGCGCCATGGTGCAGGCTCAGAATGTAACAAAGCATCAGGCGAAGCTGAGGAAGCCATAGGTATTGGTGATCTCAAATGTATAAGTGGTGGCAATTTAGGATGTTACTTTTGTAATGATGTTACTGCGCCTGGAAATGTGAGTTAAATATTATTTTGAGTTTATTACAAAGCCCTGCTATATGATTAAACTTGTTAAATATTTTTCTTTCTTAAAAATTTCTGTTTTCGTACTAAAATGATATATTAATCTCACATGTGTTGCGGACGACCATTATTTACTTTTGAGAATATATCCGCTCTTGGAGAGTTTAGAGTCTTCACTGGAAAATATAGCAATTCTAAGTATAAATCTAAATACTTATTTTTTATTTTATTGTAACCAACAATTTCTTAAAACTAATGGCTAAGAAAAGAAGATATTAAGTACAAGGAATGTTAGTACTAGGCACACTCGTAGTCCTGCTTGGAATATTTTTCAAAACCCGCACACGAAGGATCACCCATTTGCAAATGATCTACACCAGTCACATGCATATTTAGACCATTTATACAAGTAATTTTGAAGCCAACTAAATTTTCAAAAATGTTCGGTGTACGATAGGCATAACTACAAAAATTATAGCCATCAACAGCGGTAAGAAATTCACGCTCTGTAAAAGCAAAAGCGAGTTTGAATTGTTGATTGAAAACGAATGGAAATCCGCCATGACGTTCTTCTTGTCCAAATCTGCAAATAAATCATTGTGAATCAGAATTTCAATGCACATACTAAGACCACTTACTCAAAGGCTTTATTCATCGAATTGCGCACAACAGCTTTCTGATCGAAACGCACGCTAAAATGTAGCTCCTCCTTCCTTGTATCACTTTCCAAAAATTTGATTATAAATTGACCCTTTTTATTGTCGAAGCAACGTGCTGTTATCACAAACAGATGTCCTGGACTAAACATTATTGGTGTGTCATTGCTGAACGCTTTACCAAAATCAGACGCTTGTATAGCAGGCCAAGGATACGGAAAAACGGTGCGATGATCAACTTGTTTGATGACCTGTATTTGTTCACATATTTCTATGGTGCGTAGTGAAGAGAGTGGTATGCGATATTTGAACGTACAAAAGGGACGATTGTTGATCGAAATGTGAAACTTCTCTTCACATGCGAGTATATATATAACAAAAAATTCTCCGGACTCAATGGGATTTCGCAGTGAATGACCTTCAATGTCATGTATCTCCTCTTCACCCCATGTACCATTAATACGTGCATTACGCACAATAATATCTTTGCGAAAGAAGCAGGCGAAAAGTAAACCGATGTCAGCATTTGGATCTATTACCGATTTGGCGGTAGATAGAATTATGTTAAATCTAAAGAAAATTAATGATGACAATTGTTATTACATTTTTAATGGATAATTGTTTTTGTAGTTATAAATGTAAGCTTGTACATATTTCACTTTACCGATATTATGTTATTTGGAGATTCTCCCACTTTTTCTAAGATGCGGCAAGAGTAGATTTTCTGGTCGATTGCGTTTCACTATATTTTGAATATATCTAACAGTAATTGTAATTATGCGGTTGAAGGGGCTATTGTCAAGTACCTTCCAAAAAATAACATAAAATTGTTCAGCAACTCTTTATCATCATAAAGTCACAGAGAGAAACTTGTGAGCACTTACGAAAGGGATCTACAAACAGAAAGTTGGAAGTTCTCCCGAAAAATGCTTTCTTACAACGTTAAAAAGATTGAAACATTTAAAAACAAAAAATATTCACTTAGGCGAAACTAAATCGGCTAAGTATATACATATATGTGCATACATACATCTGTAATACAAACATATGTAGTCACTTTTTATTCGTCATCGAAATCAAATAGCCACATAGGTAGCACTAGTTTAATTAGAGCAAATATGTATAATCAGGTGCATTATTTACCGTGCAGCGCTGTCAATGGTTTTCGCAACTATTTCCAAAGCGTGTCCAAATTCCAGATGATGTGCCAAGTTGCCAGCATATTCTGTTAACATTGTTTAACACTAAAGAGTTTGAAATTGCCCAAATCGAATGCAAACTACGGCCGCTTTATGTGAATTACAAAAAAACACTGCCAATTGTTATCAGTAGATAATTTTAAATTGTTCAACTTTTTACGTTAACTTATTGATATCACACTCCCATGAGTAGTGACAACACTGAGAATGTTATTACTCAAAGATTTGTTGTTGTTGTTATGGCAAATATGCTTTATCTAATCATTAATCCTAATAATAAAAAAAAAAACTATTTGCTCTCTACTTATTTCTCACGTTTTAATTAATTTGAATTGTTAGTTGATTTCATTTTAAGCTCTTGCTCTCATGCAGTTGACTTTTGCTGGTGCTCTCTGCTGCTAAAGTTCTTTTAACAAGTGGTAGCTGACAAACAACTGTTGCTTCAAAACATTCTCAGGCAGTTATTTGTTATTTTCTTATAGTTTCTGTTTCATTACTTTTGTATACCCAGCTGTGAACTTATAAATTTTTTGATAAAGGAAAACTGCTGACCAGATTCCTCAAAAAATAATAATTAAAATCTGAGAGCACATTACTGTAGCTAGCTCTAATGGCTTGAACGATAACGTAATACCTTATTAGAGGTTATATGTATACAAATTTGTAAAAGTCTGCTCTTCAAGAGCGTACATAATAAGATAGATCAGTCAAAATATAAAGCTGCATGTGGTTATCGTAAAAAGCCACAGCTGGGTTTGTGTATTATATATGTTTATTTTTTTTTTATTTTATTCAACAAAACATGTTTAATTGCTAGTTTTTCTTTTTTGTTAATAGCTACAATTATTATTTATTTATAACAAATGCCTCCAGCCATTTCTTTGAACTTGCACTTATTCTCATAAAAACAATCAATTTAAGTCTTTAACACGCGCTCAAACGAGATCATTTTATTCATTGGCTTAAGTGCGTGCGCCAAGTGCTCCACATAAGGAGGTGGGTGTGCTCTTCTCACGCCCTGTTCACTGTTAGCTTAGTTGCTTTCTGTATCTTATGACTACCCGATCGCTCTCAACTCAGTCAAAATATACATTTTTTTACCGCCAACGTCCAGACACAAATGTGGGTTATTATAGAGAGCTAGTCATCCACTACCTGTTGACGTCATTATTCTTTCGATACTGCTAAGTATTTGTTGTATGAGCGCGTTTGCATGAGGTAAAGGTTAAGCTTTTCGGAGTTTTTTCTTATTATTTAAAAGGTGATTAGTTAGCTTTTTTAAGCTTAAATTAAAACCTGAAACGTCGAATATGTGGAGCGTCTTCCCGCAAGCGTGTCGATAACTGTGTATTTTGTTGAACTTTGGCAATCTTTTAAAATAATTTTTCTTAATGGCAGCCTTAAAATGTATTTTAAGCCAAAATAAATAATTATATTAATAATCAAAAATCGAAAAAAAAATATTTTAAGAGCAAAATATCTGTACCCTTTTAATCTTAATTCATAATTTCAGTCCCTCAAAGATCGCACTCTGGATCAACAATGTACGGTAACACGGCCAGGTGTATCGTGTATTGCAGCCAGCTATGCCGTCGAACTGCTTGTCTCACTGCTGCAGCATCCATTGAAGACACATGCGCCAGCCTACTACTGCAGCACCGGTCAACCGAACACCAAAGTACCAGAAGGACTTTTAGGTATAATTCCACATTCGATACGCGGACAACTTTGTAATTACGAAAATATTTTGCCAGCGACACAAAAGTTTTCTCAATGCATTGCATGTTCGGAGGTTAGTTTTGATATATTTTTTAACTCAAATAAATGTTGGTATTGAACTTTTTGTATCAACTGTGAATCATTTTAATATCGTATTATTTTTTCCATTAGAAAATCATTGCTGAGTATCGCGAAAAGGGCAACACATTCTTGTTTAAAGCTTTTGAAACTGCCAAGTATTTGGAAGACTTGACTGGTATATCTGATTTTAAGGATTTGGATAGCAATGTAAGTTAACATTTTCTACTACATTTCGATGAGCAACTTTTTTAAACCAGACCTATACTCAAATTGTTAACGAAACTGCTTTGGAAGGGGCCGCTAGTGAAATAAAAATATTTTCAACTAAAAACCTAACAACTGAAGTATTCAGTAAATCTTTTTCTTGAAATTGGAGTTTTGCTCTTTAATTATATTTTAACGATATTTGGCAATAATGCATCAGTTTCGAAACAAAATTGAGCGTACGGACCACACATTGTCACTGAAGAACATGAAATTTGTTTTTGTATTTTTCTAATTACTTTTTTTCAGATAATAGACTTCGGTGACTCAGATTTGGAAGATTCAGACCCGGAAGATATGTAGTTTCACCAAAACTAGTTTCCAAAAGAAATCCTACAAATAAAATTTTTAGAAAAATAAATTATAGTGTCGATTAACGATAGCTCGAGCTGAAGATGATGAAGTAGCTCCATATCTGTGAAGAAAGTTGTGACGAATTTCATATATTTGAAATCAAACACTATTTTTAAGTCTAATAATAAAAATTATAGCAATTTACTACAATTTGAGGTCGCGCTTTAGAATGATTTTACAAGTAATACTTCTGGCACATTTAGAAATATTAAGCATAAATGTTTATAATATATTAATGTTTGCATATAAACAAATACAATAATTATATATATGTAACGCTTTATAATCGCATTTCTTGTAATAAACCAATAAACAATATCCACGATGCAAATGTTCTTGTTGTTTTAAATGTGTCAGGACTGATTTCGATTTATTTTACCCAGCCATACCCATCACTTCCTGATTCCCAGAGTAAATCGTATGAACTGCAAGAATTTCCTTCCTTCCGTTTAAAAAAAAAATAAAAATTTACAAGAAAAGTAAAGAGACTCTCCCCGACGGGGAATTGAACCCCGGTCTCCCGCGTGACAGGCGGGGATACTAACCACTATACTATCGAGGACGTTGTGTTCGGTATGTCAATATAGGAATTTGTGCTACAGTATTGATGTGTGTATGTATGTATGCGGAGTGGTGGAAAGCACTTCAGCCGGAAGCTTGCGGTAAGTTCAAAAATTATAAACAATGACATATCAACATACATACATATTTATTCAGAAGGCAATACATATGGTTATCACACCTAACTATGTTCTTTTATTAATTTCAGTTACCTATGTACCCAAAGGGCAAACGATTTTTTAAGACGCTTTTTCTGAGATTGTCCCATTTATGTATACCCAACCTTACCCTGTACAAAGATGAGACGAAGGTACGAACAGAGATTGAACACCTTAAGCCCACGTCAGTGCTAAACAAAATAACACCTCACAACTATGTACTTCGTTCTTTTTGTTGACCTATAAATTGTCTATGGATGATGAAATTACTGAAACAGACTAATCAGATGGCCGCATTTAACCTCTGCTTTTTCTGTACTACTAGCTGGCTCTACGATTTATACTCTTGCTATTCGGAAATACTAAATTCAATAGTTTACAGGTATTTATTACACATCTGCAAGGTAAGAGAATGTTAGAACAGGTGACAGATTGCAAAACTGAGAGGAAATAGAGTTAAGTGTTTAACTGGAGACATTTTTAAGAAACAAGCCCATGATAACAATAAATACAGTCATATCAGGGTGGTTTTGAATTTTCTGAAGTACAAAACCTATACAAATCTACTGGTCAGTTCTTCTCCTATTAATATAGTAAGCCGTCTACCTCGAAGCTTGCTACTAGTATTTATGTTTCCACATTGTTATTGTTGCACACTTAGAAGTCTCCCAAATTGATTTTTCTTTATTTTGACTCATACAAAAATGATAAGCGTGTATGACGAAAAACATGTAATTTTTTTTGAATCACCCTAATGTATGAACACAAAAATTTCGGCAGTGAGCAAATTATCCATTTATGTATGTTAATGACACTGAGTAGCGCTACTGTTTTCCAATTTGAGTATACTCGCATGTAAACAAACATACACCGGCAATCATCATGATCACTGATATCCAAAATATGCGCTGATGGTTACTTACCAGCGATCCACTTGGGAGTTAACACTCCAAGAGAAAACAGTTGGTAGCAGAACAAACTTTTTTGAGTAGAGGATTTAAAAACAAAGGAAAACTAACAACACCTATGTTCAGAAGAACTGACCATGATATACCCAGCTGTGGAATGTTTGACTGAAACTTAGTGAATTGATGTGAAAAAGTATGAAACATGATTTTGAACTTCATCAATTGCATGAGAAAAGCTGCAATTAAAAATTGCTATTCAATGAATTGGCCACAATCAATAATTGGAGCTCAAAAGAAATGAAGGCGCTAAAGATACCAACAGCACTGAATTTCTTTTTTTAAGTTTCATACTAATAAACATTTTCTTTATAACCGGACCGCACATTAACATTTTTCGGTTCGTTTGTTTAAAGCAGTAGGTAAATTGATTTTAAAGTATGAGATAACTTCGATTTGACATTAAACTTGTTTATTTCTCCCACTAAATACAAGTAAACAAAATTGAGTGAGATAATCCGAAATTAAAAATTGCGATATTGTCATTTAGTATATATGTATGTATGACCAGTTATGTTATATGACCAAACTCTGCTTATGAGCGCATTTGGGTATACAAACAGAAACAATATAAAGCACAAGCTGGAGCAACACAATGAAAACAAAATAAATGCACAGTCAATTAAAGCGTAGCTGGGCTGCAAACGCAAATTGAACCAAACCACGAACCAAAAGAAAAATTATGGAAAGCTAATTCTGTTTCGGGAGCATTATATTGTAATTGCTACATACGTGATCGGTAGCCGCTGATTCAACCCACCTTATGCAAAGCAATGGCATCACTTTTTGGTGCTACTGTATCGTAGTTCCCTATCCCTACCATTACTTTAAAAACGTTACGTTAAGCATACGACTTTAAAACTAACGGTGACATAGCCATATCCAGATAAAACAGCTGATCCAACCAATCTTATGGGAACCTATGTAATCTGTTAATGGTAACATACCACAACGCTAACGCCATAACCATACCATAGTAAACCAACTGAATTTAGGTTTTTCTGTCATATCCATAAACAGCTGATTGCTATCATGCAGCCAAGTGGGAGGAATTCGTTGTTGATGATGAAAATAAAATATCTAGAATAGAGGGGCATTCTAAGTTATATACATACAGTCGAACTTCCATAACTCGAATCGCCTAAATCCCACAAAAAAGTTCGAGTTACGGAGACTTCGAATTATAGAATTTTTTAATTTTTAGTAAGAAAAAGTCAATTTCATACATGTTTGTATTTTTAAACTACATTTGAATGGCAATTTGTATTTTAAAACATTGTTTTACAAAAAACTATTAAAGAAAGTTACAATGCAGGGAAATATTCTGAAATTAATGACTGAAAGTTAACTTTTTTTTGGTTGTTTTCGCAAAAAAGGACTCCAATGTGCTTAAGGCCTTGTAGTGTTCATCATTAGTAGTGTCATTGGTTGTCAAATATAAACTCAATGTTCGAAAAGAGTTTTCTACATCAATTCTGGAAGGCTGATTAATAGTTTCTTCCTCCGCAGAGTCTTCATCACTGTCGATTCCTGCTACGTCTACGTTTGCATCCTCCAATTCAGGGCAGTATTGCTCCACAGTATCATTTTCTGTAGGGAAGCCACTTGTGCAAAGCTCGCTATCTACTTCAAAATAATCTTGAGGACTGGCATTGGTTGTTATATCGTTTGCTTTTAGCCACGATTCGTACATTCGATGTACAAAAAGGAATTCCCCGAACTACAAAGCAAACTTCGAAGAAAGCATTTCATGTACAAAAAGGGATTTCCCCGATTTGTGAAGCGAAATTCAAGTCAAATATGCGTTACTTCGAGTTATAGAAATGCTTTATATGGAATGTGTATGGATTTTCTTTCGAGTTGTGGAGAACTTCGAGTTATGGAAGTTCGAGTTATGGAACAAAATTGGTATGTAAATTCTTTCTTAACGCTACTTGCCAACCATTTTCGTTCGAGTTATAGAAAATTCGAGTTATAGAAGTTCGAGTTATGGGAGTTCGACTGTATATAATTTACTAATGCACCTTTTTCAGTGGTTTGCAGCCATGATTATTAGGGCCAAACGATTCGAGTTAAGTATATTTGTGTGTATGTATGTATGTATGTATGTGCCAACCTATGTATGCACAAATTGCTGTTATTAACGACTTTAGCGGCAATGGCTGCATTTTAAATAAAAGCCACAAACTTAAGCAGCTGAGCAACACAATTCGTTTAAACACATTCGAAGTTGAACATATCCATCGATAATTAACAAATGCCACTAAATTATTCAAACAACTCGTATAAACAACGCCAACAAAAGATTTTAGTAATTTTAAGTGAAAATAAAAACCGTGCAACAAGTGTTTTTGGAAAGCATTATCATCCAGCAAATAATCATGCAACACGCAAACGCCGCCTTCGTCATTATCAAGTTTTAATACAGACTTTATATATTAAGTGAGTGATTGAGATCGTAATGGACTGCCGTTGTACAAAAAACTTTCTATCTAACCAAAAGATTTTAATAAGTTAAAGAAAACATTAAAAAAAAATTGTTTAACATTAATACGGTCAGCAGTCCTTTTGGCTAAGGTGTCGTTAAAAAATCGAAAAAATCGTTAAAAAGCTCGGAGAAATATGAGGGATTCTATAAGCAACAGAAAGGATGATGGAAATAAACAAAGTGTTATTGCTGCTGACGATTTGAAAATGGTAAATAAAAAGTAATTTTACGTTCTTAAAAATAAACATTAGATCGCCCAAAATACGTCAATCACGAT
Organism: Sphenella marginata; assembly: GCA_951509765.1. Taxonomy (NCBI): domain Eukaryota; kingdom Metazoa; phylum Arthropoda; class Insecta; order Diptera; family Tephritidae; genus Sphenella; species Sphenella marginata. The sequence continues at coordinate 1,219,952 of OX608083.1, forward strand.
TCGGTGGATTTATGTGTCAAACCTTTAACCTACAAAAGTTATATGACACATACATAGAAACATACGCCCATGTTCTTTTCGTAGGCACTTAGCGACATATGAAGAAAATAACAAGACATTTTTTTTTTGTAAAAATGTAAAATTTCGTTTTGAATATTATCTATGTATATGAGAATTTGTCGCTTGCGACATAGCAACCAAAAATGTGAGTACTTTTAACATACATACATATATGTAATACGAGTACATATGTACATCTATATATTGCTACAACACGATGCAGATGTATAGAAAATAAAACGAGAAGCCTGCGAATGTACCAAAAAAGACAATTTCACTTGTTCATTGAAAACAAATTATATAAAAGAATTAACCTTAAAATTATTGAAAAAAAAATTATTCTCCCAAAGCTCATATGTACATAAGTACGTACATATGTATGTATGGGATAAATTTTTCACTTCTTAGCAAATTTTAATAGTAAATCGATCGACACAAATTAGGTCAAAAATACCGAGATTCGCCCTCATTGCATTTTATTAATTAAAGTCTTTTTTATTTTAAAATTTATTCAAAAATTTTTGTAGGCTGTATCCCCTTGTTTTCGATTTCAAAAGTATTAAATATATGTATGTTTTTTCAGCTGGATTATTTTTTGTTGCTTTCAATTCAAATATTTTTTAAACCAGCAGAAAAAAAATATGTGTCCAGCATCGAAAGGACGAATTAAAACTGTCATTAATTTTTGATGAACCAACTTTTGTCGATTATTTAAGGAAATTAATATTAGCGTATAGTAATTACATAACATTTTAACAACAGTTTCCGTATCTAGTTTTATTTCAATGTCTAAAAGAATTTATATATTTTGGCATAGTCATAAATAAATATTTTCTTCTAAATATAATATAAGGCAATTATTAAAATCTACTCAAATATGTACATATGTATTCAAAAATTATCGTCATAATAATCGTATTTCATTGATAATTCGTACTGGCGACAATCATTGGTTATTAAACAAAAGGCAAACAGAGAGCATGCATTTGATAAGGATGCAAATCTCTTTTATGTTCTCGAATTGATTGAAATAAAAAACAAAAACTGTTTTGATTTAAATTGTAGTTTCCTGCCTATTTTGACGTAAATTGGAAAATAACGAAGTAATAAATAGCAAACAGAGATTTCAAAACAATAGCAACCATGCAGAAAATTGGACTAGCCCAGCTCAACACCTAAACAATGCCAAAAACCAAAAAAAACGTTACTTTTTTCTATCTTTTCCTACATGTTTCGGTGACATTTTGCTCAGGGAGTATATTTATTGAAGATGTGGACAACATTAATTATGTTTACGAACCCACTATACATGAACGCTATGTATGTATAAATGTTAAGCAATGTATAAGCTTGTTTTAGGTTTTAAGAATTAAAAATTGTTGAGCGCAACTGAGTCATCGTACTATTTTTTAAAATTGAAAATACGTCAAGAAATATTTTAGATATTTCTTCTGGTGGCAAACTGAGATAATTCTTATTACTCTCTTCGTATATTTAGTATATAGTATATTCATTAGGGTTATCATTAAACCCAAGCATAGCGAGGTCTTTTCAAAAAAAAAAGTCCCAAATCGACTTGGTTGATCTATGGATATGATGTCTCTCAACTTTCGTTGCCCTATTTAATAAGAAGGGTCCACCGGCCATACCAAATCGCTACCACGAGAGTTGAAAAATAATCTAATTCATGACAAGAGATGAGAGGCCCATCTATAGGTTATTAGTGTACTGATACCAAAAGTTACTTACATACATATATGCATTTTGTGTGTGGAGAATAAATGTATTTGCACACAATAAAACATATTCCTATTGTTACTATCTGTAGCCGAAGTTAAGGAAGCTATCTTCAGCCACAATCTCAGCTTATTGAATGTCGCTTCTCGAATCATTCTAAATTTCTTATTCGGAACGTGCGTGTCGTGATTAATTTTGCAGCTAAAGTCAAATATATATTGAAAAATTTTGTAATTGTTATACATATTTTATTATTCATATACGAAAATAAACAAATATTTGGTTGAATTACAAACGTGAGTTTCAAATCGAAAAAAGGATTTAAAGGAAACGAAATGAATATATACAGCAAAAAAGAAGACACTCGTTAATTCGTTGGCTCCTTTTCGAACAAAATTTTCCATGAGCGAATATTTACTCATTATGCACATTTTTACATATATTTGACGTTGTTAATACTGATAAAATGGTGAACATTGACCTTAACACACCGTTGCCTATTGGCAATTTATAATGGCAAACAACAAATACTTGTTTCTTCACATTTTATATTTTTCATGATAGGTTTAGTGCTTTTTTAATCTCTTGCAAAATATATTCGAAGCCCCAAAAAACAAATAGGATCAGTAAAATAAGTATTGAATTAAGGAAAATTTAAAAGGAAAGTTGTTTTTTATACATAACTGCGTAAATCGATAATTTTAACGGAATCTATCGATTATTGCTGTTGACCTACATAAACAATTTTTTGAGAAAGTGATTCGAACATCCCTTTCTGATGACGCTGGAATACTGAAATCATCATCGTTACAGCATTTGTAACTGTAGCGAATATAAGTAATGCCCAATGTCCCAAACAAACGCACAACTCTGTGCAGGATCATCAAATCAAAGCAAATCGAGCATGGTAAATCGACGTTAGAGAATGAGACTGTGATGAAGTGGTTCAAAAAGAAAAGATCGGCGGAAATGATGGGTAAACCCACAATCTCTTTAACAGAAAGTTTTAGAGCTGGTAATGTCGGGCATGCAAATGCTATTTTTCTAGAGCGTTTTTATAATAATTTTTTCTTTTATTTGTAGAATACTTATCTAAACATTACATTACATATTCCATTCTCTAAACGCAGGTCAATAAAACTAGTACAGAAATGGCCCTATTGAAGGTCAACAACACCAAAAACACTGACATGGATCAGGAACGGTATTTGCGTGATGCTACACGCAATTTCCGTGGCATAGAAAAGCCTCTCAAGCATGGGCCCACCATTGATACTTTGAATCAGCTTATATCCGCCCTGCATAGAGAATTTGAAACAAACTATGTAAATATTGAAATGGTTAATCATATTCTGTTAACGTATCAATCGAATCAAAGCGAATGGAAACGTTTTGCCAAATTTGATCGTTACAAATATACCCGAAATTTAGTTGATTCCGGTAATGGTAAATTCAATTTGATGATTCTATGCTGGGGAGAAGGTCAGGCTTCAGCCATACATGATCATGCCGATTCTCATTGCTTTATGAAAATGCTTAAAGGTGAATTAAAAGAAACACGTTACGAAATGCCATGCACTCAAGCTATGGATATGCCTAATACGGATATTGGAGAAATTAAAGGAAATGATGATGCAGATATCGATAGTGAAATATTGGAAGAGGTTGGTCAGACAATGATAACAGTTAATGATGTGGCATATATCAATGGTGAGTATCGATATAGTGATGATTTAATAATCCCGATATTTTTACCTCAGATACCTTTTTAATGTTGTATTTTAATTTAGACAACCTTGGATTACATCGTGTGGAAAATCCCAGCTATATTGAAACATCGGTTTCGTTACATTTATATTGCCCACCATTTGATGAGTGCTCCGTCTTCCACAAGAACTCTGGCAAACGCATTAAGTGCCCTGTGACATTCTTCAGCAAATATGGCGTGCGTCAAGTTGAATCTTAAATATGAAATCAAATGCATTCTTTTTAGTTTTCTTTTGTTTAAATTTGAGTAAATGCGCCGATTTCTCTGATTGGTCAATAATAATATTTACAATCATCCTATAAGAAATGTATAATTCTTTGTTATTATAATATTTTTGTCTCCAATATATGTATTTATGTGTGTGTAGTTTATCATTGGATTTAATCAAAATCAGGCAATTGTAAACAAATTAACAATAATATTTTCTACTTATAAGTTTTGTTTCTAGTTCATATTAAGTACATAAAATAGATAGAATTAATTAACCTTTTTAATAAAATATACATATATATTGCATTTAAGTGTTTTTCAGTCAGGATGTGTGCCAATCGGTAACTTTTAGAGGAAAAATGAGGTGAACAAATTTTGTATGGTGTACAAATATTTTCCATTTTGCTGTGTCAAATGAAATGGGAAATTGTGACAGTTGTAAATTTTGACATCTGAAAAAAGCACATACAAAAGCAAATAATCTGGGAATGAAATGTAAAATTACGTATTTTTTCAGCCATTATATTTGATATTTTTGGCTTTAAACTATATTTTACCCTTTAATAACGTATTGGCATATAAATAAATTTGAAATAATAGTAAGTGGTGAAATACTGTGGATCTAGTCTAGCCACTCTATAATGCCAATGTAAAGTACGCAATCAATCCATTCTACATCGATATTTATCAGTTTTTCTTCGCAACAGTCGTACAATGATCTCTAACAATTTTTCAAGATTTTCTTTACAATGGTAGTATATTTCAACGCAGTTTGCAAAGTTCAAATTCACAAATACATTTTCTCAAACAGCACACGAAAATTTCTTTGTAATCGGAAGTGGCTTGTGGTACATAATCAACCAACTTGATCCTTGTAAGTAAGATACCTTATGATTCCATTTTCCATTGCACAATTTTCTATATACATACTGTTGGTGTAGTTTTACCGGCAAGAATGCTAATCAAAGGTTTTTGTTTAGTTATTGTGCATATATCAATCCGGTACTATCAACAAAGGCTGATATTTCTGTCGGAAACTATTTTTTGCTATAACGTCACCTGATAAATATGTGTACATATGCATTAATGTTTCAAACAGGGTTCACCTAAGGTGTGATTGGCTTTCGAATCCGTACCAAACCTTTGGTCTGCCTAACATGTGACTATTTAAAAGGTAATACTTTCCATCGAACGTCAAGTGTTAATACATCCAAAAATATCGAGAGAGGTATCAAAAGACGCGTCTTGACCTCCGTGACCATAACCTGGAGGGGGAAATCCGATATTTTGTTTTATTGAAAAGTTATTAGTGAAAAACCGAAAAGTGACCCGGGTCAGATCCCCAATTCGGGGCGTGATCCATGGCATTTATGTGCAGAACATCTATCCGCATTAGCAGCCTACGTGCCACGGTACGCACACTTTTTTAGCTCAGCCTAATGTGCCATTACAACAACCACATGAAAATGGCAGAAAAATTGTGAGCTTTAACTGCAAATATCTCACAAAATTCTAAAAATATCGGATTTCCCCCTCCAGATTATTGTTACGGAGGTAAGACGCGTCGTTTGATACCTCTACCTAGATTTGCAGACGTGTATTTACACTTGACGTTCGATGGAAAGTTTTACCGACATTTCTGTCGGAAACTATTTTTTGCCATAACGTCACCTGATAAATATGTGTACATATGAAGGGCTCAGAACCAAAAGGATCTAAGTGACTTTTTTTTGGAAATTGAGTTATACCCATATTTGTATAGTGAAACATGGTGTTTATTTATTGGCAAAGAGATCCGAGTGATTTCGGCCATTGTAGTGCCATCTATTTCTCATACAATAAACGGCCTACCCAGATTTTACATAGAATTTTGAAAAGGCAGTAAACTTTAAACTTGAATATCTCACATCAATTTCGGAGTCACTTAGATCCATTTGGTTCTAAACACTTCATATGCATTAATGTTTCGAACAGGGTTCACCTAAGGTGAGATTGGCTTTTGAATTGTTAGTACCAAACCTTTGGTCTGCCTAAAATGTGACTTCTTAAAATTCCAATTATCTTCCACAAGTTGCCCCGATACTGCTGCTTTTATTTTTTACATTTAAGTATTACGATACAATATTTATCTAATTATCAAAAGTTAAAAGCTCTTTAGAAGCTATTGCTACACTTTTCTTTAACTCGCATAAAGCAGCCCATTCCTTTGAATGTTTCCTTTTACGATGTGTATACATATTAGCATTTGATTTAAATGTTTGTGGACAGAAGCTACAGGAATACAGCGCCTCCCCAGTATGTGTAGCGATGTGCTCCTATGATAGAATTACACAAATATATAGTAAAGGATACTTCAACCATGGATTTGCATAACGTCGCACTCTAGCCAAAAGCATGAATGTATCAAAAGGGAATTTGGAATCATGATTCAATCACTATTCGTTAAAAGAGAAAAGTGAGAAAGTCTGTATTGCAATGAGATTACGTTAATTTGAGTCAAGATATGTAATCTGAAAAGTTAAATAATTTACATTTATGCTTCTGGAAAAAGCGTGATTGATGAATTTCTCTATTTAGTTAAGAAAATTTACTTTAAAACCGGTAAGCCGTTTAAACCCCTTATCGCATGATTTGCACACGTGTTTTCTTTCAAGATTATGCATATATTTGATGTGACTTTGATGTGCTTGTAAAGATGGTGAAACCTTGGGACAATGCGGACAAACATGTGCCTTTCGATATTCTTCAGTATGCATTGCCTTCATATGACGCGCTAAAACGTATTTTGTTGTTAGTGCAGCATCGCATAAATCACATTTTAATAATTTTTGCTGCACCCCTGAATGTTCGGCTAGATGTCGTTCGAATGTAGAACGCCCCATTATTGATAAACCACATATGTCACATATTTTTGCATAAACATTTATATGGGCATCCCTCGTATGTTGCCGTAACTCATATTGGTCTGGAAATCTGAAAAAAACGAAAGTTATTGATCGCGATCTTACTTGAGAATTGTGCTTTCATTAGGTACGTTTTATCGCATTTCGTGCATTTCACCGGGATTTTATCTTCAGAAACATGAGTCTTATAATGCTGCTTAAGAGTAAAGGCGCGAAAGAATCCCTTAGAACATATGGAGCATCGATGAACACGCTCCCTATTTCCATGCTGATATTGTATGTGAAGATCAAGGCTTCTACGTTCACACATAACTTTTTCACAATATTCACATTTGAAATAGTCTGGATCATCATGAAAATGAAGGTGCTCTATTAACACGCTACGCTCGAAAAATTTTTTCCCACAACAAAGAGCGTAACCTCTGCTTTTGTGTTCTTCACGAAAATGAGTCTTTAGTTGCTTAAAGTTTACGAGTGAATTGTGGCAAATGCAACAGAAAAGTTTGAAATTCTTTTTTTCGATATATTCATCAGAGTTATCTGCTTTTTCCTTATTGTTTTTACTTTTTGTGTCTTTTGAGTCTATTCCTGTTGCAGGCAGAGTTGTGCTTACACTATCCGCTATCGGGCAATTATTTTTCATTTCAGCTATTGGTAACAAAACTTCAGCGCAAATGTCTTCAGTTGAGCCTGTTTTTAACAGGTCCTCAATTTGTACCGGGCATTCATTTAGTGGTGATAGTAATGGTAAGTTAGTGTCGTTGGATGTATCGTTAACGTATTCCGGTTTTGAAGGTGCTTTTGACTGTCTAGATCTTCCTCTATGTGGTCGATGAGGAGTTGGGTTTTCGTTATCATAATCACATTCTTCTTCGTTCGCCAATTGTTCTTTTTCAACGGTAATATTTTTAAACATTGCTGCAGCCTCTTTGTGGGCTAGCGTTACTTGATTATAAAAGTCGTTAAAATTTTGAACCATTTGCCAACATTTTTGACAGACGACTTTCATTTTAATTAGAGACATCATTAATAGCTGAAATAATAAATATTTGTTTGATTAAAGAAATATAAAGATCGAGTTCTACGTGCTTGTGCAATTACGGCTAAGTCCGTATGCGCCGACGTACAAATACGGCCATATAAAAATATACGCTTTCTAAAATAATACCAATAGCTCACCTGTGACTTAAAATGCAGTTCAATAATTGCTGCGCATTTTATACTAAGCTCATCTTTGCTATCTAGATCTATTTGATCTGCTGAACCTTCCAAGCACAAGGAGCAACATAACTCATCAAACATATTTATGTCAAATGAAATATTTATGTTTAATACCAAATTTGAATGCAAATAATCAGCGCCAACTCAATATTAAAGTTCATTACAAACTGAATGTTTGTTAAGCTTTGCGAGGCGTCGCATCAACAAGATTCATCCCTTAATAACTTGCCTGTAGGCTGCACGAATCCATCGAAAAGTAAATGTATTTAAACCACCACATATGCATTGTAAATGCACTTGGCTTTTGGGGTGGGATTCGCCCTTATTTACTTATTGAAGTCTGGAGAAGCTCTGGATATCATAACGAACAGCCCCAGTGGGACGTAGAGTCGGAGAGGGAAAGGAAGTGAAGGCAGAAAGATAATGGTACACGGATACAAGAATCACAAATACTGCTATTTACAAAATGCGACAGAATGAGCACATTTCTAACGTCAATGTCCAAAAATTAAAAATTGTGCATTTTGAATTTAGTGTGAACGATACATTAGGTGTGTTCGGTGAAAAAGTTAGCAAGAATTGTTCAGCAGGAAAAAAAAGAGAATAAAGCGTCTTACTCTCTCAAAGATTGAAATTTGCTAACTTTTCACCGAACAGAAATTAGTAAACATTTGCAAGAAAGCTGCAAAAACAGTTGTTCAGTTTCCTCAATGCAGACTGCTAGTTGTGGGGCAATGATTCCACAGCGCTGACACTAACACATTTCCTTCTGCCGGAGGCCTTAATTAATTATTAAATTGTTTTAATCATCCAAATACATTTATTAGTCACATTTTCTTACCCCATTTACCATCAAATCACTCATTTTAATGTCTTTGAAATTTTTAAATTTTTGTTAAGTTGACAAAAAATGCAATCAGCTGATGTCAAATCATATGTTTTCTTGCTTGCTAATAGCTGTGTTCGGTGGCAAAAAATTTTATAAAGTTTTATAAAATTTTTACTGTGAAAGTGTTCGGTGGCGCAAAACACTTGCAGCGAGAGAGCGCATTTTGACATTTCATTGACAGAGAGAGCTGCAAGTGTTTACCAAAGATGACTAGATACGAAACTTCGCGCTCTCTGAGAGCGCTCAAAAAGTGGTCATTTTTTATAACATTTTCCAATGATGCCAGTATGGTGAAAACAAAATATGGGCATTTTGAGTAGCTTCTTAGGAATTTTGCAATTCCCACATACCAAGAGGTGTGCAAAAAGGTGCTATCGAATTAATTTTTGAATTTGTCTTGCTCGGAACGTATAAAATGAGACAAGATATATTTAAAATAAAATATATGAAATAACAAATAATTCATAATATAAAGTTAAAATTTCCAAGATTTCTTAAAATAAGGTAAAATCCTTAATGATGTACATTTCGTAATGAAATAGAACATGGTAATGGAAATAATATGACTTCAAATAAAAATAATTATAATTAAAATAAATATTTGAAAATAATACAAAAAGAAAAGGCGTATTGTTTGTAACCTTTTTTTTTATACCTGTAAACCACTCAAATGCGTAAAAAAATATGATTTTCTACATATATTTTCTGCAGCTATTTTCTTACATTGTTTTCTTTCATACTTTACGTATTTTTTCTCAATCGTGCGATATTTTAAGTTTATCGAAATGTTTACTTGTTTGAGTTTCCCAAATTTGGTGCGTTTTTTCTTTCTGGCTCCTCATTGTTTATGTATCTAATGTCAGATGGTCCTCGATTGTGTAGTATTGCCAACTAGCGCACACATAAAAAACTAGGCAACACTGCATAATCGAGGACCGAAATGAGAGAGTTTCGTATCAAGTCATCTTTGGTGTTTACTGAGGATTTTTGGCTCCGTAAAAAATGCAAGTGAAAACAGCTGATCTTGACAAGGGAAAGCAACAACAAAAATTTAAAAATTTGAATTTTCAACCAATCAAAATGGCAACAGCTGTTTTTGCTGCAAGTTTCTACTGACTCCTGTTCGGTCACACACTTTTACTTTTTGCGTTTCGAGAGAGTTTTACGTCATTCTCTCTTTACTTACACTTTTTGCAAGTTTTGCCACCGAACACAGCTAATTTCTGCTAACAGAAATTTGTGCAGCAGGAATTAGCAACTTCCCCTCCAAATGAAATGTCAAAATCGCGCTCTCTCGTTGCTAATTTTGCTGAGCTTTTGGTTCACCGAACGGAGTTTAGTGATAATTATTACAAATTATCACTCACCGAACACAGCTATTACCTTGTGTAAAGTCCGTGTTCGCCAAAACCTTTTATTTAACAAGTATCACCCTATACCACAGCTGATTAAATTGAAAAATACCGATGTTTTCCTGTAAACATATTTATTATCAGAAGAACAGTTCCTGAAAATCGCAATAAAATTACGAAAATGTTTAGTGAATTGTGTTGCTTATTATGCTTAGAAAGTTCAAATGATCAAATAGAAATTGACTGCCATGATGGCCACAGTTTAATCAGCAGAGAAGTCATTGAACTGCATTTTAAACAAGTGGTAAGTATCTGGTGCTATTTATTATTTCCCACAAACAAATGTTTCTTTTTTCAGCTTTTATTGATGTCTCAGATTGAAATGAGAATTGTCTGCCGGAAATGTTGGAAGTTGGTGAAATCATTTCATGAATTTTACTTACAAATAAAGCAAGCCCACAAGGATGCTGCTATAACGTTACAAAATATGAGCATAGAAAAAGTAACACTGGACATAAAAGAAGAGTTTGAATGTGTTAAAGAAAGCCGAGCACCACTCCGCCGTCGTAGAGGAAGACCAAAACGACAAAAAACAGAATACGCCATCGCTGCATCATGCGACTCTCCTTTTCCACTACCATCACCACTGAATGAATGTCAGGTTAAAATAGAAAAGTTGATAAAACCCGCTTCCACTAAAAAGAATTTTCCAATAACAGCTATGAAAGATACGTCTCCAATAGATGATTGTGCCGATGCTACATCCCCTGGAGCGGCTGCAGACTCAGAAGAAGTAGAAAGTGAAAACGAAGGCCAAACGAAAGGGCAGTCCAGAGCAGAATGGAAACTCAAACGTATTAATAAAAAAACAGCTGAATCGGATGAATATATTGCGAAGAAAAATTTCAAATTTTCCTGTAGTATTTGCCATATTCCACTAGGAAACTTTAAACAACTGAGAACTCATTTTCGTAATCAGCATAAAACCAAAGGTTATGTGCTATGTTGTGGAAAAAAATTGTGTGAGCGGAGCGTACTTATTGACCATATTCATTTTCACGAAGATCCAGATTATTTCAAATGTAAGGATTGTGGAAAAATAATGTCTGAACGTCGAAGTCTTGATCTACACCTACAATATAAGCATGGCAGTAGGGAGCTTGTCCACAGATGTTCAATATGTTCTAAAGGATTCTTTCGTGCTTCTTGCCTTAAACAGCATTATAATACCCATGTTGCGGACGATGAAAAAACTGTACCGTGCTCGAAATGTGATAGAAGGTATATAAAGGCCACAATAAATAGATCAGTACTCAAAAACAATAAAAATATTCCTTTTTTCCTTTAGATTTAAAAATCAAGCTGAGTTAGGAAAGCATATGAGACATACACATTTAAATGTTTATGCAAAAATATGTGATATATGTGGGATATCAATAAAGGGGCGTCCTGCATTCGAAAGACATCAAGCTGAACATTCAGGTGTACCACGAAAACTAATCAAATGTGATTTATGCGATGCTACTCTTACAACAAAGTATGGCTTAGCGCGTCATATAAAGACAATGCATACCGAAGAATATCAAACACCACAAGTGTGTCCGCATTGTTCGAAAGTTTCACCATCTTTACAAGCTCATACAAACCATATCAAATACATGCATTCTCTACAAAGGAAGTATATGTGCAAATTATGCGATAAAGCTTTTAAACGACTTACCGGTTTTAAAGTAGGATATACACATACTATATGTCTATATATGTATGTATATATATTGTATGTACATCAGAGCGTATCAGACAAAAGTTCAAAATGTTTCTACCTGTTTTGAAGTTACATATATAGAAGTAACCTATTTTTTCCTAATTTGTTGAAATCTTTCTGAGTCAGACGGTCACTTTGTTATAACTACTTCGTGGTACGTCCTAATATACATATGTGCATATATATGTACATACACACACGTATTTCATGTTAATATTATAATATAATAAATTCAAACACAGGAACACATGGCCACACACACTGGAGAGGCGCTATATACCTGTAGTTTCTGCCCACAAACATTTAAATCGAATGCTAATATGTACTCACATCGTAAAAAGAAACATTCAAAGGAATGGGCTGAGTTATGCGAGTCGAAGAAAAGTGCAGCAATATCTACGAAAGAGGCTTTATCTTTTGAACAGCAAAAATCATAAATAAAGGGAAAATGTATATTTATATCGTATTGACTTGTGAAATACAATTCTAAAATACAGGCCCTCTATATCTCCCACAAATATTTGTTTTTGTTTTTCCAGTTTTATGGGTCTAGCTCTTTTCGGTTCGAATGAAGTAAATTTTCGTCCTATTTTGAATTTCGTTCTAACCAATTTTTCTTTTCTTTATCTTCTCTCCCTATATCCTCAACGTTTTTCTCCCCTGTTTTCTTAACCAATATCTCTTTCTAACCCCTTGTTTTTCGTATCTCCTTGTTTCCCTTTTTTCTCTTCATATCTCTGTTGTTGTTGTTGTTGTAACACTACTTTGCCCTGCCTAGGTAGTCAGTATCAACCTTACCCAATATTGTCATCGAACTCTTCTAACGGAAGTCCTAGAAACCTAGCGGCTTCAACAGGGGAGGACCAGAGGGATATGGGTGTTAGAAGAGTAGGCTCGGATAAGCAGACAAAAAGATGGTTAGTAGTATGGGGGGACAAGCCGCATGCCGGACAAACATTAGGCAAGTCGGGGTTCAGTCTGGATAGGTAAGAGTTTAACCTATTACAATATCCAGACCGGAGTTGGGCCAGCATCACCCTAGTCTCCCTAGGCAGCTCACGCTCCTCTTCGGCAACGGGTGGTGTTGTTGCCTGAAGAACGGCGTTCACCGGGAGAGAGCCAACATAGGAATTTACCGAATTTGTGTGGATGAGGGTAAGGGCCTGCCGGTGCACCTTAGGATCAAACGGCGTGGAAATCAGGAGCCGGATCTCATCGTAGTGTTTGCGTAGATGGCTCCTTATGCTCCTGGGGGGCGGATCCTCGTTGATCAGGCGTCCGTTCGGATGCTGCGGTTTGCAACAGTTGAACAGGAATTGCCTGGTCAACATCTCGCTATGCTCTTTAACGGCGAGCATTTTCGCTTCATTATGTAAGTGATGCTCAGGAGACATAAGAAGACACCCAGTGGCGGTACGAAGGGCGGTGTTTTGGCAGACCTGTAGCCTCGTCCAGTGTGTGTCAGCTAGCCCCGGCGACCATATAGGCGTCGCGTAGCTCAGTACCGGCTGGCCAATTACTTTATATGTAGCTAGTAACGTTTCTTTGTCTTTACCCCAAGTGCTGCCAGCTAGGGACTTGAGGATTTTGTCACGGCTTTGGACTTTATTGGCAATTGCGGTTACATGAGCGCCGTATTTGAACATGTTATCAAACGTCACCCCTAAGATTTTGGGGTGTGAGACAGTTGGTAGCTTGACACTATCAACGTAGACGTCTAATTCCATGTTCATATCTCTCAAGCTCTGTAAGTTAAAATATAAGCATGTATGGAAATGCATTATTTTAAAAAACTGGTCTTGTTTATAAAAACCTAATTAAACACCTTAAAAATAAACAGGACATTATGCTGAAGAGCTGTAAAGTTTTTATTTATCCTGGGTCATTTTCAAAATAAAAATTCAACTCACTATTTTGTTCCATCTGAAACCATGGCCGTTATTTTAGATATTAACTCTTTTTTGATAAGTTTCCGAGTTCCAGTAGTTGTATTTGGCTTTGCACATTTTTCTTCCCATTCATTTCGATGTTTGCTCTTACGATGAGCATACATATTCGAGTGGGAATTGAAAGTTTGTGGGCAAAATGTGCAGGTGTACAAAACTTCTCCAGTATGTGTTGTCATATGCTCCTAAAATATAAACAAAAAGAATTTCTTATTATAATTGTTGACATGAAAACATTCTATTTAAATAGTTACTCGTAAAGATCTTGGTAATTTGAACGCTTTACCACAAAGTTTACAAACATGTTTCTTGTTCTCAGAGTGCATGTATTCAATATGACTTTTATGTGCACGTAATGTTGGTGATATTTTCGAACAAATTGGACAAACTTGTGGAGTTTGATACTCTTCTGTGTGCATTGTTTTCATGTGCCGTGTTAATAGATACTTGGTTTTATGTTCCTTATTACATAGTGGGCATTTGATTAGAGGTATTGACACGCCAGCATGTTCCTCTTGATGCCTTCGAAGCGCATCTTTGCCATTTAATGCTTTCCCACAAATATCACAAATTTTGGCGTATAAATTTAAATGAACCAGTGCAAGATGTTGCTTCATACTATATTGATTACAGAACCTACAAAGTAAATAAATATTTAAAATTTGAGGTCTTTAATCATATGTGAATTGAAAAACATACAGAATAGCTGATAGCACTCACCTTTTTTCACATTCCGTACATTTGACATTCTTCTCCTCTTCTGGTGCATGGATAAGTACGTGTCGGGCGAGTACTTTTTGGCGATAGAAACTTTTAGAACATATATCGCAATTATATATCGTACGTTCCTTGGTGTCGTGTAGGTTCTGTAAATGCTTTAGCAAACTATTTCGGTCGCATGCAACTTTTTCACATTGGTGGCATTTAAAGTATTCTGGATTATTATGAACGTGAATGTGATCAACGAGTACACCTCTGTTATAGAATTTCTTGCCGCAGCATTTTGCATATCCATTGGTTTGGTGCATATTTCTAAAATGCATTTTTAATTCTTTGAAATCTGATATTGGCGCTTGACAGAGAATGCAGATCAATTTGAAATTTTTTGCAATAAAATCATCACAGTCTAATGTTTTATGGTGAGCCTTCTTCTTTTGTTTTGCCTCAACTTTTTTGTTAAGAGGATTTTTTACTTGTCTCCTTTTTTTAGTGTTCACCACGTCAATCGATTTTGGACCATGCGCCTTTATACCTTTAGAATTATTATCAATTTCCGAACCTTCACATTCTTCAGAGCTCTCGTTAGCATCATTATTAGAAACTATTGTTTCCTCTTCCTTATCTTCATCCGATTTTACAGACGGTGGTGACGCCAATTCGTCTGATGCGTAGCAAGGCTCCACTTTGAGTTCTGTAACAGATATCTCTAGTTCTTGCAAGGATTTAAGATTATTAAATGCTGTCAAATGTGTATTTTGAACTTTAATGTAAAAGTCGTGGAATGACTGCACCAAATCCCAACATTGTTTGCATAAAACTTTGCTTGAGATATGGGAAAGCATGATGAGCTGAAAAATAAGAGTTGTAGTGAACCAATTATAGCTCCAATAAATTCTTACATTTTCCTTGAAATGCAGTTCAATCGTTTGAAGTGTTTTCTCTGATTGCTGCTCATTTGAATCAATAGAAATTGTGTTATCAGTTGAGCTGGATTTTTCCAAGCATAATATGCAACATTGCTTATAAGGCATAACATGAATTTTGGAGTGGAAATAACGTCGTCAAAATGTTGATACTTTCTTGGGTAGTGTTTATATTTATTATAAACACAACAAATCGAATGCTACCATATCTGTAAAATTAAATGGAGTTTATGTAATTTTATACATGTGTATGGAGCGTTTTCGGCGATTTGTAACAGCTGATTTAATATTTCCTAGCAAACATCTTACTCCTTTTAGGCGCAACGACTTCTTCCTGGGCACGGGCTTATTACGACGTGGTTTGGTGATCTCTATCCGAGTATTTTTGTCATTCCTCAGACGGGCAAGGTTGGCGGGATTATGTTTTTCAATATCTATTTTTTATCCTGTCATCTTAAATATGTTATTTTTATTTTGTAGCCTTGTGCCGTACTGACACTCACTACAAAATAGTTTTGTTAGATGGTCCATATATGTATAAAGGGTCGTGCTAGAATTTTTTGTATCGTCTTTCAGTTTAAGAACGGAACTTATTTGAATGAATTTTCTTTTTTAATTTTCCGAACTCAATAATTAAAGGGATCGTTAAGTGCTAAATAGCCTGAATACATTTGGGTTTTACTAAATTCTGGTAGAGATCGAAATATGGGCCCAGAGGGGACGTAGTCAAACCTAGTAGTGCCGAACCCTAGTGAAAACCAAAGGCATAAGTAAACGGACTGTAGATAGGTTGGCCACGGAGAGCATTTCCTGTTGTACTTAATGCAAATAGAGCCAAGTTGGGAGCGAATATAACTCGAATAAGCCTTAAGGTTAGACTGATTATAAAGAAATTTATGGTTACACTACCGCACCTATGTTTCGAGTACATTTATTGCATATTTTGTAACAAGTTTTTATTTCTTTAATGCCCTATCTACGCTCCATTTCCTAATGTTGGACTATTCCAATGGCAGTACTTTTCTTTGTACATTTTTCTGCCCATTCGTTTGGATGCTTTCGCTTTCGATGAGCGTACATATTCGCATTCGAATTAAAGGTTTGAGGGCAGAATGTACATGTATATAAAACTTCTCCAGTATGTGTTGTCATATGCTCCTAATAAACAGAAATATACATACATAAGTTGTGATATATTAAGTTACAAAATTATAAATACTCACTACTAAATGTCTGGGGCGTTTGAAGGTTTTATCACAAAGCTTGCAAATGTGCCTTTTCTCGGTATGAACATTTTTCATATGGCTTTGATGTGCGCGTACAGATGGGGATGTTTTCGAGCAAATCGGACAGACTTGCGGAGTTTGGCCCTCTGCGGTGTGCATTGCTTTCATATGCCTGGCTAATCCGTACTTTGTCTTTAGTTCTGCATTGCATACTTTACATTTAATGGGAGATCTTGACACGCCGGCGTGCTCATCTAGATGTCTTTGAAATGCTTCATTTCCTTTTAAAGCTTTTCCACAAATATCACAAATTTTGGAGTATAATTTTAAGTGAACCAGTGCAAGATGTTGCTTCATACTATATTGGTTACAGAATCTACCGAGTATAAATTCAAAATTTGAGATATGATTAATTTTATATAACAGTCACAATCAATTCGTCAGAGAGTGAACAACACAAATGCGTTTCCAGTGAATTTGAGTATTAAATCACGATCGCGAAAACGAAATATAGAATTGCAAATGTCACAATAAAAGCAAGCGAATATATGAACTTCTTTTTCTAAATAAATCCTACCGACAATACTTCTCAAATAGCGAAAAATCGGTTTAAAGTCTTTGGAAAACCGTTGACAATCCATGCTGTCGCCGAACAAACAAATTAATATATAGATCTGATCAGCTTAAAACCACTAAAACTACGAAACTGTACACCAAATTGATGATATCTACTACACGCTCTATTGCTAGTAGAGACAAGTAACAGAAACACCACTGAATTAACACGAGCAGTAAACAAACACAGTACCAAAAGGGAAATAAATAACCTGCCGTTACAACACTGCGCTCAATCCAACGATAGACTCTCCTGTCCCAACAACAAGTGAACCAACATGACTTCAATAAAATGGGACACAGCAAAAAAAACCGAGTTCACCAACACAGGCCCGGTCTACTTAATAATGAGCAGTACTAACAATACACTCACACTGCAAAACACTTCACCTTTTCTCTTAAAACGGGCAATAGACTTAACATGTAATGGGGAAGTTGAAACGTGCAGAAAGACAAGAAGTGGCCAAGTTCTTATTAAAACCAAAAATAATATTCAAGCCAGTCAACTCACAACACTGGTGGCATTAGACAGTCTCACGACCATCGAAATTACCGAGCACAAAACCCTCAATCACTCAAAAGGAGTAATTTACAGCAATGACCTAAGAGGAATCCCGGAAGAAACTATACTAGCAGAGCTAGAACACCATAACGTTATCGAAGTCAAAAAAATATTAAAGGTAGAAGACAGCACGACACGCGAAACAGGTTTGATCATATTGACGTTTAACAGCAACGTCCTACCGGCAGAAATCCATGTAGGATACGAACCAGTTCGGATAAGACCGTATATACCCCAACCACTTCGGTGCAACAATTGCTTCAGGTATGGTCACCTGTCGAAATACTGCAACAACAAAAAACTTTGCCGGAATTGTTCTAAAAGCTACCACTTAAATGAAGACGGGAACGAAATTTGTATTGACCCTGTAAAATGCGCGAACTGTAGCACGCAAAACATCAGTCCTAACGACCACTGCGCCACCGATAAAAATTGTCCGATATTCATTAGGCAAAAAGAGATCCAGGCAATAAAAACTATTCAAAAGGTGGATCACAAAACGGCCGTAGCTATCCACAAAGAAAAACACGCTTGCCAAAAACAACCACGCTCAACAACAGAACACTACAACTACGAAAACGATCAACCAACAAGCAAAGGAGAAGAAAAATTACCTCCTTCAGACAACACAGGCACCGATAAGACACAAGAAACAACGCACCTAAGACCACAACCCATCACAGAAAGACGACATCCAGTAAGCTACTCGGACCTACCCAGCGAAACAGATTCCGAGCTCGACCGTGAGCTGAAGCCATCCACAGCCCCAAAAACTGCTACGGTGATAAAAATACTCCCAAACAAAACATCCAAACGTACACGAACGCAGTTAAAAAGGATCAACACAAAAAACAACAACAATCAACCAAAACGCGCAAATATGAACAAATAAATTAACTAAATCTAAGAAACAAAGGCTATCTGAGTAAGAACACTATTATATTATTATTCAAACTATCGTAGAAATGGCACTCAAAGTTTTACAGTGGAACATAAACGGTTACTTTAATCACTACAATGAGCTTCTTATCCTAATTAAAAGACATAACCCACAAATAATATCCCTTCAAGAAACCCACCTTAGTACCACAAGCAACATCCCGATCCCAGTAAATTTCTCCTTCTTACATAAAAAACGAAGCTCATCTTCATACGGTGGAGTTGCACTACTCATCCACAAAAAAATCCAACATGAAGAAGTCGATATTAATACACATTTAGAAACAGTATCTGCTACAATACATTCTAAAATCAAATTTTCTATAATTTCGACTTATATCTCACAGGATACTAGACTTTCCTCTACCGACCTAATCAATGCTTTTAGTTCGGATCAGACTCCTAACCTTATCACGGGCGATTTCAACAGCTGGCACCAAAAGTGGGGCTCCCCCCGCAACAACACCAGGGGGAGAGTAGTCGCGAGTTACCTAGACAACTCGCAGTATTCCATCCTCAACGATGGCTCTGCCACCCACTTCAATACCCACAATACCTTCTCCCATTTAGACCTCACTTTTTGTTCACCCCAACTAGCTATCGACGCAGTCTGGAAGATTGAAAACAATTTACTAGGCAGCGACCACTATCCTATTATAACAACACTATTTCATTCTAGTTCCAACGCTAATGCCACGACGAAACCAAAATTCCTTACCGCACGAGCGGATTGGGAAAAATATTACAAACTTTCAAAAAAGCTTACTACGACGATACCAACAAGTGACAACATTAACAAAGAGGCCGCAAATCTGCAAAAAATTATATTAGGAAGCGCACACCTATCCATTCCCCAAACATCTAACTATATTCCACAAAAATCTGTACCATGGTGGAATAAAAAACTAGAACACCTCAAACGGCAAAAAAATTATTTATGGCACAAGCTCAAGCGATCTATCACAAACGAAAACATTATTAACTATAAAAAAGCCGCTTCCAAACTTAAAAGAGAAATCAAAATAGCGAAAAAAGAGTCGATAACTGCTTTCACTTCAGACATCAAGCCCACTACACCTTCGGGAAAAGTGTGGTCAAATATAAGACGCTTTTGCGGTCTTAAACCCCGGACTGGCATACATTGCATAACACACAACAATACAACTACCTCAGACAACTTTGACATTGCTAGCGTTTTTTGTAAAATCTGGTCAGAACAATCGGACGACACGAACTTCCCCCAAACATTCAGATCAAAAAAGGCAACTCTCATGACAAACACACCCAACCACACCACCAACGACCAAACAAAAAAAATTGAAAAACCTATATCCTACATCGAACTAACCATTGCACTCAATAAACTAAAGGGATCCACGCCAGGCTTCGACAGAATCACTTACGAAATGGTAAGGCGTCTAGCACCGACCGTAAAATCGAGACTAACCTCCCTCTTTAATAAAATCTTCAATGGCCATATACCACAAACGTACAAAACAAGCACAATAATTCCAATTCTAAAGCCAAACAGCGACAAAACTTCTGTCCACTCTTATCGCCCAATTTCATTAAACCCAGTACTTGGAAAGATTCTAGACAAAATTATTGCCAATCGGCTATGGTGGCTTGTTACAAACAACAAGCTACTCAATAGCCATCAGATGGGCTTCAGAAGAGGGAGATCGGTTACTGACAGTCTAATTTATTTAGACCACATGATAACCGACTCCCTATCCTCCAAAAGACATATTTCGATAATATCCCTTGACTTCGCAAAGGCATTTGACAGAGTGGGTTCCCACTCCGTTGTAGAACAGCTTCAAGACTGGAAAGTTGGCAAAAATATAATAAACTATGTAGTAAATTTTTTGAAAAACCGGAAAATCAAAGTGAGAGTAGGGAACAGTTATTCAGACACAGCAAACTTGCATAATGGAATACCACAGGGATCACCACTCTCGGTCATTCTGTTCTTAATTTCCTACAATAAACTCGCAAATATTTTATCGATACACAGAGAGTTAACTTTCTGCGCATACGCAGATGACTTCCACCTCATAGTCCAATTAGATCGCACAAAAAACCAAACGATCAATATCAACTCATTAATACATGAAATTTCACAGTGGTGCAACTATTCTGGTGCAGAATTATCGTTGAATAAATGCCAACATCTACACATCTGCAGGAAGCGAAATTGCAAATGTACTATATTAACATGTAACATACCTCTCACTGACGTAGACAAACTCAAAATTCTGGGCGTTACCTTTAACTCCAAATACAGATGGAACTCACATATAGAAGACCTAACCCGCTCACTAGAAAGTAGAATGAAGATCATAAAATGTTTATCAAGCTGCAAGTTCAATTGTAACATTAGCTCCCTTACTTCTGTAGTAAAGGCAATTATTGTATCAAAACTGAATTACGGTATCTTCTTATACGGATACACTTCAAAAGAAAATTTAAAAAAACTTCAATCAGTACTTAACTCTGCAGGCCGTTTGGTTCTAGGGGCCTTCCGAACCACCCGGACCACCAATATCAGGTACGAAGCTAACTTGCCCTCTATAACAAACAATAGAGACCACATCACTACCAACCTAGTCAAAAACCTCATCACCAGCCAAGACACACCAATTCAAAATATCATACATAAACTTACTGCCGATGCAAAAACCCCGAATCCTGAGTCAGTTATTTCCAAAACCATTAACCATTGCGTTCCCCTTCATATCCCATACCTTCCCGAACCCTCTTCCACAGAAACTTTCCCACCATGGGAGTTTCCTACATCCACTATAGTCACATCCATGAGAAAACACAACAAAGCATCTACCCCAACTTCAAGATACCGACAACTATTCTCAGAAATAACAAACAAATACCAAGACTATAAATTTATCTTCACAGACGGATCCAAATCCAACACCTCCACCACATACAGCATCACAACAGAAATCGAAATCTTCCACGTTTCACTCCTACCAGAATACTCCTCTGCATTTACTGCCGAGATTATAGCTATTTTTAAGGCAATCCACCGCTTCAAAGACACACACGGGAAATTTGCTATATGTTCTGACTCTTTATCCTCCCTGGACTCTATAATTAACCTACAAAACAATGACTACTACCCACACAATATAAGGATACTATTAACCAAATACTACCCCAAATTCATGTTGATCTGGATCCCCGGTCACGCCAACATTCGTGGCAACGAACTAGCCGATCAAGCGGCAAAATCTGGCCATTCTGCCCCACTGACAGCAACACCAAATCTGAACTTAAAAGACATCAAGAGACACATCTCAACGCACTACAGACTATTACACAAAACCACATTTTCACAAACTTCATCCTGGTACCAATACATCAACAGCGATGAAACTAACGTAAACATATTCCTCCGAGCCCTAGACGATATACCCAGAATAGACCTTATAAAATTCGAACGTCTCCGCCTAGGTTATACACGCGTTACTCACAATTACCACCTTCTAAACCAACCACAAACTTACTGCCATTTTTGCAACCACCAAGTTCCTATCACGATCCCCCATCTCCTAACCGAATGCACATCCTTCCAAACGCAACGTACCCGATCCTTTCCCGACAGCAACCCCTTAGTTACGCTATCAACCCCCAATGCAGAAAATATCTCCAAAATTATATGTTTCCTAAAATCCACTCGCCTATACTACATTATTTGAATAATAATATAATAGTTATATTAGAATTTATGTAAATTCACACCTACAAACACACGCCTATAGATGTATATATTAACTAATTAGTTCTAAAAACTCGGCGAGCTGAAGGCCTTAGTAGCCATTGCTCCAACCAAATATGCTAGCTTATAATTTTAATTGTAAGGTAGCAATCAAAAATAAATAAATAATAATTTTATATAAATTGAAATAAATACGAAAACGCACATATCACTCACCTTTTTTCACATTCCGTACATTTGACATTCTTCTCCTCTTCTGGTGCATGGATAAGAATATGTCGGGCAAGTACTTTTTGGCGATAAAAACTTTTAGAACATATATCGCAATTATACATCGTACGTTCTTTAGAATCATGGAAATTGTGTAAATGCGATTCTAAACCACTCCGATGGGATAATACTTTTGGGCAATGCTGACATTTAAAATACTCTGGATTATTATGAGTGTGTATATGATCGACGAGTAACGCCCGTTTAAACAGTTTCTTACCACAGCATTTTACATATCCATTTGTCTGGTGCTTGGTTCTAAAGTGTATTTTTAATTCTCTAAAATTTACTAGAGGTTCTTCACAAAGAATACAATCTAGTTTTAAATGTTGTGCAATAAATTCATTAGAATCGAATGTGTTGTGGCTTGACTTAGTTTTAAGCTTTGCGTCACTTTTAACCTCAGTCGCTTTTCTGGTTTGTCTCTTTCTTTCTGCTGTTAACTTTTTCGTCTTTGAACACGGCATCTGTATATGCTCAGCCTTGGTACAGGATTCATAGATTTCGCATTTTTCGTCATCAGACAATTGTATTAATTTATTAGGATCTATAGTTGATTCCTCCAATGTATCTTCGGATTTTATAGACGTTGGCGAAGCGAATTCATCCATTGCACCCGACTCTTTTTTTATCTCTGCAACAGTTATCTCTAGCTCTTGCAAGGATTTGAGCTTTATAGATGCATTCAAATGCGTATTTTTAATTTGAATATAAAACTCATGGAACGACTGCACCAAATCCCAACATTGAACGCACAACATTTTGCTTGAGATGTGCGTTAACATGATGAGCTGCAAAAAAGGTAATTGTCAAACTTAGCTTTTACGACAAAAAAAGCCTTACCTCGTCCTTAAAATGTTGCTCAATAGTTTGAAGTGCGCTCTCTGATTGCTGATCATTTGGATCAAAACAAATGTGGCTATCAGTTGAGCTGCATTTTTCCAAGCACAGAATACAACATTGCTCATAAAACATTTTATAAAATGTTTATAGATAAGAAATTGTTCAAAATTTTCGAAGCCTTTACCTGTTCACTGACTACAAAATAGGGATGTTGCGAATGTTAAATTGACCCACAGTCTGAAATAGGGCGGTACTTAAAAATCTGGTAAAATACATACATTACTTTCAAAGTTCGGTTTTGACGAAAAAATTTTTTTTTATTTTTTTTGTTAGAATTAAACAAAAACAAAAATGTTGAACAAAGTAATCAAGCCGGGAGAAATGTTAAGAAGACTTTTGAAATAAAAAACACTATTCATGTCGATACTGACGCGCTGGACATCGAAAACGGTTCACACAGTTAGTCGCCATTCAAGTAAGTCAGTAATATAAGATAGTCCACACACCCGGAACACGAAACATGCAAAAACTGATATTTTAAATTATGCGAATATTTTGCTTAATTAAGCAAAAGCGAATGCAAATATTCGTAAGATCCCTACTACAAATGTAAACAAATTCTGCGGAGTTGACGTTTTTATCCCATCAGACCAAAATTGGTGGTTTATTTTTCTCTTAATAGGCTGAAGCCCTGAGTAGAAAAAATATTTGAAAATACATATGGGTTGCAAGCTGATATGCACACCGAATACAAAAAATTACTACCGACATACACTAGCTGTGTTCGGTGGCAAAACTTGCAAAAAGTGTAAGTAAAGAGAGAATGACGTAAAACTCTCTCGAAACGCAAAAAGTAAAAGTTTGTGACCGAACAGGAGTCAGTAGAAACTTGCACCAAAAACAGCTGTTGCCATTTTGATTTTTGTTGTTGCTTTCCCTTGTCACGATCAGCTGTTTTCACTTGCAACTTTTACGGAGCCAAAAATCCTCAGTAAACACTTGCAGCTCTCTCTGTCAATGAAATGTCAAAATGCGCTCTCTCGCTGCAAGTCTTTTGCGCCACCGAACACTTTCACAGTAAAAATTTTATAAAATTTTGTAAAACTTTTTGCCACCGAACAGAGCTACTAACAACTGTTGCACTTATTAAAGAAACGCGTATGTTGTACGGTTAGCTATTAAATTAACTGTCGATTAACGTGAACTGATTTTTATTAAAGCGGACCTAAGATGTGTACATACGATTTATTGTAATTTTTGAAGCAGTTTTAGCATACACCAGTTTCCTATCTTAAAATGCAAGGTTGGCCGTGGCTTCATTGCTTAAAAAATGAAGGCAAATTTAAGTAATATTAATATTTACATTTAATATTTAATATTATTTAGCTTCAGCACTTTCATCTGCTTCAACAGATTCTATTATGGATACTAAATCATTTTGTATTTGCTGAGTTAGTCCAGTGGAAGTAGATTTCTTGGCAAACTTTTCTGCCCATTCTTTTGGATGCTTTCGTTTACGATGAGCGTACATATTTGCGTTGGAATTGAATGTTTGTGGGCAAAATGTGCAGGTGTACAAGACTTCACCAGTATGTGTTGTCATATGTTCCTAAAAAAAATGGATTATTTGATCTTATAAATTTTTAAAGTTTATAGTGTATAAAATATTTACACGTAAGTCGTTCGGTCTTTTAAAAGCTTTGTCACAGAGTTGGCATGCATGTTTCTTCTTTGTAGTGTGTACGAATTTAACATGGGAAAGGTGGGCCCGAAGTGTCGGTGACACTTTGGAACAAATTGGACAAACTTGTGGTGTCTGATACTCTTCAGTGTGCATAACTTTCATATGCCGGGCAAGGCCGTATTTGGTTGTCAATTCGGCATCGCAAAGCTCGCATTTTATTAATGACCGCGGTAATCCCGAATGCTCTTGCAGGTGGCGGCGGAATGAGTCACCTCCGTGAAAAGACTTTCCACAAATATCACATATTTTCGCATACAAATGTAAGTGGACCAGCTTTAAGTGTTGAGTCATGCCGTATTTATTGCAAAATCTAAAATAGAAAAATATTTGAAAAACTACATAGTTTTCTTGTATATGGCTAAGTGGATGAGCAGTATATGTACGTATATGCAGTAACATGTTTCAGAAACTCAGTATCTTAGAAAAATCCCTAATACGCTTAAATTAAAAACAAATGCAATACTCTCAAACTTGCTCAAACTAAACCGTCTCAACTGCCCCTTTGGTAACCGATAAAGGACATTCGAAATGTTTAGGTCTAGGACTGGTGGTTTCTGAAACTGGTTCTCAATATTTAATGCAGCTTATGTTATGTGGTGATCTTCCACTGAACATCTTTGCACATATATTTAGTATATATGTAGCTTTTATAAATTGTTTATGAAGTGCTTACGTTTTTTCACATTGTGTACACTTGACTTTCTTTTCTTCCTCTGG
The DNA here is from genome assembly GCA_951509765.1 of Sphenella marginata. NCBI lineage: Eukaryota > Metazoa > Arthropoda > Insecta > Diptera > Tephritidae > Sphenella > Sphenella marginata. The sequence continues at coordinate 1,246,101 of OX608083.1, forward strand.
TGCATGTGTAAGACAATGTCTGGCGAGCACTTCGCGCCGAAAGAATCCCTTGTTACAAATCTCACAATTATAAACCCGATCTCTGGACCCATGGAATACTTGAACATGCGTCTCAAGACCACGACGGTCAGACATAAGTTTTTCACAATGCTGGCATTTGAAATATTCTGGATCATTGTGGAAATGTATGTGGTCAACGAGAACACCACGCTTAAGTAACTTTTTTCCGCAGCATTTAACATATCCATTCGTTTTGTGTTGTTGCCGAAAATGGCTTTTTAATGTTCTAAAATCTGGTAGCGAAACGTGACAAATGTAGCACGCCAAAGTAAAATTTTTGGCAATAAATTCATCATAGTCAGAAGTTTTATGTCGTGGTTTTTTCTCTTCATTTTGTTGTTCACTCTTCCTTTCACCACGTTTTATTTTCAATTTTCTTTTCGTATATGTTCTCTTCTTTCTCGGTAAATTCTGTTCCTTTATATTTTCGGGCTTAACAGGATTAGTGATATCATACTCTTCACTACTTGAATTACTCTTATCATTATCTGGCAGCTGTGGAGAACATCTTCTATCCATTGTTTCTTCATACATATGTTCGGTTTTAATGTCCAAGAACTCTTTACTTTTGTCTTCTGGATTATCCTCATCAGCTTCATCATTTTTATTCATTCGAACAGCACAGATTTTTAAAGCAACAAGGGGCTCATCTTCCGAATCATTGACAATTGGCTTTTGTTTTCGTGGACGGCCACGACGTCGCTTTTGTGGAGATGATGCCAACTCATCTACCGCGTCCGGCTCCACTTTTATTTCTGTCACAGCTATCTCCAGCTCTTGCAATGACTTAAGTGTGTTGCATGCTGCTAGATGGGCTTCCCGTACACGTTCATAGAATTCATAAAATGACTGCAATAACTCCCAGCAAGGTTTACACACAATTTTAGTTGAAAAATACGATATCATGATGAGCTATATAAATTGGAAAGCGTTTAATATACTTTAGGGTCTCAACATTAGAGTATCTTACATCTTGCTTAAAAAATCGCTCAATTGATTCCTTAGCAATTAATGAATGTGGTTCATCAGATTCCATGTTTATTACGAATTCTGTGGAATTGGTTTTCTCCAAGCAGAAAATGCAGGATTGTTTGTCCAACATCTTCAGTTTTACGTTTGTCCTGTTAATTTATTATTTTTAACCAGCGTATTATAGCTTCAGCAATTTTTGTATATTGTGCACTGTAATATAGAGATGGGTACGAATTGATGTTATTATCGGCCGATAGTTATACTGTTACAAACCAGTCTCTCTATCAATTCTTGAGTAATTCACCATGCTGTGCCACGATTTGACTCCATATTGCCAGCTATACACCTATTGTTCACGGTCGCGCTCACGAAGAGATGTACATACAGCTGGCTTAAGAATTACGGTTATATGAACTGCATTACCAACGGATACGATTTTGGGTTAGATAATCTTTCACGTCAAGATACGCTTAGAATAAAATCGAATTCATATAGTGGTGAATTACCTACCCGCGAATGGATGTTTTACTGTTTTTATAGGCTCTAAATTCTACGCCCCCAAATGATATTTGTAAAAAATCTTTAACGTTTTCTTATACCGAAATACATATTACAACTGAGGTCGAACCTGTATTCCTATCGAGGATTGTCGATGCAAATCAGGTCTTCCAGGAACAATGCCGAAATCAAAGTCTGGTGCTAGCATCCTCAGGAAGTAGCCCGGCTGCTCTTGCGTACGACATGTTATGACCAACAAGCTAGTTTATAGTGAGAAAGATGTTCAGCTGGCAGATTATGGTATATTCACACGCATCAATTGCGAGCTCGAAATCAGAGAAAAAGCATATTTCTTGAAATCACTACCATTGAAAGCGTGTATATTTGGGAACAAGTTATCGATACTGATTACTTTATGGTATAAGTAACGCGAAACTATCGAGTCGGTACCATGATCCAACTATAGATCATACCATGATCCAACTATAGAGCATCATGGTCGGTACTTTTTATAGCGCCGCCGAAATTGTATAAGCAAACAGCTGGTTAGATGGCTGCCAGGTGGTTCCACAGAAAAATTGATCAATTTACAAATTAAAGATTATCTATAAGGTTAAGGGCCGCTTGCTTGAAAGCCGGTTAGCTGTATTCGGCGGTTAATTTGTCAGCTTACCGATCCATTTACTTCAATTAAAGATTGGAAACTGCGTAAATATAAATGTGACCGTGAACTGGATTTTTCAGACTTTATAACAAGTGACCCACGGAAGACTATGCGCTATATCATGACAAACGTAAAGATATTCATCTCCATGTAGTCGACGCCCTAAACTATCACTGTGCCCTAATCATATCCTTGTACATACGCTTTGCATTTTATACAAAAGCTTCCTACGAGTACCTCTTTCTATTAATACTTTCATATATTTATTTCGAAAGTTTAGAAGTTAAATAATATTAGGTATCCCCTTGAACATTTCTTGGGAAAATTAAAGCAAATGAAAATGTGTATAATACTGTGAAATGCATATACCTAGATGGGATCATATGCATTCAAGGCACTTGGCACAACTTCCTTTGAAACCCCATCTTCCACTCGGTTCCTCGATTGTCCCAAAATATTTTTTAGATGTCTAGGCTTTTTCTTATCTGCTTCATGTTCGGCACGATGACGGCGCTGTCTATGCTTGTACATATTAGCAGCTGAGAAAAATGTCATTGAACAGTTTGGACAATTGTATAAAACTTTTCCAGTGTGCACAGATGTATGTTCCTGTAAACGAAATCACCATTTTGTATAATTTTTTAACATATGTATATTTGTTCTATATATAAATGCTTGATGTTTTACCCTTAGGTCCTGTGGTCTTTTGAATGCCTTCTCACACATTGTACACTTAAACTTGCGCTCGCCTTCATGAACATAGTGAATGTGACGTTTCAGGGCTCTTGCAGTTGTTGAAACTCTATTACATATCTGACAACGATGCTCAACATCTGTATCCTCGTGTATTCTTTTAATATGCTGCTTAAGGCCTGACATATGTCGCAGCCAGGCCCCACATATCTGGCATTGTTGGGGCTCTGGAGTCGGACGTGGGTCCTCGGAATGTTCTAAGAAATGATGTTTTTTTATGTAATTAAGATGCATTCGTTTACCACATTTGTCGCATATTACAAATTTATTTGGATCATGACTTTTCCTCTTGTGGTTACTAAGTGTATATTTTGTAGGAAAACTGCAAAAAGAAAATATCTTTAAAATTGGAGTATTGCATTCATACATATGTATAGTTCATACACTTTATTGCAGTCGGTGCATGTAAACTTATATTCCGACTTTGGCACATGCTTCGCTAAAATGTGATGTTCCAGTGTTATCTTGGTTGTATAAACGTTTTCGCATTTATCACATTGAAACGCTTTTCGGTCCTTCGATTTTGACGGGTTGGCATGTGCGTCTTCGTGTTGAGCCAAATAACGACTACTACTGCAGTTTTCTCCGCATATTTTGCATTTGAAATGCTCAGGATTCCAATGTAACAATATATGTTCAGATAAAGTTTTCCTTTGAAAAAATTTACGTCCACAACACATCATATAACCGGGATCTATGTTATGTGAACAACGTAAATGTTCACGTAGTTCCGTGAAATTGTGTACAAATAATTCACATTGCGAACATGAAATGCGTACAAAAAATTTCTTAATCATCTCTTCGTACTCTTCTTGTTTCGCTTTCCTAGCTTCGATTTCTTCACGTGTCATAGGATTGCGCGGTTTTTTTGCTTCTGCACCGCGCTTACGATATTTTTTAGGTTTAACAACTTTCTTTTTCGTAATTACAGCATATTTCGGTTCAGGCTCATAGGAATCATAATCTGTGTCTGTTGAACTTGAGCTATCGCTATCTTCAGTTGCATTCAAAGCATTGGTGTCATTGTCAAAGCCAGGATTGTCATTATCATCATAGTTATAATCAAGTAAAGGATTTTCTACTTTTATTTCCGGTTTTGAATTGTCTGTGTTTTGTAAATCCGGTACATCACTTTGTTCTTTGACATCTGTGGAAGTTTTGTAAAGAGGCTCATCACCTTTCCTAACTTTTTTAGGCCGACCTCGTTTCTTTTTACTTTCATTTGTTTTCTCATCAGGAGGATTGACATTTCGCGTACTTGCAGCTAATATTTCTGGGGGATTTTCTATGTTTTCAAAATCTGGTTTAGCAGTGCCGAATAAAACAGATAAAGGTAGCTCGTTTTCAGAGTCATTATCATTTGATGTAGGCAATGTCATATTCTGATTTCGTCTACGTCTTGCTCGTGTTGCGGTGCATTTTTCATCATTTTTGTGTGGACGCCCACGTTTATGAAACACTTTTGCCGCTTCAAATTCCTCGATTATCTCGACTTGTGGTAAAGCATCAATATCACGAACTTCTAATTTTATTTCTGAAAGAAAAGGGAATAAATGATTACTTTTATTCAGTTTTGCTCTCTGTTACTGCTCAAACCCAGTTTTATTAGTTCTAATATAGATAACACTGGATGATTCCAGCTCAAAATGAATTGGTGTACTTTGAATTAGCAAAACTAATTGGTTTTCTAATAAACGAAGCCAAATCTTTATATGCATAAGGGTGCGAAATATGTAGTTAGGGTACAACTATGACCACTACGAGAAAAATATGGATAAAAAGAATTGAGAGGCATCATATGCGTTGATCAACCTAAGCTAACCTACAACCAGTATACCTCCCTCCGCACAGAGTATACGCCTCTATCCCATAGGGGTTAAGTTAAAGTAAAAGTGACTAGCCTCTTAAGCGTGCTGCAATGTCAACTATTTTTCAGGATTTTAGTTTAAGCAGCCATATATCGAGGTACAAAAGTCTGAAAGGCCACAGGCTAGTTATGGATTTATACTTTAAATCCTGAAAAATCAAATTAAGTTAGATTTTACTCCCCCTTTGAATTGCTTTTAAAAGAAAAAATTGAAAATAACAAGTGATCATCATCCCGAAAATCGTTCTGGACTAGGCTGTGTAACCACAGATTTGTTGTAATTCTCAACTTACCGCCATCAAATGTCGCTTTGTTTAATACTTTATTGCAAGACGTTTTTTCAATGTCCTGAAACTCTTCCAACTTCAATTCGCTTTCATGTGGCAATGGATCCTTTTCTTGATTTTGTTCATTGTATGTAAATGGATACTTCCAGTCTGTTAAATGTAACTCGGCTACTCGACTATAAAATGTGTGGAAATCTCGTAATGTCACCCAACAATTCCAGCAAATGCATTGACTAAGGGATATTTCTCTTTCCGGCTAGGAAGTTTTTGAATACATGCATACAAGGTTATACCACTGTTAGATGAAATATATATATCTGTTTCAAGGTTACTCACTCTAAACCAAAGATGCTGAGAAATTATCTTGCAGATATTCAATTGATCACCTTCGTCGGAAAAAATATCAATGAAATGTTCTATTGAGTTCGCGTTTCCCTCGAAACATAGAACACAAGCCATTGTCTTATTCGGTTCAACTTCCTGTCTGGAGTCCAAATTGAGGATATAAATTGATCCTTTTGCTCTGATTGTATAGTAAATAATTTGTTTATACAGTGTCCGATTAGAACTGCAAGTGACGGATCCTCGAATCGATTGTTTGTTTCGATATTTCAATCGTTGACTGGTTTGATAAATTATTTTAACCCTAACATAGGCAATTTTTTTCATAACGCACCCAGCCAGTAAAATCATCACAAACAAGCTTGCCCCCTGGTGTTTTTTGAAGAAAACTCTGGGTAAATATGGATTATAAAATCTGTTGCAATTTGTTTTTGAATACTCTCAATAACCCAAGAAAATATATGGTAATACTTCACGGTTTACGTCAAGTGTTAATACACGTCCAAAAATATAGGTAGAGGTATCAATAGACGCGTCTTCACCTCCGTAACAATAATCTGGAGGGGGAAATCTGATATTTTTAGAATTTCGCGAGATATTTGCAGTTAAAGTTCACAATTTTTCTGTCATTTTCATGTGGTTGTTGTAATCACATTACCCTGTGAGAAAAAAATTACCCATAGAGTCGGAACGGTGGCATGTTGCCACCGTTCAGGGCAACCACCTGGAGTTGGAATGGCGTAGCCCAGGGTTATTTTTTGAAGCGCAGCCGAAGGCCGCCTACGCGGGAAGGTGTTCTGCACATAAAAAACGTGGATCGGGCCCCGAATTTGGGATCTAACCCGGGTCACTTATTCGTGATCCTGGGACCGAGACGCGTCTTTTGAGACCCCTCCCGACATTCTTGTGTAAATATTAGCGCTCGGTAGTCCACGTCAACGATTACCCAGAAGTTTCCTGTAAAAGTTACGTTTTACTATCAACCATGGTACAATTGTACAAAAGTAAGGCCCGTTTACTCATTATCTGGTTATGATAAACTGAAAGTTTTAGGGTAGGAATCCACAAAAGTTGCTTTGTGAACGCATTAATGATATGTTTGCAAAATCATTTATCACAAAATCAGATGTTTACTTTAGCTCTTATTAATTGATTATTTAATTATGAATTGAGTAAACAGCTCTAAATTTCAGGGTAATACTTTCCATCCAACGTCAAGTGTTAATACGAAAAGCTGTTCTGCCAATAAAATTCGTGGATCGGGCCCCGAATTGGGGATCTGACCCGGGTCAATTTTCACTAATGACTTTTCACAGAAACAAAATATTGCTTTTCCCCCTTCGGATTATTGTTGCGGAGGTCAAGACGCGTCTTTTGATACCTCTCTCGAGATTTTTGGACGTATATTAACACTTGACGTTGGATGGAAAGTATTACCCAAAATAGCCAAGATTTTCAACGGTATAAGTACGGCTTTCATAAAAGCCCAACGTATTTTGTAAAAGGTTTCGGACAACAATGAGTTTGACAATTTGAAGAAATTAAAAATATCTAATCAGCTGTTGAGAGTACATTACCTGTGTAGGTATGCCATGCACCCAGCTGATTTTATTACCTTTCATATGCACCGTGTTATATTTTTAATAAAAGAAAATCTATAAATGATTTACGATGGAGTACAGGAGAACGGATAATTTGACCGATGATCAAAAACAGGAGCAAATGCGGCTTGCGACTATTATCAAAAATTGTCATGAAAATCTAAGATCTCAAGCTAGATTAAGAGGAACTCAAGAAGCTTGGGATGAACATTTGCAGAACCAGCCTCTATTGCAAAAATACTCCCAAGCTATGCATAACTTAGCATCTATTTGGGAAAAAAATACAACAAATCCAAATTTATTTGCACGCAGTCGAGTGAAATGGATAATTGAATATTGTAAATCATACTTCTTCAACAAAAAATATTTTTTAGATAAACGTGAACGCGAACAAAGATTGGAAGCATCATATGCGGATATACCACAAACCAGTAAATGTAGCCAACAGATACCTGTATTTCCCAATTGTATTCATGTGTTAGATGTAGGCAGTTGCTTCAATCCATTTGGAGATGAGACGAACTTTAAAGTTACAGCAATTGATTTATGTCCAGCTACGAGTGATGTATTGAGAGGTGACTTTCTACAAATACCTATAGATAAATGTATGAAAGAAATATGTAAAGAATCTGGAGAAATCAAATGTTTGCCTTCTGAACATTTTGATTGTGTTATATTTAGCCTATTGTTGGAGTATATCCCCTCACCACAAGAGCGAGTAGTTTGCTGTCGTAAAGCGTATGAGGTGCTACGCTCGGAAGGTATACTTATAATTATAACACCAGACTCTCAACATGTTGGTAAGAATGCAAAACTAATGAAGAACTGGCGTTATACCTTGGGTACTTTGGGATTCTTTCGAATTTGTTTTGAAAAGCTACCTCATATAGCTTGTATGGCTTTTAGAAAATCACTTAATCCTGCAGTGGCGCAAAAATGGGCTGAAATACATCACGAAGATTATATGACAAAAACAATAAATATACCGCAAGATAATTTTATTTGAATTATTTACTGTCTGCGATATAGTGCCAAAATAGCATCTACAAACAAACGTTCCAAGAAAACTATAGTATTCATGTCACACAATGTCAGAGTACTGTGTCAATAGAATATGGCGGATTAATGTAATATGGATTTCCATATCATGAATACAACGTAATCAATTTTTGAACGAAGTATAGAATAGTGGTATGTACTGGGTGTCGTCGACTCAGCAGGTTTAAATGCTGGTTAACAAACAAATTAAAAAAATCCATTTTAATCATGTCTTTATTTATAAGTAAATACATATGTATGTATGTGCGCACACAAACAATTATTTATTTATTTATAATTAATAACTAATTAATTCTCAGTAGCAACTTATATCTATTTATCTTAAGGACTATTTTTGTAATCAAATCAAAGTTCTAAAAGTTGTGGTTATTTTCTATTGAATAGTCATCTCTAATTGATTTTGCTCATGCTCCGTGTTGGTATTAGCTATTGCGGTGCTTATCGCACTTGCACTAGTACTAATTTTTTGCGCTTTTTGTGCAAAGAAAGCTGATGCTGCACCGACTGCCTGTTTTGCTCTTGAAGCAGCTGTTGCACCCATCGCTTGAGCCATAATATTTGCAATATGCCTTGGCTTTTTTCTATCTGCTTCCCATTCAGCACGATGTAATCGCTGTCTATGCTTATACATATTAGCATTCGAGAAGAAAGTCATCGGACAATTGGGACAGGTATACAGAACTTCGCCAGTATGTGTTGAGGTATGCTCCTGAAAAAAAATAAATAAATTGGGATTATCTCTAGATATGGGAAATACATATATGTATTGTACTATGACATGATCTTACTCTAAGGTCTTGTGGGCGTTTAAAGGCCTTTTCACACATAGTGCATTTAAATTTACGTTCACATTCGTGATTCAAATAAACATGACGACGGAGCGCTCGGGCAGTTGTCGAAACTTTATTACAAATTTGGCAACGATGCTCACCACCGGGATCTTCATGAATTGATTTCATATGTTGTTTTAGTCCAGATATATGTCGCAACCAAGTGCCACATATTTGACATTGCATTGGCTGCGGAACTGGGCGTGGTTGTTCGGAATGCTCTAATTGATGATGTTTCTTTAAATATAGGGTACGTACTTGTTTGCCACACTTGTCACAGATAATTGTACTTTCCGGGTCATGATTATATTTAATGTGATCCTTGAGCTTACGTTGTGTTGGAAGTCTAAAAAAGAATGTTGCTATTAGTGTTAAGATACATTATAAGATGGTCGGTTGGGATGTTCAAAATAAGATTATATTTTCACTTACTTTTTATTGCATTGCGTGCATGAAAACTGAAATTCTGATTTGGGCACATGCTTGGAAAAAGAGTGATGTTCAAATGCTGCTTTAGTTGTGAAAACTTTGGGACATTTGTCACATTGGAACGTTTTTCGCTCTTTCGGTTCGGGCGGATTAATGTGAGCTGCGACATGTAACTCCAAATTACGACTATCTTGGAAAACGCGATTACATGTGCTACATTTAAAATGCTCAGGATTCCAATGCAAATATATATGCTCAGCTAATCCTTTTCTCTGTGGAAATTTGCGACCACAACACATCATATAACCAGAATCTTCATCATGTGATGCACGAAAATGTCCTCGTATTTCAGCGAAATTTTTAACTAACAACTCACATTTTGGACATGCAAAACGGCCAAAAAATTGCCTGATAACACGATCATATTCCTCTTGTTGTGCACGCTTAGCTTCAATTTCCTCACGTGTCATACGTTTAGGCGGTACAACAGGTTTTGTACGTTTACGATATTTTTTGGGCTTGACAACTGTTTTCTTAGGTATAACAGCGTATTTGGGTTTTGGTTCGAAGTCAGGAAGGCTAGAATCGGAATCTGCTGTATTATCACTGCTTGAGTCATCGCTATCGTCTGTTCCAGAGAAACCTCCAGCGTCGCCAGTACCAGTTTCAACGCCGAACTCCAGATCATCATCAGAATCTTCTACTTTTATTTCCCATTTTGTGTTATTTTCGGTATTTTCATTTGTTTGTTCTTTTTTCTTTGTATTGCTTGCCGTAGATACTGTATCTTCATTTTTTGCTTTTTTTGGCCTACCACGGCGTTTCTTCAATAACTCCGTTTTGGTAGCTTGAGAATCTTTATCTATTTTTGTTTCATCTTTGGGAGACGTAGTTTCATCGATTGAGTATTTTTGCTCTTCGTTTGTATCCGCCGACTTAGTACTTGCTTTAAATAAGACAGATAAAGGTAACTCGGTTTCTGAATCTTCATCAGTTTTTGTAGAAGACAAAGGCGGAGATTCTCGTTTAATGCGTTTGGCAGGTGCTGTTGCTGTTAACGGTTTTGCATTTGCGTCTTTTGGTGGACGCCCACGACGCTTTGCACGTTGAGCTCTTGATCTTACTGGCGGTGACGTCTGCGGTGTGTCTTCAATGATTTCGATTTGTGGCAATAAATCCAAGTCATAAACCTCCACTTTCACCTCTAAAAAAGGAATAATCATTGTTACATTAAAAATAAAACGAAATACAGAAATTTACACGTACCAGTATCGAACAAGTTGCCTTCCACATCGCTGGAATTTATAGTCTTTCCAACATTAGCGGATGTGGCGTCCTCAGATTTAAGCGTTATTTCGGGTGGTAGTGGATCGTTTTCTTGTTCTTCCTGTTCAATATGTGCGAATGGTGTTTTCCAATCCGCCCGATTATGTACTTCAGCTACACGCTGATAAAATATATGAAAATCACGTAAAGCTTCCCAGCATGTCCAACATATTCGTTGTCCGGTAGATATATCTCTTTCCGGCTAAATTTAGTACCAATTGTAATTGTTACAATTTGACAAAAAAAAATAAACTTTATACTATCGTACTTACTTTTAACCAGAGATGTTTTGCAATTATACTACAAATATTCATGCGACATCCTTCCTCTGAAAATATATCAAGGAAACGTTGTGCCGGCATCGCGCCGTCAAAATCCATGCATAACAAACAGGCCATTATATGTACGTACTACAAGTGTTTAAGCGGTTTAGTATTTGAAAAACATGTTTAAGCACTTTTATCACAAAATTGAATTACATTTGCAAAAAGCCCCGAAAATACAAATAAATAAGCAGCAATTGTTGAAAATATACAAATCTGCAACAAAAGCGTATTTTCTGCGAACACACATAGATAAAAGATACGCAAACTTGTCAAAATGACAGGCGTCTTGTTCTAAACTGTCATGGAATGAATAGGGCTGCCAAACATGCCCGAAAAGTATTTGAATGAGATTAACCCTCAAATGCTCGCTCACTTCCTACAGAGAAATGCTCTCTTTACGTGGACCTACGGTGTTCACGCTCCCACTGAATGCTAAAATCCTAGTAATGGGAATCTGCCGCCATATAACAAATATTGGTAATCGTTGACGTGGATACCGAGCGCTAATATTTACACAAGAATGTCGGGAGGGGTCTCAAAAGACGCGTCTCGGTCCCAGGATCACGAATATAACTCCGCTCAACCGATATTTTACTTATTTTGGAAAATATTTGCGAAAAACCGAAAAATGACCCGGGTTTAGGGGCCCGATCCATGTTCTTTATGTGCAGAAAACCTTACCGCGTAGGCGGCCTTCGGCCGCGCTTCAAAAAATAACCCTGGGCTACGCCATTCCAACTCCGGGTGGTTGCCATAGCCGTGGCTACCGCCACGGTGATGTCCTTCCGCGTGCCAATCTTTTCTCACAGGGTAATGTGATTACAACAACCACATGAAAATGACAGAAAATTGTGAACTTTAACTGCAAATATCTCGCAAACTACTGGAAATATTGGTTCAGCGGAGCTATATTCATGCTCCTGGGACCAAAGCGCGTCTTTTGAGACCCCTCCCGACATTCTTGTGTAAATATTAGCGCTCGGTAGTCCACGTCAACGATTACCCAAATATTTTTAAGAAATGGGTGCTTTATATTGCAACTTGGTTATTTGACATCATATTTTAAAAATTTTAGTCATGAGGAGCTTTTTAGTTCGTTTTGAAGGAAAAGTGTGTTCTCGCAGTATTTCCGCGCGTGTCACGTAGTTGGACCAGTTAAGGGCTATTTTTATTTTAAATCGGTGCCGAACAGGGTAAAACTTTCCATCGAACGTCAAGTGTTAATACACGTCCAAAAATCTCGAGAGAGGTATCAAAAGACGAGTATTGACCTCCGTAACAATAATCCGAAGGGGGAAAAGCAATATTTTGTTTCAGTGAAAAGTTATTAGTGAAAAACCAAAAAAATTACCCAGGTCAGATCCCCAATTCGGGGCGTGATCCATGGTATTTATGTGCAGAACACCTTTCCGCATTGGTGGCCTTCGGCCGCGCTTAAAAAAAACCCTGGGCTACGCCATTCCAACTCCGGGTGGTTGCCTGAACCGTGGCAACGTACCACGGTACGTACATTTTTTCACTTTTTTGGCTCAGCCTAATGTGCCATTACAACAACCACATGAAAATAACAGAAAATTGTGATACTTTAACTGCAAATATCTCGCAAACTTCTAAAAATATCGGATTTCCCCCTCCAGATTATTGTTACGGAGGTCAAGACGCGTCTTTTGATACCTCTCTCGAGATTTTTGGACGTGAATTAACACTTGACGTTCGATGGAAAGTTTTACTCTGTTCGGCTCCGATTTAAAATTCAAATAGCCCTTAACTGGTCCAACACCAACTACGTGATCCGCGCGGAAATACTGCGAGAACACACTTCTCCTTCAAATCGAACTAAAAAGCTCCTTACGACTAAAATTTTTAAAATATGATGTCAAATAACCAAGTTGCAATATAAAGCCATTTGGGCTTTTTTTCTAGGGATCAGAAAAATTCCCCGAACCCTCAATATAGGTTCTTATTACCACAATAAATTTTACTCACAATTCTTAGCCAAATATCCCACCGTCGTTTTATTTTGTTCCTGGATATACACCTGATTTGAAACCAAATTTTGTACTGAATAGCCGTAAGTCGTTCGCGGTAGGTCGGCGAAGTGAACGCCTTTCTTCGTTCCATCATTTAATTTAAATCAATCGCCCAATCCGCGTTCTTATAGAGTTGGACGCGTATTTGACCGCAAGGGTGGCTATAAAAATTGTTACAGTTTTGATTATTTCGGACTAGTTTGATCAGAGTCTGACAATATGTACTAGTTGTGGACTAGTAGTTTGGTGTTTTATGATATCCTGCCTATTTTTGGCGACACGATGTCTGCAAACGATGCTACTGTCTTTAAGGTATTGTATGCTTGTATTACATATGGTAACATCAGGGTACGTGATTTTAAAGTTTTTTTTTTCGTTTACCCAAAAATTTACTGTCCATAAATGACAAAAGTTGCGATGTTCGACTGAGTGCGTAGAAGAGAACTGACGGACGTTTGCAAATATTCAGCTGTTTTGGGTAATCTAACGAATGGGAGTAACTGTTCTGCCTAATAACCTCAACCTTGTTTTTAAAAAAATGCTGTAAAATGTTTCAGTCTAATGTATGTATGTAAGTACCAAATTGCATTGGTAATATAAAAATCTTCTAGGAAATGCACTCGAATGCTCTCATAATCGCACATTTATTTTAATTGAGTTATAATTTTTCGTAACCACAAAAGTGTCAAAACTTCGATGCCTACGAGAGCATACAATCTACCATGTGACAAGCGACAGCACTTCAGAAATTGAATTTGTCATAATTAATTGCACCACTTCAAGGAAAGTAATGAAACACTTTTTAAAGGTCACCAAAATATTTAAATCATATACATTTATGTATACATTGTACATATGTATATCCAAACGTGAATAGATATACACTAGTGATGTTCGGTTTCATGTATTTCAAGCCTACAGCACCTGTACTACAACCTAGGCTCGCAGATTCCAAATAAATTTACTTGTCACCACATATACGGTTCTTTTGTTATAGTTGTTATAGTTTTTCAGTTCTTGCGCCAGTAACGGCGAGATCTTTAAAAAAAACGGATTTCTGATTTTGTACATCACTATAAGGACATACCTACATATGTACATATATGTACATAAGTACTTTACAAGTGGGCATACGTGTGTATAAATATATGTATATGTACTGTATCTTGTGCAATTACTTGGACAACGTTTGGGGCAAAAAAATGTTTTGCCTCAGATTAAATTTATTGCTTTGGTAGAAATGTTGCTGTCGAAGGAGCCACTTGACCGAATACCGAGCTTGCTCATGTGACGTTATTAGTGGGAAATTTTCATTCAATGTCGGGAAGGGACCGTTTTCGTTTTGTGAATGCTTTGAATATGACTTTGAGCTATTTTACATTTCTCATACGATACATTCAGATTATTTCCTTTGCCCTTCTGCCCCCAATCAAAATAATAATTTCCTTATTTCTATTTCTGTCACGTATCTCATACTTACCTCTAAACGGGTAACCTGGGTTTTTTTGATTGTAGGACTGTACGAAATTTTTTTTGCTTTTGCTTGGGACAGTACACAAAACTTTGAGCATCTTTGGTTAAATAAACAACTAACCAATTTTCGTTTTTGTAATTTTGTTTTTATTGTAATCATCATTCATAAATACCTAGCACACGTTTACTTTTTGGATCGAAAGGACTACGTAAGTGACAATCGGCCTTATAACGTTTCCCCAAAATATCAATCTCATATTCTCCATTCTTTATGTAATCCTCATTTATTAACTCGCCATCTATTCGGCTTATGTACGCTTGGCCAAGTGATTTTTTCAGAGCGTAGGCATATTCCGCACGTCTTAAAAATCCAACCGCTTCACCATTACGATACACACCCTCTAATCCCCAAATGGGAACTTGGTCTTTCAAAGTCAAGTAGACTAAACGTTTCCTAATGCCTTCAGTGCGCTGTCTATCAATTGCATCCTTTCCTTTATAATCACCATTTTTGCGACACGTAAATGTTAGCCCAGCTTCAAGTGGTGTATCATCAGGCCTTAAATCAAAACTCCAAAGATGATAGCCTTTCTCACTGCTCAACGAGTAGAGTGCACGATAACCAGCATTTCGTAAACCGTCCTCTTTACCTGCCTCCATTAGCGTTTGATAGACAGCTGGACAATCTTCTTTTGGTATGTGTAGCTCGTAGCCGAGTTCACCAACGAAACTTACGCGCAATAAACGTAAACCTACCTTTCGACCGTTAGCTGATGGACATTTGATGCTTGACAGTTGTGTACCGTTTGGGGATATGCTTTCATTCGATAGATCCGTGTCGATGATACGTTGAAGAATATCACGGCTACGGGGGCCTTGTACAGATATAACACCCAAGTCCGCGGTTACGTCACGTAAATTTACATTAAAACCCTTATTTTGTATCTCACTGAGCAATGTTGTGTATGTGTAATAAGCGGATGCACCACCAGCCACAATATAATATCCATGTCCTGCGAATTTCGGATCATAGGCTGCGCCAGTACCCGAACTCAAAGAGGATACGGTAACGTCGGCTTCCACACCACCGCTGTTGTTGAGCACACAAGTATAAACTGTTCTAAAAAAAAGAGTATACGTTTAATAAAACTATAACAATCACCCCAACTCAGGAGCTGGTTCGAAATCATCAATCAGTAAAAAGTCGAAAAGCAAAAGCAAGGTTTCCAGTTAAACACTTTTATTCCCAACTTACTTGTTCGCCTCACGATTTGTGTTGGCACTAAAAATCCAATCAGCTGCCTTTTGTGCGTCTGGGCCTTCCATTATCAATTTGCAAAAGTAGCTCATATTGAAGATTGCTGCAGCATTGCGACAAGCCAACGCCTCTTCGCCAATCTGAAATGAATGCACATATATATTAAATGCAGAGGCGGAGAAGTCTGCAGTAAGTCTATAATCCAAGCATCACCCTAATATATATGTATTTATAAACACATTTAACGCCTTTTATATTCCCAATACTTACCAATTTATGATGCTCCGAAAAGCCGGCATACTTTAAATCGCCCTCAAGCACTTCTTCGTAGACTTTTTTGGTGTGTCTCTCATGATCATAATAGCCATACCAATCGTAGGGTAGTACTTCTGCTTTTTGTTTCAGAAAAAAACCAGGTCTCTCCCAACCTTGCTTTTCCTCCATAAACGCATTCTGAGCCAACATTTCTTCATGCAATGGATCCTTTTGAAAATTACGCCCAGCAAGCGGCTGATCTAATTTGAAAACCATGCTATAATTCTTTGCATAACTTTCGTGCGACTTCTCGCATATCCATTGCCTATCCTTATTTTGTGTGTCTGTAAAACGTCGCAAATCAAAACTGAACATCGGCAAATCGGGTTTACCATTAATCAACCATAATGCAATTTGTTCACCACATCCACCGCCAAACATCATGCCAGCCGAATTGAAACCACAATTATGATAAAGACCTTGAATGTGAGTGTCGGGTCCCATTAGCGGTTTATGATCGGGCGTAAATGATTCCGGTCCACATATTGTGCTCTTAACACCATAATTTCCATATGATGGGCATAATTTGATGGCGCCATTAAGATGCACATCGAATACAGACCAATCCAAATCGTATAAACCAAAGTGAAAATCATTCGCCACCGTTTCCAATAGCATTGGATTCGGCTCATAACCACCCATGCATATGGCATCACCCTGTATCCTAAAATAGGTCGAATAATCATGATCGCGTATATTTGGTAAGCCACGAACACCAGGTATCGATTCCGACACAATATAAGCATGTTTCATGGGCACTAGCGGTAACGATGAACCATGCTTCTTTACTAGATCACGACCCCAAACTCCAGTGGCATTGACCACAAATTTCGTTTTGATATTGCCATATGGTGTGGCCACACCTACAATCTGCTTACCCTTCGATGTATCCTCGACTAAAAGATCCGTAACACTGCAATTTTCAATTACTGTGCCACCATTTTTCGCAGCTCCACGGGTTAAAGATGTGCACAGCATGGCTGGATCAACAACACCGTCACCGGGCGAGTAAAGCGCTCCAATGAAAGCCTTCGGATCGAGGAGTGGAAATAGCTTCTGTGTTTCCTCCGGTCCAAGTACATGATTTTCAATATTCAAAGCATTGCCTATTGTGGCTAAACGTTTATATTCATCCAACCGGTTCTGATAAAAATAATTAAGTAATTAATAAGAAAACAATAAATTAAAGTTGTAAAAGTTATAGAATTTTTGGCGGTGGTTGCGCATCACCCAAACACTGCTGAATTGAGTGCAACCGTTTCACTACTAGAGCTCTAGCTTTAAATTTACATTAAACTGGTTCAAAAATTTATACATATTGATATGGCAAATACATAACGTGAATTTTTCACTTTTATTATATACGTCTATTTTATAATTCTTTAGGCCGATCTAATTTTTACTTTAAAGAACTGTCAAACCATTCGAATCAAAATTTGGTAAACTTTTTTAACGGATATCACTTATCACGGTAAAAATCACCTTCGTATGAGCAATGAAAATGCCACCATTTTGTATCCAGCCTGGATCATGGCCAGTATCCTCTTCCAATTGTTTCAACATATTTCGTGAATTATTCAATAGTTGTATATCGACATCGTTTGGTCGTAGACGCCAAACTAAGCCTGCTGTATGCCAAGTGGTGCCGGCTGTTAGTTTAGCACGTTCCAATAGTACCGCCTTCACCCCTCGCTTTGCCAAGTGATATAATGTGTGGCATCCGGCCGAACCGCCACCAATTATAATCACATCTGCCTTTGAAGGTATTTGCGGTGGAGGTACATTCTCAGCTTTAACACCATTAAAACGCAATGACACGGAAAAGAAGGAAAGACACGGCTTTTCTAGCAAGTTTGTTTTTTTGCTTATTCTCCACATTTTACAAGTTGCGAACCTATTCCAAGCAATTTCGAATTTCAACTAACGTTTAGCTTAAGACGAAATTAAAAGTACGAATGTATGACGGCTTGTGGGTTAATACTGATAAAATGTGAAAGTTGGTTGTTGTTTGTTGTCATAAAGGTCAACAGCAGCTGATAAAGGAGGATGATAGTTTAGCTTTTTATTTTGGTCTAATCTGGTTAATTGAAGAGAGCTATTCTTGTACATTTCTACGCTTGTATATTCGGTACTACCTCAAAAACGGCTCAACCGAAAGGAGGTATCGTACAGTATTCTAGCACTTTGTAATCAGGCGCTGTTACTGCTGATATTTTTACAAGGCTGTACCCCATTTGAACTTGTGTTTTTGTTTCTTATACTGTATTTCGATGGCTGAGTGGAGGATCACCCTTTTTCAAAATATTTTTCAAAAACGCCCTATTTCAAAATTCGATTCAAAAACGTTGAAATTGTATGAAATTCTCGGCTAAAAATGTATGGTTGAAATTTTCGTCTAAGTAGGGCGTTTTCGAAACTCGGAAGTTCTTCAGGCGAATTTTAAAAAAAGGTCTTTTTGGAAAAAAATCTGAAGCAGAGCTTAGTTCAAACAAATTCTGAGATAGGACGTTTTTTTGAAAATTGTATTTTGAAAAAGGGTAATCCTCCACTCAGCGGTCGATTTGCACTGCACCATGAGATACGCTTGCTAGAGGAAATCGTCTGAGCTTTCGTTCGCTATACAGAATGATGCCCTAATTTTGTTTGCGAGCCCGCAAATGACAAGGTCAAAGAAAATTGCATGTTTTTTAAAAATGAATTTCAAATTGCTTTTTTGACTTATACTATGTTGAATTTTAGTAGCTAAATTATTTTGGCCTTCCCAAAACACAAAACTGAGGATAACCAAGTTAAAAAAAACCCGGATCAATCATACGCGTTTAACCAACTTTGGTACATCCACAAATAAATGAATTGAAATCAACACAAACGGACAGCATCTTTAACAAAATCGTAGAGCCTACTTATTACATGTGTGGGTACTTAGTCGCACTCTGATTTGTCTATTTCTTACTTTTATAAACATGTGTACATACATACATATGTAGTATGTGCATAATGCTATGTTGAGACATGAGCGATTTTCGGCATCTGCCATGGATGACTTGTATTTGCCTATTTCTTAGCAATCGATTCTCGCCAATGAGATTGCCTGAAGATCTATGAGTTAAAGAACCGCTACTATGCAAGTAGTAAACTCCACCCACAATGCTCTAAAAATAGTCCTTTTGGTGTTTCATAGAGCGGGAATGAGCGTAAATAAAAACATATTTAAAGATCTTATAGAAACGATTAGTGCATGGTTCGTTACGGTCGATTGCAATACAATAAACGGAGTATTTCAATATTTGGTGATTGGGTGTGAAAAATTCGTTGAAAGTAAATCTGTGATAACAAACAATCATTGAACAAATTAATCGATAGTAATAGTTAATATAAAGTGAAATATTTTAAACTGTGTTTCAATGCCAAGAAGAAGGAGAGCTTCTAGTTCGTTTGATTCATTCGATGATGACTTCGACGAGGTTGCAAGTTCACAAAGTATGTGAATTATGAAGTTTATTGTAGTTAGTAGTTATTTAAATTGCGAAAAAAAATTATTATAAAAATCATGAGTTTTTTAGAATCATTATCAAAAGTCGGAGAGCGAAATTGTCTTCCCATTCTAAGTTAACCAACGAAACGATTTTCGTCGCGGCGTATAGGATTAGTAATGAGTTGTTTAACCCGTTGGGGTATACTGTTTAGCTTACACTTAATGATGGTCGCAAACGGGCGAAGGTCCATAGATCTCGCCATGAACGTTCTTTTGGCATACACCAAATGTTTTCACCGTGAATGTCTCTTCAATTAAGAAGTGGCTCGTTAAATCACTTATAAATCATGATTTTTGTGATTTCAGGACAGTCCACGAGTCCAAGAGTCCAAGGAATGTCAGTATAAACCAGTGTAATCCGCGTCCATGAGCGAGCTTACCCGGCACGTTAGCTCTGTTGGTACAACAACATAGTATACATTCCCTACTTAGACATATGTATTTTCCAAAGTTTATCTAATCGTGCGTACTGCTCGATGATTTTTTGGCTCGTTCGTGAGACTTGAACGCACTGATTATTAGCTTTTTAGCCGACGGTGAATTTCAGCATTACACACAAATGGAAGAGCTGTGATATTACTCCCACTTTGCGTTAGTCGAATTTTAGTGCCTAAGCTGGATTATCGGGTCAATCCTCTTTTGTTTGTTTTGTAACGACAAATGCATTCCTCAAAGGACGTGCATTTCAGTCCCCTCTTACGACCGCTATGCTTGCCTTGGGTATATTCTAAACCCCTAACCCGCAGGGGAGGTCAGTCTTCTCTCCTGCAGTATTATTTGCCATTAAGATAAAATTATTTCTTCCAAAACTCATGTGAGGTCTGGCATTTAACTAACCTCAAACCCGCAACTATTTTGTCGCAAATTGATTCGCAATCCCGCGGCGCAAAAGCGTTCGTCAGAAACCTGTCCCACGCCCAATAACTATTATACAAACTAAATATAAATAATAATAATAATTTGTTAAATCCTGTGTAAAAAATTAGGCTCCAAAAATGGCAATCCCCCAGTGCAACGAAACGCTGCTAACGCAAGAGAGAGGGCGCGCATGCGTGTCTTATCTAGCGCTTTTGGGCGATTGAAAACCAAATTGCCAAACATTCCACCGGACACAAAACTATCTAAACTGGATACTCTACGCTTAGCGACCATGTATATAAAACAATTAAAAGTTCTAGTTGAAGGTGGTACATCCACTCGGGAGGTACTGCAAGAGGCAACGGGGATCTTCGGTGTGCAAGGAATTCCACAAAACATGGTAAATAGTACATATTTTCAATATAACAGTAAGGTAAATGTCCATAATTTCGTGGTACTAAGG
The DNA here is from genome assembly GCA_951509765.1 of Sphenella marginata. Taxonomy (NCBI): domain Eukaryota; kingdom Metazoa; phylum Arthropoda; class Insecta; order Diptera; family Tephritidae; genus Sphenella; species Sphenella marginata. The sequence continues at coordinate 1,267,047 of OX608083.1, forward strand.
AATTTTCTGACTTTCTACCTCTCTTGCGTAAAAACGGATGAAGGAAAACTAAAAAAGTAAATTTTTCCCATTGAGTTGATCTATTAAGATAGCTTTCCATTTAATTTCAAACAAAACTAACAAATGTTTTATTTTATATAAATAAAAATGTGTGAGTACCTCAAATGTCCCTAATTTCGTGGCAAAAATTTTCTGATGTACCTAACTTCGTGGTAAAGTGTCCCTAATTTCGTGGTATTTGGTTAAACTCTAATTTTATGGAAAATGAAAGTTATTTTAAACGCAAATTCCTAAAATTTATTAATTAAAATTTATGTTCAAAAATTTCAAATTTTAAATAATTTTTTTATTGTTATTGTATTTATGAAAAGAAAGCGTTTTAAGACCAAGTAAGTATTAATTTGTTTAGTACTTAGTAATCAATTGATTAGACGGATTTTTTAATTGTTAATGATTACTTCAATTGGTTTTTGAGAAAAGGCAATTAGTAATTGATTGCGATTGAAAAAATCAAAAAAAAATTTATTTAACTAATGTAAATTGTTACTTTTCTCAAAATTTCTTTTATTTATTATTACTAAAAATGTTTTTTTTTTTAATTTTTGTGTTTTTTTGGTCTTTTAAGTTTTTTTATTTTTAAACAAAATAAATAATTAAAAAAAAATAGTTTTAAAACAAAAATAAACAATAAAAAAAAATTAGTTCAATAATTGATGTAGCTTATTATTTTTTATTATTTCAAAAAAATTTTTTTTTTTTAATTTTTTTGGTATATTTTTAATTTATTTGTATTTTTTTAATTTTTATTTTTTTTAAATTTAACTTGGTTTTTTATTCTTTTTTTTAATTTTTTGGTTTCTTGTTAACAATGTATCTAAATGCACAGTATACCACGAAATTAGGGGCATGCGATAAAATTGATGTAGGTAATTTCGTGGTATCGCTTTAAGCGGTAATATGAGTTTTATATTTAAATTTTTTTGTTTATTATCGCTATTCATTCATAACAAAAGCAAAAAAGTATAAATCTTGACATATTTTTTTAAATTAAATCAAAATTTATTGAATAAACAAAAGTTCTATAATGCCATTATTTCGTTAAAATGTTGTGCTTCGCAGAGCTTTTCGATTAAAATATTGACGAATGGGTTAATAAAAGTGTACCACGAAATTACGTCAAAATCTTCCTCAGGGGTCTATTTAATAATTAAAATACTTAAAATAATAGGGTATCCTATGAAATGTGAAAGAAAATAAGGAAAACATAAAGTATTATATTCCCCTAATTTCGTGGGTACCACGAAATTAGGTACATCACAAAAAACATGTGTCCCTAAATTCGTGGTATTTAAATATTAAATAAAATGTAAATGAAAAGTTATTGAAATAAGTTTTGCAGTACTAAAAACGTTTAAGAAATGTTAAATAAAACCAAAAAAATTATCATCAAAAAAAATAATTTAAAGATACAATTTTTACAGGCTTAACAAAATCTACTGGTCTCCTTAACAGTTTCCTTAAGAGGCCTACCTACAAAAGGCTCATTTTATGAGCTTCCAACTTTATAATGCTTGTTATTTAATAGGTTTAATTTTGAAAAATTTGCAAAATATCCATTATTACACCCGAAAAGTTAATCTTTATTATGAAATTTTCAGTTTTAAAAAAAACTCGCCAAATTCCTTGTTTGAAAGAAAATATCGAAATACCACGAAATAACGTACTACCACGAAATTATGGACATTTACCTTATTTAATATAGGCAGTTTTAAGGAATATCTTTATTTCCATGTTAATACCGTGGCGCCATTCGTGGTGTGTGGTAGTGTAATGGCCGATTATTCACCCCAAAGCTTAGATTATAAATACCCATTCACGTAGAAGGATTTTGCTCTGAAATATTCCCCAAGCTTCAAGTTTTAAGCTAATTAAAATATCACTTAAATTAAAAATTACCTGAAGTAGATTTAGTTTCAGAGATATACAGCTCTTTGCTGTAGTAATTTTCGGTGTATGGAAATATTTTCTCTAAGAATGCTCAAAAAGCGGGTATTGCTCTAAAGTGGGTGGTGCACCGGGCTTACTACAGCTAAGTATACAAATTTAAAATTCGGAAAGTGATCACCCTAATGTAGCGTGGGTCGTGGAAGTGCCCTTATGTATTTACGCAAGCATTATTATAGTAGTTTAAGTGATGTCAGCTCCAACTGCCGCAACTCCAAATTCACGTCTTTGAAATAGCCCATATGGAAGCAGGTGCAGTTTGTCAATGGATGGCACGAGCGTTGGATGGCATATTAGGCGTTCACTTTAGCAAGAGAAGAAAGTTCTTTTTCTCACAATGGGGAAAAGTTGACGACCCTGCTGGAAATGGCGTTATAAAAGTACTATTATTACCAAGTACGTTTGCAGCCAGTTTCAAGAAAGAACTATAAGTGGAAAATAAATTGCTAAATCAAAGAACGTAGATGTACAAAGAAGGTCCAACAGCGAATGCGATAGAAACTGTCAAATCGATGGTAGGTAATTCACCACTGTACCTACGTTTAAATTAGTTAAATTTAACGTGTTTTAATTAAGTATTTACACAAAAAACTGTAGTTGGAGTTACGAAAACGTCTAAGGGCCACTTTCATAAAAGCCGGTTAAGCCTAATCGGCGATTAATTTGACAGCTAACCATACAAAATACGTCAATTAAACTCTGGTTAGCGGTTACCGGCTTTTATGAAAGCGGCCCTAAATGTTTATTTTGTTTAAAAATAAAAGTGCGAATAGCTTTAAAACGCGATTTAAACACACATTTCCCCAGTGGTGAATTACCTACCCACGAATTGATGGTTTAATGTTTCCAACTATTCGTTGCGTTGGACCTTCTTTGTGTTTTACGTTCTTTAGTTAAATGTCAGATTTCATATTTCCAAAGAAGTTTAACCGGTTTATATGCTTTTGTTCGCTCATCCTGCAGTGTCAGCATCCCATTTTTAGTGCTTTCGTGTATTAGACACAAATGAGTTGGGTTCATATAGCGGTGACCGCCACACGTATCTTAGTTGTATCCATATCTGGCTTCGTATGGCTTGGGATATATATCTTTCTTCTTGTAAATAGGAAACGACGTGAAATTTCGTATAATTTGCACTTATCTCTATGGTGAAGTGCTCCAGGTGAGAATGTTTAATTTTTGTAATACGAAGATTTGCCGGCCAGGGGCAAAATGAGTCACACTATGTCACACACAACCGTACTTATGGATTTTTTAAAATTTTCCCACCCTCTCTATTGGTACTGCTTCCTAAATAGTAAATTGATAGCATCCCACAATTTCCAGTGGTTCGGATGGCGACAATTTACACTAATCTGTCACTCACAGAGACGACGAATCTTTAAAACAACACTACACTTGTTTTTCTGTATTTGGTTTTACTTATCCATTGTTGCATGTGTAGGGATAGTACTTAGGCCCAATGTATGGCATACCTATAAATATATATATGGAAGTAAATATGTAGATTTCAAATAACTGTCATATTCAAAGATGAAAGCGAAAAATATCAGATTACAGGAAATTTGTTTGCACGATGTTTCCTAATTTGGGCGCACCACTAATCTATAAATAAACTATATGAGCTCTTAAAACGTAGGCTAACAACACCTGAAGTCAACTCGAACTCACCGTGACTTATAAAGTATAAACTTTGGAACCACTTGCAAAGAGAATCTTAAGAACTTATACAAAGCTTCAAAGAATAATCACCCAAATACTCCTACGAGTATTCCCAATATAAAGTAACCAACATCAATCATCACTTTCGCGGCTTTGTAACAAAAATGATTTAATTTCAATTCTTTTCGCTATTTTGACTGGCGATTCTTGTCAAGTTTGACCGCTTCAATGTCCGCCAAGCCTAACTTTTGGCGATGGCAATGGTTGAAAAATTCTGGATGGTGGCAGCCTCAGCACTTTGTTTACATAAATATTGGCTGCGCGAAATTGCACTTCTATCGAAGATATTTGAATAAATCATTCTACGAGTACACCGCCTAAGTGAGGACGATGATGGCAGCACACACCAAGATGCTGAATCTGGCTGGCTATTCCGATAGAGGGTGGCTGATTAGTTCGGCGCTGCCTCGTAACGGTTGATTGTTTGGCTTTGCTTGTTTTTGATTATTTATACATTCCACAAACACTTGGTTGCATACTGTGCATGTGTATGTACATTTACATGTGTATGTATTTACACCCATGTGCGATGTGAATTTTAGTTTATGATGATTTGTATGTATATAATGAGCGCCCTTTTGTGGCCAAGTTTTTGTTTTTATAGATTGTGTTGTTATTGTTATGTTTAAGTGATTGTTAACGCAATCACAATTGTGTAAATAAACACTGCAACAACACCCTTTAAACAGCTGTTCACTTATCACACATTTCACATTTTGCGGTACTCCACATGCATCAAACATTTGTATCAATGAAGATATTTACAGATCGTCGCAGCCGCGGTATAAGCGAATAACCGATCAATTCTGAGAAAACTGGTAATTGTTTACCTGGATTTTAATCTAACTGAAAATCATAACCGTCGGCAACGCAGGCAGTTTATCACCCCATTAACCAAAACAAAAATATAATTAATTTCAGTTAAATGCTCTCTTCCTCTGCTCTGGTCAAATATGAAATAGAGAGATTCCAACTGTCTGGCGTTTTGTATTGATATTTCAATAATAACTGTTAAATTCGGTACCTAATTTTAACGGTGCTTTCTTGATTTACTGTTATAGTCAACTCAAATTTATCACGATTTTTCCCTTATTTAATTTCTCTTGCAGTCGTGGCCCTTTGGTTTCCACAACATGCAGTGTAATAGCAACAACAATAACAACAATGAACGCCTACTAGCACCAATTCAATATTCTTCCACAGAATGGAATCATGCCCGAAACAATTCATCTTACAAATATGGACGCAATATAACCTGTAATAGTAATGGTAATGGTAGCAGTAGTAATTGTAATAATTTTGTCACACAAGATTCGACGAAGGTAATGGAATCACATCATTGGTACACACAAGACATAGATGAACAATATATGGGGGAAACTGTTAGTAATTCTGGTGCATATTTTGAATCACAAATGGAACATCGACATAGGCAAAATCATGAAATGTCACAAATGAATCATGAATTATATCTGACAAGTCCTACGATTACACAAAGTTCAATACGATAAAGCAGTCTGAATTTTTTTTTTTAATATTTCACGAATATTGTGAGACATCCCTTTGTCGTGCTTTAGATTGACAAAATCACATTTTAGAGGATTTGCCTTTACGCAACTTCGTGCAATAGCTATTCATAAGCCCAAAAGATCGTTTATAGACTTGACAGTGCATCCAAACCAAGTGCTATAAATAATTGAAGTGTTCCCGTATGTAATTGTTACGATTCCTTCGCTAGATCACCAGGGAAAGTATGCAGAGTTGTATTATGTAAAATTGAAACCTTTTGTATATAGATTAAGTGCCTAATTTATATAAATGCTTGTGCTTAGCCATACTTATTACATTAAGAAATTAAGTATTAACACAATTGTGTACGATTAAATAAATAAACCATAGTAATCACCTTAACATAAGTCTTTAGTTATCAAGTTGCAAAAAAAACTACAAGTCTCGCGAATTTTCTTTATAAAATCCCAACCCCTACTATTCACTAACGGAAGAACTACGTGCCGCTTATATACGCGTGTTGGTGTTGTTGGAAAATTTGTATGTTGTATGTCACATGATTTTCTTTATTTATATTAATTTAAAAAAGTACATTTAGTAGATTTGATCTATTAAGCATTGACCTCATTTTACACTTTATACTTTTTATTTAGTATGCATAGGGCATACATATTTATGCAAAATATTAAAAATTGTGTTTCGTTTTTGTTTTGTGCAAATTTAAATGCAGAATATTTTCCTTTAACTAATTATTAATTCTTGGGAATGGTTTCACTTAAATAAATTGTACACAACTCAACTATAAAGGATATCAATGGTAAACAAGTATTAATTATCTTCTTTCTTTAAGTTTACTGTTTAAAGAAATATCTGTATAAAAGTGTAGCTACTAATCCAAGCACCAACGGGAGCAACCATGAACGCATTGAGGAATCTTCGGTTTTTAGCTCGGAATCGCTCCATGTGGGTTCGGATTTTTTAGGCACATTTACACGCTCAGCTTCAACTAATTCACCAATTTTGTATTGTTTCATCATCTCACGCGCATCGGAACTGTGACCAACATCTTCGAAGTTTTCTGTGGCTTCTTTGCCACCTTGTTCAATAAGGACCTCTTCACCACCAGGATGCTGGAAGAAAAAAAAATTTAAGAATATTAGCGAAAGCCCGTATGTACATATTTATAAACATCTTTAAATTAATTTTTTGGTATTTGTTTCCTTTTGCACTCAACTACTAATAAATTAGCTAAAAATATGATAGGGGTGTCAAAAGACGCGTTTTGACCTCGGTATCAATGATCCGAAGTCGAAATTAAATTTTTTTGTTTTAGTGAAAAGTTATTAACAAAAAACCAAAAAATGGCCCTGGTCAAATCTTGATTTAGGGGCCCGATCCATGTTTTTTATGTGCAGAACATCTTTCCGCGTAGGCGGCCGCTCTTCAAAAAATAACCCTGGGCTACGCCATTCCAACTCCGGGTGGTTGCCTTGAGCCGTTGCAACATGCCACGGTTCCCACACTTTTCTCACAGTGTAATTTGTGATTACAACAACCACATGAAAATGACAGAAAATTCTGAACTTTAACTGCAAATACATATCTCTTCACAAAAACAAAATAATGAAATTTCGAGTTCGCAGAATTGATACCGACAAAATGCGCCTTTTGATACCCCTATCATATTTTTAGCTAATTTATTAGTAGTTGAGTGCCAAAGGAAACAAATACCAATTTTTTTAGGTACTACTGAACGTGAACCCCTAGATTTCAAACTCCCTCATAATTTTTTTATGACTCAGATTATATGCTGGGTAGCGTACTTATAGACATACGTACAGTGAGCGACAAAACTACATCACCAAAAGTATTTTTTGTTTATCACATCAAATTTGTTACTATTTTCATTGATGAAATCCCAATATTAAAAAATGGGATAAAGGAACAAAAGCCGGTTCCATGGCCCTTAATAAAAATTCATTGTACTTTTCAAGCCAACTAAAAAAAATTGTGGAACTAAACTAATATTGTCTTGATCTTGTTTTTTCTTAAACCACCGCGAAATTTTACGAAAAATTATATAACTTTTTTTTTTAATATTTGACGGAGCTTCAGTTTTGTCGCATACTGTACGTACAGTTTGAAACAATTTACATATTGTCGCATACGTAACTAGATTTCCCAGCGAAGGAAGTTTCACAGTTTTCTTGTCAAGAAAAACACATGAGCCATATGTCGTTAAGTGATCCTTAGTTAAATAATCCACAAGAATCAAAGTTTTTCATTTTTTTTTTTAATTACAGCCAAAAAACATCGGTCGGAAGCTTACTTTTGCGCCACCCGTTATTATTTATCTACTAAATAATTTTCATATAAAAAGGATAAAGTAAGCGGCAATGTATAAAACGTCGATTACATTCGTATGATATCGCTACAGGAAGGTCGGTCGTCTTTGAAGTGGACAAAAGTTTCACACATCACATGAATTTGAACGGATCAGAAAGACAAATTATCCGTTGTTTTCTTGAAAAGATATAGACAAATCTGTTCTTGCTAGGGCTTTCATTTCTTTTTTCACTGGGTTGCTATTTTCTGTACATTTACATATACATACATACATATGTAAAGAGCGTTCTCTGTGCCGGATCATGCACAACATTCAATCTTAGCAAATCTGCTGAATATTAGATATTCTGGCTCTGGATACTTCTATACATACATACATAGGTAAAAGAGCAAAAGCTTCAGGTTGTGATCTTGAATTATGTAAATAGGTTACACGTGTTTATATTCATGAATATTAGGGTGTTTTAGTTTCACGGGTAATTTTTCTGTTGCCCCACATATACATATACGGTTGAGTGAAAGATTTCCCTATTTCAAAAACGAGGTATATCTTAAAATATAGAACACATTCATTCCGATAAAATGGCTCAAATTTAGGTTTTTTTGTTATTTGTTTGTACCTTCTTGCCATACCGAAAATATCCTGTTCAATTTAAAATCTAATTTTAAAAACTCAACGCGATCGCTAGAACAGGCCGTGCGATGGTAACCCAAATTCGAATCAAATGGTTTTGTGAAAAAAAGAGTACCTACTTTAGTAGTTTAGATAGTACATTCTAACTTGCTTAAACAAGTGTGCCAAGCGTTGACGATAAGGTTAACTAATCTGCAATTTTATTGTTTATGTATACCAAAATGACTCTGCAAAATCTTTATCGAAACATACACTTAATAAAGAAGAGCCAAGTTATTGATATGTACTCAGTCATTCAGCTTTGTTGGCGTATTCTCCATGGCATACTGCACATACAAGTATGTGAAATTATACGAAAACACGATAGAAACGCTTATAGCTGAATTACCCACCGACGTGTAACGTACGTGTACGTATAACGTACGTACGTACTTTTGGGCGAACTTTTATGCCCGTGATGTTAACTCAGAAATCAGCCATTTGCTTTTGTTTACATCTAATACAATGTTGCCATTGATAGCTTTTCATGCATGCTACCAAAAACATGTATATTTTAATCGAGTATTTTTCATTGTATATAAGACCAAAACTGATGTTAAAAAATAATAATTGGTCAATTTATTTGAAATCAAATTTTAACAAAATTTATTTTGGGTTATTTCAATATTATTCCCATAATTGAAAAGGTATTTTTGTAAAACAACAAAAGAGCATACGAAAATGTGAGTAGGCAACACTGTCGTATGAGCAAGGAATCAGCTGACACGTTCATACGTAAAAAATCAAAAGTAGTTTGATTTCTACTTTACGTTCACGTACACGTACGTCGTTGAGTAATCACTTACATGGCGCTTTCATAAGACAGGTCGTGTCAGCTGACACGTACTACGTGCTTGCGTCGGTGGGTAATTGAACCATTACACATATCGAGCCACAACCTCAATTTTGTTGGGAAGTGTCTATTTGAACATGACCGTATACGGATCCGTATTCACACGGACCCGTATAAACTACGGGTTGGAAAATTCATTCATCGCGTACACCATGCAGCACAGAACTGGTTGGCTTTAGCTCACAGCTATTGGAAAAGGAATGTTTAGGAATATTAGTCAAAAGTAAGTCTTTGCAAATTTTTCAGGCAATAGCTGAGTGTCAAGTTCTTTATTCAAAGGTGGAGTGGTGTAATCACATTAGGCTATGCCCAGGGTTATTTTTTTGAAGCGCGGCCGAAGGCCGCCTACATGGAAAGGTGTTTTGCACAAAAAAAAAACATGGATCACACCCCCCCTTTTGGGATTTGACCTAGGTCATTGTTTGGTTTTTGAAAATATTGGATCTCCGGAGACGGATTCACATTGCTGGGACCGGGACGCGTCTTTTGAGACCCCTCCTGAAATTTTTGGACGCGTATTAGCACTCGGCCCCGGTCGGAAGCAATTACCAATGATTTAATTGGTATTAGTGACAATGAAAAAAACATGACTTCATTTAAGAAAAAATCGATTGTAGTTAAAATAGTTAGTTTACCTATTGTCATTTCAATTCTATCAAAATACACATCCGTCCGTACAAAGAATACGGGACTTTTCTTCCGTATATACGGGTCAGTATATTTTGTACGGGAGTTTTTTCCATCCAAGTATTCGGTTCCCTACAAAATAAACGGATCCGTATAAAATGTACGGAAGCGACCGTATTTTATACGGTCATGTGCAAATAGCCACAGCCATTTTGTTGTAATGAACAAAATTTTGAAAAAATCCGTATTTTGATAGCTATTGATTTTATGTTTGTTTTAAACCATCTCACAAAAAATTACAACTGTAGTTAGTACCGTTACGAAAATAAAGCAGAGGCAATTATGATGTAAGCAACATTTTGCATGGCAATTTTTTATACATATTTCTGAACTAAAGAACCTACTGTAAACTTTTATTTTTGTTGGTTACACCAAAATTGAGGTTAGGGCTCGATATCTATGTATCATTTCCCTTCCTTCAGACCTCTCGCTCTGACGCTCTCACACATTCCATCACTATGGCTTAACCTCATTCTTCTCTATCTCGATCACACTTTCCTAAGGAAATTTCACGGAAGTACATATGTAAATAATTAAAAAAAAAAATAATAATTTAAAAACACGAAAAAAGGCGCATTAAAAATATTGCGGGAAATAAGGACGCATTAAAAAATATTTTGACGAAAAAAGGCGCATTAAAAAATATTTTGACGAAAAAAGGCGCATTAAAAAAATTTTGACGAAGAAAGGTGCATTAAAAAATATTTTGACGAAGAAAGGCGCATTAAAAAATATTTCGAGGAAGAAAGGCGCACTGTATACATTTACAGTAAGCTTCACAAGGGATTTGGTGCTGGATTGAAAAAAATTGGGCCAGCCCAAGCTAGGAAAATACTAAGCAGGCCCTGCATTTTAAAAGCTAAGCAGGTGCAAGCTGGAAAAATTTAGGTAGGACTATTACAGGTAAATAATCGTGGCAAAACTAGGTATGCCCCTTGGAGAATACACGGTAAATTGCTCGCAAATAGGAAAACATACGCTTTCCATGGCAAAGCCCTGGCAGGACCTAGGCGGAGTTGTCCGTTATAGGGAAAATCTAGCCAGGGCCTAGGTTAAGTATAGATTTTTCTTGGTTATTCCATTTGCTGGAATGTAATTAGTAAAGGTCTATACCATATTAAAAACAAGCTTTCCCATTTTGCAGCTTATCGAAGCGCGTCTTTCTTTCTTAAAAATTATTTTAATGCGCCTTTCTTTCTTAAAAATTATTTTAATGCGCTTTTCTTTCATAAAAATTATTTTAATGCGTCTTTATTTCTCAAAATATTTATAATGCGTCTTTCTTCAAACAAAAAAAAGTTTGCGCCTTTCTTCGTCGACAAACAGCTTTCCGCCCTTTTTCGTCGATAGGAACGTTTTCCTATACTTTTTATATATACATATGTACATATAGCACTCAAGGATTGTTATTTCAATTGTAGGGAATTGTAGTACATACCATAAGTATAACGCAATATAACTTTTCATATCAATGATTATGTATAAACGAATATCTATACATACATAAATGAAAATGTAAATAAAGGTTTTGAATAAACATTAGACTGATGTAGCTCTTTATGGTGTTTCATTATTAAATAAAATTTTGTTGCATTAGCAGAGCGACATTCTCTATAAAAAACAAGTAAGGAAAGGGCTGTCTTCGGCTGTGCCGAAGTCTTTATACCTTTCATGAATATGCACAACTTTTCTAAGTGTCCGCTCCTTACTTACAAACTCTCCAAAACTGTTAATTTAAAAATACATAGCCAAACCACATTTATCGGAGCAATCGGTTATATGGGAGCTATATGTTATGTAAGTCCGATCTGTATGATTTTCACTACACACATTACTCATATAATAAGGACCAAACCTGCAAAATTATACGTTTCTAGCTTTCTATTTGCAAAATTTATAGCCCAAAACCCATTTATCGAAACTATCGATTATATGGGAGATATATGTATGTTATGTTGGTCCTATCTAGGTGATTTTCACTACACACATTACTCATATAATATGTACTAAACCTGCGAAATTTCGCTCTAATAGCTTTTTGTTGCAAGAGTTATAGGCCAAAATCCGTTTATCGGAACAATCGATTGTATGGGAGCTATGCGTTGTATTGGTCCGATCTTGCTGGTTCCGACAAATGATTAATCCTATGCAAAATGGCGCCTGCTTGCAAAATTTCATCGAGATATCTCTAAAACTGAGGGACTAGTTTGCGTTCAAACAGACGGACGGGCGGACGGACAGACGGACATGGCTAAATTAACTCAGGCCATCGCCCTGATCATTTCGGTATACTTAATGGTGGGTCTATCTCTTCTTCTTCTCATACTTACAAACATCGGGCCAAAGTTATAATACTATTTCATGTTCATGAAAGGTATAAAAAATAATAAAATTTACTAAACAGCTCTAAGTAAGTTAAGGGTCGCTTAAAATATGTATATACCTATGTATATTGGAATTAACGAAGGGAACCAGGGAACTCTTGATTTGGTAAGATATTAATGATACTACTATTAACAATGCATTTTATTCTCAAACGGTAATATAAATAAAATTGGAGCGGTCTAATGAGCATGGGTATAACAAATAGCACAAAATAAAATAATCGAGTGATGAGAAACAGAAATGTTTTAACCAAGAAATATGCAATTACAGAAAGTGACTTGATAATTTAAAGCAAATGAAATGACAAAACTTGTTTGATACCAAGAATAATACCATAACACGTTCGAGGGCGCTAAAAATTTCATGGAGGCAAAAATGTTTTTAAACTAGTTGTAATATACGAAATCTGATTAGATACATATGTATATATTATATAATCGTATTTTATTTTTTATTTTTGTTATTTTTATTTTTTATTTTCGTTTAAAGTCGGCACAAAAAATACGGTCGACTAACAAAGAGTATAAAGAATACACCTTAAAAATATGTAGGTACTAGCTAGAAAACAAAATAAAAACTTTAAATATACATATACAATCATTAAACATTGAAAGAGAAAAAATATAAAATATCAGGCAAGACATGAAAGTATCGCAGTATTTAGGGCAGCAATTGAACATTCGATACTAATACATTTGTACAAGTCATTGTAGTGTGAACACCAAATACACAAAGGGTCGTTTTTAATGAAGTTTGACCGACAGAGGGGTAAATGAAAAGGCACGTAGTGTCTGGACGCCCTAGCAGGAACCACAAATTTTAAACGGCTCAAAAGGTAAGAAGAGTCTATCTCACCGAGAACCAGCTTATGCAGGAACATTACGCCAAGTAATATTCTCCGATTTTCAAGAGTTGGCAAATCAATAAGAAGAAGCCTGCTACTATAAGATGGAAGATGCCGATTTGAATCCCAGTTAAGAGACCGTAGAGCAAAAATCAAAAATTGTTTCTGCACTGACTCAATTCGCATTATATGGCTACTAAGTACTGGACTCCAAACACACGAGCAATACTCGAGTATTGGACGGACCAAGGTTGTGTAAAGGGTCTTGGTTAGGTAAGGATCATTAAACTCTTTAGCCCAGCGTTTAACGAAACCGAGTGTACCCATTGACTTATTAATAGTAGAGGAAATGTGTGAAGTGAAGCTCAGTTTCGGGTCAAATAAGACGCCTAAATCACTAAAAACAGATACGCGCTCCATAGGAGTATCATGAAGTACATAAGATAACAAAACTGGCTTTACGCGGTGAAAAGTCATAAGTTTACATTTAGGGGAGTTAAGATTAAGTGAATTTGCTGCACACCAAATTTGAAGTGAGTTCAAATCCACCTGAAGAGGGTTAATACTAGATACGTCCGAAGGCAAAAACGTATAACAAAGTTTGACGTCATCGGCATACATTATAGCTCTTGAGTATAACAGAATTTGGGGTAAGTCATTAATAAAGAGGGTGAAGAGCAATGGACCCAAATGACTACCCTGTGGTACACCAGAAGTGACTTTGATTGCCTTTGAGATACAATTTTTGAACAGAGCATTCTGAGTCCTATTAGCGAGGTAGCTTGTGATCCATAAGACCAAATTCTTCGGAAACCCCAGCAAATCAAGTTTATGAATCAGTAGCTCATGATTTACTGAGTCAAAAGCTTTACTGAAATCGGTATAAATCACATCAGTGTATTTAAACCGTTATATACAAGGAATGTTATGTTTTCTACCAGAATGGCGTGGATGCTATACTATGACATTTCATTGACAAAGAGAGCTACAAGTTTTTACTGTGGGAGTTCCACTCCGTAAAACATGTAAGAGAAACAGATGATCGTGACAAGGGAAAGCAAGTTCTTACTGACTTCTATTTGGTTGGAACTTTTTACTTAGAGGATTTAATGCCTGCAGTTACGACAGAGCACCGCCAGTTTGGAGCTGGTTTTCGCGGTTGTTACCAAGCTTTTTGTTCAAGTTGACTTAAAATGTTTCCAAGATAAATTTCTAAATTATCATTGCACATTCACTGCATTGGTCTAGTTTCATTCTACAACATCTCCCCACAACCCCTTCGTTTTAAGGTTTACTCGCCCGCTTCCCATATTTTCTTAATACATTTTCAAAAACAATATTCCAAGATAACTGCTAGTAAGGAGTTGTCTGTCAGTTAACAATGCTGACAACCAAACTAGTACAGGGTTGTAAATGATTATACCAAATTGCAAAATTTTAACTAAAGTAGGGTTGAGTTGAGGATACCGAATTGGAGGTACATTTTGTGATCTTCAGGAGGTAAGTGCCATTTTCGGAAGCCTTAGAAAAAAACGTACAATGACTAAGTCAGCTTTCAGAATTCTACGAAATATAGATGCTATAGCATTCAATCATGTATTACACATCTACTTTACTTATTGTAGCCGACTTAAGAAAATTCGTAAAGAGGTACACGAAGAAAATATTTTTAATTTTATTTTAATTACAAAAACTCAAGATTGTATACAATGAACAAATAAATAAAAATTGAAAAATACTGTGGCACTTTTGTCCGCGAACGTGTTAATATATACAGAGATCCGTAGCAAGATATTAAAACATGCATACATTTTAACAAATTTTTGCGTAAAAAGTGGTTTAACACATGCTAGATCTATAGATAAATACATGCAAACCTATCAAAAATACAGTTTATAATCACAGTCCCGATCAAAGTGCAAAACTGAAAGTTAGTTCTAAAATATTGAAGACTTCCTCAGTGTGTGCTACGTAGATAGGCAACATTAGAGCAGTGGAACAGCGATAATGCAAATACATGTGTATTTGTGGGTAAATATCGTTGCTTTATGCAAGAAAGCATGATAGTGCAAAAACTTAAGTTTTGGTCAAAAAATTTATTGCTTTCGAAAAGGCTCGTGCTCACTAATTTCAATTCTAAAACTTTGTTTAAAGGAATTTGCAGACTTATTAAATAAAATATATACCGATTTTATAAACTAAATTAAAAATTAGTTTCCTTTTCATTTTGTACCCAGTTGTCTTCTTCGAACTCATAAACAGTAAGTTGGAGCATTTTCCACATAAGCTGATGTTAACATCACCTCATTGAAAAACATTTGATGACTTTAATTTATTTAGAAGTGTAGCATTCTATGGGTGTATAATATTAAAACTATATTGCAAACTATCTGCATATTGCGGTTAAGTTAAACAAAGTATACTTCAACGAAGTTGTTATTAGGAGTATGGGACTTATGTTAGTATTAAAAAAAGTTAACACATTAAACCGTCACTTTGTTATTATTCGTCATATTGTATTTTGCTCATTGATCACTTTAAATCTTAAATAACAAACTTACCTCATTTAGAAATTGCGATACATCGTAAACATTATTGTGGATAATCAACCAGGTGTTTTTGTTTGTGTTATGTTTTGCGATTTCCTCGCGTGAGTACAATTTTATCTCTCCTTCAGCCGCCATGTTTATTTAGATTTATAGTTACTTCAATAGAATAGTTCAAGAAACAACCAATAGTTCCAACAATTGAAAAAGTAATAATAGTAAATCGCACTGACAAACCAATTAAATTAAGTTGCTTCGAAAGTCAGAATGACGTCGCCGAATTTCAATTACTTTCAAAGTTCGAAAAACCCCATCTGCACACGGTTGCACTCTAGCCACAGGGTGGCTATCGAACAAACTTTTTCATCTCAACTCAACTGATACTCAGGTCTTTAATAGTGAGACATCAGAGCTGCGTTATGATTTCTATGGCGCTAGTGCAAAATCTTGTGAAAACATTTTGTGTGCCCCTAAATCCAAAACCTAAGTATCATCTGAGTTGTCACTGATCAAATAAAGGTATTTGTTTCCTTTGGCACTCAACTACTAATAAATTAGCTAAAAATATGATAGGGGTGTCAAAAGACGCGTTTTGGCCTCAGTATTAATGATCCGAAGTCGAAATTTCATTTTTTTGTTCCAGTGAAGAGATATTTGCAATCAAAGTTCAGAATTTTCTGTCATTTTCATGTGGTTGTTGTAATCACAAATTACACTGTGAGAAAAGAGGATATCACCGTGGCGGTAGCCACGGCTATGGCACACACCTGGAGTTGGAATGGCGTAGCCCAGGGTTATTTTTTGAAGCGCGGCCAAAGGCCGCCTACTCGGAAAGGTGTTCTGCACATAAAAAACATGGATCGGGCCCCGAATTGGGGATCTGACCCGGGTCAATTTTCGGTTTTTCACTAATAACTTTTCACTGGAACAAAAAAATTAAATTTCGACTTCGGATCATTGATACTGAGGTCAAAACGCGTCTTTTGATACCCCTATCATATTTTTAGCTAATTTATTAGTAGTTGAGTGCCAAAGGAAACAAATACCCAAATAAATAAATAACAGTTTCTAAGAAAAATGTCCCTGCAAATGCCGCTAGGAGTCATGTAGGTCCCGACAATTTATAAAAAAAAGTTAGAAGCAGCACAACCCAAATTGATTAAGAAGCTCGTACTTTATATCCTTCAATGTACCGTAACCGAAACGCAACTGCACAAGTCTAGGGACTTTTACTTTCAACTGTTTGGGGAGCACTGTAGTCAGCTGTTACTGGGTTTAGAAAATCGGCAAAAATAGAAAAAGCGTGATGTAAACCTTCAATGTACCGTAACCGAAACGCAACTGCACAAGTCTAGGGACTTTTACTTTCAACTGTTTGGGGAGCACTATAGTCAGCTGTTACTGGGTTTAGAAAATCGGCAAAAATAGAAAAAGCGTGATGTAAACCATATTATATATGTTAAATGGACACCTAAAATAAAATTCTTAATTTAAGAGAGATTGTTTAAATAACAATATTTTGAAGTAACATAAGGCGAATCCTTAGAATGATTAAAATATTTTCACAAATAACTGCCACCAGTTTGCGTACTCTTCGCATAATATCCTGCGAAAATAAACTAAACGTACAATGGAATAGAGGAAAATGGTTTAGCATAACGCATAGCTTAACTGCGTCTGGAAAGGGCGATAATGCCTCTCCACATTGCAATGTCGGCACAATAGGACACGTCGATCATGGTAAGACGACATTAACTTCAGCTATTACAAAAATACTTGCAGAAAAAGGTCTAGCACAGTATCAGTCGTACGAACAGATTGATAGAGCACCCGAGGAAAAGGCGCGTGGCATAACAATTAATGCTTGTCACATAGGATATGCAACTGCAGATCGTTTCTATGCGCATACTGACTGTCCCGGCCATGCAGACTACATTAAGGTTTGATTTACACATTTTTATTAGTAATTTCTTACTTCACCATTTAAAATATTTTTTAGAACATGATATCGGGGGCCTCCCAAATGGATGGCGCTATATTAGTAGTCGCCGCCAATGATGGGCAAATGCCACAGACCCGTGAGCATTTACTACTCGCAAAACAGGTTGGCATCGAACGTATTATTGTATTTATTAACAAAGCCGATTTAGTGGATCAAGAAGTATTAGAATTGGTTGAAATAGAAATGCGTGAAATGCTGACAGATTTCGGATTCGATGGTATTGGAAGTCCGGTTATTTATGGCTCAGCTTTGCTGGCTTTGAAAGGAGATGCATCGGAATTTGGTGTACCAGCAATTGAAAAATTATTGCATGAAATGGACTCGTATGTGCTCACACCTACGCGAGATTTTAAGTCACCCTTTATACTGCCCATTGATAATGCTTTTACAGTATCCGGACGTGGTACAGTAGTAGTTGGAACAATAAAGCGTGGAACTATACTGAAGAATGATTTGGCCGATTTATTGGGTTTTAATCAGAATATTAAAACAAGCATTGGGGATATACAAATTTTCAAGAAAAGTGTACCAAAGGTAATATCTAAATTAACAAAAATATTGATAAAAAGAAATTATAAATATCTGACGAGAATTGTTAACATAATAAATCGATTATTGTTAATGTATTACCGGTACATTGGCAATTAGACTTCAAGCATCTATAGTTTTCCCACCTAAGTTCTGGGTATTTGAGCTCCAATTAAAAAATAAGTTATCTCGATTGTTAACAATTAAAACAACAATTATTCAATGCGTACTAATAATTATGTAATTTACAGGCTGTCGCTGGCGAAAATGTTGGAGTTTTACTGCGTTCTGTTAAAATCTCTAATGTTGATCGTGGTATGCTATTGTGCGCAGCTGATACCGAAAATATCTCAAACCACTTCGAAGCATCCATGTACCTTTTGTCACGTGCAGAGGGTGGTCGGTCTAAACCCATGCTTTCTAAATATATACAGCAATTGTTCAGTTCAACTTGGAATATACCAGCTCGTATTGATCTCAGTAAGCATTACACTTCATTTACATGTTTAAAAAAAAAAAATAATTTTATTTTTGAATATATTGATAAACAGTACCATCGGATGGTATGTTAATGCCTGGAGAACATGCTAAGGTGCGCATTACATTATTACGTAAAATGGTTTTGATACCAGGTCAAGCTTTTACGATCAGGGAGAATGGAGCAACGGTTGCAACGGGCATGTTTACAGAACGAAAACCTGCTTTAGATGTCCCTAAAAATAAGCTATCAAAAATTTTGGTAACTTGCTGAGATAATATTCACTAGAATAGTGAAAAGACAATGTAGAAAAAAGAAAATTTACCAAAAAGCAAATATTTTCAGAGAAATAAATTTTCCGATATAATTAGTATGCTGGCAAGGGAAATCAGAGGGTAGATATATCTATTCGAATTTACGATATATCAGAATAAATATCGAAGGTCTGTTACATCGAAAGTTACATCATATTTCATACAATTACATTTCCTTCCGAGGTTGGAGTATTGCGGACTAAAATATGTAGAAAAAAAAATTATATACATTTGTAATTGCATTCAATGAGAACAATTTATTTTATCAAAGCTTACGTTATTTCATAGATATATTTGTCGGATATTTAGATTTATGTATGACGTCGTCCCTTCGGTAAAATCTGCTGGGTCCACTTTCACTTAAAACGAGTATTTCATACTGATTGAAAGCTGGGAGATTTCTCCCCTAGGTGGTGAAAGAAAATCTACTATCTCCAAAGAAAAAAACACGAAAAACTAACTCCATACATTTTTTTTACATGTGCTTACATTTAAATATACAATTTATCCAATTGAGCATTTGAATGGAGTTAGCAGATTTTACCGTCGAGACCTCAGATTAATAGATATAATAGCATCCAGCAAGAAGCAAATTTCAGAATTTAGTTTTGGTGTGAAACGTACTCCCAAGTTGTTGCTCTTCGACGCAAATTATAAAATGTGCTGGTTTTCAAAGCGGATAGAATATGTATTCAAAATTACATATATAAAGACGTATCTAGAATATCTTAAGCTAAATTAACAGAATTTGTATATTCTGAATTGATAGTAATCATAATTAATTAAAATTGTTCCTTTCTTTATTAATATATAACTGGAGTTGTTGAGTGTGGATCAGCAAAATACTTATTTCAATGAAAACACCCTGATTTAATACAAAAATCATAAAATAGTAATCCAACCATGGTATAGTATCCCATGATTTCGCACCTTTTTAAATATACAGTTGAATTTGATTTCTGAATCGATTACAAATCTATTTTATAATTCCTACTATTGAGGTAATGGAACAAAATAATGAAAAGTCGTTTGTGAGGGTAATAAATTAAATGCCTATTGGTAGTTGTTGTTAAACCTCATGTTATATTACAACTCAAGCAGTTTCAATGAAAGCATGGATGCTATCAGATTTGCTGTCTTTTGAAAGGTATAGCTGATTCGTTCAAAATATGATTTAATTTTGTGATAAGCATTTCAAATGGAATAAATAAAATGAGCTTAGTAAATGTAAACTAATTAAATGAACTATTATTGTCATTAAAAGTTTGACTGTTTGATCTGGTAATCTAAATTGTTTGATATGAGATGAGTCCCGAATAATTAATTCAAAATATTTTTTTATTCGAAATAATTTGAGTTGCATGAATACTCAATAAAAAACTATTTTTATTTTTACGCCACTCAAATATGTACATATACATACTTTTGTAACGCCAATCCCTGATCCCAATCATGTATCTTTCGTTTTTTTTTAATTATTGCTGATTTTTAACTATACCATGCGTCCGCTTCATGTGCGAATTTAAGCCAACAAACTGGTGAAACTTTGCTTCACATAATTTACATGCAAACTTCTTAACTTCGGAATGTATTTGTCTATGGCGAATAAGTGAATGACAGTTTGTAAAGCCTTTACCACAAGTTTCACATATTTTATCGCGTATATTTAAATGAGCTTTTATGTGATCTTTTAAATCGCGTGCTTTTAAGAAATCTTTAGGGCACATTGTACATTTATAAGCTCTAGTTTTTGTATGTATTGCATCCCGGTGATATCCCAATTGAGTCTTACTGCGAAATGCCTTTCCACATAACTCGCAAACAAATGGTTTATGACCAGTATGTGTATCAATGTGACGTTGTAAATCGACTTGCACAGCAAACAATCTTTCACAATAATCACATTTATGCACTTTACCAACATGTGTACGCTGTTCATGCATTATTAGTTGAGCTTTATACTCAAAAGTTCGTTGACATTGATCACATTTATATGGCCAATCACCGATATTGTGCTCTTTAAAAAGATGACTCTGCCTTGTTGTTTCATTTTGAAATAATTTATCACATTCTGTACATTTTAGTTTCTTACTCGGCGGTCTAACAGGAAGGAAACTACATTTTTGCAAATAAACTTTTGCTGAACGTGCTAAATCTTTCTCGCCCTTACTTTTTGCCAGCCGATTTTTAGTTTTATAATACCAATGACGTATGTTATGGATACCTTTATAAATTTCATCGTCGGTAAACTCTATGTTTTCTTTGGTCTTCATAATGTTAGCCATTTCCGCATAAGATTGTCTGCGTGCAGCTGGGTTATTATGATCCTCATGTTTTGTGTCATATAGTGCTGGAAACAGAGCATATGTTTCAATGAAAGTCTCTGTTGTAGAATTAAGTTTGGCAAAGCTCAAGTTCTAAAAAAAGAAAAAAAAATTTAATCAGTTTCATATACTGAAAAAATTAACAGCATCATTCGCCTAAGCGATATAATCTTAAAACCTAGTCGTTGCATTATTCGATATCAAAGCGATAAGAAAAGTTCTAAGCCATTTGATATCGTAACAGGTATTCGTTCGCGGAGAATGAGGCTGTAAATTATGAACTGTATTTACTGTATATGTATTCGGTGCTTTCTCTACGGCATCGACAAATTCGTTCTTTGCAACAGCTAAAAAGGAGCACTTTTCAAAATATTCAAACATCACATTTGGCAACTTTTTTAGTTGTTGTTTTGATTTCGTATTTTTTGCTTCAAGGGTTGACTCGTATTGCAAATACAATTTGCGGAAGCATACTTTTAGGGCTTGATGAGTTATTGTGTATTGAAACTTAGTTTTCATTTCCTCGATAATTTTCTTTTGACTATTTTCACGCGTTGCACTATTGCCGTAAAATGCATCATTTGGATCCCATAGGCATGGAGCGTTCTTATAAAGTTCAATGAAAACGAATGTGCTGACGTTACGTCGCCAGAATGTTGGATTGAACTGAAAATAAAAATATGTGCTTTGTTATAAAATATATTTTAACAGACACGGAAGGATATAAGATATACGGCGGTAAGAGGCGACTAATATGCAGAAAGGTAATGATGTGCAACCCGATGGTTGATCTACGGATATGATGCCTCTCACCTTTCATTACCCATCTCTTCTTTCGGATGACATGACCTAGAAGGTCCCAGTGGTCATACCAAATCGCTTCCACGACAGTCGGGCAGTACCGCAAGGGAGTACCGAAGCGTACCGGATTCATATCCGGCCAAGGACTGTTATTTCGACAACACTCCCCAAATCCTTCGGGGAGTGATTTTGTTGCTAAAACAACAACAACATTGCCAGTGAACATGGACTATCCAACAGTCTTTACTAGTCTAACAATCAAAATCTGCTGATTTAACGCTTCCCAACAAACATCGACCAACTATTTCTCAAACCTTTAAAAAAACTGTATAGTATATCAATATCGTTTTCTAACCTTTGAGAAATTTTCCTAACATCGTTCTCCAAATATTCTATAATCCCGTTTGATTACAAGTTGAGAACTAACCTTATCTCAACTTTTTTGACACATAAAAAAAAGGCATTTTTGCTGATAACGTTAAAACTCTCCAAAACCTTAGCGAGTAGTTTTACGCTGGAGAGAATTTCCGCGGGGGATACGAGTCAATCTGGGCCAGCTCCCAGTTGGATACTGTAATAGGATAAACTCTTACTTATATATAAAAAAAATGTGTACCCACTACGACACCAACCGGACTAAGCTTGACCCTTCTAGCACCAAGCTAACTCTAGCCTACCCCAGTGAAACATCTTCAAAATATTCGCATTATAATAATACAAGCTCCATATTTTAATATTACCTTTTTGCGCCTTTCTTTATGAAACTCTTCTTTGATGGAATCAGAGTCAGAGCCAGAATCAGACGCATAATTGTTTTGGTTGGGTTCATAATCTGAGCCACTGTCTTCTTCATAAATCTATAATACAACAATAAATACATATATGTATTCTGTATGTATATACAATTTCTTCTCATATTACAATTGTGCATACCTCGTCTTTTACATATTCTTCGTCGGAAGCCACTTCCATTTTTAGTTCGGTGTCATTGTTTTCCAAATCTGTTGTTTCACTCGTTGTGGGAACCTCATCTTTAATTATTTCAACAAGTATATCCTCTTTATAATCGAGTTCTACAAGAGGATCTATACACGGCTCTTCAAAATTATTGTGCAAGCTTTGTATATGAAGAACAAAGGCCTCCCATTCTTCAATGTTTGTTTCACAATATAAACACTTCAAGGCAAAGTTAAGAGCGTCTTTCGACACTAAAACATTTCCGCAAATATCCATTCTTTATTGCAAAATATTGCAACGAGAAAAAATTATTTATACAAATCTGCAATAAATTTCATAGAAATGGTGGATAAGGCAAAGTCGATATTTTTCAAAGATAATCGACTTATCCGTTGATATTACTTATGATTAGTACAGCAGGGGTGAGGTCCTGTTTATAGACTTGCTGATTTCTACTTTTTCAATCTGTCATCTTTTTTTTTACCAATTTTTGTTGATTTGAATTCGGTAATACTTTCCATCGAACGTCAAGTGTTAATGGGTTGAGTTTTATTGAGTGCACCGTGCCTATGAAGGTTTTTTTTTTAGAGGGCAGAGGGTGTCCCAGAAATCACAGAACTAAAGCCCGAACTTGGAGGCAACTCATATTTTCAGATAAAATCGAATTTGAAGATTCGAATTTTCCCAACCAAAATGTGTAAATTTTAAAGCACTTTGATAACACTATACACACAAAACTATATGACATTAAACAAAAACCCGCTTCCACACGGTCCCTCACTGTTTTTTGCCCCAGTTTTGCGCGAATAACCGCTTTAAACATTTAAATTTTTTATCAAAGAAGCCCGACATGTTTTTTCACTTGGCAACAACAATGCCTTCGGATAAGTTGCAGTTACAGCGAGTAGCAACTGCTGATGGCTCTGAAGGAATAAACAAACTATGTTATGGCACGTTCACTGCAACATAGCTTGTTTATTCTTCATTTTATGAGTTATTTTATAGAATTTTTTTAATAATTGTTAAGAAACGCGGGGATTTATCACGTTTATTAACCACGAACAGTTGGAAAGTTTTACTCTCATAACTTTTGAACATTCGAAAAAAAACAAAAATCTCATTTCAGCTTCTAAATCTAGTCGTGAATACGCGTCTTTTGACACCCCACTCGACTTTTTTGGTCTAGTTTTGGGTGGGCCCCATAAACTGCACCGTTATTCATCCCAAATCTTCACTTGAGGCGCTTTTACACTGAAAATACCTGTCATGTCATGTTTGTCTGTTAAAAACCTTTATCACCACCATCCTCTTTGGTACCATGGTTAGTTGTGTATTGTGTTGTGTTGCCATTGTTGTGAGGGTTGTTGAGTTAGGAATGGAACATACGTGTGTATATTCGCTACAGTATCGATTACAAATTTGATATCGACAAGACAACGAAGCTAGTTTTCCTAAACACTGCACCATTGCTTTCCTGACTATGGAAATGCAGGAGGATTCCACAGGATTACTTCGGGATACTTTCACCACAAATATCAAATGTCTAACTGATGAGGAAAAAGATAGTTTGAAAGCACAAGATAGCCGAATTGTACCGGAGTTTAAAGCCAATAAACTTGAAGAGCAAGCACAACGTCACTGGGACATATTTTATAAACGCAATGAAACTAATTTTTTCAAAGATCGCCGATGGACTACACGTGAGTTCGAAGAGTTGTTGGACGGAAGACAAGGAAACAATATCGAGAGTACAAGTGATACATTTGAAGAGCCAAGACGACTATTTGAGGTGGGATGTGGTGTCGGCAATTTAATTTTTCCATTAATTGAACAACAAAAGAAGGAAAATGCAAATGCTGATATTCGATGGGTTTACTACGCATGTGACTTTTCAAAACGTGCAATAGATTTTGTCCGCTCAAATGCGCTGTATGACGAAGAAATTGTACGAGCTTTTCAATGCGACATAACCACTAATGAAGTTTATTCAAATTTAAAAGAATCTTCATTGGATATTGTCACAATGATATTTGTATTATCCGCTATACATCCTGATAAATTTACAAAAGTTGTACAGAATATTTATCGCCTTCTAAAGCCAGGCGGTATTGTGTTATTTCGGGATTATGGACGTTATGATATGGCACAATTGCGTTTCAAACCTGGTAATAAAATTTCTGAAAACTTTTACATGCGACAAGATGGCACAAGAAGTTATTTTTTTGAGGAAAAGGAGCTTAGTGCATTATTCATAAATAATGGAAAATTTGAAGAAGTGACAAATTCATACGTTCACCGACGCACATTGAATGTCAAAGAAGGCATTGATGTACCACGAATATTTTTGCAAGCAAAATTTCGAAAATGTTAGATTTCTTGCTAACCTTGTTGCAATTTTGTTTAAAAAAAAAATTTTTTTTATTCATTAGGTTTCATTTATTTAAATTTAATATTAGATAACATTGAATAAATATGTTTAAAACTGTGTTCTATTGCAATAGGAGGTACATATAATGCTTCAAAGATATTTTTTTTGTTTTCAACTAGCTAAGTTTTTATTTACTTATTAATATATGCATGTATTTTAGTAAAATATGTTAAGTGCATATTAACTAAGGAGGATATATATATCTTAAGGATTGAGAAACTCGCTAGGTGATTCTGTTCTGTTTTCACTGTAGCTAACGAACCCGTTAATACATGACCCCCTGACTATTTCAGCTACACCTATGTAATTTACACAGCTTAAAAACCAGCCCAAGTAATCAATTTTTTTTAATGTCTGCAATGTAAGAAAGATAACATTTTGAAAACGCATAATACAAAGCATGGTAAATGGTTCATAATCCGATTAATATGCATATCTTATCAATTTTTTTATCTATTTGTTGTACACACTTGTAGCCAACTACCATGCAATGGATAAATCCGCTTAATATTTCTAAAATTATATGTTTACATATTTTACTATTTGACAGCCATTTTTGAAGTGAAGTTAGAAGTTAATAGCCATTAATAAAAATTTTATTTACTTCAATGGAAATATTTTTGTTAACCGATTTATGCAAAGAAAGGGACATGGATGTATTTAGTTGTGACTGTTTTGGATTTAGTAAGTGATACATTGGTCGGTTACAACAAGAGCGATAGCTTCGCTTTTCTGTGGCTGGAATCAAGATCTGTTTGCTGTGGTTTGCTATAATCCCTTTCTTGTTTAAGGCTGACTTGAGATCTAAGTAAAATCGTTACGATACAAGAGAAGCTTTTTTGAATTTGCACAATATATGTATTTAATGTGACCGCCTTGGATTTACCTTCACCTTTTCATTCCTTTCATTAAACCTAGCAACAATTTAATTACATAAAGTATGTAAGAATTTGATAATATCCTTTTATGAAAATAGGGGCAAAACATAAGCATATGTATGTATATTGTATGTCGATGGTTAAGTGGAAGATCAAAAAAGGGCGATATTGAATCAAAAGATGAGATGATAAAAAATGTTTTAAAAAGTGGTGGTCTTCCATTCGCATCGCAATGAATTGCAACATGTCTAAACAATAGCTTGAAGCGAAATTGCCACTCGAAAAAATACATAAATGCCTTTTGCCTTTCATAACATTTGGCACATAAACGCAGCAATTTTTTATTGCTCTAATATGTATACTCATTTAAATTTAAACTAAATCTCCTGGGTGCCATGTTGCCCTAATCCATATTTGCGTCTCCAACCTTAGTACTGCTGCCGATGCCACTAACAATTTGGGGCATTTCAATACTTGAATCAAAGCTTTTTGTTATTAAGTCACTGCTAGTAATGGAATTTGTATTACTAGCTGCACTGCTGTTATTAATCATATTACCACTTCCACCACTAACAGCTCCACCATTTAGTTCACTGTCAATACTAAAACTACCGCTTCCATTTTCATTACCTAACAATGTTTGCATAGGTACCATATCTGTTGTATCCATTGAATCGTATGTTTTGTTACCTTTTATACCCAGTGATGATGGACTCTTTTCGAAATCGGCTGTTGCCATGTTAGTACCTTCAGCTTGCAATTGTAGTAATGAATTACGTTGGGTATGCTTTTCAAATTTACGAAGTGGTGGTTTAGGAGGTTCATTTGTTACTGTGCTACTTTTGCCTTCCTTTTCTTTATCTTTCTCCTTTTCTTTGTCTTTAGACTTCTTGAATCCTGCAATTAATGCTTTGTGTGCTTGTGCTTTAATACCTTCCATGCTCGGTCGTATAATAGAGTTGCGTGATGATGTGTTTTGTGTCTGTTGCTGATCTTTAGGGTCTACCTCTTCAGTAACACTAGCCAACATTGGAGGTACTTGGGACATTGTTAGATCTTGCACTTGTATAGGTATATCATCAGGTAATTTCTTGGTACGGAATGACGCATTCGTTATCATTGACTTTGATATGGCGGTGGTTACTGTGTTGGTAGCTGGTGTGAGAGCCACGCTCAGCCCCATAGGCCCATCACTTGGCTGACCTGAGGGATTTGCATGTAATGAATTCCGCACGGCGCTTGTCACTAATATTAGCTCAGTGTACATTTCGAAGCATGCACGATGATGTATATCGTCCAATGTTTGTATAGCTACAGTACCAAATCCATTAAACATTGCAAAATAAATAGCATGTACCAACTCCACAAGGAATGATGAAGATAGTGGAATCCGTGGTGTTATTGATTTAGGTATAAGTGTACCGCCCGAATCGGATCTAGATAAATCGGAACAACATTTTACTGTAGTAAAATTTTTAGTACAATAATAAATATATACTACTCTGAAGATTTGACTTTTATAAAAACGGTCCAATATTTCAAAAAGGTAATTGTTTCCTTAAGGACACGTCCAAATACTATAAGACGTATCAAAATGGGTTTTGACCTAAGTAACAATAAACCGAAACCGAAAGTTCCATTATTTGTTTATCTCAAGATATATTTGCAATTTTTCTGTAATTTTTATGTGGTTATAGTAGACACACATTTAGTGGTTATGAAAAGTGCAAAAGGCTGTTCTGCGCAGAAATAGGGGTGCTGTACATAAATATATTGAACCCCTAATTGGGATCTGACCCAAACCAAAAAAAAAAGCCAATTTCACTTTCAGATTATTGTTACGGAGGCCTAATCGAGTCCTTTGATACCTCTCCCAGTATTTCTTTTACATTTTTAGCAGATGTATCCTTAAGGAAATAATTACCTTCATAACACTCACCCGTAAGATATGCGATGTGCATGTTGTTTGGAGAACCCCTGATTCACCAATTGTGATGCTACACGGCAAAGATGTATAAGCGCAGATTTTTGTGTTAGGCTAACTTGTTGATTATAGCAAAACAGTAACGCTGTCATAATACGCAATCTATTCTGGGCTGTAATTGCCTCAATCCTTGCATGGGGTCCCCACTTTATTTCCCGGTTGCAGTTTTCTTCCCAACGACGCAAATCAGTCATGGGTAAATTTTTTTCCTCATGGTAAACTGACGCTTGTGCTAGTATCGGCATTCGAAAATTAACAACACGTTGACTGCCGTCTTCAGTGGAGATCTCAGCATTATAAATGCAAATAAGTAATGTTTCGACACTACGTGCACCCTTTTTGTCACCAGCAGCGACAGCATGCAAATATGTGTATATTAACACTGGAATGAATTGCAATGGAAATTTCCGTAGTGAATCCTCAGATGAACGATAAAAGAAAAGCATTTGTTGGCAAATGTCATGCACTAAGGATTCATGACGTTGTCTTTCACTAAATATTGTATAAATGGCTTCCGCGATTTCAGGGTAGGTCTCATGTTCAACAGCGAAGGCCGTCAGTTCTTCTGGTTGACTTTGAACGCGGCGGTAATCTGTCAGCCAGTCTTGGACAATGGATTCCGCCATAACTGGTCCCTATTGTCCTCTTTGATAGTTTCCAAACTCCCTATATACCTTTATTTGGAATTTGACTCAATTAAAGTTTGTTTTTGACGTAACTCTTCACTCAATCAATTTATTATTTCGTGTTCTCTAATTTCGTCACACAAGTGGTGAGTAAAACCAATCCAATAACTATTTTAAACCGATTTCTCAGTAGCGATCTGATATCGATACACCGCTGACTACAGTCCACGGATTGTCAGCAGCCGGATTCCACAAACCGCTAACGCTTAATTTCAATCGTCAAAAATCTCTTAATGCGTTTTCGCTACTTCTAGCGACTTTTGCGATTTCAGTGAATGACAATCTCCTAAAATCGGTAATACTTTCCATCCAACGTCAAGTGTTAATACACGTCCAAAAATCTCGAGAGAGGTATCAAAAGACGCGTCTTGACCTCCGTAAAAATAATCCGAAGGGGGAAAAGCAAAATTTTTTTTTTCTGTGAAAAGTTATTAGTAAAAAACCGAAAATTGACCCGGTTCAGCTCCTGATTTAGTGGCCCGATCCATGTTTTTTATGTGCAGAACACCTTTCCGAGTAGGCGGCCTTCGGCGGCACTTCAAAAAAGAACCCTGGGCTACGCCATTCCAACTCCGGGTATGTGCCATAGACGTGGCTACCGCCACGGTGATGTCCTTCCTCGTGCCACGTTTCCCACTCTTTTCTCACAGGGTAATTTGTGATTACAACAACCACATGAAAATGACAGAAAAATTGTGAACTTCAACTGCAAATATCTCGCAAAATTCTAAAAATATCGGATTTCCCCCCTCCAGATTATCGTTACGGAGGTGAAGACGCGTCTATTGATACCTCTACCTAGATTTTTGGACATGTATTAACACTTGACGTTGGATGGAAAGTATTACCCTAAAATCTTCATTTTTTGGTTAATTTTGATCAGACCTGTTAAATTTCATTAGTAAGGCTGTGTGCCAATCGGTAACGTTTACTCAGAGGAAAAATGATATTTTTTGCTTTAAACTATATTTCACCGTTTAATAACGTATTGTCATATGAATTTATTTGAAATAATATGAGTGACAATACCGAATGCATATATGTGTACACATTCACAGTTGTCAAAGTTTTACCCAGCCCCTTGGGCTAGGCGAAATTGTGACATTCGTATTCACCAAAATAAATGTCAGAATTTTCTCCCGGTCTGTCAAAATTTGCTATTTTCAACCAATTGGCACACAGCCTAATAAATAATAGATTGATAACACGAATTTTTTAATAGGTATTGATAATTTTAATTGTTTTTCGAGAAAAGGCAATTACTAATTGATTTCGATTAAGAATAATCAAAAAAGAAAGAAAATTTAATAAAATAGAATCTAATCAACAACGGATTACTTTTGATTATGTTCGATTTTTTTTTTTTTAATTTCATTAATTATTGTATTTATGTATAAAAAAAAACTTACAGTAAGTTATCCAAAAGTAAGCAAATCCATGATAAAAACTTTTAAAAATCAGTTTTTAGTAAGACCGATAAGTAACAAAAAAAATAATTGGGCTTAACTCCTAGAAATATCTGTCTATTTCAGACAATTTTTGGCTCGTAGGGAATCAGTAAATTGACAACTAGCAGTGGCATCCCAGCGGCTCCAAGCGAAAACGCAACGATACGAAATTTTAGATGAGCAACTTGAGTTCCAGTATCGCAAATAAGCGATATTCAGGCTTTCCTGAAAGTGGCTTTGAAAGTTGATTTGCTTTGGAATTTTGGCATAGTTTAGAATTTAAGCGATAGGGATGACGGATCCGGCTACGTAGTGTTACAACAACACGGATCCGGCTGCAGCTGATTTCTACGTTTGCATCGATTTTTTTACAGGTATCTATTACAAGCCGATATCCGATATCCGAACAGACCTATAGTTATCGATAAGTGAGCAAATCTGTGAGCTAATAGTTGCGTTCCAGTTTGCTGACCTGGGTCGGGTCACGGTCATAATTTAACAGGAACGATGCGGGTCAGCTGCATGAGAGTTGTTTGTGTAAATAAGTGTGTATACATATGCATGTTTGTGCTGCCAAGCAAATAAGGGTTGGCTGTCAAAAAATCTACTACAAAAAAATCTACTACTACGGGTCCGAAATTGACCCAGAAAAATATCAAGATCACAGCGTTGTTGTTGCATTTACATGTAAAATTTTATACAGGTCTGGGTTTGTGTTTAACTGGAACACGCCAAATATGTTTGAGTGTTTATTCCATTCCTAATTTTGTAAAAATAAAAACTTGTGCTGCATTTGAGAAAATTTAATTTAATTGGAGTAACTTAAAGTACCGGTGCTCACATTTATACGCAATTATGGATGACGACATTCCATCCACTACCATTTTGAGAGGGTGCAAAGATTCCAAGAATATAGAAGTACTTAATGTTAATAACGTGGATTCTACAGGCGGAGTCGTCTTAAACGATGAAAAACTTTTGGAATTGGTACAACTGTATCCATTTTTATACAATCCACGAGTGCGTCCATTTCAAGATACCGATTATGACGACTGGGCTTGGAATCGCATTACGAATTCATTCAATCAGAATTACGTTGGCTTATTGCCCCCGATCGTATTTGACAAAACTGAATTACAACGTCGCTGGGAGAAGCTACAACCGATTATAAAAAAAATGGCTAAAATGTTGGATTTAACTGCTATTCCGGAACCGTTACGACAGATGATTGTAAAAATCAGTATTCAATTAGAAGATCAAGTTACCGATGTCCGTATTAATCTCCCATCCTATGCACAACAAACCATATATGACAACATGGCAATGGTTGAACAGTTACCATTAGAAAAACGTTTGCAATTAGAAGCAGAAATTATGGATTACATTTTAAGTACAGAGTTGGATACTAAAGCTACCATAAAGTTAACAGAATGGAGTTCATCAATTGCTAATGAAGAATATGAAGAATTTTTAAGTGCAATGGAATTGAAAGAATTAATTTTGCTAAAATCCGCTTATAAGATTGCTATGACTGATAATTCGCAAGAGCAAACTATAACGAGCACAACGTCGAATGGGGTATATGAAATTGGTGTGAATGGCGATAATAGCTCCGATATAATGTATGAATCTCCAAGCGCTGTTGATTTTGAGGACGTCAATGGTCAAATGATCAATGGATCACAAATATATGAAAACAGGACACATATTTCAAAAAGGAGATTACAAAATCAATGGATACCTTTGCAAGATGCTGACAAATATGTAAGACGAGCAGTTGTCAGAATAAAGCGCATCAATTTCGAAGATTATATACCATTATCACAGATACGACGTCAGCGTAAAAGTTCAACACGTTTTTAAATACATATTTATATGTACATAGATATATGTTAGATAGAGATATAAGACAATTAAACTTTTCAAGTAGATTCTTGATATATTTACAATGGATTACACTTTTTCGATTTAAACCATTTTTGATTTTGCCATACCTCGACATAGGTTTTCGCAGTTTAGGTTGAAATTTTGTTTGAAAAACTTGAATTTTAAATATAGCAAATAACTGTATTTTAAAATTGTGTTTTTATTTTAGCCGTGCTCGTAGCCTAAAGGGGGCCAGGTCTTGATACGGAGCCATTCCTCTTGGCGTTAAAGACTGCGAAGCTCGACAGCGAAGTATGTGTCAGTCCACAAATTTCTGTTGCCAAGCTTTGAGTATATGAGCATGTAGCACAGCCCAAGGCAAGAGTTGCGTTTGACTGATGCGCAGGTACATTTAATTTTAGCTGGCATACAGTGCATTTGTAACTTCAAGACTATAATTTCTGCCCTTTGTAATTTTCAACAAACTTAATGGACTAAAAAATATTAGGTGAGTTGCATGGCAGTTAGCACGAAATTGTCTCCATAGAAATAATGGGCACAAAATAAATGTGCGAGAACGCAAAAATTAAAACAAATGGAGTCTAAATTAACAAAAGTATTCTAGTTTTTATTTTAATTTTTCTCTCGTTTCCAAAAAAATATAAAACGAATACATACATTTCCACATTCCAATACAAATTAGGGCTAGTGTCGAGCACAAAGAATGGTTTATTTTTAATTACAAATGCTATTTTTAACAATCTTGTCAAAATTATAAATTACTTATTCAATCCTGTTTTTTCGGTAAAGAACATTTTTTGCATAAATATTCTGAAGTTTCTTATTTTCCATTCCCGGGGATTTAAGCCTGAGTTCTTCGATACGTCATTAAAGCACGTACCCACATCCCACGCCGCTGTCTTGTCTTCATCACGTTTTAGAATAAATATTAAATATAAGTTTATGCTTTCGAACGTAAGTTGTATGAATGTAAATTAGGGTGGCTCACGAAACCAAGGTGCAATTTGTGTGCAAGTATAAATGTAGTATTTTTTTCAAAATTCAAGCGCTCTTAAATAAATATACATATATTTATTTTAAACATTTTGCCAAAATGAGCCATCTAAGAATGCAATATATTTTATAATCCGAATGAATTCTGAAGCAGTTCATACGTCATATGGCAAAACAAATGTTGATTGTAGTACATTTAGAGAAAACTAGTTCGTTTTTAAGTTATTTTATCTTACTCTTAAACTTTTATAGGAAAATTAATTGAAAATAGCTAAACAACAACACAATATAGTAATAACATAATGCGCTATTCATCGGTTGGTAAAACTACAACATAATATGGTTTATCGATGATTTTACAAAGCCGCACAAGGTTCCAAGAAAAAAACTGCTGGTTAGGGGTTTAGAATATCCCGCCGGTATGGATGCCGGTCGTAAGAGGTGACTAATATGCACAAAGGTAATGACGTGCACCTCGATGGTTTGTCTACGGATGTGATTACCCATCTTCTCTTTCTTTTCGGAAGGAGGGATAACATGATCTAGAAGGCTACACTGGTCATAGCAAATCGCTACCACGATAGTCGGGAAGTACCGGATTCATATCCGGGTAAGGACTCTCCTTCGGGGAGTAGTATTATTGTTAACACAACAACTCCAAGAACAAAAAATATTTGACAAGAATAACTCCAAAGTTTTCATCTTATGAAGGTAATAAAATAACTCAACGATTGAATACAACTAATATTTGAATTAACATCTATTTACATTGTTGTGTTTAGAGAACGACCAGACACAAGATTTAAGATACATAAACGAACTTGGGCCGCGTTCGCATCAAGCCGAACTTAAGCCGATAATATGCCCCTGCGGGTTGGGGCCTAGAATATGCCCGCGGTAGGCATACCGGTCGTAAGAGGCGACCAATATGCACAAAGGTAATGATGTGCAACTCGATGGTTGATCTACGGATATGATGCCTCCCACCTCTCATTACCCATCTTCTCTTTCCTTTCGGAAGGAGGGATGACATGACCTAGAAGGTTGCACTGGTCATATCAAATCGCTCCCACGACAGTCGGGCAGTACCGCAAGGGAGTACCGGAGCGTACCGGATTCATATCCGGCCAAGGACTGTTATTTCGACAACACTCCCCAAAACCTTCGGGGAGTGATTTTGTTGTTAAAACAACAACAACAACAAGCCGATAATAGGAGTGCAATGACTGTATTGAAACTTTACCAAACATGACTTCAATTATTTTCGATTGTAACTACTTGCCATATAAATACAAATTCAATTGAAGTTCTATGAATGGGTTTCAAAGTTCAATGCAGTAAAATAATCGACTTGTACATTTTCGAAGTAACCTGGGGGGTTACTCTGTATTGCGATGCGAAAGAAATTTCTTTCGCATTTGAAAAAAAAATGTATGTGATTTGACAGCTTGCTAATAGCATTTGCTTTCGCATCGCGATATAGAGTAACTCCCCTGATTCGGTATTTAAAATCAAATTTCCTGTATCCGTTCTCCTCATTTTCATCAACAAAATTTTACAGAACTGGTCGAAACGCGGATTTGCAAAGCCATCGATCATATTCGTATATTTATGTATGTATGTACGTGTATATGCATTAACGTATGTTTAAGCACGTATGACGTGTTTGTTATAGTTGTTGCTTATGAAGTTAGGTATGTATTACTTTTAACAAATTTGTTTTAGAAAAGTGTCCCAATTAGAGTTGTAATTGTCATGCTAGAACCATCTCTGAATTTTAAACCAACTGCTTTGCCATAAGCACGTATAAATATGGCACGGACTTGATTCAAACGCTTTTCACGTCTAGAGAGAGAAAATAAAAACAAACATACATTACAAAAGCTTTTTTAAAATTCAAATAAACTAACCTCGATATTCTTTTCCGATTCGATTCGCAGTCATTAGCATCTGCCTCAATTTCTTCGGCTGTTGTTGGTAATGTATTGTTAGCACCGTTAAAACTAGTACTTCCATTAATGTTATTATTGCTTCCATTACTATTAACACTACCACCACTACTACCACTGCTATTACTATTACTGCTTGCTGCACTACTATCCACTGTATCGCTACTGCTACTACTTCTGCTCGTGCTGTTCCTTCCGGCCCGCATATAACTACCGGGGGCCATTGAATCTATCGAACCAGTTTCAGTAACCACTTGCCAACTACCATTCGATGATATCGATTCTTGCCGTTGACGTCTCGCATTTGCGCCTGGTACAGATATAGGACTAGTGCGTGAGCTGTTTCGTACAAATACAAATTACAAACAATATTTAGCATTATTAAAATATTTCATACAATAACTAAGAAAAACTAATGCTAAAAAACTGATAAGAATTGTGTAAAAATCGAAAGAAATTTTAGCTATTCTTTGGATAAAAGTGTGGAAATAAATGTACAATAAACAATTGTGCAATTGCAATTGAGCAATTGTTTAAAAATGATATAGAGGTTCACAAGATTTCGAGTAAGCTTACAACAAATTGGGGTTCTGTAATTTTACTAAAATCTACTTGCGGAAAAGTAAGAGTAATACCGAAATATTGTACTAGATGCAACGTAGGATATTGTTCAGATCTTTTTGATAAGAGCTCGTGTTAAAGGCCGGATATCATTTACCCATTATTAATTTAGTCGCCTCTTATGACTGACAACAGCTTGAACAAATAAAAAAACACCCAACATTGCATCCTCGATTCATAAACTAAATTCTACAAACCGTTTAGGATTTGGAGATCGACTTGTCAGTGCATCGTTGCTTGTCGTTGCTGTTAATGGCGGTGGTGTATTAGGAATAGTCATTGTGTTAAGGTTGTCTGTTATTCCCAAATCACTTGGAATACTATCGTTGCTATCTTGATCGGTTAGAAGCATATCGCTGTAAAGTATATAGTAAATTATAATTTCAATTAAGAACAGCCTTAAATGATATAAAGAAAAAGCAAATTACTCTCGTAAAATTGTATCATCCTCCTGCCTTGGGGCAACGGTAATGCTACCACTACTGCTCGTTGTTTTTGTTCGCTTCCTGTAAATATACACAACATTAAATATTATGATTTAACAAAGTATGTATGTTAAATAAAATATTAGCCGACCATAGGTATAACAATCATTTTATTAGTTTCAATTTCCAACTATTATTAAAAACGAAAACTTACCTCTGTTCTATTAGGCTAAACTCTTCACCAGACAAAAATTTTAACATATGAAAACAGAATAGCATTATATCTTCACCACGTTTCTCCCGATCGGGTAATTGATGACCAAATAAATACCAATCATATGCTAATGTGAAATATGTAATTTGTATGTGATCTAGCGATTGATGTATGAGACCATCTGCCCATAAAGACAAGCGTAGTAAGGAAATGAATAGAGGCGTACGGTCCCAACCGCTAATGCAATGCACTAATATACCAGTATTCTCTTCTTGCAAATACTTAAGCATTGCTTTGAGGTAATTTTGTGTTATCGCCACCAAGTCCCATTTTTGATAATCTTCCCAATTCACAGCTAGGTCCATTGCTGGTCCAATTTTTGGTACACTCACATCGGCATCATTAAATGGCAGTTCCCAATTGTAATGTAAGCCTTTTGCCATATAATTGTTGTCGCGAAATTTCGTAAAGAATTCACAACCTGGATATGGCAACGAGAGTATATTGAATTTTTCATAGTTATTATCGGGGTCGGCTTTTTCCGATGATGAAACGCTATAAATAAGAAATTACTTGCAAATGTAAATTGGAAAAGAGAAATAAATATTTAAAACTAAGCACAGCTAATCTTTCATGAAAGCTTGTAATTATTACGGCAAGCAACTATCCATTTATTAGGTGACTATGGAGTATTATTTAATTTAAAAAAAAATCTGGGGTTAATTCTGGTTTGCGTTATCGATTTCCGATGCTCGTTTTATTTATATTATATAAAGTGAAGTAAATGAAGTACAAATTTTAAAAAATACTAAAATCCATTTTTTAAATGGGGTAAGTGATAAAAATTGCTTTTCTTCATCAAATTTTATAATAAACTATCAATTAGCAGTGTTAAGGCAATTAAAAAGGTTCTTCTGCAAACAGTTTTCACCGAACTTATTAGTATCGCATTTTAGAGCTCAGTGAAGTAAAGAGAAGAAAACGTTAAGATTTTTTTCACATCACCATTCCGCAAAAACAGAATTGAGTTCCTGGTTCCATAAAGAAATAATTTGTTCGTAATCATTCGGAATTGTTTTTATTTGGCCTCGAATATGCTATTTTTATTTCTTAACTATTTATTTAATTGCGAATGGAGTTAGAGTGTACGTTAATAAAACCTTACTTACGTCATAAAATATTTGATTTTCCGTTGTTCCACCATTAAGTCGACAATTGTATTAACATTTAATGCATTTAACAGAGAAACGTCATTTTTGATAACTTCATTGTACGAAAACGGTGACGGAGTGTCGTTTATAGTGTGTAAAAGTGAATCCTCTGAGTAATCAGGATTTTCATGACCATTGATACGTGGTGGTTGTTGTAGTTGTTGCGATTCTGTATTATTACCCGATGTTATATAATCAAAAGCATAACGGGAATAAGTTTCATGTATCACAGATAATGTTGCCGAACGACAAATCAATTTGCCACGGTAAAGAATCACAGGCACAACGAAACGTTGACGGCAACGTGCATATCGTGCATAAGTTATATAATCACGTATTTTACTAATATCGAATAGATCTTCATATATGGTATGTTGTTTTTGTGAACGCTGCGGTAACGTGAATTTAGTTCCAACATTTACAAATGAATTTGTACCATTTTCACTCTCACTATTTGTATTACAACCATTTCCATTCTGATAAGTATCAGCATGGTCAGTTGTTGATTCCTTTTGCTCATTGGTTTTGTTTATTGTAGAAGTAATTATGCTTTTATTAATACCATTGACGTCAATCGTTATTGATGATGCTTTAGGCGAGCCTTTAGATCTATGCGCACAGTTGGTTTTAATGTTTTTCACATCATCACCGTTAGATGTAGAATTGCTGTCAAAGCCACTTTCAAAGCCGCTACTACTATTACAACTGCTGGGTATATTTCCTGTGCTGGCAGTGTCTGTTGATGCCACGTGACGTTCACCATATTCATATTCGGGTATAAAAATACGTGGAGGATAGCGTGTACTAAGTGTACCGTTTGTATTATCAAGCTCAATTACGCTGTAGTCTAGTTTCATTAGATATTCGCAGTTATTTAAGGTAACTGTGTCCTGTGAAAAGAAAATTGGGAAATATAATATTTAAATATGTATGTATGTATATATATTTAAAATCAATTAATCAACACAGTTGAAGGAGCAGAACAAAAAATTAAGAATTAACTTGTATTTCTTCAGGAGACCGGTGGACCACACAACAGATTGAATCTTGAATAATATTGCTGTGGTCTTGGCAGAGCTCAATAAGACTATTTGGGGGATTTACATAGTTGACAGAATCTAAATTTGACAACTTTCTATTTGGTAATATTATAAGCCGCACTGTGGAAAGTGAACATGTCGTTTAAAATGCTTATTTTATGTTCGTGGATGGCGTATCGGTCAATAGAAATGAGCTTTTAATTAAAAACTTATTATGATAGACCAATGTACAAAGATACAAGTGTACACTTACTTTCTAACCCCACATGCGAACGAGGACATCGAATAAAATCTTAAACACATTAACAATAACGTGTTTATTAGGAACAAAAATCAAATACAAAAAACAGAAAAGTCTCAGCGCATGCCAATGAGTTCAATGATTCACGTTGTTGACTTTTAAGGCGACGACATTCTGGAGTCCAAAAAAAGTACACACATACATATGTATGTACGCATGCATTTATAGTATGACCCAGTAATAGTGAAGTAGACCGGCCGGTTGTTTGAAGCCAAGGCATACTTCTACATATAACTAGACAAAGCGGCATTTTTTGATTAAATATTACGTTGTCACCTGTCTGAACTATGGCTAAAGTTTCAAAGTATTCCTACCATTTAAACCGGAAAAAATAAATATGTGCAGAATTACGTTAACTTTCTATGATATAGTTCCATGACTTTCGGTATCCACATTTGCATGCAACCCTCTCGGTTCTGATTTTTGAATACAACGTCGACAGCAACATTTAGCTTTTTCCTTAATAAATTTTCAATGAATTGAATTTTTGTTTCCAGGGTTGTGCAAAACAACAATCAAGAAATAATTAAAAACAATGAAAAAATTAAAATTAAGCAAATTAAAAATTAAAATCAAACAATAATCAAAGACGAGGCGTTTCTTATAAGCAAAGTTGGCACTCTATTATGTTTTTGCATCTATTTTTGTTGTTTTGATGTACTTATCGCACTTGTTACGTTAAAGTGTAACAACTCAAAATTTGAACATTTTCAGTAGAGACGAAAAAATGTTTCCGTAAATATTAATAATATATTACAAAGAAAAAACAATGTAATTGTACGAAAATATCATTAAAAATAATATAACCGTTGTTTCATTTTTATTTGCTTAGTATTTGCACGAAAATAACAAATTTTTGAGTTATTACTCTTTTCCTGAAATTTTTTTATGTACCTAGTGGTATTATTTTGAGTTGTCTCGGTTTACCTGAAAATTCTCACTGGAATTGATAAATATGATTTGTTGTAAATAGGCACAATTCAAAATGTTACACTTTATGTAATACACTAACGACCAAATTTGATAAAACACTTGGAGACAACTAAAAATGTAACTCTTTAGTTGAGTCGAAAGAAGTCATTCTGAAAACAAAGAGAGAGTCATAACGGTTTTTTAAAGACTAGACAAATCACTGAACGATTTTTACAGTGGGTTGAGATGACCACTGCATATTATTTTCTTGCAAAAAACTAAAATTTGGAAATTTTGAGTTGTTTCACTTTAACGTAACAAGTGCGATATGTAAGTAAGCCTGCCTTTTCAAGTCTAACAAGTTAAAAATAACAAAAGTTTATTTGTAAGCTTGCTTGTACAGATCCATCACATGCTGTTTGTACTCCGTTATATTAGTAGTTACTTGTAGCGATTCATATAACGAACAACTGTACTGATAACTCAACAACAACAAAATTGGCTGATAGGGACAGAGTACGATCTAACCAGTTCGAAAGTAGAGGCGGCAGCTTTTCGTTTTTGATTTATTTATTTTTGGTTTGTTTTGTTTTGAAACACGACTTAATGACGCCGCCGGTGGCACAATGTCCAATGTGCAAACTGTAAGGCAATAACAATATGAGAAAACATAACTTCAATCTTTTGTATTCGGGTTGCCAAGAAAACTAAGCATTTGGTTTTACTAGAGCCGCTAACCTTAAACTATTGTCACAACAAAAAAAATTGCGCCCGATTCCTTAGCGCCGAAAATTCCAATTCAGGGGAGAGCAGTTAATCTGTACAACTTAAGGGTTTAAATTGGTTTAACGCTGTTTTTTCCTCGAATTGATGGTGTTGATTCGGGGGCGGGTTTGAAGTTATTATTATCATTATTATCTTGCATTCGTACGGATTTTTGTGATAAGTTGTATAGTTGTGCTGCAAAACTGCTTTTATTTTGGCCAAAACTAGAGCGTAACGTACTTAATATAATCGTGTCTTGTAATTTTTATATTCCACACTTTACACACAACTGCCACGTTATACGCAAAACACGAGTAGGTGAAAAATATTTGACGATCGTGGCTGGTTGCCTGTTACCATGTCTGATAGATAGTCTGCAGCTACATATGTTCACACTACTCACTCGCTTGCACTGCTTCATTCACAACCATACATATGTACATATGTAGGTATGTACAAATATATTTACCTAAAAGCTGAACTAAGTAGTTTTAATAGTTTCGCTTAGGACGCCATTGCTTGCTTTACTTTTCTACTGCTTTAATGAATGGAGTTGTACATACATATGTATGGATGAATGAATGTGCTGTACAATTAAGATGCATTTAAAGAAAAGCTGTAAACAGTGAATAGTTACTTGCTGCTTCAAAATATCATGCATTGAGTAAACCCGGATTTTAAAAAGTTTTGAATTGATAGGTAAACAAACGCACACATATAAAGTGCATGCCATTCATGCTGGATCGTTTCGCCGAGCCTATGGGTATTTGTGAGTGATATGTCTAACAATCTCAAAAAAGTTGGTAGCGTCCGGCAACTAGTGCATTTACCCTATGTTCAATAAATTCAAATGCATAAATTTATTGCTGCCCATAAACAGTGAAAGTGACAGACATTCAAATACATATAAACAAACACACTTATGTACATATATAGTTTAAAAATAGCAAATGCGAGTATTTTGTTATTTTTAGCAATTCGTGCATTTTATACCGATTCCTTTTATATTGGACATCGGTTTGGAAGGGCGGAATAGAAATAGAGTTACAGTCCAGACTTAGTGCATAAGTCAGAGAAAAAAAAGTTACACAATTTTATATGTATTAATTTTAGCTCAGATTGTTTAATTGGCGTGATGGGAGGGTAGAGAAAGTGAGTACAAGTGCACAGCACATTTCCTTTATTTGCTTGATTTTCTTGTTCATATGTAACAATTCGACATTGGCAGGCTGCAATGGTTTATATTTTATATTATTTTTTTGTTGGAAAAGCTATGTAGTAGTATACCCTAGTGTGCCCCATTGGAATTCTCTTGGTCCATTGTTTATAACATTAGTAACCACCAACATGAAAACATCTCCGGCGGATCCAGGATTTTGGGAAGGGGTTCAATTTTTTATGAAATATCGAGGACATCTTTTATCCACAGATCCTGAAAAATATGATATTTTAAATTCCGAAGGGGGGTTTGGACCCGAGCCCCCATGGACTCGCCGGTGACATATACTAAACGTATGCGATTTATAAAAATTTATCATGGTCTCAACTGTGTATGTATGGTGATAAACATTGACTATGTACCATTTCCTAAAGCACCAAAAACAACCAGCTAAGAATTATTGCGGCGGCGAAACGATCCAGCATGCATGACATGCACTTTATATGTATGTGTGCGTTTCGTGTGACACACGTGCTTGTTGTCGGTTCTTGCATGAAAATCAAAAATTTTTCATTTTTGCGCTGAACGTTTTGAGCGTTTCGCAGTCTGCATGACATGCAATAGTGCCTCAGTTGTGTGCTGACATTCGAGATGAATAAGGGTGCGGAAGAAAATCAATTTATACTAAAATTTAATAAATCGATTTTACACTAAAAATCAACTTTTAACTATTTCACTTGAATAAAAAATGGACTAAAAGTACATAGTTAAAAGCTGGTTTAAAATCATATAAAAATAGTTGAAATACCTCACCCCCCTCACAAAAAATCATCTTCCGACGACGACATATTACGTGCGCACGTTACGAACACTCAATTCAAATGGCGCATGACATTCATTTGCATGAATGTTTGCGGGTAAACGTCATACACACGAAACGCACACATAGAAAGTGCATGTCATGCATGCTGGATAGTTTCGCCGAGCTTATGTAGATTCCCCCTGCAAAGTGGGCAATGACAATTGCACACGACGTAGCGGCGCCAACACCAACGAACGTAAACGAAGTTCAATATGCCGGTCCACGAACACGACTCGCACATACATACATCCATACATGCATTTGCCACAACGCAAAAACGTGACTTATATGCGCATTGTGTATTTACATACGTATGTACGTATCTGCATATGTATATATAAAATGGGTTATACGCCTAAAAGCGAGCCACGCTGCTTAATTTAATACATCAATGGCCGTAATATTGCACCTGTGATAAGTGAAGGTATGCATATGTATATACGAGCACAAATAGGTATATGTACATATGTATGTATAGGAAGAAGTCAACTTGACAAAACCGTACTAAAACAAATAAATAATTCAACAGAAGCTGTACATACCAATGATC
Organism: Sphenella marginata; assembly: GCA_951509765.1. Lineage (NCBI taxonomy): Eukaryota > Metazoa > Arthropoda > Insecta > Diptera > Tephritidae > Sphenella > Sphenella marginata. Next base: position 1,310,333 of record OX608083.1, read on the forward strand.
CTGCTTCGGTTGTGCCGGCATCGAAGGCTTTTTTCGAGAACACTGACAGCAAGTCAGTCAAATCAGATTCAGCAATTTCCATTTTAACGCTTTCCTATCTCTGTGATACATTAACCATGCGAATTTAAGTATGTAGTTTTAACACCGTTTTTTCTAAGAACGTCCACTGCTTGCTTTCACCTAATTGTTGAACTTCACAAAAATAGGCATGTAGGTTATATTAGCAAACAATTACAAGGCTCTTCTTCCTGCTGTAGACGTTATTATTATTTCCACAATAAACATATTTTGGTATTAAACGGAATTCGCAAACACCGTATCGGACTGTACTGCGCTACGCACAATTATTTCATTGCTGCTGCTGCGCCTTCTGATATACATAAATATATATTTGTAGGTAGGTCCGCACATTAATTCATTTACTGTCGGTGAATTTTTGGTACCGCTTTTATTTCCTACTCTTCTAAATATTTATTTGCACATAAATTCATACATATAAATTATAAATATTACAAAAAGCTTTTTTTGTTGACGTAATTAGAAATAATTTATTTCCTTTTCGCTTTGATATTCTTCGCACATACAACGCTAGTTTTTTGGAAGACTTGCTTTTTTTAAGCAAGCGGAGAAAAATTTCACTTGAAAACGATTGAAATTTGTAAAGTCACTGATACCACTCTATTTTTTTGGTAATACTTTACGGTTTACGTCAAGTGTTAATACACGTCCAAAAATCTTGAGAGATGTATCAAAAGACGCGTCTTGACCTCCGTAACAATAACCCGAAGGGGGAAAAGCAATATTTTGTTTCTGTGAAAAGTTATTAGTGAAAAACCGAAAATTGACCCGGGTTAGCTCCCAAATTCGGGGCCCGATCCACGTTTTTTATGTGCAGAACACCTTTCCGCGTAGGCGGCCTTCGGCCGCGCTTCAAAAAATAACCCTGGGCTACGCCATTCCAACTCCAGGTAGTTGCCCTGAACGGTGGCAACATGCCACCGTTCCGACTCTATGGGTCATTTTTTTCTCACAGGGTAATGTGATTACAACAACCACATGAAAATGACAGAAAAATTGTGAACTTTAACTGCAAATATCTCGCAAAATTCTAAAAATATCGGATTTCCCCCTCCAGATTATTGTTACGGAGGTGAAGACGCGTCTATTGATACCTCTACCTATATTTTTGGACGTGTATTAACACTTGACGTAAACCGTAAAGTATTACCATTTTTTTAAGATAACACAAGTATATTTCGCTGATTTTTATAAAAACATTTTTTTTGCGTTTCTACTTAAAAACAACGTGGGACAATCACACCTTAAATAAAGTAAAATTCTTCGCTGGCAAAAGCATAGATGGGAATGACAGCTTTTAAAGAGGGGAAATATAACGAACAGTGTTGCCACAGCAATAAAAAAATATGTAACCAAAAATAAACAAAAAACATCAAACAATTACAATTTTACTAATGGTGCTATTCTCAGCTTGCCTGTCATCTACAAAATAGGAGGTGACAATTGCAATGACTATTACAAATTATAGGAACAAGTGGAATTGGGTATACCAATTGTCAGTAGTCACGCATAAGCTGCCCCAGAAAAGGGCAGTAAAACGAACACATATAGGTTTATTTGGAGTTCCAGAGACTGACATACATAAATCAACTTACACAAAAATATTCCAACTTAAATGAAGTTTTGAAAAGGAAAATAAACAAACCCGCTTCAAATTTCTTCAAATAAATTTTCTTAAAAATATTCACTACTATATACATTTCTCAAGATAAAAAGTAGACATTGAAAAAAATACCCAACACGAAAAATAATTCCAAGTGTTATTAAGTAAAAAAATTACCAATATTAGTTCAAAATAACTAATACGGCAACACTGCTAATGAAATAATGGAAGGGTGGGTGTGGACTTTGTGGTGGTGATTGATACGAATGTCATGTGTGGAAATAAATTAGCAAAGAAAACTGGTAGTTGCCATATGAATAATTCTATACGACCGTATCGGAAACCGTAAGAAAACACTCGTTTTTACTTGATGGTTTCGGTAATTTTTGCGTTTGCGTTTGAGCACTCGGTGGCAGTGGTAAACAATTGCCTATTTATTCAATACCTACAAATAAATTCAAAAACTTGTTTCAAATAAATGCAAAAACTTTATGTACGGGATACTATTTATAATGGTATATTTCTTGCTCATTAATTTTTTTCAGGATTCAGCCCATGTCTTTTCATCTCCACAGTAATAGAAAAGAGATAGTCATAGCATTCTGACCTGGAATAAAATAAGTTTCAAAAAATATCATCTTAATCTATATATTTTCATGCTTTGAACAAATTAGTTTACATGGTTTTAGCCTTCTCCCAACTTTTGCCCCAAATATATACTCCATGCCGGCGAACTAGAACAGCGCTACATCCGGGGTATTTTAGCATAGCCGCATACATGCTATCCGCTAAATCTCGTTCAAAAGGCGTATTTTCAATAATCGGCACAACCAACTCTTCATCGTAACGTAAATACCGCTTTAAGTCTTCGTTGTAAATGCCCTGCAATTAGTTGGCCGTATAGATTCACTATTCAAAAGTTAAGTACATACGTTTAAGTAAATACTTTAATCATTTCCAAATGTGTGCATCGGAATACTTCACCCGGCCATAATAAAGTCGCCATTACTGCGTGTTGAGAGTGTGTGTGTATAACTGCTTGTGCATCACGGTGGCGATAAGCCAACATGAATAGTGGTGTACATTGACTTTTAGTGAGTCTAATTGTGAAAAATGAATTAATAATTTACTCCTAGATGTAAAACCCAATATACTCTTTTAAATACTTTTTATAATCCGGTGGCAGTTGTATATCTATTCCTTCATCATCCTGCACAAACAAATCCTCTGGCTGTATACGTTCCTTTTGTACGCCCGATGGTGCTATGTATATCTCGTTACTAGTCACTCAGTTTAATATCATTGTAGTAATTTTAAAGTAATTTTGTGTGCATACTTACTTGTATTTGATGCTCATTCCACCACCAGTGCCAGTTACCCATCTAGAAGTAATTTTTGTGCTATCGAAAAATTCTTAATTAAGGTTAATACGTTTTCTTACCCAAGATGATAGAATTGTCGGCATAGCTCTGGTATTAGTTTACGTGGATGATCCTATTTAATACAGTGAGTATCCTTAAAAGCATTGTAAAACGAAATATGAAGCAAAAACACTTACCTCTGGTAAATCACTATAGATAGACATCGTTACCTTTCTTGTAGTAGTTACAGAGAACGGTAATTATCTCTGATAAGAACAGAACGGCTTCAGTGATAAGAAATTTTTTGTAAATATACGGACTGATACCAAAGAACGTTTACTCAATGAGAAGGCGTAATCATTTGGCGTGTTCCAGTTAAACACAAACATAGACCTGTATAAAATTTTGCATGTAAATGCAACAACAACGCTGTGATCTTGATATTTTTCTGGGTCAATTTCGGATCCGTAGTAGTAGATTTTTTGTAGTAGATCATTTGGCGTTTTCCAGTTGAACACAAACCTAGACCTGTATAAAATTTTGCATGTAAATGCAACAACAACGCTGTGATCTTGATATTTTTCTGGATCAATTTCGGATCCGTAGTAGTAGATTTTTTGACAGCCAGCCCTTTTAGCTTAGTAGCACAAACATGCATATGTATACACACTTATTTACACAAACAACTCTCATGCAGCTGACCAGCAAACTGGAACACGCTTATTGTGTACCATCAGAGCAGTAACAGTGCTGACAAACTGTTACAAAAAATGAATGCACTAAAGCTCTCTGCTAAAGCTTTTGGGCCCGTATATCAAAGTTTGGTCAAAGGATAAAGTTAAGGACCGCTTTTTATAAAAAAGGTGATCAGCGCATCGTCAATAATCAGACATTCAGTAAACGCTTTGATAAACCTCTGATAAAGTCTTGGTCAAGCAGTTAATCAGACATCGAGTAAACGGCCCTTAGTATCAGAGCATTACTGGAAATCTGAATTTTTTAAAGTAATGAATGCTAATAAATATTATTCCATTGTTATTAGACACTGCGGGTTGGGGCTTAGAATATGCCCGCGGTAGGCATACCGGTCGTAAGAGGCGACCAATATGCACAAAGGTAATGATGTGCAACTCGATGGTTGATCTACGGATATGATGCCTCCCACCTCTCATTACACATCTTCTCTTTCCTTTCGGAAGGAGGGATGACATGACCTAGGTTGCACTGGTCATACCAAATCGCTCCCACGACAGTCGGGCAGTACCGCAAGGGAGTACCGGAGCGTACCGGATTCATATCCGGCCAAGGACTGTTATATCGAGGAGTGATTTTGTTGTTCAAACAACAACAACAACAACATTCCATTGTTATTAAAAGATAGTTAATATATACATACATCAACGTCAACTGCTAAAACGTCCAAAAATGGCGGAAGAGGTAATACAAGTACGAAGTCACTAAAGCTTGGCAAATAATTTTAGTCAAGAGGAATGATCTGGCAGCGTATATGTTAGGGCAGCACTGGCAAAATGGGACCGGCATGAAAAAACTAAAAATCATTCCAATTGGACTTTTGCTTGCAGACGTGTTTTTAACAATTTTTGCGGACCGTCCAATTATATTCAATTTAAAAAAGAAAATTTGTGTTAAAAATTCGGTTTGAACGTGAATTGAAATAGTAAGTTAACATTGAAAATTTAATAAATGTTAAAAGTGAAAGTATTGCTTTGAAAGATGAAGTTTTTTGGCTGGGTTTTGATACTTGCAATCTTGTGTGTACCTATATATATACATACATAAGTCGGGTGAAACATAAGCAAAATATTCAGTGGGTCTGTTTTGTGGAAGTGGCGCGTCTTGTGTTTTTCTTGTTTATACTGGATTATGTACTCGTATCTCACATAGTATACCACCTTCCTAAAACCAAATGTATTGAATAACCGACTTCATAAAAAAAGACAATGTACTAATAAAATGTTTAAATATGAAAAAATGAATACAGTCAAATTAAAATAGGCCAAAAAAACCAAAGTTCAGTAACTCGATCAATCTTACCAATAAATACAATCATAGAGCAAACGACAATGTGAAATACAGGAATCATTACTCATAATCAACTCCTCTTTCCACCCAGGGACAGCCTCGTAACAACACATCAAGGACCACTTTTAATTTCAATGCCCTTTTATTTTATCAACTCTGCAACGTAATGATTGCGACATTTCGTACGCCACCTTGCATATAACAAACAACGGAGTGGATGATTGTTGCTATTGATTTTACCCACTTTCTCTTTTTTGTATGCTTGTGTGTAAAGAGCGGTTTCTCAAGCCGTTATTGGATAACAATGTTATCATAACATACTCCGAAGTAAGCTGTAAGCAATATAATAATTGCATTAAGGCATTAGGGTGCTAACCCATAAATAATTGTTTTTTTTTTAATCCAAAATATAGTTTTTGACGTGAAGGAAAGCCATCGTATTGATTTTTGTTTTGATTTTCTGAATTTGGCGTTTTCACAGACTTGTCACTCCTATTGTGGTTCGCTGTTTAGAGTTTCAAACAAATCTCTTCAAAAATGTAGGTGAAGGAAAAGTTTGCTGGGGTTCCTGATGGGCACTGCTATTAATTGTATGCTGTACATATGTACATATGTGGATATGCATCTTAAAATACGGTCTATCATTCGGCTTTCCTTCTGAAACTTGTTTGTATAGTTCGTAACATGACGCATTTACGCTAGTTTTTCGAAATTCGAATTATTTTCAAAGTTGTAGCCATGGCACAATAACAAAGTAATATCCACGATAGTGATCTGCTCTCAGACTAATATTATGTGTGCACTTGGTTATGAGCTAAAATTATTAGGGCGCCAAAACTCAAGTATGCAGCATACCCATAGGGGTGTCGGGCAATTTCAGGTTCTGTAGCATACTTATAGGAGGATGAATGGATCCGGGATGAGTCGCAAAGAAGCATGCGGTCAATGCAAGTTTTGATCAGCTTGTAAACGGTTGAAGTCGCATAAGTTTACCTTTAACAACTAAAAGTAGGCTACAGAATTTAAAATCGACCTACACCAACAATGCGTATAACTCAACTTGTACTGATCCTGGATCATCCTTTTTAGAGGTCAGTCAGACGAGTTTTTGAGAAAACTTTCAGAAAAATTCGAGCTTAGAAGAAAACGGCCATGCTTGAAAGCACTTGTTTTTAAGTCCCTAATGTATCTACAACTTTAAATGAAAAACTTGATTTTTTTGAGACCCTGCTTTTAAAGTAAATCAATAGTTATTTCTAATTAGTATAAGTTATAATTTGTAAATCGACTATTATAGATCTCCTCTATTCACCCTTAAAAAAATATGCCCGCCTTATCAATAGCTTTGCCATATTCGACAAAGTTGATACGGTCAGCAAGTTTTTTTATAGTCCATAAGTTTTGTATAGCCCATACAACAGTAAGTATCGGTGTATGCATCATTATCAGTAGAAATATTGCTTCGAATTAAGGCAACGATAGTACAGCGCTATGTCCACAAGGAACATTTGAAGGTTGTCGCAGTGCAAGCGATTCTCTATCAATACAAATATATGTATGTGCATAGTTGCAAAACAACTAAAAACACGCGTTTTTGTTAAATTATACTGAAAAGTCAAATATATAAATTAATTAATAAAATTAGTAAGCAAAAAATAGTAGTGAAGTGCTTCTGAAGAGCTGAAATATATGTATGTACATATCTAGAGCTTCCCACGCTTTTGCGCAATAATATTATTTTTTATTTTTTTATTTATTTATTTATTTATTTAAATTTGTTTACTAATTCTTCAGTACATAATATATAGCGCCCATATGTCCCATCCCAACAAACATTTAGGCTTGAGTTACCTGAGGTTGAAAACTAACGTACATACTTCTCAAATCTTTTTTTTATGGCAAAAAAGGCAGTTTCTCAAGTTGAAAAAAGGTAAGTTCTCGACATGTACTCAAATGGGATAAGATAATAGTTGCAGAATGATATTGGATATAAACTTGATATCCATACAGTTTTTCAAGGGTTGAAAAATAGTTGATCGATGTTTGTTGGGATATGTAGATATTTAAATAAATGTAGGTACCACATATGTATGTCATTCCGGTGAATATTGTCGCATACAATAAACTAGGCTTAAATTTTAAGATTACTTTGCCAACAGTAAAAACTCTTGACCTTGCACCCTCATTCATATGTGTGTTTAGTTGTTTTCATCTCACAAAAAATCACAAAGAAAACTAGGTACATACGTACTATATGCACATGCTTGTATATATGTAACTATTGTTAAAGATAATCGAAAGACACTTATGTGGCGTCGGAAGAGAAGTACAAGTGATTCCTGTTTTGCTTAAAATAAGCTAAAATTTCACAAAAAATGGTTCCATAGTTTTCCACTGTACGGTATTTCAGTTTGCCTAGACGGCACACCAAAAAGATGTACGAGTATTATCAACCTACTAACGGGACTCCTAGGGTACTGCCAGTTTCAATAGCGCTGGGTTAGAGTCAAAACTAAAGATTGGTACGGTGTTCACTTTTGCACTCAGTTAAATAAACCTGCTGTTAAGGCTGGAGTTGTAGTTTTTATTTCTGCTTTCTCGGATATTTTTTTCCGGAACTAATTGATATAAAATATAAATGTATGTATGTATTATTTGTAAGTTTAAAATTTTTCTTGAAAATAAAACATGCAGGGAGAGTCTCTTTATAGTCAAACAAACATAAATAAATAATTATTAAAGAATTTTTAAGCCGGCTTATGTCATAACTATCTACAGCTTGGCTTATACGTAAATATGTACGCTCATGAATAAATGTCACCGTTTTGACTCAAGAGCGTGTATATCACGCCATATGTATATGTATATGCATTTTCATTATGCATGCATAAGTAATAAAAAATTATACATACATATATGTATTGAGCTTTGGTGAATCTTTCGTATTCCGTTAAAATATGTTATTAGGCAGAGTACATCAAAGTTGTTGATTCTCATATGAATAACAGCACTTTATGTTCCATACCTTTAGAATTTCGAAAAAGTGTACATCACAGTTGTAGTTGTAGTTTTTTCATTTTGAACTTGTGCTTCAAGGATCTCCAAAGATAATCGTTTAAAAATACTTTTTGAAGAGATGCGTAACTGGTGGTGCCAGATAAATACCCGATTTCTTGGAAATGGTATAAATACTACTTGATAAAGTTGTTAATTACCTTTAGTTAACTTTTTTAGTTACCTTTTTTTGAGCATAATAACTTTATCATATTTGTTGCTATCAAATAAAGAATCCACACCTGCGCGAAACAGCGTCAACTAGAAATTCAACGGGATAATTACTCTTGTCAACAAGTGCTACTTTTGGCTGAGTAGGCAAATGAGAAGTAAAGTCCTCTCTCGACGAACAAAGATCAGCTCTATTAGTCTCTTATCGGCTCGGAACGTGGACAGTAGACTGGACGAAGAAAATCGAAATTTAATCGATTTCAATTTTCAGAACGAAAGTGTAGTGTAAAATTTGCAGTTCACAATATTAATTTTTAGAAATCCAACTTACAAAACAATGTAAACAATTGAATTCTCCATGTGTTTTCAAAAAAATTTCAATATCGAAAAAAGTTGCGTGGCTATAATTCAACTTTCGCAATTTATAAGACAACCTTTTAAATCAAATTTTTAGTCAAGTTATCATGTTTAAGGGCTTGTTTATTAATTACATATTCTAATGTTTATGTGTGGTTTTTTATAACACCGTTCTCAATTCAGTTGACATATTGAGAATATCTTTACTCTCGTCGATAGTGACGATGTGGTGTCGGCTGTATATGTCGTGGCATAAGTCGATACACCTTTCAAGCGGGAGCACTTGAATTCGCTCTTAAACAACGATCGGTCAGTAGTTGCCTTCATTATACATTTTTACCTTAAGCTGATTTTAGTACTAGCTTGGCGCGATCGTGGAACGGTTGTTTGGTCAATTAAATATACATATATGTACATAGAAACAAATTGCATTTCGGTTGTGTCGTGTTGAGTTAGCTGTCACCAATTTCGATTTATAAGAAAGAAAGAAAAACAACAAAGTAAGCAAAGTGGCGCGATATGGTGGATTTGTTGTTATTGTTGTTTACTCTTTCCCTGTTTTAAATGAATGTTTAATGAATAAACTTGGTTTCTGTGCGATTTATGTATATAATTAAATTTGTAGGGTAAAAACGAACTAACTAAGCGCATTAAATGAAGTTATTAATGATGTAAATATTCTATTGAAAAAGGTTGGGCATACAAATTCCTTCTTTCATAAATTTTCCAAAGATTCTAGGTGTGTTCAGCTCTGATATGAATTCGCTATTTCTTTGTTCCGTTAAGAAAGACAAGAATGTGTTAGCTATGGAGCTCTGGAATACAACACCCCCTCGAAATATCATTAAATTTTATGTTGAGCTCAATTTAAGATTTAATTTATTTAAACAAAGATCAATATGAGACCAGATTAAAAAAAAAAACTTGAATACACTTAAAAAAAAAGAGACGTTTAGAGACAAAATGTTCTAGCGCTACTGTTGCTGTAGTATGAATTGTTGGTGCTTATCACGTCGGGACTTATTGAATATGTCTTTGTCAATATTGCTAACTAACATACATACTTTTGCCTATATTTTTCGTTTTGACCAATAAATTTTAAGGAAAGGATTTCGCGAATCGATCCACACAACATGCAAATACTACATATCCATTGGATATCGAAAGTAGCATGTGAGTGTTTGCGAAGGTTGAAGTACACGACTGTAGAAAATGTCCGAAAACATACTGTCACATCGGCAAAGCGCCACAAAACCTCAGGAGAAGCTGCCCTCGTTTAGGTGATGGGTTGAAAGAGAAATAATTTTCTAGATCTTCCTCATCCCTGTTATTTGCTTAAAACATTCGAAATTCTAAATACATATTTTTAAACCAATATTTGTATATTTTATATGTCCAAGCATAATTTTGCTAACAAGAGTTTTCCTATTTTTGACTTTTTTCAGGCAACACAGCATACTACACAACTATTAATAATTAAAAACAAAAAGTTTCCTAATAAGAAAGTCACAAATATGTCGGCCAAAGCTGTTTCTGAAGCCACTGGCAAAGATATATTAAATCGGTTTTTGAATGCGAATGGAGCTTCTGGCGCTGCCCAATGTCGTTTCGCAACAGTAAACACTCAAACGGATTGGTCACAGTTGACAGTGCAAAATCCGTGGCTGCTGGACACGGTAAGTACTCATAGCACCCACTGTTCTTTATGAAATTGCAAAGGCATCTGTTATCAGTCTTATAAGCATTCACACGTACATACGCAATACGCATAAGAGTCATCTGTGTATGGTCCAACGGTTGAAATAATAATTTGTGTTTGTATGCTTTGAGGTGGCATGATGTTGTTGACGCTTAGTCGTCAGGTAATAAGTGTACTTAGAAGTGTAATCTGTACTGTATTGTGGCGAGATGCATGCATGGCACTTCCAACGTAAATAAATAATAAAATTTGAAAATAATATGGCAATATCGATATATACGAGTATATAGGGATGAGGTTTTCTTTTATTCGAGTGTATGTCTGCCACGGAAGGCTTCTCAGCAAAAACTCATCTTCTTTGGTCCCTCCAATTTGAAGGTATATCGCGCCAAATATTCGTTTTTTCAACTCGTCAAATAGAGTATATGAGTTTCTTTATGTAATTCTCTACTCACTTAGGTCCCCCCCAAAAAAATAGTAATGGTAGAATTCGCATTCGCACTTAAATATGCCCAAATGTATAATGCATTATTGTTTACATATGCATTTTACATTAAACCATTCACATTAAGCTACGAGGCGGGGAGGAAATGATCGTACAATTGGGCATACAATGAAAAATTAATGAGCTTAAAAGCAGAATAATTCTTTGATCATACAATTTTTTGTATTATTAAATTTTTAAAACTACAATGAACAACGCTTAAAAAACAAAAACAATGCTAACAACCCACCATAGAATTATGGAAATTTTGCAATTATTTTATTATCCTGTTACAAATACCGGTAATTAAAATTAAAAACTTATTTTGGATATGAGAATCCATTTAAATAGACAATACACGAACACCCTAATACTAGCACGTGTTATATTCTATTAAATGCTTCTAAGGAATAATGCCTAGTGCCATAGTTCACTTTCACCTATTCTTGAACTTCCGTCTTTACATATTTACTAATCATACTAATTAATTCCACTTTTATTTAATTTATAGCCACTTGTTGTGAAGCCGGACCAATTGATTAAACGACGTGGTAAATTGGGTTTAATCGGCGTCAAGAAGAATTACGATCAAGTAAAGCAATGGATAGCTGAACGTATTAATAAGGATCAAAAGATCGGTAATGCTGTTGGCAAGCTACGCAACTTCATTATTGAACCTTTTGTTCCTCATGATGAGGTGAGTATAAAGTTTACAAATATTTTATCTAAATCAAATAAAAATATAAAATAATTTTTTTAATTTTAGTCCGAAGAGATGTACGTTTGTATTTACTCGCATCGTAGTGCTGATACAATCCTTTTCTATCATCAAGGTGGGGTGGATATTGGTGATGTTGATGCCAAAGCTCTGAAATTGGATGTGCCGGTGAATAATAAAACCACCATCGAAGAAATCACAACGAAATTATTGAAGCATGTTAGTGATGCTACTAACAAGAAGCGTATTGCGAATTTCATTTTTGCTTTATACACAACTTATGTGGATCTTTATTTTACATATTTGGAAATCAATCCAATTGTTGTGACAAAGAGTAATATGTATATTTTGGATTTGGCTGCCAAGCTTGATGCCACAGCCGATTTTATTTGCCGTCCTAAATGGGGGGATGTGGATTATCCACCACCATTCGGCCGCGATGCTTATCCCGAGGAGGCGTATATAGCGGATTTGGATGCAAAGAGTGGTGCTTCATTAAAGGTATATATATACATATGCATTCTTTACTCTAAATATAAATTCTTACCAGATTTTTGAAATATTACAAGACTAAATGCATGCATTTATTATTTGAATAGCTGACAATTCTCAATCGTAACGGTCGCATTTGGACTATGGTTGCCGGTGGTGGTGCAAGTGTTATATACTCAGACACAATTTGTGATTTAGGTGGTGCCTCCGAATTGGCCAACTATGGCGAGTATAGTGGTGCACCATCGGAGCAGCAAACTTATGAATACGCAAAAACCATATTGACGCTAATGACTTCATCACCAAAACATCCCGAGGGTAAAGTGCTTATAACTGGCGGTGGTATTGCCAATTTCACAAATGTTGCAGCAACCTTCCGTGGCATAATAACGGCTTTGCGGGAATTCCAACCAAAACTGGTAGAACATGATGTGTCGATTTTCGTGCGTCGTGCCGGCCCCAATTATCAAGAAGGCTTGCGCAAGATGCGCGAATTTGGCTCATCACTTGGCATTCCATTGCACGTGTTCGGTCCAGAAACGCATATGACTGCGATTTGTGGTATGGCATTGGGTAAACGACCAATTCCAACAACCGCACAAGCTGAATTCTCGACGGCCAATTTTCTGTTGCCTGGTGGTCAGCAGGCACAATCGGAATTGAAAGCGGCCGGTGGTGCAGTGAGCAAAAATGGCAATAATGGTAAGTTTGCTCCTTGGTGGGCTTTTCTTAGGTAGTATTCTAAAAATAATATTCCCACAATTAAAATTAATTACTTAAGTAATATGCACATTTTTAAATGTATACTGAGTAAGTATTACTCAGGTAATTAATTTTTATGGTTATTAAAAGAATATTAGAAGCTTTTGCATGGTTCCATTTTACATACACACAAACATATATATGTTATACGTATCATTGAAGCTATCTACTTCCCAGCCAGCAAGATTTCGTTGATTTTACTAGAAAATAATATATACTTTTTTTGTCAATTGATTCTTGATCTAATTCAAAGATGCTCCTTACTTGTGATTTGATATGAAAAAAGATACTTTTGCTTGTTACTGCATACGTGTCACTACTGAATTTGATTCAATAAAAGCTCAACTTCAATAAAGTCATTTTTCTGAAATACACCCAAAACTTAAGTTTTCTTGGTACCGATTAAAAGCTTGTTCTCGTCTGCAGCTTTACTGGGTTTACCAAAGTTATTTAAAACCGTCTCCAAGAAATATGTTTCTTTGTATTTATCAAAAACCCTGCCTGGAGTTTTAAAAAGTTGAGATTGCTTAAAATAAGAGCTCCACATAATCTTTGTAGTTTTGATTGCAGATATTAAAGATAATTTTTGAAATTGCGGTCTAAAATTGTTGATTAATAAAAGAACAAAAATAGCCCTGACTATCAGTGTTGGGTATAATCTGGAAGTTCTGCTTTCAAAGTGAAAAAGAGTTTGTTAAGTTTAATTACGTACAACGGGGAACGTCCCGAAAAGCTGAACAATCTTTTCTCACTTTCAAATTATAAATAACATGCGATCCATGCACTATAAAAATTCTTTAAGCACAAACTTCCCATAATTAACCGTTAGTTAATTTATGTTCGAAATTTGCCTTTTTGAGGTGCGTGTTAGTCAACCTTAAGATGGTTGTATCACAATGAAAGGCTTGGCATTGTAGCATTAGAAATGATGTAGAACTTTAACTATCTTCGTAAATATACATATGTATGTAGATAACCTTTTATATATCTCTTATACTATATGTATTATCTTTCAACTATTCATTTCTTTCTAAACCTTATTTTTGTTTTGTATTTTTGTATGTATCCTCTACGTTCGTCCTCGTATTTGTATGTAATTGGCTTTCCTGATTGGCAACAAATCCTCAAACCACAACCAAATTCCAACTCCTCCACCGCCACCACTACTATTTCATCACAATATTGCCTTAACAAAACAAAAAATTCTTTGGATTCAACAAAATTGTTTAATAAATAATTTCTTAATTTAAAATGAAATTGTAATAAACTTATATATATTTTGGTTGCTTCTTACTACATATTAACAATAACAAAACTTTCATGACATGATCGTTAATTTGATTCATATATTTTATTATCTATCGTTTTGCTATCTCTTCATAAACTCGTATGTGTTTTTGTGATCGTATATGTTATGGCTTGTTATTGTTGTGTATCGTTTTCTTTTCGCCTCACGTTCATAAACCAAAACACAAAAAAAAAAAAATAAACATACAACGTTTTGCAACGAATGTTTTTCCCGCTCGTTATCTACAAACAAACATTCAAATCGTTTATCGAAATCAAAATCGTAAATCATTTGGGAACACATTTAAGGTATAGGTTCATCATCACACTCGATTAAACTACCACCTATTTCGGCAGATGACACAATTGCAAATGATTCTTCTGTGCACAACAACATCACAAATGCGCAAATGCGCAAATTTTTCAGCAACACAACAAAAGCAATCGTTTGGGGTATGCAACAGAGGGCCGTACAATCGATGCTCGATTTTGATTTCATTTGCAGGTATGTAAGTGATGTTATAATTTTTAATTTTTTATAAATTTCCTCCCTACATAGACGAGATGAACCATCCGTTGTTGCTATGGTATACCCCTTTACGGGTGATCACAAGCAAAAATACTACTGGGGTCACAAAGAGATTCTAATTCCAGTTTATAAGAAAATGTCCGATGCTGTTAAGAATCACAAAGACGTCGATGTCATGGTAAATTTCGCCTCATTGCGTTCGGCTTACGAATCGACATTAGAAGTATTAGAATTTCCACAAATTCGTACTGTAGCTATTATTGCTGAAGGTATACCAGAAAATATGACACGTAAATTGATTGTTGCGGCAGACAAGAAAGGTGTTTCCATTATTGGGCCCGCCACTGTAGGTGGTGTTAAGCCCGGCTGCTTCAAAATTGGCAACACAGGTGGTATGTTGGATAACATATTACATTCAAAACTCTATCGTCCCGGCAGTGTAGCCTATGTGTCACGTTCCGGTGGTATGTCCAACGAATTAAATAACATCGTCTCAAAAGCCACTGATGGTGTACTGGAAGGAATAGCTATTGGTGGTGATCGTTATCCGGGTTCAACATTTATGGATCACATTTTACGTTATCAAGCCGACCCAGAAGCAAAATTAATAGTGTTACTAGGTGAAGTGGGCGGCACTGAGGAATATGAGGTATGTGCTGCACTAAAGGATGGACGCATAAACAAACCTTTGGTAGCGTGGTGTATAGGAACTTGTGCTAGTATGTTTACGTCTGAGGTGCAATTTGGTCATGCAGGTTCATGTGCCAATTCAGATCGCGAAACAGCATCAGCTAAGAATAAGGCATTACGTGATGCAGGTGCGTATGTGCCGGACTCTTTTGATACCTTGGGTGAACTCATACAGCATGTTTATGCTGAATTAGTGAAATCAGGACGTATAGTACCTAAAGAAGAAGTTCCACCACCAACTGTACCAATGGATTACTCATGGGCACGTGAATTGGGTTTAATACGTAAACCGGCCTCTTTCATGACATCGATTTGTGATGAGCGTGGTCAAGAATTGCTATATGCTGGTATGCCAATCAGTGAGGTACTCAACAAAGATGTAGGTATCGGTGGTGTTGTCTCGTTATTGTGGTTTCAACGTTGTTTGCCACCATACGTATGCAAATTCTTTGAAATGTGTTTGATGGTGACCGCAGATCATGGACCCGCAGTTTCGGGTGCGCACAATACGATTGTGTGTGCGCGTGCAGGCAAAGATTTGGTGTCCTCCGTCGTTAGTGGCTTACTGACAATTGTGAGTACGAATTCAACATTCAAAAGGTACATTTTCAACATTTATTAATTTTTAATAGGGTGACCGTTTTGGTGGTGCTCTTGATGGTTCTGCTAGACAATTTTCGGAAGCTTACGATTCGAGTTTGCATCCCATGGATTTTGTTAACCAAATGCGCAAAGATGGCAAACTTATTATGGGGATTGGCCATCGAGTTAAATCGATTAACAATCCAGATGTACGTGTGAAAATTATTAAGGAATTTGTGTTGGAGAATTTCCCAGCTTGCCCACTTTTGAGATATGCATTGGAAGTAGAAAAGATTACAACAAGCAAAAAGCCGAATTTGATTTTGAATGTGGATGGTGTGATTGCTACGAGTTTTGTGGACATGTTACGTAATTGCGGTTCATTTACAAGGTAAGATTCTGGAAAATTTAGGTCGCTACATACTCACTACAAAGGCTGTATGGGGAAAGGTGATATTCCATAATATATACGTGAAGCAACTTTATTCGTATTTTATGATCTAACTGACTTTTC